>CM053578.1:58004297-58064562 GCA_028646485.1 Cryptoprocta ferox
GACCCAGCAATAGCACTGCTGGGGATCTACCTAAGGGATACAGAAGTGCTGATGCATAGGGGCACATGAACCTCAATGTTCATAGTGGCACTTTCAACAACAGCCAAATCATGGAAAGAGCCTAAATGTCCATCAACTGATGAATGGGTCAAGAAGATGTGGTTTATTTATACAATGGAATACTACATGGCAATGCGAAAGAATGAAATCTGGCCATTCGTAGCAACATGGATGGACCTCGAGGGTGTCATGCTAAGCAAAATAAGTCAGGTGGAGAAGGACAGATACCATATGTTTTCACTCATAGGTCTAACAGGAGAAACTTAACAGAGGACCATGGGAAGGGGAAGGGGGGAAAAAGAGTTAGGGGGAGGGAGGAAGGCAACTCATGAGAGACTCTTGAATACTGAAAACAACCTGAGGGTTGAAGGGGGAGGGGGAGAGGGGAAGGAGGTGATGGCCATGGAGGAG
Organism: Cryptoprocta ferox; assembly: GCA_028646485.1. NCBI lineage: Eukaryota > Metazoa > Chordata > Mammalia > Carnivora > Eupleridae > Cryptoprocta > Cryptoprocta ferox. The sequence goes on from CM053578.1 coordinate 58,004,769, forward strand.
GGCATTTGTGGGGAAGAGCACTGGGTATTATATGGAAACCAACTTGACAATAAACTATAAAAAAAAGATAACTGAATAATCTTGCAATAAATTTCCCTTTTGCCTGAACTAATTAGGTTTGGATTTTGACATGTAACACCTAAAGTGTCCTGAATAGTGTCCTGAAAAGTGTCTTGTATCTTCCCTGGAACCTTCTCTTAGCATAGAAGACAGAAGAGAGGCATGAAAGGCAACTGGGGTATTTCTTTTTTGTTCTTTCCTTTTTTTTTTTTTTTTTTGCCTCAACGTCTAGCTTTGAATGAAATATATGATGATCTTAGGACCAGACGAAAATGAGAAATGTCCCCATTATGTCTCAAGAGTGTCCTTCAAATTAAATCTAAACCTTAGATTCATTACTGGAACTAAAGTAATAGAGGAAATTTAGGAGACTTTTTTTTTTTTTTTTTTTACAAAATCAGTAATTGTCTCCGTATAGCAAGGCAACTTCTGTAGGATGGATATCATAAACTTGCAGGTCAGAGGTTGAAATCATTGCAACTTATTTCATGCTTTCTTTGGTTCCTAAGGCAATAGTTTTATTATTACAAAACCCTGAACATTATGGTCAGCTCTCATTGTGTGGATTTGTAAACAACCAGATGACAAAATTTGAGAGATTCTAAAAGACGTATTTTGCCTAGAATTATCACAACCTAGGCTTTATAATGCTTAAAATCTTTCAGTTTTCTCAGATGAAACATCTACTACAGCAAATTGTCAAGATATACCAGGTATTGACACACTTTATGTCATAACACATTAAAAGCAATCTCCTGAAGACTCTAGAAAAACATAGCAAAGAAAGACTTTTTTAAAATTCCCAAATTAGCTCTTGAGCTTCCCCCTTATCATTATTTCAATTTGGCTTTGTAATACAAATAAATAGGATCTATAATTTTTGATGCCATATTTTTGTTGCTGTTCATCTTTGTTTTCTCACTCATTTAGTTACCCTTGTATTTTGATCTCAGCCAATTTGAGGCAAAAGTGAGTTTCAGTTTATGCATGGTTTACCTCAACCCCCCTGGTGGGACATTCAATCTGCCTTGGGGTAGAAGATTACTTTGGAAGTTTCATTCTTTCCTTTCTTTGCAACTTTCTCCTATATCATCAATATTTATGATTAACACTAGCTAACCTAATATGGGCCTCCCTTCTGCTTTCCCTATTATTTTCTTGATTCTAATTCTACCATCCTGTTTAATAATAGTAAGAACATATTATAGCACTTCTCGAATTTTCAAGGCAATAAACATATTTTTCTATCCTTAATATAATGCTGAAAAGTGGGAAGAACTACTGCTATTACTCCCATTTCACAGTTGGAGAAAGTGTGTCTGCCAATTATTAAATGAGTTGCCCAAGATCCCCTAGCAAGACAATATCAGTACTGGCATCAGAACTCAAAATTCCTAAATTCTCATCTAGTTATTTTTCCACTATGGCACCTAATTTCTCTTTCCCTTTGGATCAAGATCTCATTATTCCAGTCACAAGCTCTTCCTTATTGAGGCTCTTCCTACATTCACTTGTGACATAATATGATGAATGTTTTAACAATTTTTTTTCCTGGAAAATACAGATTCTTTTCTCAGACCTCTGAAGAAAGGTTCAAGTAATGACAATTTTAATCCAGGTGTCAAGAAAAATCATGATAGGTGGAGATGATATGGGAAATTAGTACTGCTCCTTTACATCACAATATTTAGATAGGTCTCTGTTCTCTATTTGCAGGGCTGATGTTAAGGAATAAGGCAGATATTTTTCTAGGACAGGACTACTTTCAAATATTCTTAAGTACTTTTCCCATAAATTATGGAAATGTCCTAGGAACTCCAACATCTCCTGAATTATTTCCTACACCAATATTATTGCAAAATTGCAAATGACCTTAGTCCTGTTTTTTTTTCCTAGAAAACATCACTAAAAGAACGTAGAGAGACAGATTATATCTGTTGAAGAGTTGATTACCAGAATCAAGTTTTTCATGTTATTTTTTCTACCAAGTTATTTTAGGAAGATTATTATATTCTACCATTTACTTTTAGGTATTTTTTCTTAGGTTAATACTCTATACACAAGTAGCTGTAGATTAGTATGTGTTGAGACAGAACAGCTTGTACCTTTTTGTTACTTAGCAAATATCATCATAAGAAGCCACATCCATCATGTTTGAAGAAAATCCAAAACTAATGAGCATTTTTTTTCTATTTCCGTTAGTTAAGAAGTCTACAAATTAAGAAGAGATTATGTTCCAAAAAATGCATTTGTAAGGTGTTTGGAACTCAATCTGTTTTTTTTTTTTTTTTTTATAAGGAGAGATGTAAACTGTGGGGAATTTTGTTTTATTTTTTTAGATTGCTGACATATAAAACCTCCAGAGGAATAGACCTACATTTGCTGTTTTGATTCATTAATAGTAGAGGTTGGGGCTTTGGGGACTATGCTGTCAATTGGCATCTAGGATTCATAGAAAACTGCAGGGCTATTATGCATGTAAAAGAAAAGGGAACTTTTTACTTTTAGAAGAGAAGAGACAGAATCAGAAGGGCCTGGGCAGCATCTCAGGAAAGGGAAGAAGGGGGGAAGGATATCGGTTAGGTCACATGAGAGGTAGACAGAACTGAAAGGAGAGCAGTATCTCATGAAAATTTAGAGTGTTTACCTTGGAATATTTGATATCAGACCCTCGCCTCATTTTATCTTATGAAATTGTCAGTAAATTCTACACTGCTGCTTATACCTGTGTGCAATAAATGTACTTGAAGGATCAGGAAGAGAAAAATGGGAAGACATAGTTTGGGTTTCATGATAGTTATCCAGGGAAACCTTCAATGCCGATTTAACCCATAAAGATCCAGAAATGCAAAAACAGCATATCCATCTTAAGCCAAATCATGACTAGCCTTATTTCTGTGACAAAATACATTTTAAGCTGTTTTGGAAGTAATTTCTTCAAATCCCATTCTTTCCATGAATGGAGTAAAGGGCTGAATTGTAGTAGTAAGCTAACTTTTTATTCCCACATCGATTCAATCAGAATTGGCTTGGGAGTAGTGGAAAGGAAAGAATTCTCATCATTTGCCCCTGAGTGACTGATTTCTAATCATTATGTTTCCTATGATGCACTACAAAAACACAAAACACATCAGAATAGAAAATATGGTATGTGTGAGTGTACATGTACAGGAGTAAATATGTATTAATTTTATCTACCCCTTAAAGATAGTTGATTAATATTTCAAGTACACTAATCAGGACTAACACTCCAGGGAGAGCTAGTTAGCATTTGAATGACCCTAATGGAAAGTCCACTTCAGAAGAGCACCATTTGTAACTCCAATCAATATAAGTTTATTAATTAGTATATAATGTGCTAGAAATAGTTTTTCTTCAGGTAAATGAGTGGTAGTCAAGATATTTCTGCTGCTAGACAAATTCAATGGGCACCCTTGCATTTGCATGAATAAGGTCTAAATATCTAGTCAGCCTAAGAGCATACATTCTTCAAAGTAGAACCTAGAGATTCCAATATGTTCTGTGGGCAGTCTTTGTCACTTGGTTCTGATTAGCAATTTAAATTAATACCACCACTAGGAAACTGTCCCCCTTGCCTTGAGTAAACCTTTCATGCAAGTTGCTTGTTGGATAATTTAAAAGGGCAGAAAGATATAATCCACTGAGATTGCAGAACAACTTGTATGGTTCTGAGGGAAGAAGCTGCTTGTTACTAAATGTTTGCATATGTGGCAAAATTAGCAGCCAGCCATGTTGATTATCTGAAAGAAAGCTAATGCAGTAAAGAAAACTGAAAATGTAAAAGGCACAGAAATTGGAGGGAGCTTGACATATTTAAGAAAAAGGAAGAGGGCCACTGATGACAGAAAATAGGAGGGCATTTAAAGTCAAGTGGAGATTGTGAATAGAAGTAAGAGGATGGGAGCAGCCTGCTTATGTAGGGCTTGACTAGCCATGGTGAGGAGTTGAATCTACTTCCAAGATTACCGGAAAACCCCACTGGAACACAAATTACTTGTTAGTTGAATACTACAGATACATTTGCCCAAAGAGGCCAGTCAGGATGAAGCAGCCATACTATAAAAAATAGTAGTTCAATGTTCCATAATAGATGATGAGTGACAGTAGACTTAAGTGTTGAGAATACAATAGTGAATGGATAGGACTTTGGCAAATGAAGATCACATGCTTTATCTTGTGAGCCCACGTCTTGGAGGATGGTGGTGAGGGGACAGTCCCAAATCAGACCCAGGTGATTGCTGTCATGAAGAGGTGTGAGTTAAGTATTGCCACATCCTCTTGCTTTCCAAAACAAGTCATACATCTGAAGCTCTGAGTTAAGTCTATTGTTTAAATGATGGAAACTTATAAAAAATAAATTACATGAGATAAATCACGAACTTAAATAGGGCGTGTGAGCTATTTAAATAGGGCTTGTGAGTTAGTCCACAAATAACATCTGATTTATATGGTGAAAGTCTAACGTTCAGTATGTATGAAATCTTTCTTCACCTTAGCTTTCTTATAAGTTATAGCTTAATTATTCCTACTTTGGAAGTAAGAAAATAAAACCTTTCAAGCTAATCCTGATATTTCTTTTGAAATTCTACAATCCAACAGCTTTTCATTCAACAAGTATTTAAAGTATTTATTGTGTGCCCATCATAGTCTAGATGCTTGAAATATGTGAATAAATAAAAGATAAACATCTCTGCCCCTGTGAACTTTATAAAGCCCTGGGAAGACACTTCCATTTAAAAAGTGGGAATAGTAAGAAATGGTCACAAAGGATTGATGGGGGGGGGGTTAGGATGGGCATTAAGGAGGGCACTGGTTGTGATGAGTGCTGGGTGTTACATGTAAGTGATCAATCACTAAATTCTACTCCTGAAACCCAATATTACACTATATATTAACCAATTCGAATTTAAATAAAAATATTTTAAAAAGGTCACAAAGGAGATTGAGGGTGGAAAGGTGGAGAAGACAGGTGATAAATGTAACAAATACATGAATTATATGATGCTGCAGAGAAAAGAAAAATAGAGCAGGGTAAGGGGGGATTGGGAGTGCCCATGGTCTTGGGAGGATTCCCACACACATCCCCAACTCCAGTCTGCCAAGGGATCTGCATCTGTTTTCTATCTAGAACTTCATTCTCTCCTTTCTCTACTGCTTTCTTCCACCCAGTTGGTAATACGTACTCACGTATGTTCTATCCTAAAATAGATTTGGCAAACAAACATAAACTTCCTTTAACCATGCATAATCCTCTTGCTTGTATCTCATCCTATAAGAAATGAAGCTGTTTATATTGCTGAGCCCACTTTCTCACCTCCTGTGCACTCAACCCGTATGATTTCCACTCCAATCTCTTCACCAAAACTGTTTGTAGATGACCTTTGATTGGCCTAACCCAACTGGCATTTCTCCAGCTTTCATCTTATTTCATCATTCCTCAGCCTTTGCTGCTGTTAAAGGTTCACTCTCTTTTGAGGATTCAACCTCTCTTGCCTTCTGAGATATCATTTTATTGGGACCCCCCATGCTGCGTTTAATTACTCCTCCTTTCAGTCCCTTTTGTATTCTGTTTTTCTGCTTTTACTAACTTCTTCTTAAATGTCAGTATTGTCCCGACATAAAACACGTCCTTACCAACACAGGCACCATAAACTCAACATATCCAAAACTATACACTCATTGATTCTCTTTTAATTTTGATCTTGGTTAACTGCTTTTAGTATTTGTTTCTGGGAAAGGAAGGCAAAACTTCTGAATAATTTGATCTGTCCTGGGAAACAGGTTACCTTTTTTTATATTCAAATTTTAAAGTTTTTATTTTTAAAATAATGGTTTATATTCTCATGTAAGTGTGAAGACTGTGCATATGAAAATAGGAAATTTGGGTGTTAAAAGATTTAGTTTGACGCTTAACATGTTATGGGAAACTTACCAGTTATCATCTGAAAGCATTTGATTTTCAAAACCTGGCATATTACCTAAATTTATTCTTAGAGAAATTAAGATTGTATTGCCATTTCTGGGAGATTACATTCAGAGTGTTTTTATTTATTCATCCTAGGCTATCTTTTCAAAAAGATTCAGTTTAAATATTAAGCACAAAATTTAAAGAAACTGAGCTTATCTACTCATCAGAGGTTAGAGCAGAAAGAAATTCTCATCTGGTTTTCATCTGTTATAAACACCAAATGTCACCCAATTTACTACCTGTTTAAGATTGAAAAAACATCTTTTATCAACCTACAACCTTATTTCAAGAAAGTATATTCAACTACATAGCTTCATCAATCTCTGTCTCTGCTCTCTCTGTCTCTCTGTCTCTCTCACACACACACTCAAATTTATAGTTCAAGAGAACTGTTAATAGTAATCTGACATAACATCAGGTGACAAAATGAATTTTGGCTTAGGTTTTGAACTGCTACCTAATCAGAATTAGTATTTATCTTTAAACAAAATTTTTTTTGGATAGGTTTGTTAAATCTCCATAGACAAGAATGTCCAAATGAAACATATATACTATGCACTAATACTAAGGGAAAATAAATCCATTTCTTCTTGAGAGACTAAATATTTATACTTGAAATTATTTGCTTTTGGTCAGATGTTCAAATAAAAACCAAATTCAAATGTACAACTTATAAATATGTGAGTAGTCAGAATAAACTATAAGCATGTAAACATGGAATAGATTTAAATAAATATAAATTATTTTAAAATATTTTGTGATATTGGAAGATAATGCTGGGCACAGAATTAAACTAAGGGAACTTATTTTCCTAGACAATTAAATTATTAAATCTAATTTTCAGAGACTGATATGTACTCTCATTTGTTTTATTAGTAACATAGTATATAACTAAGAAGAGTACCAAATTAATTAGCAATATAGTGATGATTATTGTGGTTAAAGGAAATTGCCAACTGGTTGTCTACCATGTTGCTCTGTGAGTATTTTTATATACTTTATGCTGTGTAATTAAAATGAGACAATCCTTAGAAATATCTATACCTGCTTGCTATTATAAAAAGGCAAAAAACTCTGCCCATTTTTGAACTGGATTGTTTTTTGGGTGTTAAGTTTTATAAGTTCTTTATATGTTTTAAATACTAACCCTTTATCAAATATGTCATTTTCACTCATCTTCTGCTATTCTGTCGGCTGTATTTTAGTTTTACTGATTGTTTCCTTTGCTGTGCAGAAATTTTTATTCTGAAGACATCCCAACAGTTTATTTTTGCTTTTGTTTCTTTTGCCTCAGGAGATGTGTCTAGTAAGAAGTTGCTGCTGCCAATGCCAAAGAGGTTCCTGCCTGTGTTCTCCTCCAGGATTTTGATGGTTTCTAGGTCTTTAATCCATTTAGAATTTATTCTTGTGTATGGTATAAGAAAGTGGTCCAAGTTTATTCTTTTGCATGAATAGACATTTTTCTAAAGAAGACATATACAGATGGCCAACAGACACATGAAAAGATGCTCAACATCACTGATCATCAGGGAACTACAAATCAAAACTACAATGAGACACCACCTCACACCTGTCAGAATGGCTAAAATTAACAACAAAGGAAACAAGAGGTATTGGTGAGGATGCAGAAAAAAGGGAACCCTTTTACACTGTTGGTCGGAATGCAAACTGGTACAGCCACTCTGGAAAACAGTATGGAGAAGGTGCCTCAAAAAGTTAAAAATAGAACTACCCTACGACCCACCAAACTACTAGGTGTTTACTCAAAGGATACAAAAATACTGGGGCACCTGGGTGGCTCAGTCAGTTAATAACGTGTCTGACTTTTGATTTTGGCTCAGGTCATGGTCTCACAGTTTCTGGGATGAAGCCCCCCATCAGGCTCTGCACTGACAGTGTGGAGCCTGAGATTCTCTCTCTCCTTTTCTCTCTCTGTCCCTCCCTTGGTTGTGCATGCTCTCTCTCTCTCTCAAAAAAAAACAAACATTAAAAAAAAGTTGATTTGAAGAGGTACATGCATCTTGATGTTTATAGCAGCATTATCAACAATAACCAAATTATGGAAAGAGTCTAAATGTCCATTGACTGAAGCACAGATAAAGAAGATGTGGCATATATATATGTATATATATATATATATATATATATATGGTGGCATATATATATAATAGAATATTAGCAATAAAAAAGAATGATATCTCACCATTTGCAACAATGTAGATGGAGCTAGAGAGTATTATCCTAAGCAAAATAAGTCAGAGAAAGACAAACACCATATGATTTCATTCATATGTGGAATTTAAGAAACGAAACAGATGAACACAGAGGAAAAAAAAAAGAAGGGCAAACCAGAAAAAAGACTCTTAACTATAGAGAGAACAAACTGAGGGTTACTTGAGGGGAGGTGGGGGGTGCGGTCGGAAACGGATTAAATAGGTGATGGGTCTTAAGGAAAAGCACCGGGTGTTGTATGTAAGCGATGAATCACTAAATTCTACACCTTAAACTAATATTACACTTTGTGTTAACTAATTGGAATTTTAAAACTTAAAACAATAAAAAGGTAAAAAGAGCTAATTGTGAAACAAGACACACAATCCATGATCAATTATGAATATTGAGGACATAAAAAGTTTATCTCAAAACTGGAAATTTCTAAATTTCCTGGAAAAGGAATAGCTTTTCCAAATTGGAAATATGTACATGTAGCAAATATTTATGCTCATGCTTGGAACAATTTGAGACACCAAGAGATTTGAGGTAGTTGGGCCAGTTAAAACCAGCAAGAATTAATCTCTTCCTCTTACTACCCTTTCCAAGCTCCTGTTGAGTGGGAGTGCTCTTTAAGGATTTGGCTTTTATGTACTTGCAACTCCAAACCAGAATTTACTACTGATAGTCCTTTTTGTGGCAGTATTTAGCTGTTCTTGTGTTGAGATAATATAAACAGCTGCAATCTATTTCAGAATTGTCTGGTTCTCCCTGGATATGCCTTTGAAAAAAAGCCTCCTGTTCAGAGGTGGATTTTCACTGTAATCACAGAGTTTAGCTTACAAAACCAAGCCATAAATGGTGTTCCTACACAGGGCCAGTTTGACCCCGTTGCCTAAATAGAAGAAACCCTGACTGCTTATTCATTCTTTTCCTCCACTATTTGAGATTATCTCACTCTATTAAAAAGGTCTAGAGGTCTAGTTCCTACTGGGACTTTGTTAAGATAGTGAAAATGAATTTAAATAAGAAATGTTGTGTGAACCAAGTAATGATCCTGATTCATTTACATCAAGCATGTTTATGGCATGCTTGCTACTAGAAACCCTATGAGCAAAATTGTTTATATCAATTCTTATTACATTGAGCCAAACGTGTAGAGTGAAGAAAAGAAACACAACACTAAGGAACAGGGGTGAAGGAATAATCAATGTAGTTGAAATATCCATGAAGCTTTTTGGGGCAAGATGAATTGAGTGATAAGAAAACTGCCAACCCCTCAGTCAGCCTCGCCAGATGTCGGTCTCTGCATTGTTATGGGAAATCACACATGTTCCTTAGTTAAGCCTCACTCTGTGTCCCCATCACCCTGACTACTCTCCATGAACTCTGGTGACCATGCAGGCAGATAAACATGCAAGGCAGCTATGGATGAGCATCAACAACCCTCATCTAAACTTTATACAACTGTGGTTTCCAGTTTAGTGACAGTTTAGGAGTCTCTTGAAATGTAATTGTGGACTAGAAAATTTCTATAGCAAGAGTCCCCAAAACATGTGTAAACTGTTTTTAATAGTCTAAAGCATGGTGGTCAGAATCTACTGAGAGTAAAGTCCCTGCGTAGGAAATGGGGAGTTGTTACTGTCTCTTTACTGGTTATCCCAGGAAACCAGAGAGAGAAAATGTTCAAGGCAGTTGCCTGAGGAAGAAAACTATATGTAAAGCTTTAAATCTTCCATTCAATGTCTGTCTACAATTAGAGAATGCATGTAGGTTTTAAATTTTTCAAAATAAAAGTGAGAGAGAGAACCACTACAAAAATTTAAAACAGCTACTAAGCATTACTGGAAAGAATTTTATTACTAAAAAACAGTAATAAAATAAAATTACTCTTGTGTAGCCACAGAGATCTTTCTTCTCCCAGAGGACAGAAATAGCATTTGGACCAGGTCACTTTAATGCCATCATTTGTAGTAGCAGGTGATTACCTCGCTCCATTTTTAGTCTATGGTTACGCCCTATGGGAACTCACTAAGTACTTACTTTGTGTAGCTCATAAAGCTTTATAAGTATTTCTAATTTTGAGCAACAAATAAAAATATATTTAATCATAAACTATAGACCTGTGACCAAAGGTTGTATCATAATTAATAAATCCATTTCTCATTCTCATTTATTCAGCAAATATTCATGTAGTACACTAAGTGCTAAACTGTGTGCTAGGCTAGACTCTGAGTATCCAACAGTGACCCACCCACATAGACATGATCATAGCTTATAGTCAATCAGAGTTTATTAATTCACTCAATGGATATTTCTGGAGTATCTGCTATATGCCAGGCATTTTTCTCTATACTGGAATATGCAAGTAAAGAAAAAAAGAAACAAAAAACATCCTTCACTTGTGGAGCTTATTTTTCATGGAAAGTTTCCAATAATAAGCACCAAACATAATAAATAAATAAATGATAAAACATGCTAAAAAGATAAAAGTATCATATCAAAATATAAAGCAGAGGAAGGGGGTCTCAGAAGTTCAGTTCAAGTGGTTGTACTTTTAAATACAGTAGTCTACATAAGTTTCATTGAGAAGGTGACACATTTGAGAAAAGATTCAAAGGAACTAGAAGTTGGCCATGCAGATATCTAGAGGAAAAAGGCACTGGGGCAGAGAGAACAGACAGTGCAAAGGCACTAAGGTGAGTGGATGACTGAAGCCACTGTGCTTTAAGCAGAGGGAGCTAGTGGTAAAGTGGAAGGTGAAGAGGTCAGAAAGGTAACAGGGCTCCAGATCCTAGGCTTTGTAGGTCTTATAAGAACCATAAAGAATCACTCTTGTTGATGTAGTTAGAATAGACTATAGTGTACAAAGTTAAAAACAGATCCATTAAAAAGTAATTGCCATAATCCAGGTGAAGAGTACTGCTAGCTCAAAGAAGAGCGAAATGTCTTCTGGGGGCAGAGCCAAAGAGATTTCCTATTAGACTGGATATGAAATGTGAGAGTAAAAAAGAAGTCAAGGAAGACTAAAGTTTTTGATCTTAACAATTGGGAGAACGGTAGTGTCATTCATTGGGAGGAAGAGGTTGCAAGGAAGCAAGTTTGGCTTTTTGTTTGTTGGTGTTTTTTTTTTTTTTATGGTTTATTGTCAAGTTGGTTTCCATATAATACCCAGTGCTCTTCCCCACAAGTGCCCCCCTCTATGACTATCACCTCCCTTCCCCTTTCCCCCTCCCTCTTCAGCCCTCAGTTTCAGTATTCAAGAGTCTCTCATGCTTTGTCTCCCTCCCTTCCCCTTCCCATGGTTCCCTTATCAAGTTTCTCCTGTTAGACCTATGAGTGAAAACATATGGTATGGTCCTTCTCCGCCTGACTTATTTTGCTTAGCATTACACCCTCAAGGTCTATCCACGTTGCTACGAATGGCCAGATTTCATTCTTTCGCATTGCCATGTAGTATTCCATTGTATAAATAAACCACATCTTCTTGACCCATTCATCAGTTGATGGACATTTAGGCTCTTTCCATGATTTGGCTGTTGTTGAAAGTGCTGCTATGAACATTGGGGTACATGTGCCCCTATGCATGAGCACTTCTGTATCCCTTGGGTAGATCCCCAGCAGTGCTACTGGTAGGTCATAGGGGAGTTCTACTGATAGTCTTTTGAGGAACCTCCACACTGTTTTCCAGAGCAGCTGTACCAGTTTACATTGCCACCAACAGTGTAGGAGGGTACCCGTTTCTCCACATCCTCGCCAGCATCTATAGTCTCTTGATTTGTTCATTTTAGCCACTCTGACTGGTATGAGGTGGTATCTCAGTGTGGTTTTGATTTGTATTTCCCTGATGATGAGTGATGCTGAGCATCATTTCATGTGCCTGTTGGCCATCTGGATGTTTTTTCCTTCTTAGTGAGGGAGTTGCTAGAGATCATGGTTTCTGTTAGGGACAGGTTAACTTTGAGGTGTCTGTTACATATCCAAGTGAATATCCCTTTTGTTTCCAAGGTAGTTTGATATGTCAACATGGAATTTAAAGATATAAATTTTGGAATCATCTGTGTATAAAAGTATTTGGAGCCACAAGACTGAATGACAGAGTGAATAAGGACAGAGGGAGTGAATAGGGACAGAGATGAGGACCCAAACTAATTGCTGGGCCATACCACCATTGAAGATCTGAACAAGGAGGATAAAAAACCAAAAGGAACCAAGAAGTCACAACCAATGGGGTGGGAGGAGCATTTGGTAGGTGTTGTGCCTCTATAGAAGTCACCCAGAGAAAGTACATCGTGGAGGAGGAAGTAATCACACATATCAAATCCTGCCAAGTAAATCTTGTGGTAAGAATTCACCACAAGATTTAGGAAAGAAAGGGAAAGACCAGAAAAATCATTAAAAATATGAATAAAGTCACAAAAGAACCATTTGCAATAGAACTTCTCAGTGATGTGTATGAGCTGATCACTACCTAGTAATAAATTTTCTTCTCACTCTACAAATATTAAATTGTGTGGTGTTCATCTTTTCTCTCACTGATTCATATACAAACTTTAATAACGTAATATTAGTGCAGAAGGTTTGGTGTCAAATATACTAATATCCTAAGTTAATGCTATCTAAACTCACCTCAATAGAGAGAGAAAGAGATTCTTTATACAACTTTTATATCACTATGGATATAGTGATATATATCACTTCCAATTTGTTTTCAAAAGACTATATTCTTTGCCTGACAAGAAAAATTTACTTCTTCAATATCACCCATCCATTAAAAACTGTATCAGTCATATAGTAGGTCTTACATAGGTAGTTCTGTGTCAATTAATGGACTTACGTGTTTCTTTTTTAAAGTTTATTTAGTTATTTTGAGAGAGACAGAGACAGCACAACTCGGGGAGGAGCAGAAAGAGGGATAGAGAATCTCAAGCAGGCTCTGCATTGCCAGCACAAGAGAGCCTGATGTGGGGCTTGAACTCACGAACCACGAGATCATGACCTGAGTCTAAACCAAGTATTGGGCGCTTAACTGATTGAACCAACCAGGAGCCCCAATGGACTTATATGTTTACATGATATTGTGGAGATATATATAGAGAGATATATTTAGATATGTTAACTGATATTTAGTGTACAAATATAGTATCCAATTGTTTAAATCCTTCTGTTCATATCTTGATTTAAAAGTCTTTCATACTAGTAACCATTGTTAATATTGATGTATTTTTTTCCATTTTCACTATAAAATTGAGATAATATAACAGATAAGGTAAGTATCATTGTCAATCTAGGTTTTTTTCACTTCATGTTTTATATGGTTATTTTTTCCATGCCATGTTTATTATAGATTCATAAATGCATAATTTTGTAATAAGAGGTTAAGTATTTTTCTATTTCTTGCAAAATTGGTACCAATTTACATTCCAATAATAATGTGTGAATGTTTCTTTTCCCACACTCTCACAAAGTTTGATATTATCTTTTTAAAGAGAATTCTAAATTTATTGGTTATTTTATCTTATATTTCCTTAATTATGAAGGATATTTAGCTGTTTGGGGGAATGCTATTTTTCTATAAATTGTTCATACCTTTAATTCTTTTTTCTTTCAAAGTATTAACATATTTTCCCCTTGATTTATGAGAGCTCCTGATATAATGATGATGATGTTTTAGCTGTCATGTTTCCTAGTCTGCCACTTACCTTTCAATCATGTTTTGGTTTTCAGATATTTTCCCTATTTTTATAATCCTGTCTTTCATTTTCTATTTTCTATAAATTCTCACCTTAACTTTTCATTTATGTCTTAGATATATTATTTTGTAAATATATTTCTATTTCCAGACCCAATATTTCCTATGTACCCACATTGCCTCCTAGGTGATTTTATAATATTTTAAAGTTTTTATTCTCTGATCACTAGAATACATTTTTAAGGTTTTTTTTTTTTTTTTTTTAGTTTTTTTTTGAGAGAGAGAGACAGAGCATGAGCAGGGGAGGGGCAGAGAGAGAGACACACACATAGAATGCGAAGCAGGCTCCAGGCTCTGAGCTGTCAGCACAGAGCCCAATGCGGGGCTCAAACTCATGAGCCATGAGATCATGACCTGAGCCAAAGTCGGACGCTTAACCGACTGAGCCACCCAGGCGCACCAAGAATTCAGTTTTAAAATGTGTTTATCAAAATGCTTTCATTTGACCAAAACACTAAAATAAACTGGAGGGCAAAATAGACCAAACATGTGTGTTATGTGATCAGCTTTCTTATCTGTCTCTTCTCTGTTTTAAAACAATTTCCCTTGTGGCATGTTGCAGTGTAGTTTATTCATTGAAGAAATACCAAATATTTGAACTTCAAGAAATATATCTGGGGCTGACTCTGTCATACAGTCAAAGAAGACAGTTGCTTTAGACAGAAAAAACATTCCACACAGTAAATTCTTTAGGGATTGTTTTAGTGTGAGAAGCTAGAGGCAATAAAATACAAGGTATTTCCCAGTTTCTCTAAAGTGAATTGAACCAGAATTTAATTATCTCTTGGAAGTATCATCTTTGGCACCCATATTCACATTTCTATTACAGTGAGGGTTGGAGGTAAAGCTACATAAAATACTGATAAACATTTTAGAAAACAATTTTTAGTAACTACCTATTTCTTATGATGAAAAGGTGAATCTTCAGAATGTTTAATTTTTATTGGAGAAAGCTGTACATTTCCTAACATTGAAGGACAGATACTTAGAATGTTTTACTTTTATTGGAGAGAGGTGTACTTTTATTGGAGAGGGGTGTTTATGTGCCTGGACATGAGTGTGTATAAGGGAAAAATTTCAAAGTAAAATATTTAAAGGAAAATTAATTTTTATCTTTAATCTAATTATTCAACTCTGTCAATGAGAAGACTCAAACTAAAAACCTAGAAACAATTGGAATTACAAAAATTTAATCTTTTATCATTTGACTTTTCCTAGACTTTAGCAACCTGAAGAACTAATGGGATCTTAAAATCAGTGATACCTCAAATCACTTTTTGACTGCTGGACCCACCTTAGACCTCTTTTTTTTTTTAATTTTTTAAATGTTTATTTATTTTTGAGAGAGAGAGAGCGGGAGAATGGCAGAGAGAGAGACACACACAGAATCTGAAGCAGGCTCCAGGCTCTGAGCTGTCAGCACAGAGCCTGATGCGGGCTCAAACTCAGGAACCATGAGATCATGATCCGAGCCAGACACTTAACCGACTGCACCACCCAGGCACCCCCCACCTTAGGCCTCTTTTAAAATCTTCTTTTAAAATCCTGTGTTCCAAGGCACAGGACCAGGGCAGAATGGGATTCTGGACTCAGGACTTTTCAGGGTATAAGTGTGTGACAGTATTCACACATAGGTATATTCCAGTTGGACTATATGGATTCTGTTCCACCAGGTACAGCGATCTCCCACTGGGTGTCACCAGACTCCACTAAGTGCTGCAGTTTTTCATCAGGTACATCTTTGCTCCATAAAGTGTGGTCAACTAAGACTCTTCTTGACATCAAGGCAAAGAGTGGTGAAAGTAGGGAAAAAAATGCCCTTTCTCCCTTCATATCCTGGTTGATCAGAGGAGCCCCCTAGTGACATTGCTTAGGTCTTCCATGTTCTATCCTGCCTTCACTGAAACAACTCTTTGAATCTCTTAGTCTTGCATATTTTTCATGCCAGCATAGTCAACATATATTCAGCACTTAATGAGCCCATCTTCTTCTAGGACTCAGAGATGGGGCCAATAAAAGCAGAACAGAAAATAAATGAGAGTGACAGGTGCAGGCCTCTTCTGTGACTAAGACTTACTGTGTCAAGCTGAAACTCAGTGAGGTTGGTCCCTTTGTCCTTCAGAGTAACTTCCCAACTATGATTTCTATGCCATACACATGCAATTATGCTCTAGAGGTAATGCTTCATAATTTTGTCAGACACAATCTGAATCCTTAAAAACCAGGTGAATCTTTGCTACAAAGTATTTTCCTATCTGTACCCCCTCTGATAATCTTTCTATCACTTTAAAAGCAAATGACTTCCAATAGCACATGCATGTATTCCTCTGTTGTTTTATAATGTGTTTCTGCACTTTGCATAGGTGCAGATAGAATTCCTAACCAGCTCATAAGCTTCTTATGAGTAAAGATATGTTTTTGTGTGTCCTTTTGGGAAACAGAGGGGTAGGTACAGGACAATATACAACCCTGCACAAATCTCAATATGTTCTTATCTGCTTTGTCAAAGTAACAGTTCAGTGTTTATTTCTTTAAGCTGCTTAGAAAAAGACATTTTAAAAGTGGATGTGTGTATATATAGTTTGAACTTTTGGGTGTTTATTTTCCCATTAACACAAAATTTTTTCTGCACATGAGGCTTCTCTCCCAGACATTTATGACCTAGTGCTATGGAGGATGTTGTTAATACATGGAATAAAATATGTATCCACAGTGAAATGGGCATGGCCTTACACAGGATATGAGGTATACATGAAATGTTGTCTGAGTGGCTTTTCAACCACACACATAAACTCAGTTAACATAACTGCTGTTAAGTGCAGTTTTTATTGATGGTGTGATATTTTTAAAAGAAGTCTTCCAGAAGTTATGAAAACTCATCTCTATTTCAATCCTGCTAGTTATTTAGAATTAAGCCTCTTATTCCCTTTGCTATGTGATCACTTTCAGCTGATCCAATATGCTTCAGAATCTCAACATTCAATAGGTATTGAATATACATTGATTTTCCTAAAATTAGAAATACAGGAATTTTATGGGACACCTGGGTGGTTCAGTCAGTTAAGCATCTGACTTTGGCTTAGGTCATGATCTCATGGTTCATGGGTTCCAGTCCCAGCTGTGCTGACAGCTCAGAGCCTGGAGCCTGCTTTGGATTCTGTGTTTCTCTCTCTCTCTGCCCCTCCCCTGCTCATGCTCTGTCTCTCTCTCTCTTTCAAGAATAATTAAACATAAAAAAAAAGGAAATATAGATATTTTAAAAGTTCCTATCACAATGCTCTAATTCTTTCTGTCCATATACCACATATAACTTCTGCACCATAATGGACTGCATACTCCTTTAAAAATTTTTTTGAGTATTTTTTTGAACATAGTTGAGACGCAAAATTATGTGTTACCTTTTGCCCTCTGAAATATGTGTGTGCGTGCATTTATTGTGATTTACTCAGTGACTGTTTTATGCTATTTCTCATCTGGGTGATTAAAGAAGCCTGACCTAGAAAGAAGAAATGAGAGCGTAACAAGTTAATCGTTTTCATGATACACTCAATAGGACCAAATGGTTGATTAAATAAAACAACAAAGAAGGAGGAGTTATACATGTTGAGGCTTTGAATCTTGGGAAGTAAAGGATAGGTAAATGGGGTTGGTAATACCACTTATAAGAATTGGGGAATCCAGTGGTTCTTGTTTGGGGTGAAAATGAAGACAGGTGTTTTTTTTTAAACTTTATTCATTTATTTTGAGAGAGAACAGACGTGCATGTGCAAGTGAGCATGGCAGGGGCAGAGAAAGGGAAAGAGAGAATCCCAAGCAGGCTCTGTGCTGTGCCCAACATGAGCTCTCACAAACCTCGAGATCATGACCTGAGCCAAAATCAAGAGTTGGATGTTTAAAAGATTGAGCCACTCAGGCACCCCATAAATGAAAGTAGTTTTAAGTGGCTTGTGTTTAAAGTTGAGTGGGCAATTGGGGAGTACTCTCTAGCACATATTCGTAACTGGGCATCTGTAATGTGGGTAAAAGTGCCTGAACTATAGATAAAGTTTTAGAAGTCAACCTAAGCTAAAACATTCACCACAGGCATTGTTCTATCTAGTGCTTTAATTACAACTCATTTAATCCTCAAAACTATCCTATGAGGTATGTAGTAGATTGAATAGTGCCCCTTGACATTTATGTCCACTTGGAGCCTGAGAATGTGACCTTATTTGGAAATAGGGTCTTTGCAGATGTGATTAAGAGGAGGTCTTACTGGATTGGGTATCCAATATTCTCAATCCAATGACTGGTGTCCTCACAAGAAGGGGAGGGGACACACAGACACAGCCACAGACTAGAGTTACATTGTCACATACCAAGGTACAGTTGGGGTCACCAAAAGCTGGAAGAGGCAAGGAAGGATTCTTCCCTAGACCTTTTGGTGGGAACATGACCCTGCTGATAACTTGGCTTCAGACTTCTGGCCTCCCGATCTGTGAGCACATGCATTTCTGTTGCTTTAAGCCATCAGGTTTGTGATAATTTGCTAAGGCAGCCCTAGGAAACTGATACAAAGCATACACTTTAATATCAGCATTTTGTAAGTGAAGACAGTGAAGCAAGATAAGGGTATCCCACATGCTCTCCCAAGGTCACAGAGTTAAATAGAACTAAAATTCAAACCTGGATTTTCTGGCTTCAGAGTTTTGCACTTAACCACCACTTATACTGCCTCTATTATTTTTTGACTACCTCGTTATAAAGAGTGACCTCGCCTGTGTACATAGAACTAGACACAGCACAGCAATCCCTAGAGGCAAACTGTTACTCAGAAAATATAAATGTTAGGCTCAAATCACTTTTCTCTATCTTGCCATTTGATTGTGAAACCATTATGTACTGTCTTGTCAAAACCTAATATAATAAAATAAACACATTTACTACATATGTAGCCAAAGAGGACTATCAAATACATGAATTTATTTGTAATAATCTATGACAACCTCTACAACTCACTATCTAAAGCCCCTCATCAGAATACACTGTTTACCTAGCTTCTTTTATAGCCCAATATAATAGAGGTTTCTTGGACCTACAATTCTGTAGGGTCAGCTACACTTCTGATCTTGTCTCCACATCAAAAAATAAATAGGATTAGATTATAGATTGAGTAACTATGGTAAAGTCAAATCATTTTTTTTTCAATAAAAACTGTATGTTTTATATTATTGAACAAATGTGGCTATGATTTTGAATTTTTGGAAGGGAAGTTATTTCTCTTTGACACTCTCTGGATCATTTGGTTCACTGGAGGAGAAACCCAGATTACTCAGTAATAGGTTAACCACAATTAATATACATCTGCTACATGTCAGGCACTGTACATACACTACTTTACTTAGCCTTCTGAGGCTAAACAATGACTCTCTGAGAATTTTATCACCATATTATAGATGTGAATAAGAAGAGGCAGAGAGGATAACTAACTTGAAGATTACACAGATGTTGTCAAAGCTGGGATTCAAGGCCATGTTTCTCCAACTTCTGTCCTCTTTTTTCTGACTACTTTTAGGCTATACCAAATGAACATGGTCATGAATGCCATAAAATGAGATGCACAGGATTTTAACTGATCAGTTTGAAAAAGATGTTTATTTCTTTACATCTTTCACTTACCACCCTTGTAGCTGCAGTAAGGGTAACTTAAGGCTCGCTGTGAATAATGCCCTGCCTTATGGAGGGATAGAGCTATTAGTGTGGAGCTGATAGGCTCATGAATCTTACTTTCATTGGAGTTGTCCAGAAAAATTACCTGCCTACTGTTCTAAAGCCTGCTTTTTATTGCAAAGAGTAAGATAGTACAGGCGCACAATGGTAGAATGATTAAGGACAGAAAGTGAGTAGGGTGGCTCACAAGTTAAACATAAAAATGAGAAGCCTGTTTGTTGCTTATTTCTTTAGTTTAACCCTCTTGCATACCAGAAATGACATATTTGTCTCTTAAGACGCTCTAGTTCTTAAACATTTTCTTTTGTACTTTTTAAATTTTGTGAACCAGCAGAGGGAGCCATATGGTCAAAAGCAGTTTGTTCTTTTTAAAATGATGTAATAACTACTGAATGTGAAGCTCTTCTTTCTGGCTTCATTGCCAGTGAAGAAAATATGACCACCCCCGCACCCCTTACCTAAATAGTGTTTACTTAAGGGATCAAAACACTCCTGGGGGGTCTATTGGCCAATCACCAGGGGGTAGAACAAAACATTATTTATACAGAACACACTGGAGTGGCTCGATGGGATCTGTTCTGTTCTATTGAGTCATTATATAATTACGTGAAAAAATATATTTATCTGAGAGATCAGAAGGGATTAAAATGTCTGTCTGGAAAACTAGGAATGCTGATATAAATGCAAAGAATTCTTTGGTTTGGCCTTACAAGTGAAACATGGGACCTGTGGTAATTCAACAATTAATTAATCTTAATAAGATGAAAGAAAGCTTTGGCATTAACAAGGCCCCGTGATATTTACTTTTGGAATATTTTTCATTGCTAACTTCAATAAATTGATATGTTAATTGAATTTATGTGCATTAAAATTAAGGCTATGCCAATGTTTCTCTATTTTATCTTGGTTCAGTTCTTAGACAATGTATCTTAATCCAAAAAAATCATTTAAGTTTATGACATTTCAAGTTATTCAAAAACAAGTAGCAATGTTTAAGTAATATGAAATTTGAAACCTATTTTGCCATGCTTTGGGATTCTTTGAGATCATAAAAGACAGTTTCAGTTTTCATTTTTCAAGTGTGTATTCATGTACTTCTTTTTAAATTTGAACATAGGGAAGAAGTTTTTAAAGTTTTCATTATTTCTTGGACATCTGTATGCCCAAGTAATTATAGAAAAATAATAATCAAATGACATTTTGCCTATCATCTTCCAAGAAGGCCCAAAGTAGTAAGTAATATTAATTCTGTTATTACTTTTTCACAATGTTTAGGATGAGCAAGATGGGTACAAAATGTAGAGATCAACATTATCAAATAGGCTAAGACTGTTTGGCAAACAAATCTTTTTCCCAAATTTCTTCATGCTAGAATTTGCAGGTGTGGTATAAAAATCCAGTTGAATTACTTAATAGTAGAAAAATTGTAATGTTGAAGAAAATAGCATAAGCAGAATACTATAGGGATATATAACTGGGAAGGATCAATAGGAAAAATTTTGGAGGAAATTATTGCATAAGTGCTAATTAATTTATTGTTTAGCAGAGGAATTACATCAAGGAGTAATAGTAGGGTTGGAAGATTTGAAAAAACTCTGATCAACTTTATTAACCAAGAAGGTTGAAAGCATGAAAGGGGAGCAATGCTGGAAATCTCATTTCCAATAATCCTTCCCCCCATTACTCTGACCTATTCTTTACATGTGTTCTTCCTTCCATAACATCAAAGATAAGGGCAGGTACCTTTTGCTTGTGAATTTTAAAAAGATGAACAGATGGAAAGAGAGGACTTCTCATCTTGCCCCATCCTTCTAGAAGTTCAAAATCCTTGATAGGGACACTAACTAACAACTGTCCCAAAAGATCCAGACTAATTCCCACAATAATAGAGTAAGTTTTCAAGGAAAACATCAAAATAATAAATAGTGGAACTAAATTTAAAAGCTAAAATTAAAATAACACTCATTATAAATACATAGAAAAAATACATTTTTAATCACTTTTCAAAGTTTTTTCTTTTTTGCCATACAGAGAGCTGTATTGAGATCTATTGTTACACAAGGTAAGGGCTATCAGGCAGTGTCAATTTTCAACACATGAAATATATTTATTCTTCATTTAATGACAATAAGCGGGAAAACTGATAATCTAGAGATTATCAAATGAACTCAAAATAGAAACTGTCTTCAAAATTTGAACTAGGACTTCACAGATTCTCATGAAATGGACAGAATCTTGTATAGGGTCAACAATCAACAAGCATTTTAAATTAGGTGAAATACTTCTCCAAGCATCACAGTATGGAAGAAGGATTTATTATTGCTCTAATTATTACTTATTTTCTGAAATAGTCCATAAAAAGAGCATTTCAGTGTGATTATCTGTGGTAATGAATCCCTATGGCATTGGCAATTTGCCTCCAGAGAGCTCACCACTCCAAAATAAAAAATAAAAACACTTCCCATTGTTGCAAAGTGACCCTTTTAATAAACTTTCCAAACCAGATGAAACTCTTCATAGGGACTGGAAGAAAACTTGAAAGTTGGTCTTCACCTGTAGATTCTTGAGAAAGATCTTAAAGGAAACCTCTGCTGTGTGTAGGAGGTAAGGTGCTGATGTAGGGACTTTGCTTAAGTAGGCCAAATTTGTTTACACACCCTTCCTAATGAATGCCAATTGATGAGCTACAGAGCTCTAGACCCCTCCCTGTTTCCTGTCACTTCACACTTTCCTTAACCCAGTCATCACTCTTCAAGATCACAAGAGTGGGTGTGGATCAAGGCTTCAGAAAGAGGAAGGATGAGAGAGTTTATGTGTTTGTATATCCTTGGAATGAGAAGCACATACCACACTGAATAGAAACTACTAAAAAGGGGCACCAGGGTGGCTCAGTCAGTAGAGCCTCCAACTCTTGATTTTGGCTAGGGTCATGATCCCAAGGTCCTGGATTGAGCACCGCTTCTGACTCCACTCAGCACAGAGCCTGCCTAAGTTTCTCTCTCCCTCTCTGTCTCCCTTGCTCATGCATGCCCTCTCTCTCTCTCAAAAAAAAAAAAATTTTTTTAAAGCAGGATTTACCTTCTTATTTATTTATTTATTTATGCTTATTTATTTATTTTGAGAGAGAAAAGAGAGCATCCAAGTTAGGGAGGGACAGAGAGATAGAGAATCCCAACCAGGCTCTGTGCTGACAGCACAGAGCCCCACGTGGGACTCGATCCCACAAACCATGAGATCATGACCTGAGTGGAAATCAAGAGTCAGATGCTTAATGGACTGAGCCACCCAGGCACCCCTTCCTACCTTTTAAAATACATATTATATTAACATAGTAAAAATTTTTCCTTAGTGACTCTAGGCCACTGTTTCAATCACCTCTGTCCCACATGGTGCTGTAACTGTGAACATTGGCCATGCTTGTGCTTCTTCCCTGCCCAGACAGCTCTTGTAGCTCTTGCAGTCACTTTGCTTGTTACTTCTACTGCTCACTTCTTTTTTAATTTGCCTGGAGACTGCCAGGGTCTAGGAGGACCAATAGGCCTTCAAAAACTAAATATTTAAAACAGACTGAGCAACAGCCTCAGATGCAAAAGAGGCAGGATGACAACATTTCGAATGCTCAAAGTCCTTTATCAATTCTAATCCAGCTCTATTCAAAGCTAAGTTGTCTTTGGCTGCTATGCCTACGGAAACATGTGAGAACCTTGCCTTAAGGCAGCTTCTTAGATATCAATAAGATCATTTTTTAAGATTTAAAAAATTTTTTTAGAATAATCTCTACACCCAACTTGGGGCTGGAACTCACAACCCCAAGATCAAGAATTGCATTCTCTATGGATTGAGCCAGTGAGGTGCCCCTCAATAAGATAATTTTAAGATTGGTTTTAAAAATAAAATCTTACAAAGTTACTCAAAGTGCAGTGAGTAAAATTTCTGTTTAAAGAAAACAAAAAAATGATAGCTTCAGCATAACTATGAAGCATAACAAAAGCACAGCATGGATCCAATTGGTGGTTATTCCAGAAAGGAAGAGATGTAGAATATAGATCATAAATGCAGGGGAGCCTGGGTGGCTCAGGTGGCTAAGTGTCCAACTCTTGGTTTCAGCTCAGGTCATCATCTCACGGTTCGTGAGTTCGAGCCCTGCATAGGCTCTGCACTGACAGAGTAGGGCCTGCTTGGGATTCTCTCTCTCTCCCTCTGCCCCTCCCCTGCTCACACAGTCTCTGTCTCTCTCAAAATAAATAAATAAATGTAATGCATATCATGTAATTTTTATCTTGGAGGCCTAGTAATTTCCTAAAACTGTAACCTTCTACTTGATATTTTGTCTTTTATTTTATTTTATTTTTTGAGACAGAGAGAGACAGAGCATGAGAGGAGGAGGGGCAGAGAGACCCAAATCAGGCTCCAGGCTTTGAGCTGTCAGCACAGAGCCTGACATGGGGCTCGAACCCACGAATGTGAGATCATGACCTGAGCCGAAGTCGGAGGCTTAACCAACTGAGCCACCCAGGCACCCCATATTTTGTCCTTTAATGAAAAAACTGAAGTAGTGAAACTTCCTCAAAATTTGACTTAGGTTCATTTGTTTAAAGTAACACATAGCTCAGAGCTCAGCACAGACTTTGAGTTAAATAAATATTTGTATACTGATTGACAGCAATGCTGATTTCTCTACTATCCTATAATAAACATGCCACAGAAAGAGTACAGCCAGCTCTGGTAACTGAAATGTGGGGTGTTTTGTCATGAGGACCTTTTGAAGAAGGAATTAATGAAGGTGTTTTAAAAATTATCTTGAGAATCAGACTTTTTTTTTTTAAGTCTTAGACAAAAATATACAGTTTTAAGAGGGAAAATGTTTAGGAAACTTACATAGATGGGCACAAACTTGTAAAGAATGTAATCCTATCTTAAATTTGCTCCACTAAGCACCATTTCTCCATTTACCTTGACATTTTTATATTACAACACATTGCTAATTGGGTTTCCATTAGCTTATCTGGGAAGATAATATAATGACTATTTCAGCTTCTCACGAATCATAACTATTATTTAGAAAGTCTAAAGAAAAAGAAAAGTGAGGTTGGTACTAGCAGCTAGCCGTTTTTACATAAAGAAGAGTATTGGAAACAGGCAGATGAATGGAGGCAAATAAAATCTAAGGTAACCTAATAGTTAAAAATTAGCTCTGTAAATCAACTTCTTTGTCCCTTCCCTTCCCCATATTTTCAAAGCACTCCAGAGAACATGGTACATATCAAGGACTCAAGAATTATCCAAAAGTCCTCTGTGGTCTTGGGATAAATTCCCAACACCTGAGCACAAGACACACAGGAAGGACCTTGTTTTTGACAAGTCCCCAGCAACTCTCTAGTATTCCTTCCTCCACACATTCTACCCTTGGCTTCACAATGTTCCAGGTTCATGAGCCCTTTCACATTCTGTGCCTCCACGTCTGCTCCACCCTTTGCCTGGAATCCATCCCTCAAGCTTCTCAATGAAAATCTTACTCATTCCCTCCACTAACAGATGAGGTTCGTCTCTTTTGTGAAGTCTTCACTGTCAGTGACAGGAGAACTAGAGATTTCCTTCTCTGCTTCCAAATACTGCTGTCCATATAATCTTATGGAACTTACTGTTATTTTTTTACATAACTTTATCTTTATGAATAGAGACTGCATTTAGCTCATCCCAAACTAAAATAGCCTAATATATGACCTGGCAGAGAATAGGCATCTATAAATGAATGGTTACAGAATGAATAAGTGGGTTAATAAAATACACACCAAATTTATAACTTTTTTCCATATGGCTAAAATTAAGCTATTAAATTCACATTTTTAAACCAGAAAGATCATTCAGTCACTGATTCAGCATTTACTAAGAGCCTTCTGAAGATAAATGGAAGACAAATAAGTCATTGGTTCTGTCCTCAAGGAATTCAGTCTAGCTAAGTGGGATTACAGATACACACAAACAAGTGTGTGTAATATATTCTGAGTCTCAAGGTAGCACAGCTCAAAGAATTTAGAAGTACAGGGAACTGAGAAAAGTCTTTTATGCAAATGAAGCTGCAGAGCAAATGTGTAGGCTAGAAACCATGTATTATTTTCAAGGAACTCAATACAGCTCAGCATTGCTGCAGCCTGAAATACAAGGAGACTGTGGCAGGAGGTGGGGCTAGACAGGTATGAGGGGCCAGATCTTAAACAGCTCTGCACATTCTTTCCAGTGCCTTATTCTAAAGGAATTAGTGCATATTTGAAGGGTTGTAAAACAAAAAGACATGGGGCCAGATTTCTGTGGTTCAGCTGTCAGGGGCTAGGTGGGGCGGGTAGGGTGGGGTGGGAGGTGGATTGGAGAGAGACAAGATTAAAGGCAAGCTTAGTTTGAGTACAAATTGTTTTTATATAGAGACTTATAATGTGAGGTTAAAATACAAAACAAAAGCAAAGGTGCCAAACATTCTGTAGGAACTTTGGTATAAAAGATCTTGTAAAAACTTTCCATTAAGTTATAAAGTTGAGGGATCACTGGATTTTATTAGGGCAAACAGGATAGATGGGTAGAGTAAATGGAAAAAATGAGGCCTATTGTTATTCCATCAGAAAAGCAAGAAAGGCTCATGTCACAAGTTAGTCTTGTAAAGAAGAGTGACATTTAATGGGGACCTTGCTCTCCTATGAACCTTTCTTTTAAAATAAATATCTTACTTATCTTACGAGTTTTCTGTAAAAACAAATAAATTATTCAAAACACATATGTTGCACATATTGAAGCACTACACAAGTATAAAGTGTTATAAATGTTACTTTTTTAAATCTTTGATTTAAGTAAAGCAAATAGCCAATCTCCAAGAAGCAAATCTATTACTAACTCCACATCTATAAAGTGGCAATACAAATGTCATCACAGAAAACATTGTATTAGGTTTTAAATGAAGGAAGGCAAGCCCATAAAGATGACATCTGCTCTTATATGCTATTTTTTCCTTCCAGGAACTTCCATTAGCATTAATACAAGTAGAGCGCGTACATCTGTATGCTGATAGTATAGCATTAACCCTCCAACACTAATGGATATGATCCACTTCTGCAGAGCAAGAGATGGATTTCTCTATTTTTAGTAACTATGTCCTGATGCAAACATATATTTTACAGTATGCTGACTCAAAGAGAAAACAAAATTGTAACTTGAGGGCTTCTTGGAGAAATGAAGGATTCTAAGACTGGGGCAGGAAATATACAAATAAGCCTGGAGTATCTTGTAGTGCCAGAAAGTAACAATATGTGAAAACAAACAAACAAAAATAATAAAACAACAACAACAAAACCCCCATAAGGATGGATATGTCAAAGGGAACAGGAATTAACTAGAAAAGCTTCCCAGAACCAGACCTGGAATAATTTGAGCAGCAAAATAAAATAGCACTGATTTATAATCTAAAGTATAAAATAAATATCCATGATTCCGTAACGATAAAAATAAATGATTGAATAAATGAATAAATGGAGAAGAAACAAATGTCCTGTGCAGAAGAATTTCAAATAATTTATACATTCTTCAAGAAGGTGGAATACAACTTCTCACTCATCAAGTGTGAGCTACACATGATGACTCCCTTTGAAAGAGTACAGAATGTACAGGAAGCAAAAAACACTTTACTGTGGAGAAATCCTGGCAAATGCCACCTCAGCCAGTGGTCAAGGTCCACACCAACAGTGGTAAGTCACATTAATTGTATGTACCCTGGATGTCATATGATGAAAAGGTCACCTTATATCTGCAGTCTTCCTCCCCCAAACCCACAAACCCAGTCTAATCAAGAGAAAAACATTAGACAAATTGCAATAGAAGAACATTTTAGAAAATACCCGCCCAGTGTTTTTCAAAATTGTCAGAGTCATCAAAAACAAGGGAAGTCTGAGAAACTGTCACAACCAAGAGGAGGCTAAAGAGACTTGATAACTAAATGTAATGTGGTATCCTGGATGAGTACCTAGAACCAAAAAAGGTCATTAGGTAAAAACTAAACAATGAATAAAGTATGGACTTTAGTTAATAATAATGTGTCAACATTGTTTATTAATTGTAACAAATGCATTATACTAATATACAGTATAAATGGTAGGGGAAACTGGATGCAGGGTACATGGGAACTCTGTACTACTGTTGTAATTTTTCTGAAAATCTAAAACTGTTCTAAAATACAAAGTTTGTTTTGTAAAGCATAATTTGAGCTGGAAATTACTCTGTTTTAAAAAGAATACTATTGAGGTACATGGGTGGCTCAGTTGGTTAAGCATCAGACTCTTGATTTTGGCTCAGGTCATGATCTCACAGTTTGTGGGATCAAGCCCTACATCGGGTTCTGCACTAGCAGCATGGTTCCTGCTTGGGATTCTTTCTCTCCTTCTTGTTCTGCCCCTCCTCCACTCATGAACACAAACTCTCTCTCAAAATAAACTTTTAAAATGGAATAAAATGCACAAGGATTTCCAAATGCTTTGGAAAGTGTTGCCTACATAGTCCGTTAGTGGGACCTATTTAAATTTTGTACTGCAGCAGAGGTCTTAGTAATGATCCATGCAGGAATTCACTCTATATCATGGTGTCATCTTAAATGCTTTCTAAATTCATATGAACAGGAGGAATGAAAATGATGAGCCATGTATTACACTTCTCCATGACCCGGCCCATTTCACTTTCTAGGCACATGTGTAAAGATAACTGTTCCTTCTGTGACATGAAAGTGACTTCATTCCCTTGTCCCCAGGCCCAGTGAGTCCTCTCAGACCCCCTGATACCTCTGTCAAATCCCTATTCCAAGATTCATTTAGGTGTGCTCTACCTGACTACTTATGTTTTGCCTCCTCTAGACTGGTCTCCCATCTCTGTAGCAACAGCACTCTATTGCAGTACTTGGTACACAGTGGATGCTAATATGTGATTTGTGGCAGTATATGATTAGTGCTTATACAACTGATTTTTACTATTTGCATATTTGGAAAAGATCTTGACACTGTATCTTAATTCATCTGTTCCAACCAAATGCAAATGTTCATCTCCTTCCCTGATTCTAAGATAGGAAGCAATTTTTAAAGTTGCATATGTATTATTGGGGCACCTGGCTGGTCAGTCAGTTAAGCATCAGATTTTGACTTAGGTCATGATCTCATGGTTCATGAGTTCAAGCCCCATATCAGGCTCTGGGCTAACAGGTCTGAGCCTGCTTCAGAATCTCTGTCTCCCTCTCTGTCTCTGCCCCTCCCCCCCTCTCAAAAAATAAACATTTAAAAATATTAAAGTTGCATATTATTTATACAGCAATGTAAATGAAAAAGACTAACTTAAAGATAGGTAAATATAGTAAATGAAAAAGACTAACTTAAAGATAGGTAAACATAGTAAAGCCTTGGATTGAGAGTAACTTGTTCTGCGAGTATTCTGCAATGCAAGCAAACATTTCTAATAAACTTTAACTTGACAAATGAGCAATGTCTTGCAATACGAGTAGTAAATAACGCTGAATGTCACATGATCATAACTGAGCCAGTGGTTCTCTCTCTCTCTGGGATTGTGGGTGATCATCTCTCATGCTCGGATACTCAGTCTCAGACTGTGGTGTTTGGCATAAATCAGTGATTTTTCAGAATGTTGGAAGGTACCCACAACTGGCACTAGTGTTATTTTTTGTCACTTCAAAGCACCTATGGACAGTCCTTTGCTTTTCCGTATGAGAGTAAGCTTAGAAATGCTTTGCTTCATTCTAGGTCAGGCCTGCAGATAGAGACCCTTTCTTCTGCTGCCTTATTGCCAGTTACATAAATACAGTTTATGACAAGAGTTTATTAATACTGTACTGTAGTCAATATCTGAGCGAGCATATACAATAGCCCCCATGCAGGAAAAGATTCCATTGAGCCAATAGTAGTGATTCTGTTAGTGGTAGTGAAAGTCGTCCTAAACAATAACCCTCTTCTCTCTTGTCTCCTTCACACCAGTCACAAAGGTTTTCAAAAGTAAGTGCAGGTTTTTTTAAAATTTTCTTTATATTTTGCATTTTCTTTACTATCTTGCATTCTACTACAGGAATGTGATCACTTTTATATGAATATTTTGGGTTGTGGAATGAATCATCTGAGTTTCCATTATTTCTTATGGGGAAATTCACTTTGATAGGCAAGCGCTTTGGGTTACAAGCATGTTTCTGGAATGAAGTATGCTTGCAAACCAAGGTTTTACTATATATACAAATGCATGAATGGAACCATGTTGACAAACAGTGGTCTCCTTTTCAAAGTATAAGTGGCACCACATGAGATTAAGTTTCTTGTCCCAAATACTAAATTTTCAACTTATTCATCTCAAGGTCTTTTAGACCTTTCAACCTAATAATCATTGGCAATGCTATGAAATATGAAGTCTACTCATATTTTCTGGCATTTTTCACTTGCTTTACTCTCTCTCAATGTTGAAATCAGAAAAAAAAAAGATACCTTAGTGATTTTCAAGAAAGGTAAATTCTCAGATCAGTTCTCCACCCTAACACCACCCTCTGCATTTAAAGATAGGAGGAAAATATGAACAAATACTAAGTAGAAGAAATTAAAGAGAAATGAAGGAAGTGGATCTAGAAATAGAAGCATACTTGTTATTTAGTTTTCTTTTGGAGTTTTTTTGGGGTTTTTTTGGTTTTTGTTCTTTTAGAAATAAGCAAGACTTGTGTACCTTGTTATCTAGAAATCTGTTGAAATGTTTCTTGAGTTGCATAAATAAGTCATACCCTACTCGTACATAAATCAAGCCAGCACAAACAAAAGCAGCTAAGTTTTAGAATGGCAAATGTGCTGAACACCTGGTAAAACACCCATAGAAGGATAGAAATGTTTAAGAAAAGAATGTAGTATGGTAGAGATTGCCTGATGAGAATTAAAAGATCTTGCTATCTTCTTTCCCTGTCTTCGATTTTCACTGTGCAGGGGGTGATAAGAACAGGCTGGTTTATTCCTTCTGAGTAGTTTTTCAGTCACAATTATAAGAGACTTGAAATCAGGAGGAGAGACTTGGTTACAATTCGATGTCATCATTGTTAGTCTACCTTCGTTGGCTAATTATAAGCTGAATTTACATGATGTGATAACTGCTCATCCTTCTGGCTAGATATATATATTGCATAATCTTTAGCAATCCCTAAATTCACCATTAACTATCACTTTGTTCTTATGCTTTCTTGAAATACAAGGTTTATTAGATTAAATATAAATACTTCTGAAAGGGCTGTTACTGGGAAATAGGGATACAGTATCTGAGGTGAAATGAAGGAAAAGCCAGCTGGGTTTTGTTGGAGAGAAAGTGAAAGGTCAAAGATTAGCTGCACAAATCTACCTCAGACAGATGCAAATAAAAGTGGAACAAATGTTGCAAAGCTGGATAATCCACATGCTTATTGGATGGGCACTCTTAGGTGGATGGGTACCTTATCGGATTGAGCACCTCTAACTCTGACTTTTCAATTCCCACCAGAGCAAAACCATGACAGGTATTTCATTCTTCCCAAGTCTTTTTGTCTTTCTCTCCATCTCTCTCCTGGCCTCCTGCTTCCCTTTTACAGGGCTCAGTGGAAATGGAAAAGAAGTACTTCTGACTCTTAATCCAGAGTTCAAAGAATTATTCAAAGTAATTCCCGGATACTGCATGCTTGTCCTAAACATTCTCTTTTCACATATTGTTTCATTTTGTCTCTACAGCAATCCTGTGGGGTAGGTGTCATCAACATTTTACCAATAAGAAAGGAGAAATTAAACTCGCTGACTTGTTGAAGTTGAATAGTTAAACGTTGGCACTGAGGTTTGAACCCTGATTGCTTCCCTCCTAAAGTCCACATCCTTTCTTTCATACTGGGTCCAGTAAAATTATTTTGCTCAATGGCTTTCCCTGATTTGAAGATTATCCTTCAGTTAATATGACATGTCACATCCTTGCCATTGTCATCTACCATGCTCTAAAAACCTATGTAGTCTTTTTTATTGAGCCAGTTTGATTTAGTTCCCATCCTGCATTATTCCTTATTTGCATTTATTGCTTAACTATGAAACAAGGCTGAGTTAAGACAAAATATCAAGATCACAATCATCCTTGGAGAAATAGTATGTAAGAGTTACAGTGCTGCAAGCATTCAAAGACCTATTTGACATACAAACTATCTGACATATCAGAAGAACAATCTCTGGACACTGGAGTAACTACAATTTTCTTTTAAAGAAATTACAAAGAGTGAGAGGAGGAAGCTATTTTTTAGAAGTACATATAAAATCTGAATTGCTTTGCATTAAGGATGGTAATGTAATACTAATATATACCCTGCTATGCAATACCATTTTTCAGTCAGCTGCTTCGTTTCATGTTCAAATTTCCTTTTAAATCGACAGCACTTGCTTTGCTCTTTTCAGTTGAAGGCATTTGCATTCCAGTAAAACACACACACACACACACACACACACACACACACAATGAGGATGGAAATGAGTCAGCTATTTCCTGTCCCAAGATTCAAATCTGCTTTGCTTTTCTGAAAACATGATTCAAGCTCTCCAACAATACTTTAACCGGCTGTTCTGTAAATTACAAGGCTGACCACAATATAAACACCAAAAAACTGCACATGAGTATTCAGTGATCAGCTATCAATTTCTGATAATCCTCAGAGCTTTCTACTTATATAATTACGAAGCTCTATATTACAAAAGGTAATAGTAAGTCTGTTTCCTATGCAAAATTCAACTTCTGTCATTTTTATGTTATAATATACATTATAAATTTATGACTCATCTGTACCGATGAAAAAATGTGGTCAGTATAAAAATAAATGAAACACAACAATGTATCTAACAGTAGTGTTCACAATATCCTCTGGTTTTAAGGACTGGAGGGTTTATATATAAGTCTATTTCATAATTGTTTAAATGGTGGCATTCAGGGAGATCGATGTCAACTAGAGAAAGAGAGATGTGTGTTACAAGGCCCTCTCTTTGCCCTGTTCTGTTTAATATCTTTATTACATATGTGGACAAAAATACCAAAGATAAGTTTATCTTATCTGTGGATAACACAGGATTAAGTGGAATATGACATGTTCATGTGACTGCCTGATTCTAACAAGAGAAAATTCAATTGGGATGACAGCACTGTCTTGTTTTTTGGTTCAAAAAAGACATAATTTTAAATGGGAAGGGACACCTGCATGGCTTAGTCAGTTAAGTGTCCAAGTTTTGGTTTCAGCTCAGGTCATGATCTCACAGTTCGTGAGTTCAGGCCTCATATCAGGCTCTGTGCTGACAGCATGGAGCCTATTTGAGATTCTCTCTCCCTTTCTCTCTCTGCCCCTCCCCTGCTCCTGTGTTCACATGCATGCTCCTTGTCTCTCAAAAATAAATAATAAAAAAGACTTGGAAGTTTTGAATTTACAGTAAGTTTACTACTTTTCACCAATGTATATGCCTGCCAGAAAAGTTAATCAGATTTAAGTTGCCTTATTAGAATTAAATAATCTGAGAAGAAGGGGGTGATAGGCATCATTAAAGTCTCCATTCTGTTCTGATCAAACCACATTTAAATATTAGGTTGATATTGAATGATATATTTCTAGAATGACATAGGCAAAATGGAGCTTATTTGTGATCAAGAAAGAATGTGAAAAAACAAAATGGCAGGCATAACTGACAATGAGATATTTTATCCTTGAAAGAAGTAAGTTAAGGGCGAGGTGACGACCTGATAGATGTCCTGAAATATTTAGATAGTTGCCATTTTAAAATTTGCCACAAATAGTAATAAGATATAGAACAAGAATACATGAATACAATTTTCTACGGGCCTCAATTTCTAGGGGCCTCAACAGAAAAAAAGGTCTTTCTAATAGACAGAGAGAAAGTAGATATCCATAGGAAATGATTCTTTTGCCAACATTTATGTGTTGGGTATATTTTTAAAAATTATTTTAAAATATATTTATAAGCACTGGTTATGTCTAAAGCATTATGTTAAGCCATGAAAATATAGTAGTAAATAAAATAGATACTGTCATTGATGCTATTACATACATTATTTCCAGTCTAGTTGAAGAGAGAGACATAAGTAAATAGCTGGACATCATAATTACTTGCTATGAAAAAATCCTAGAGATTATAACTTTCAACAGAATTTATAGCTATAGAGAATTTCGATTGGAGGGTTAGCAAAAGCTCCTTTCAGGAAATGATCTTCAGGAATAGGGCCTGAGTGATAAGTAGGAGTTAGCTAATGAAGAATGACAACAAGGAGGAGGTAGGGAAAGACATTCTATGTAAAGGGAAGAATGTGTCAATTTTTCTTGAATCAGGGAAGAGCTTGGTGCATTCAGAAGCTGGCAGAATACCAGCATGTCTGGGACCTAGTGGGGGAGAGAAAAGGCAGATTGGAGCCTTGGGCCAGTCAGCTTTGAAAACTTTGCTCTGGAATAGGGATTTTATCTAATGGCAATGGGGAGCTACAAAAGAGTTTGCATAACCACTTTTGAGTTTTAAATGTTTACTTTGGCTACAATATAGAAAACTCCTGGAACCAAGAAGAGAAAGGCTGGATATTGAATAGTCACTTATAGGCATACGTTGATTTATTGTGCTTTATTGCATGTTGGAAATACTTCATTTTTTACAAATTGAAGGGCTGTGGCAACCCTGCATCAAGCAAGTGTATTGGTATGATTTTTCCAATAGCATTTGCTCACTTTGTGTCTCTGTGTCACATTTTAGAAATTCTCAAAATATTTCAAACTTTTTCATTGTTACCATATTATGGTGATCTGTGATCAGGGGTCTTTGATGTTACTACTGTTAATTGTTTTGGGGTGCCATTAATTTGCC
Organism: Cryptoprocta ferox; assembly: GCA_028646485.1. Lineage (NCBI taxonomy): Eukaryota > Metazoa > Chordata > Mammalia > Carnivora > Eupleridae > Cryptoprocta > Cryptoprocta ferox. The sequence continues at coordinate 58,039,399 of CM053578.1, forward strand.
CATATAAGATGGTGAAGTTAATTGAAAAATGTGTGTGTTCTGACTACTTCACTGACCATCTGTTCCTATCTCTCTCCCTCTTCTTGGCCTCCCTATTTCCTACCAACGCAATATTGAAATTAGGCCAATTAATAATCCTACAATGGTCTCTAAATCCTCAAGTGAAAGGAAGAATCACACATCTCACACTTTAAATCAAAAGTGAGACATGATTAAGCTTAGTGAAGAAGGCATGTCAAAATCCAAGATAGGTCAAAAGCTAGACCTCTTGTGCCTAGTTAGCGAAACTGTAAATGCAAAGGAAAGTTCCTACAGGAAATTAAAAGTGCTACTCCAATGAACATGATAAAAAATGTGCTACTCCAATTACACATGATAAAAAATGTAACAGTCTTATTGTTGATACAGAGATAGCCTGAGTGGTCTGGGTAGAAGATCAAGCTAGCCTCAATATTCCCTAAACCAATGCCTAATCCAGAGCAAGGCCATAACTCTCTTCAATTCTATGAAGGGTGAGAAAGTTGAGGAGCTGCAGAAGAAAAGTTTGGAGATAGAAGAGATTGCTTTATGACGTTTAAAGAAAGAAGGCACCTCCATAACATTACACTGCCAGGTGAAACAGTAAGAGCTTAAGAAGAAGCTACAGCAAGTTATCTAGAAGATCTAGCTAAGATAATATAATTAAGCTGATTACACTAAACAACAGATATTTAAGGTGGAGGAGAAAGCCTTCTGTTGGAAGAAGATGTCATCTAGGACTTTCATTGCTAGAGAGGAAAAGTCAATGCCTGGCTTCAAAACTTCAAAGGACAGGCTAATCTCTTGTTAGGGCTAATGCAGCTTGTAACTTTAAGTTGAAACCCATGCTCAATTACCATTCTGACAATCCTAGGGCCCTTAAGAATTATAGTAAATCTACTCTGCTTGTGCTCCACAAATGGAAAAACAGCGTGTATGACTTCACATCTGTTTATAAAATGGTTTACTTAATATTTTAAATCCCACTGTTGAGACCTACTACTCAATAAAAAAAAAAGATTCTTTTTAAAATATTACTACTCATTGGCAATACACCTGGTCACTCAAGAGCTCTGATGGAGATGTACAAGGAGATTAATGTTGTTTCCATGCCTACTAACATAATATCCATTCTGTAGCCCATGAGTCAAGGAGTAATTTTGACTTTTGAGTCTTATTAATTAAGAAATACATTTCATAAGACTGTAGCTGACATAGATAATGATTACTCCAATAGATCCAAAAGTTGTGCAAATCAAAACTTTCTTGAAATGATTCATTATCCTAGGTGCTACTGAGAACATTCATGATTCATGGGAACAGGTCAAAATATCAACATTAACAGAACAGGAGTTTGGAAGAAGTTGACTCCAACCCTCATGGATAACTTTGAGGGGTTCAAGACTTCAGTGCAGGAAGTAGCTGCAGATAGGGTAGAAACAGAGACCTAGAATTAGAAGTGGAGCCTGAAGATATGACTGAATTGCTGAAATCTCATGACAGAACTTGAACAAATGAGGAGTTGCTTCTCATGAATGAGCAAAGAAAGTGGTTTCTTGGGATGGAATCCACTCCTGGTGAAGATGCTGGGAAGATTGTTGAATGACAACATTGGATTTAGAATACTACATAAACTTAGTTGATAAACCAGTGGCAGGCTTAGAAAGGACTGACTTCAAGTTTGAAAGAAGTTCTACTGTGGGTAAAATGCCTTCAAACAGCATCACATGTTACAGAGAAATCATTTATGAAAGGGAAAGTCCATTTATGTGGCAAACTTCATTGTTGTTTTAATAAGCTGCCACAGTCACCCCAGCCTGCACCAACCACCACCCTGATCCGTCAGCAGCCATCACTATGGAGGCAAGACCCTCCTCCAGCAAAAAGATTATGGCTTGCTGAAAACTCTGATGATGGTTAGCAGTTTTTAGCAATACAGTATTTTTTAAATGAAGGCATATACACTATTTTTTAGACATAGTGCTATTGTACACTTAATAGACTATAGTATAGTGTAAACATAACTTTTGTATGCACCGGGAAACTAAAAAATTCATTTGATTCACCTTATTGCGGTGGTTTAGAGTATCTTTGAAGTATGCTTATATATTCTGGCAAAGACATGACTGTGATTTGAAATATGGTGATGACATTGGAGATAAGAGAAGACAGAAGGTGGGAGAGATGAGAGATACTGATGGGGTGAAATCCATAAAACCTGGTGTTCTATTATTGAAGAGAGTGAAAGAAAGAGAGAGGTTCACTGGAGGCTCTCAGAACTCAGCAATATGCAGCTAGGCAGATGGATATTCCACTTGCTGAGAAGGGAAACAGTGCAGGACAAACTGATCTGATTTTGAGAAAATTCAAAGGTCAGTCTTGAACATATTAATCTTGATCTCATTATCTCTTTGATCTCCATGAAACATGTTAGGTAGGTGATAGGATATTTGAGTCTGGTCAATCTTTAGACTTGCTGCAGCAGAATCACTTGGAACTTTTTATTATCTGGCTTTACCTCAGGCCTAATATACTACAATCCTCAAGAGAACACAGCCAATGTAATACCCTGAGGTTAGATGCAGTGGAAAAAATTCAATCATCACTGGATAGTTGCATTAGTTAACCTGTAAGCTCCCTGAACACACTGAATGTCAATAATATTATGAATGGAAAAACAGCCAGACCCAGTACTAAATCTATTATTATATTCTAAGAGTAAATGCGCTGAAAGAACCATAAAATACCTCTGAAGGAAGAAAGCCATATCCAGACTCTTCTATTTACATTGCCATATTTATATCATATGATGCTGCCACCCTGACCAAAAATTATTGATCTAGGCACCACCTAGTGGTTCTGGTGGTCCTTGAGATGATCTTTCTTAAGAAGCCAGCCCAAACAATGCACCATTCTGGATGGTAACTAATGTACCAAATTATGTTTCTCTTTGACCAGAGGTACGGGAGTGGGAAAAAGTAAAACTAGTAAAACAGAAGCATATGAATAAGTAGGAACACAAGAAGGAACACAAGACTTAAAGGAGAATCTGGCAAAGAGAGAAGCAAAGAGAAACATAAGCAGAATATACATATGAAAATTAGTAGAACAAGGCTTAAGAGACATCCTCTTCTCAGCAAATGACAGTGTGACTGGATTCCCCAGTTCATTACAGTTCATTTATTCGTCTAGTACTTATGAGGCAGCTAATATGTGTCAGGCTCTGTTCTAGGAGCTGGGGATACTCAAATGAATAAAACATATCACGAACACTCCTTCATGCTAAGTGCTATGGAAAAAATAAGGCAGTGTGTGAAGACATAGATACTGATATGGGAGGGGTTAGTACCACGGAAGGAAGGTCTCTGAGGAGGTGAAATTAGCTGAGGCATCTGTGAGGCCACTGGGCAAAGAGTATTCCAGGCAAACAAAATAGGAAGGACAAATGCTCTGGAATGGAAATCTGCTTGGCATGTTTAAAAATAGTGAACAAGTCCACGAGGCTGGGCCCCATTGAAAAGGGGCAGCATGAAAGGAGATGAGGTCAAAGAGAAAGGCTGGGTGCAGTGCCTTTAGGGACTTGGTTGGATTTTTAATTTTATTCTGAATGTGATAGGAAGCCTTTAAGGACCTTGGTCAAGAGGATGGTATGATCTCATCTGTGAGCCAGAGGAATTACTGTGGCATCTGGGTGAGCACTAGATTTTAGAAAGACGTAAGAGCAGAAGCAGAGAGACCAGAAAGAAAGAGACTCCAGCAGCCCAGGTAAGAAACAATGGTGACTTGCATAAGATAGTAACAGTGGAAGATGTCGGGGGTACTCAGATTAAGGGGTGCACTTTGAAATTAGAGCCAACAAGAACAGACAGTGGATTGGGTAAGGGAGGGAAGTCAAGGATTACACGAAGACTTTTGTTCTCAACAGCTGAATATCATATATTAGTATAGGGAAAACCAGAAAAGAACCAAAGAGTTTCCCTTGGACATACTAAATTTGAGAAGCCTAATAACAATCAGGGGGAAAAATCGGAAGGTAGTTGCAATTGGGAATCTGAAGTTCAGGAGATATGTTAGGATTGCAGATATAAGTTTGGAACTCATCAGTATATCAGTCTTGACAGAATGACTATTAAAATGGTTTCCTCTGCTCTACTTCTTATCCACATACCTTCATATAAAACCCTCATCACAAGAGGTAACCTGGACATGTCTCGGTTTCCTGAAACCTGGTAGAGACAGAAGTACCACTGTTACTGAAAAAGGAAAAACTAAATGCACTTAGAAGTTGGGAGACCAATCTGTCTATGTATTAATCAAAACACTATAGGTGGGATGTAGCATCTTTCCCCTCCTGCTACTTTGACCTCTGTACCTGGCAACTCCTCATAACTGAGTAAAGGAAGGGGAGAAGGAAGGAGTCTGGCTAGTTTGTGTTTGTTTTGTTGTATTTTGTTTTGTTTAACTAACCAGTTATTTGCTAGGTCCTTCATGAAGTCCTAGTTGGCTTTTTTGTCAGAGTAATTTTTTCAGAACTATTAATCACATCTGCTGCTTTGCTCTCTCAGCAAACTTTTTTTTATACTCAATAATGGATAATCATGTTCCACTGCAGTTTGAAGAATTACACATTTCACAGCAATTGTATTATTGTATTTAGCATCTCAATAACATTTCCTTTGCTAATTCATCTTTCTTAGGATTGAAGCTTCTTAATGTGCTCACAATGCACCATATGTTACCATAGCTTTATTCTGTCTTGAAATATTCATTTCTAGCTCTTGGGGACAGGTAGACTGAATAAAAAATGTGGATATAGCTTTCTCTCTCTCTCTTTATTTTTTAGCAGAAGCAGGAGATTTACCTAGGTATTTACTGGTTATAAATGAGGACCTAAGTGGCTTATAATAAAACCCTAGTATCTTCTTAAAAGAATTACTGTGCTTTCTCAAGGCTTTTAACTCATGACCAAAATGACTGTCACTGAATAGCCATCTTGGAGAGATCCGACAGTAGTAACATTGCCTGTGAAAATGTGCAATATGACTAACTTCCCTAAATGTTAGGATCCCACATTCTTATGATATTTGAGAGCTAAATATAATGAAAGCCCTTGGGGCTTTGATTTTAAGAATTTCCTTTAAAAATAATACTATTATTCTCTGAGGACACGAGAACAGTATTACTTTATTTATTTAAGCCAACCTAAAATAGAACAGAGGAAATCATTAAACAAGTAAACATATATCTTTTACTGTTGCCCAGTCATGCCAAAACTGATGTGTATTAAAAGTACAAGATGACTTACAATAAGAAATATACCTTCAAATGATCTTATTTGTCATCAGAGAGGTAAGCTGGATAGTCTCAGTAATTACCCTGGAATAAACTACAGTGCTGATGATTGTGTTATTTACTGCAGTCTTACAAACAAACAAACAAACAAACAAACAAACATGGGGTTTAATAGCTGCACAGGAAGGAAGTTTACTGAGTGTAGCGATTAATGTGTCCATTTATATTCCACTTCCCTGAAAAAACCTCAAATCTAGAGAGAATAGAGAGTGGAAAATTTCACTCCCAATTTAGACATCTCTCCAGACTCCAGAGGAAGCTGCCCAGCTGGCCTCTCCTGTAGTTGAAACTGAGCTTGATGAGCCAATGGGCCAATGGCCCAGGTGACAGACTGGAGCAGGAGCTACTGGACTGAGCACTCTGCCTCATGTCAGCAACATTCTTGTGTGAGAAATAAAAGAAGCCTTCCCTGGAACTGGTGTCAGTCAAAATTCTGATACACTTAGATGTTCTTTTAGCAGTTCCAATTTTGGGGGAGAAATTTGGGGAAATGCCAGGATCTGAGCTAGCATTTTTAGTTGTTATTTGAACAGCTGTTACATGTACAGCTAATAGCTGTTTGATTGGGTTTCTCAGAGCTGCTCTTGACACAAGGCATGAGGCAACACTTTACATTAACTGTGCCCCCAATTCAAGTTATTCTACTTTGCATAAGCCTAGAAAAAAAATGGCAATCATCTGGCAACACTGGCAAGAGTAATTAGGGATTCTGGAAAGATCTCTTCAAAGAAAATATGTAAGGAAGGATAAAAGAAAATGTGAATTTCCAGATTGAAATTCAGAGACATGTTTAGTTATTCCTTCTTCAGCTACCTATTTTACTCTTGATGAAACTAAGTTTTAAACGGATCAAGTATCTTACTGAAAATAACATTACCAAGTTGTAGAGCTGAGACCAGGTCAAGCTTATAATCAAGCATATGTTCTTTGAGAACAGACAGCATACCAGCCATGAACTCAACATTCACAGCAACCCGAAACAGTACCTGAACAGTACCTTTCATGGCTGGTGGTGTGTACACGCTCTGCTTCCTTTGCTTAGGGGATGCATTTTGTGACTGCGAACAAAAAGAAAAGAGGAAAAGTCTTATTTGAAGAAAAATTAGCCCTGTGAGGGAAATACACTGCCATATTTCAAAGAGCTTTCTGATTCCGTCATGAAATACAATGCAAATCAATGAGAAATTATATACATGTTCACTGATAGCACAGTTTTAAGAGATATATGAAGCTATTTCATCATAAAACTCTTCATTCATTGCAGTCTTGAAATTACTCCTTTTATTTTCTCACTTAGTAGTGTTTGTTTATTTTAAAAAGAAACATAAAAAAGAAACACCAATCCTTTTGTTTGTGAGAAAAAACGTAAGTGCCTGGACAAAGTATACCTCAAAAGCTATGTCCGAGGGATAACTATACCTGCTCATAGGATTTTTGAGTGGCTCTGGATACATAATGAGGGTCGTTGGTAAATAATACCTATTTATAAACCTCTGGAATTGACATGTTCTATCCAACATCTCCATTTACTTGGAATTACAATGTTGAGATAATATTCTCTTCTATTTTTAAAAAACAAGTAAGTCCTTTCCTAACAAAACTGCTATTTAACACTCTTACCTATGCACACTAGACAAGAATTGGATTATTGGAGAGAAATTTTGCATTAAAAATTATAAAAATTGGGACACGGAAACATATTTCAGGGTCAAAACCACAAACTATTCATATGTATATGAGTATATATAAACTACCCCTATATATGAATATATTATTTATTATGATAAATTACATATATGTGGTCCATACCCCAATCAGATTATGTAAAGATTCCTTTTTATTTGTGTATTGATTTATGTTTCAATGTGGCAAAAGCAGGGGTCTTAATCCATGAGTTTTAGTGTGTAGAGCAATTATTTTGCTTTGGAAAGGTCAGGTATAAATAGTTACAAGATGCTTTTTGGGGATTATTCTAGGCTTTCATGCATATTAGAACATAACAGAGTCTGAAAAAAAACTGGAAACTGTGTCATTGAACAGTAAATAGAACTTGAGGATTTTTTCCTTGTACATTCTAAAGCTTAATTGCCCTCAAAAGTATCATTAAGAGGTAGACACTTACCTGATGCAAAAACAATATATTAAAAAGTGAAAAATTCAACCAAATATTGCCAAATACATATCAACCAAGCAAATGGTACAAGCACATTTCTCCAGAATAGAATATTTCAGTACCAGTTCATTATGCACAGGAGCAGGCAGAGGGATGCTACGTTAATGTTAAACATGTAGTTTAAACACAGATAGTTCTGGTATTCTTTTACTGTATTCGCTGTCATCTAGTTGATTTCAAGAAGCAGTCATTTTTGATATTTCTTATATATTAATTTCCATACATATATTCAAAGATCAAGTAGAAAATTAATCCTACAGAAAATTTTGTTTTGTAACATGTAGTAAAACTTGTTAAGTAGTAAAAACTGCTTTATATTTATGGAAGAGTTCAGTTGTCAAAGAATTTTCACATTTAAAATCTCTTTAAACATTTAGAAAAGTCTTAAGAGATATTATTTGGTATTTTGTTCTTTCTACATTTTCCTCTGGGTATTGCTATATGCCTAATGCACCACTGGGAGTTGACTAGTATGTTTGCACAACAGTCAATCCTTGTTCTATTTCTGAGTACAAGTTTCTTACTTTCTTGTATTCCATATGTTCTATATTAGAAGCTCCCTAGCCTCCTCTGGTTCCTATTTTCCATCTGAACTCCTACATGTGTATGTGAACCTATGACCTCAGGGGGTGCTCCTGGCTTCACACACCAGAAGACCCTTTAAGAGGTGTCTGCTCCCCATCTTCTTGCCCCAGGATTCCAGCATTTGCTGGCCCTAGCCTGTAGATGGTCATAAACGAGTCACTAAATTGAAAATACCGATACCATATTTTTCCACTAAAAGCAATGGTTTGTTTTACAAGTTTTTTTCAGGGGTTGGCATTTCATAAGTTGAGAACTAAAGTAGCATAGAGGCAGAGATTTAACAACCCCATTTTACTGTTTCTTCAGTCAGGAAAAGCAAACTAGTTTTTACATCAGTTATATTGAAATAATTTGTATAACATCAAACCAAACTAAATATGTCTTTAATTGAACACCTATTTGCACAAAATATAAGAAAACTTACTTCAGCTTGTATGTTGGTCACCCTCTTGTCATCTGTTTCTGTAAGAGAAGTAGATATAATTTATTAGAAAGGCAATTTCTTCTTTATAATCCATATTAACATTTTCAACAATATGATAAAAAATAATCTGATAATTGCCTTATATTTATATAACATCTGTGGTTTAGGGAAAGGGGGACAGAAAGAGGTGGTTTCCTTCTGAGATAACCTTCTCCTAAAGCTTTAAAAAAAGGCAGTTAAAGAAAAGGCATCTTTCTTGAAATTCCAAATTGCCCGCCTTCCAGAAATCCAGAAAGGAAACCAGGGAAATGGCACTTGAACCAACGGTTGGTGTCACCAACCTTATAGTGCTAAGGCAGAAACAACCTCCTCCATGGATTTTGCTGCCACTGTCTACCCACTGTAGCTTGTCAAATTTCCCAAGTTTGCAGCTAAGCTGAACGAAGCTCCTTTTCCACTCTGCCCAATCACTCTGACTCTGAGAGAGGCAGCACCCTCTTTTCTATATGCCCCTGGAAAGAATCATTTGTCAGAAATATTTCTGACAATGCTAGGGAAAATTTTACAGATACTGTCTGTATCAAAACAAAACTGAGAAGCAGAGAGAGGAGGAAGAGGTGCTCACATACTGCTCCTTCAACAGAAGGAGGACCTTCTGAGTTTCTTTTGTACCTCCTCATCTACTTTACATGGATCTTGACTTTGTTTAATGGTTAAATGTTTGACTTCCTTAAAATATTCCTCCATCTCTCATCTGTACTGCAGGGGCGTTTCTCAACATTTCAAAAAAGAGGACTAGGAAACTCTTCTCCAACCAAACTGCAGCCAGATGTTGTGCAATCCCCTGACTGCCATGTGCCAGGGACAACCACAGCATCACAACTATTGGGGTGGTCAATGTGGGTTCCCACATGGGACCCTGGGCAAGGGGGGTTGTTCAAGTTTGAGAACCACAAAGCTATCCTATATTAACAAAGTCATCTGACTTTGATTCTCCTTAAACATCTAGACATGGAGAACCTAGAGCTCCTTAGTCTCTCACCTTTTAAAATGTTCACAGGCTTTGCTGTTACCACAGCCATCAATTGTAAGACACATCTGTGCTTGGAAGGCATCTTACAAAAGCAAGAGGCAGGGCACCTGGGTGGCTCAGTAAGGTGAGCGACCAACTTTAGCTCAGATCACAATCTCACAGTTCATGAGTTCAAACCCCATATGGGGCTGGCTGCTGTCAGCATAAAACCTCTGTTCCCCCACCCCCAGCCCCTCCCCCATTTGCACTCTATTTCTCAAAAATTAAAAAATAATTAAATTTTAAAAAAGGCAAGAGGCTTCACAATATTGGGTCCAACTAGAAGACTCTCAGGGACAAAGGTGTGTCTCACCCAATTTGAGCCTTCTCTGTTTTAGGAACACTGACAGTAAAGACAGTCCTCTAACAATCCGGTCCTTAACTGAGGGTGAAGGAAAACACTGGGCTGAGAAAAACGCTCTGTGAGGCAGACCACGTGCCCTTGTCTAGCCCTGGGACCACTGGAGGCTGGCAGGGCTGACAGGCCCTCCGGCCTCTGTGAAGGGACAGTCTGGTGCTAACCCACCAGGGACTGTTAATCTCAGGGAACACACGACAGAGGTAAGAACACTGACCTGGTTTTCCTACAGCAGGCTGCATTTAACCCTCCTGCACTTCATTCTACCTCTAGCTGCAATGGTGAAGGTAAACTTTTATTCCACTGAGCAGCATATCCAATTCTGAAGGAAGGAAACTGAGCTGTGTTCAGTGGCATTAAATGTGTTCAACTGTGAGAAGAGTCCCACCCTGGCACTATTTATGAAATCTGGCAATAAGTTGACATCCAAAGAAACGTGGGTGAACATTGCTCTGTCCACAACTCCTGGCCTGGGTGGGATCCTCAGAAGGCCTCTACCTGAAAGGGCCCAGGCGTCCTGCGCAGCCCCGCCCCACCCCCCCTCCACTCCACGAAGCGGGCTGAGAGCTCAAGAATTGGCTGCTCAAATGCAGGTTTCCAGCGGGACATTTTAAGTATTTATTTAGAGAGAGAGAGTGCGGGATCCACCACACTAAACGTGAGATCATGACCTGTTGGCGGAGCATTTTAGAAGCAACTAACTCTCTGGACGTCTTTTGGCTTCCCCTCGCAGATGAGTATGAACAGCTCTCCTGGGGCAGCTTTCTGGAACAGGTAGTCAGCACCTGCCTCCCTACATCCTGGAAGATCACAGGCCTGAACTCCAGGTTCGGCACGAGCATGGACATCGTCTGGGTCTTCGTTCCCTGCAGCTCCACCACACCCACAGCCCCAGCCATTACAGTTACTTTCTTGGTGATGATTTCCAGCCTTTCTCGAACCTGGCCCGGGTCAGCGCTGGCGTGGACGCACAGGAGGCCCGTGGTGCCTTAGCCGCGGGGGTGGGGGCTGTGCCGGACATCCAGTGGTACTTGCTGAGCTAGCTGAGGTACAGCCTGGCAAACATGCCCTTGCCCGGCTGCCTGCCGAGAAGAAGCCGCCGCCTACCAACCAATTCAGCACGTGCAGTGGATGGAATCTTCCTCCAAGAAGGAACAGCTCTCCAGTTATATCCTGAAAGCGCGTGAGCTCCGGGAACCGGGAAGGGCCCAGGCTGACACCGGACCTATTGTCTTCCAGCTTGACAGCATCCTGCCGTTTACTGTAATACCGATCTGTCCATGTCCTCAGCCTTTATCACATGCCCAGGCGGGTCGGTTTCCCGGGAGGCACTTTCTGGCGCATTCCACCAGGTGCTCATGCCCCAACCCACCCCAGCCAGCACCACGCGGTGGGGCGTGTAGTCGTTTCTCAGGCAGGAATGAAGTACTTCTCCATTGATCTTCGCTGTGTTTCTGTGGCGCTGAAACAGCGGAGACCAGCTGGGTTTTCCGGGTAAGCAGCCTCCGGGGTCACTTCGGGGAGAAGCGGTTCCGGGTCAGGCCGCCATTGGCTGTTCTCCAGCTCAAACCCGACCGGCGTTCGCGCAGTCTCCGTGTCTTCCTCAGTGGGCCTGCGTCCGGGACCTCGCCAGGCAGCCCGCCACATGCGGGCCTTTACCATCGGCAGACGCGGTGCACGCGGTGCTCCCGCCGCCTGGCTGGCACCTGGAAGAGCACGTGCTTTCTGAGGTAAGCAGAATTTCATCTGTGCTCAAATCCATCCGTAAGCGGAAATGCCAATTTTTCCACTAAGGTACTTTGCCTCATATCTCGATTCTGAATAAGAATTCCTACCGTACAAAGTTGCCCCAACTCGTTTGGGGATGCCCCACGAAGCGCGTTATCCATCGTGGTGACTTCAATTTCAAACTTTTCCTGCCCAACCACTGTAGCCAAAATGGGTTGGGCACTCCGAGTAAGGGAGACGAGAGCTGGGGATGGGGAAGAGCACCGCCACCACTGACCTGCCTGTGTGCAGGGGCTCCAGACCCGGCCTTGCGTGGTGCCGCAGCTGCTCTGCCGCCAGCACCATAGCTGCCGTCCCTGGTCTCCCTGCCTATTGACCTTCTGGCCCGCTTACCCTTACCTGACCCTCAGGTGAGTGCCAAGGCTGAGAGACTAAGCCCAAGGTCCAGAAACTGAACGAGGTGTTCATCAGAGAATAACTGTCTCAAGTCAATGATAACAGATCTGCATCGACTGTCGTGAAAACATGTACTGTGTAAACTGAAAAGATGTCAAAACTATAGGAATGGTATTTTTATTTCATAAAGTATAGCTAACCTAGAGAGAGATGATAGAGAAGTGCATGTATATTCATAAAAGGATATATTCAATATGTTAACTGTAGTTATCTCTCGGTATTGAATAACACTCTACCTCCTGTACCGTTTCTTTTTCTAGTGAACGTACATTACTTTTATAGTGAAAAACTATGTGTATGTATCCTATGGATACATAGAAACATGTATATAGGTAGCAAAATTTCTATAGAAGTTCACAATGCATAAAGTCGACATTTTATATAGTAAGAGACCAAAATAGACAAGCAGGAAAAAAAAAAAAGACAAGCAGATAAAATGAATAGTATATGGAACTATCACTTATTCTAATCTTATATCTTGATTACTAGATTTTTAGAAGTTATGGAACCTTCTAATAAATTTGCCCTCCCTTGTATAGGGGTGGGTAGACAGGAACTATTGGCTGAGGACAGCAATCACAATTGTTTGATATAATCCCTGGAAGTATCTGGGTCATTATCAGATAGCTGTGAATATACTGTATTGAGCAGTTCTATCAAAGCAAAATCCTTTGCTGTCATCTTTTAAGTAAATATTAAATATGATCCACTTTAACAATGTGTGTATTGTGATCCAACGGGTTGTTAAATGTCAGTGGTGTTTCTTAAGATTTTATTTATGCCTTAGGAGTTTTCAAAATTCAGCCCAGGACTCAGAACCTATTGTTTTAAGAACATAATGGTGTCCAGTCATTCAGGTTTGTGCTTTCTTACTGTCTGACTATAACACACACTAAAAGAATGTTTTTCCAAGGCAACTGTGTAGACTTCATTCATTTCATAATTCAATGAAAAAGGTTTTTTTCCTCATTGGTTAGTTTTTTTGTTATATGTCTTGAACTGATTAAGTTAGCCAGTTAAAAGTACTTTTAAAAAACATACAATTTTGTTTTATATTATGAGCCTGTTTTTCACAATTCCAAAATAGCTTATATTTCTTCTGTACTCTGAATTTTGGGGGAGTATCAAAAAAGGAAACATAAATTACATTTTGTTTAGAATTTAAACAAATGTCTTTTTTCCACTTCATTCATTTGGGACTTGTTTTAGTTAGCTGACAGGAATAAATAAAATAGACAGAAATTTAGTCTATTTTAGCCACCTGACAACAAATTATAATCATACATGTTTGTTATATGATCACATAATCATTTTACTTTACTGAAAATATTAGAACATAATAAGAAAAACTGCATATTTTGTGATTTCAGTTAATTTCACACCAAAAGACCAAAACAGAAATAACTAATCTGAAACAACAGTAGATAATTTCCTTTCCTCAGTTTATAAAATTGTAGGTTGAAACAGTGAAATAACATTCTTCTGTGTTGTTGCAATGATCTCCCATTTGTTTTATTGATGTGGGAGAGTGTTATAGGAAAAAGTAGTGTGACCAATCATCATCCAGTCCAGTAGAATTCATTATAATAGGATTGAATTTGACAAAACCATTATTATGTAGATGACAAGTCAACTACTACTACTACTATTACTACTACGCGCGCGCACACACACACACACACACACACACACACCCAAGCTAGATATAGATTATTTTACTTATCAAGGCATTCCTTTGGCATTGTCTAAACATAACTTAGCAGACAGGGTTAGAGCCAAATATTACTGCTCAAACAGGAGGAAGAAAATTGAGATTTTCCAATATCCTTTTCTTTCAGTGGCAAAGACTATAGGTTTGTTTCACTTATTCTTACTTTATCTGTCCAATTTAGCAAGGAGTCAGAACTCTGGCCACCTAAAGTATATGCAAAACCTTATTATAAATATCAAGTTTGAATTGTTTTGTGGTCAGTAACACTCACTTGATTTAATGTGTCCACTCCATCATTTAACTGCAGTGCAATAAATTTCCATATTCAGTTTCCATAGTTTTTCTTCTCTGTAGCAATTGTCATAAAAACCATGCTTTAATCTGTTAGTTGCCTGTGACTGTTGGAATAATAGATTAAGAAAAATCAGATTCTCCCATCCCTATTGGCTCTACCAAAGGAAAGTTCAGGAATGAACATTGGAATGGCCTCTTTTAAATGTCTCTTTGACATCCACATTGAGTTTCTTCTATTGGATTGTCTCTTTATAGGTATACTTGAGATTGTCACTAGATGTTCTAACTAGTACATATTTCTCTACTTAAGAGATTCTAACTAGAAAAATTTTGTATATAGAACACCCACATTCTATGTGGTCATCACACACATGGCACCACCAAGCTCTCTGCTGTGTAGATTTATTTTGTATGACAAATTGACTGCTTGTGTTACATTCACAAAAACCTGGATGAAAATTGATTCAAGGTTATTAATTTCCTATCAATTAAATGTTTTGTTGTATGTGGAGTTAAGTGTTCAATCCATTAACTTACAGCACTTTCCATAATTTTTGTTTTCATTAATAACAAAAAATACTGCCTCTATTCCATATTAAGCCATCTAAGACAATGCCTCTGCAGACAGATCCTTCTAAAGGCAGCAATTGTAGGAGCAGACGCCATTGACACCTTTATACTTAAACTATAATTATTTTAAACCATCCCTTAAAATAAGTCCTGGAAGAGATCAGACTAATTTCCTGAATTACCTTCTTTATTTATTTGGCTAAAATTTTTGTTACAGTGTCATTTAATGCTTTTTTTTTTTTTTTTTACTAAATTTATCATTAAAAATCATTACCCTACAATCAATGCTTTATCATATTTTCAAAAATGTAATAAAATATATAAAAGAATCATTGCATTATCACATTTTTAATTTTTATAAAATATTAACCATCTGTCTCCATTAAACCTGAAATATTTCATATACATCTTTATATCCAAAAACAGATGGCTTAAATGTATTCAGAGCGTTATATGGAAACCAACCTGACAATAAACTATAAAGTTAAAAAAATATATATATATTCAGAGTGGAGATAGATATGGAGAGGATATTTTTTGGCTGTCAACATTTACTCCTATATGATAGTCAAAGTTTTGATTTAAAAAATATTTTTTCTATGTGTCTTCTGAGGCAGTGAGATTCATCTAATAGATCTGTAAGAATTCCATATGTCTTCATAACAAAGTTTGAATTAAAAAATAGACTTCATGTAAGTTAACAAGACGTGATGACAAAGTAATAGTTTCTTGACTGAGTTTTACTTTTTTAAAATGTCTACCAATGGAAATACTGCAACCCATGTGGTAATGATAGTTACCAAGAAAAACCATGACTGGCTCTTGTGAACATTACCACCTTGTGTTCTAGAGCTCTGCATGGAAAAGTCCTGCATTAAACCACAGTATTCCAGCTGCCATACTAAATATTACTAGAAGTTGATTTTTCACTTCTACTAATCTACCAAGAGAGTAAACACTACAATTGCACAGACTTTACACACTAAATTATTTTACACACTGGCATCTGAATTATCCTAACTCTTCCAGGAACACTAATAATAACTTGGGCACAGAAAATATTAATAAACTTGCAGAGTAAGTCTCATTCATGTACATTTTCTTTCCCCCATTTCTTTTTCTATCCTGTTAAGCCAGTGTGTAACGTGAATGCCACATCTTTTGCCTTCAAATTCCTCTGTAAAATTCATAGTAGATAAGGATAGGTTATTTTTGCATCCAGCCTGTGTGTGTTGCTGGATTATAAAAGGCTTAGCTGTGGTTTTGTTTTTATTTAAAATCAGAATGTACTTCCTTCTCTATGGGAAGCTTCTCGGAACATTCAGAGAGAATGTTTTTGATTCTCTTCTTTTTAAAGTTAGTCAAGAGAAAATGTTTGACTGCTGTAATACAATCTGGTTGAAATGTGGTCAAATATGTTTGGGGACTCACACTGTAAGGAAATGTATGCAAAGCACACCCAAATTAATAAATGATGTGGAAAAAACTTTTTATGTTAAAATGTTTTTCTTTTGAAATTTCCTCTCAGCTTTGCAGTTGAACCCCACTTTATTGTAAAAAATACAAGTACTTGTTTATGGATGACAGGAGGACAGATATGACTAAGTGAGGCAAGATGAGTATTTTGGCAGGTGTCCAGAAGAATAAGATAATTAAGCCAGTCTGTGGGATCCATGTGTGACCTATTACCAGAGTGTGACACTGATCGGAGAACTGGTGAGGGTGGCATCTGAACAGGTAGTCTGGAGGTAACGTTAAGAGTTAAAACATGGACCAGTGGAAGGTTGCAATGTTAAGTGGGTGCTACAGGCAGCAATTTTGTACTCAAAAGACCAAACTGGAATGGTGTCAGCCGGTAGATTAGAATTGTGAGAGGCAGTTCAGTCCTAAAGACCAGAATTGGGATTTCAAGCTATAGTACAAGCTGGCAGGGTCATATAAGTAGGTGGTAAAGATCAGCTTTCATGAAACTAAGCATTAAGATTAGGGACACAGCCACTGGGAGTCTGGGCCATTAGAGAATGGTTACTAAAAGACTGAGTAGAAATTACATAGGATAGTCACAGAGCTAAGAAAGTGAACAGTAAAAAAAAAAACATGCTTTAATATGAAATTTTGAGGTTTTGCTTGGGGTGGTATGTATCAGTTCACCACAGGCCAGTGATAGCACTTATCAGAACTAGAAAAGCAAAATAAAGACTGCATCAAGATCTTCAGAGCAACTACAAAGATCAGAGATATTTCAGAGTGAGAGACCACCAAGTCCAATTTGGCCCCTGGCAGAGGGCCACTATGGGGGAACAGAGAATTCAGAGACTTTGGTGATTGTGTGGGACTGGACTAACAAAACTGAAGACTTGCTCAGCATATCTTTCAGTTATATGATCCACTCTTTCTCTAACAAATGGAGTTATCTGCCTTGGCAGAAAACTGGGATACTATGGTAGATCCCTAGTGTATTTTCATTCAGCTTCTCCTTTTAATTTTTCCTAGCACTAATTTGTGAAAAAAAGAATTAATTCTGTTCTGTAGAGGAGTAGCAACAAAGAAAAGCAATTCATAGTCTTCTTTCTGAGGTATCATAGAGACTAAATCACAAGGACCTTGGTGCCATCTTTGACAGTCTCAGAAGGAATTTACCATCAGATCTCTGAAAACAACAGTGAAATCTAAATGATTACCTTTCAGCAGATTCTCTGTTTTGGTATCTAGCATATTTGAAGGTTGAACATCTTTCTTCCCAGAAACCCTTGGATCAGAACTGTTGACAAGATCACTATGGCTATGTAATACAGAGAAGGACAGAATTAAAGGCAAAAATTCTATAGATAGCTTTAGGTCTACTAGTTTGAGAACAATCACTGACCCATGAGCCTTCAGAACTGAATAAGATAAATCAAATGCAAATGAAAGAAATTGCTGTGCACAGCTCAGCTCTTCATTTGGCATGTAAATTTGTCATTACCTTGTGGTTTTAGCATTTCAGTATAGAATCAGTCAGTTAAAAGTGCCAGAGAAATCTATCATGTATTTCTTACATGGAGTAGAAGACTAGAACACTCACTGTTTCTTTTTAGTAGGGCAATGCAAAATCTCCTAAGACAGCTATGGTGAAGCCTCTCTTTCTGACTTGTTATCAAACTCTCCACTTTTCAAAATGAGCTCTAGTCAGCAGCCTTTTTGCAGAAAGCCTGCTGGGCTCTGTTGGAGGCCTATCATTTGGGGCTGTGAGTTAAGCCACTAGGCAGTGGTTTCAGCTGTGTTTTTCTTTGAGTTCTTAGATTTAGTCAAAACTGGGGCCCAAATTAAAACCACCAGAGCAATGGATTTATATGCACTGGAAAGGAGACGTGGGGAAAAGAAGCAAACAGTAGAAATACTTTCATCCTGTTGTGCCAAGATTCACACAGCTGTATTGTTCTTTCAATATTATTTATAGCTTTCAACTTTTAATTGGTAGAAGCTGGGATATAACCTCATTACCAAATAGGTTTTTATCTCTCAGAGGCCCCTACAAAATGGTTCATTTTAGTGGCAGTCAGTGAGAGTCAGATAAGTGTTCTATGTGGAAATAGTGAAAGAGATGACCAGGAAAACAAAATGGATCGTGTTGGTTTATTAAGAACTCTCAAACAGCAATTGTCTTATGAGAGAGGTTAGAAATCTTCCAAACTACTTTTATGCTTATATTTCATCATTTCTGCTGCCACTTCCAAACACAGTAAAAGAACAGAAACATCAGATCATTTAAAACCTCAAAAAGTCTGCTTTTCGTTAGTATTCTTGATTTTATAAAC
Source organism: Cryptoprocta ferox (assembly GCA_028646485.1). Classification (NCBI taxonomy): domain Eukaryota; kingdom Metazoa; phylum Chordata; class Mammalia; order Carnivora; family Eupleridae; genus Cryptoprocta; species Cryptoprocta ferox. The sequence goes on from CM053578.1 coordinate 58,057,937, forward strand.
TTGGTTTCTCTTATAAAACATATTTTATCGTACCACAGAATCAGTTTACATGAGGGCCACAGAATGGTTGCATCATCTCATAAGTGGTGATTTTCAATCATAGGTAAGTTTTTCTGCCAATTTGGAGTTTGGACTTCTCACATTTACTCCAGGAAAATAAATTGGTTCCTTTAATGCTTTTGTTGGGGGGTGCGGGGGTAGGGGGTAGGGAATGACATCAATTTAATCACCCACACTTGATTTAGTAGTTCTGATTTTTTAAAATTCCATCTCCTTTTGGGTGCCTAGGTGGCTAAGTCTGTTAAGTTTCTGGCTCCTTATCTCTGCTCAGGTCATGATCTCACGGTTAGGTTCCTGAGATCAAGCCCTATAGGGCTGTGCCCTGACAATGCTGAATCTGCTTGGGATTCTTTTCTACCCCAGCTCCATGCACTCATGCGTGCATTCTCTCTCAAAATAATTAAATAAACTTTGGGAAAAAATTCCATCGCCTTTTCTTAGAATTACCTAGAGAACTGATTATAAATTCTGATTTTATTTTTACATCAATTTTATAAATTTATTTAAAAATAACTATCAAATGTTTCAGGCAATGTGGACAACCAATCAACTAATTATTTAAAGAGCACTTATTATCTTCCCTACAGTGTGCTCTACGTCATTTTTACCTAATAAAATTAACGTCATTTTTACCTAATAAAATTAAATCTAGTTAGATTTAATAATTCAGGTTTTAACCAATTTAAAACACTAAAATTTCATTATTCTATCACATGGAATGTCACAAAGTCCCATAACGAGGCACCTTATAAGAGTAGAAGAAAAGATTGAGGTGAACATGAGAACAATATTCAGAGGTTAATCATTTGAATGGTAATGATAGAAAATTTTGAAGAAATTTTGAGAACTTTAGAGATGAATCTGAGTGGCATTGGAGTTGGAAAAGAATTAGCTGCTTACCAATATTTGGAATATTTAATACTCTTTCCACTCCATAGAATATTTCCTCTTTTTTCACATTGGCTGTCAAAATTGACAAGACTTACTAAATGTGCTTTGCAATTTGCATCAGTCATTAGAGAAAATATAATAGTTTCAGTTTGTAAAAAAGATAATGGAATATAAAGGTAAACTTTGAAAATATTTCTTTATATCTTATAAATTTAATAACTTGACATGATTATTCAACTTGAAGTTATTTCTAATATGAGTTATTAGCTCCTAATTTTCAAAGGCCAAGTTGGGGCTACAGTTCATGCATAAAAACTGGGAGGCAAAACTAAACTTAAAATTAGGTTTCAGTGTATTCTTATGAAGTCAAATATAAATGGATATTTGACAATTTTGGAGCTTCTCTACCTTCATCAAACTGCTAAACTACAAGATTTCTTGTTTAAATCAGATTTTTATTTCTTAATCATGCTATTTGATATCCTGCATTGAAAAAAAAATTAATTTTTTTCCAAATTCTTCTGTGCTTCAACTGTGTAGACACACCACTGTGAATTTTAAAATAATTTTATCTGAGTAATTCTATTATGAGTAGATGATTGTAAAATGATATAAAGTGAAGCAGCAGTCTCCTTTTAATGAGAATTTTCTATAACAAGAGGCAAACATCCCTTTTCTAGTTGTAAACGGAAGTATATTGCTAAAAGTTACAAGATATCACTCAACACATTAAGTACATGTGAGTACCTGTAAACTACATGATAATATTTTCATGGCTTAATCAACTGAAGGCATCCTATCACTGATGGTAAATATGTTTCTGTTACTTATGGAAGGAAAGGTCAGTGGAACTACAATTCTCCTCTACTTTACCTAACTTTTTGTAGAAAAAGTGTTGAAAGTCTTAGAAAATATAGAAGTTAGCTTTAGTCAGTAGTCATCTATAAACATCATTTAACATTCTAGGTAATATTTCTCAAATAACATATTTCATTAGCTCAGTTTTATTTTTATTTTTTATAACCCTATTTATTTATTTATTTATTTATTCATTTTGAGAGACAGAAAGAGACAGAGCATGAGAAGGGGAGAGGCAGAGAGGGAGGGAGACACAGAATCTGGAGCAGACTTCAGGTTCTCAGCTGTCAGCACAGAGCCTGATGTGGGGCTCGAGCCCACAAACCATGAAATCATGACTTGAGCCTAAGTCAAATGCTTAACCAACTGAGCAACCCAGATGCCCCTCATTCACTCAGTTTTAAAGATTGAAGGAATTAAATATCTGTGTAATCAGGTTCTCTTTTCAACTCTTGGTGTTTTTCCTGTCCTGGAATCTTATGCTTCATGATGTTTCTCAAAAAAAAAAAATTTTTTTTTTGTCTCAGATATAATTTACTTGAGGATTTCACAGTACAGAAAGCAATTACTATGTATAGTAGATACATGGAGGAACCATTAGAGGAAAGAGTATTATAATTAGATACTACTTCAATATGTTTACCACCAAGTTCAGATAGGAAAACAGAAGAATCGTGTGTGTGTCTGTATGTGTGTGTATCAGGAGGGAAAATAGCTTTATATTTTAAACATTTTTAAGTCTTAAAAATTTTTTCTGTGAATGAACATTTTTAAGTCTTAAAACATTTTTTCCCAAGAATGGGGATATAAGAGGAAAATTAAATGAAAACACATACTTAAATGTAGTTTATCAGTTATATGCTAGATTGTGTTTTTTAGAAGACTGTCACTAGGGATGTAAAATGCATCCAATATTTTAATAATAATTTATTGCATGTACAATATGTGTAGGGCATCCTGCTAGGAACTGGGGTTCACCCGAAACAACCACAGTACTGTGTGATGAATAAAGGCTGTAATAGCAGAAGCACAAGGTGTGGTACAAGCATATGTCAAGGACATCAAACTTAGTTTTGGCAGAGTCAGAAAGACTTCTCGGAGGAAAGGACATCCAAGCTGATGTGACCAGCAAAGGTAGGTGGGATAGGGAAAGTTAATGGGACAAGAAAGTTGGATGAGGAGACTAGGAAGGAGAAGAGATTTTAATTAGAAGAGGCTATTTGTGGGGATATCCCGAGGTGTGAAAGAGCATGACAGTTTCTTAGATATTGAACAAAACTCAAATATTTGGACTATAGAATGCCAGGGGTAGGTTCAGAGAGAAGAGGGTGAGACTTAAGAAGGAGCTAGATAATTTGGGGCTTTGTAATGATATTAAGAAGTTTGGACTTCATTCTAAAGTGATGAGAAACCACTGATGGGTTTTATAAAGGCATAATCAGATTTCCCTTGTAGAAAGATTTTTCTGACAGTTGTGTGGAGAATGGATTGCAGGGGTACATCTTGGATATATAGCTAATTCAGCTAGGAAGGTATTTCAGTAATTCCCATGCTGGAATATGATGATTTGAACAAGGTTAGAGAGATGTTTAAGAGAAAGAATGGACTGGACTTTGTGACTGGATGTGGGAGGGGAGTGACAAAAGAGGAGAAGGATGTCAAATATTACATCAATTTCTGGCTCATAATTGGAGTACTCATAGAATTGTTGATTTTGAGGTACTTATTAATGATTCAAGTGGGAAGAGTTCAGAAATCATCTCTCTTGGAAGTGAAGATACAGGTCTGGGAGTCATCATGTAGGTGGTCAGTGATGCCAGGGAAAAGGATGACAGTGAGAGAGAGGGTGAAGAAGTAGAGAAGCAGAGGGCCTACATGACAGCCCTAATAACGAAAGTGAAGAGGTAGGCTGGGGAAGACATGCCTATAAGACAAAGGAGCAGCCAAGGGGTAGATGGGGAACTTCATTCGCAATGTATATATGATTTAAGTCATTCTTCAGAATGGACCTGAATTTGTTCTGGGTCAGCCATTCCACTTTTAAACTCATGGTATATGTGTAAACTACTTACATAAAGCTTGCTGTCTAGATAATTTGTATTATACTACATCTGGATATATATATATATATATATATACACACACACACACACACACACACACACATACACACACACACATATATACACACACACCTATATGTATATATATATGTGGATGTATGTATATATGGATGTATATATGTATATATATGGATCATTTTCCTTTTTCTGCATATTTTATGCTTGATTTCAGTATGAGTGGCATTGTAACAGGTAAATCAAATATTCTTTTGCCTGTTTTCTTTTAATTAAAAAAACACCATATTTGAGAAAGTTCAGTACAATAACCATATTTAAGACTCTCTGAATAGGTTTGGCAGGAGGTTGGGGATATCATAAGACTTGTTGGAAATCAGTTCTTGTAAAACAAAATGTTGGTGGTTTAAGAAAATAATTCAGGAACAGATGGATCAAATTTACTTCCACACACATGAATTTGAATAAGAAGTGGTTGACCAAATACATTTTTCACTCATCTAAACATAACTCTATAAATACTGAATTTTAAAAATGCTGATTTGTGTGTTCTTTCGCTCTCCTAGTAATTGGCATCATCCTTTACTAGTCAATTCCTTCTTTGATTTCTCTGGTGGCTCAGTGTTTGGAGTTGCATACATAATTTTAAGGAAGGAAGTACAAATCAAAACTACAATGAGATATCACCTCACACCCATTAAAACAGTTATCAAAAAGACAAGAAAGAACCAGTGTTGGTGAGGATGTAAAGAAAAGGGGACCCTTGCGCACTATTGGTGGGATTATAAATTGAGACAGTCACTATAAAACACTGTGTGGTACTTTATCAAAAAATTATAACTAGAACTACCATATGATCCAGCAACCCCAATGCTGGATATAGACCTGAAAGAAATGAAACCAACAGTCTCAGAGAGGTATCTATACCCCCATGTTTATTGCAGCATTATTCATAATAGTCATGACCTGGAAGCAACCAGGTGTCTGTGGATGGATGATTGGATTAAAAAATGTGATTTTATGTATACACACATATATATGTATATATATGCATGTATGTATATATATATGTGTGTGTATACATATATGCATGCAATAGAATATTATTAGGCCAATAAAAAGAAAGAAATTCTGCCTTTTGTAACAATACTGATGGACCTTGAGGGTATTATGTTTAAGTGAAATAAGACAGATGGAGAAAAACAAATACTGTATGATTACACATATATGTAGAATCTTAAAAAAATGAATTTATAGACTCAGAGTAGAATGGTGGTTGTTAGGGGCTGGGGTGGAGGAAATGGGGTTTGACCATTTGGTCAAGTGGTACAAACTTCCAGTTGTAACATGAATGAGTTCTGGGGATCTAATGTCCAGCCTAGTAATTATAGTTAATAATACTGTGTTATATACTTGAAAATTTCTAGGATAGCACATATTAAATGTTCTCATCCACCCCCCCCCACACACACAAAAGGTAATTATTGAGGTGATTAGTTGCCTTATTGTTATAATCATTTTGCAGTAGGTACATGAATCAAATCATCACATTATATACCTTAAAGTTACACAATGTCATATGTCAGTTACATTTCAATAAAGCTGGAAAAAAATCCTACTCAAAGCAAGAATCTTTTCTGTGAATCCTGTCTTTCAATATCAGCTTAAACAGTTTTAGTGAAAGGGAGTGAATTGAGGAATTTTCATTCAATCTATTATAAAATCTAACCATTAGAAAATTATTTTCTGTTCTGAGCTAAAATCTACCTTCTTGGAGCTTCCGCCCACATCCACATTACTCTTGACAGTTGACGACCCTCTTAACGCTGATTTTCAGAACTGAACACTATATTCCAAATGAGGGTACATCATAGTTCTCTTAATGTTGCAAAATACTACATCAGCTGCCAAACACAATAGGCTCACACAGCCTATTATCTCTTGAAGTCTATGGATTTGATTCACATAAGCTTGCTTGCTTGCTTGCTTGCTTTTGACTTTCAGTAGTTAAACAAAGGATCTTATATTCTTCCTGATATATTTAATCTGGAAGGTTTTCATCCTATCCAAACACTTTGTCAAGATGTCTTTGTCTTTGATTCTACCATCCCGTATCACATAAGTCTTTCCAGCTTTGGGGCTTTAGCAAGACTTCACTTAGAGTCATTAATAAAAAATGTCAAAGAAAATGGCTTAAGAACAGGCAAATCACTAAGATAGTTACCAGGCCTATATATATCCACTGATCTTTAGGTAGGGTTACATAAAAAATTATGGTCTAAATGAATTATAATCCAGTTATTTTCCATCCTATACATATGAATATCAGGAGATATTTGCTAGATATATTATTGATATCCATGTTTTGAGCATTGGCTTGATCAATTAATAAATAATCTGCTAAAAGAGTAGAAATAAAGTTGTGGAAACATGATTTATTTTTAATGAACCGACTTGTGTCTAGGAATCAACATTTTAGATTATTGAGAAGTCTGGAGTAGACTTTGCTTCAAATTAAGGTTAAATTAACAGTTCACAGTTTCTAAACTCTGCTGTTTTCTCAGCCATAAACATGAAGACTCCCTACAGTCTTCTGCCAGCTCATTTATTTTACCTGTATCTTTAAATGTTGACAGCAATAGCTCTTTGGTCATAATTGCTATGTTTTTATTATCTTATGATACACTTTTTTTTCTGAGCCTGGGAACTTGAACTTAAAGTAACAAGCAGTGCTTTGTT
>CM053578.1:58065062-58142725 GCA_028646485.1 Cryptoprocta ferox
AGGGAGGGAGACAAAACACGAGAGACTCTTGATACTGAAATGAAACTGAGGGGGGAAGGGGAAGGGGGAAAGTTAATGGGGGGGTGATGGTCTTGGTGGAGGTCACTTGGGAAGAGCACTGGGTGCTATATGGAAACCAACCTGACAATAAACTATAAAGTTAAAAAAATAAATAAACATGAAAAAAAAGTTAAAAAACATTTTATGTGAAAGCCGTCTTCGTGGTTGTAAGCTTTGTGTCAGTTGTGTTTACTTATCTAGGTTTAGGCATTAGGACTATAGAGAGTTGACTTTATATCAGTTGTAGAACTGTCAGGTATAATGCCCTACTTTATCTCTGATAATTTTCCTTGCTTTGAAGTCTGTTTAGTCTGAAAGCAAAACCAAACCAAAGTGAGTTCGCTCCTTGGTGAGTTATAGATACACCAAGTGGAATTGTTGCACAAAGTAAACTTTATTTTTGCAGCAAATAAGGAGATCATAGGGAGTAACTTCCAAAGCCATGACTCTCTGATCAAGGGTGGTTGGGTTTCTTTTATTTAGAGTTAGGATAAATATTTAAAAGGAGGAACCTAGTCACCATATATAGAGGCAGGCATAAGGTTGCAAATGTGCCTTAAGGAAACATGCCTATACATACATTGTACGTTATGTAAATGAGGCTTTATACTCCTCCTTGGGTGGAGATTTTAGTATTATAATGAGGTAAATATAATTGTCGGATATTATAGAGCTCACTCCATGGTCCATCTCTGCAGGCCTGAGTTGGAGTTAGGGTCAAACTGATCTGAGTGGTCTGGGCCAGCTGGAGGTCTTGTTAGGACAGTTCGTATTGCTCAAGGGGTGATTTCACTTTCCATTCGCTTGAATTTAGAGACAAGCTGGGGAAAAAAGCTTAAGGAAAAATGTGGGACAAAGGTGGGTGAGTACAAGCAGATGGGCAGTACAGGTCAGGTCTTGGGGTCTAGCTGGTGAAAAAGTAATGTAGCTACTCCTGCTTTCTTTGATTACTGTTAGCAAAATATAATTTCTCCACCCATTTATACTTTTAATCTGTATGTGTTTTTATATTTATTTATTTTTAAATATTTATTTTTGAGAGAGAGAGAGAGAGAGTGCATGCATGAGCAGGGAAGGGGCAGAGAGAAAGGGGGACAGAGGATCTGAAGTGGACTCTCTGCTGCTCTGTGCTGACACTAGTGAGCTCGATGTGGGGCTTGAACTCATGAACTGTGAGATCATGACCTGAGCTGAAGTCCAATGTGTAACTGAATGAGCCACCCAGGGACCCCACCTATTTAAAGTAAATTTCTTATAGACAGTCTATAGTTGGGTCTTATATTAATAAATACCATGCTTTCTGTTAGTTGCCCTTGTTCTTTGTCTCTATTTTTGTCTTCCACTCTTTTTGCCTTTTGTAGTTAAAAAAATTTTTTTAATGTTTTTATTTATTTTTGAGAGACAGAGAGAGACAGAGCACAAGTCGGGAAGGGGCAGAGAGAAAGGGAAACACAGAATCTGAAGCAGGCTCCAGGCTCTCAGCTGTCAGCACAGAGCCAATGCCGGACTCGAACTCACGAATTGCAAGATCATGACCTGAGCCAAAGGCAGATGCTTAACCAACTGAACCACCCAGATGCCCAGCCTTTTGTAATTGTAATGGAGCGTTTTGTGTCATTACATTTTTTCTCCTTTCTCAGCATATTGGTTATAATTTTTATTTTCTTTTAAAGTTTACTTATTTTGAGAGAGAGAGCATGAATGAGAGTGAGAGAGGGGCAGAGAGAACCCCAAGCAAGTTCCACACTGCGAGTGCAGAGCCCGATGTGGGGCCTGAACTCACAAACAGCGCAATCATGACCTGAGCTGAAATCAAAAGTCTGATGCTTAACCGAGTGAGCCACCCAAGTGCCCCAGTTATACTTTTAAAAAAATTTTTTAGTGGTTGCCCTAGAATTTGCAACATACATTTACAACTAATCCAAGACTACTTTCAAATAACACTATACTACTTCACACATAGTATGAGTACCTTATAAAAATAATACAATAATTTTATTCCTCCCTCTTATACCTTAAATCATAGTCATTCATTTATTACTTATATATAAGTAGCATAAACATATATATATATAACATATACACATGAGCATACATAATTGAATACATTGTTGCTATTATAATTTTTGAACATCTGCTGTTAAATCAATTAAGAATAAGAGAAGTTAAGGTTTTTATTTTACCTTCATTTATTCCTTCATTGATGCTCTTTCTTTCTTTATGTAGATCATGTTGCTGATCTATATTACTTCCCTTCTATCTAAAGAATTTCTTTCAACATTTCTTGCAAGTCAGGTCTATTGGCAACAAATTTCACTCAATTTTTGTTTGTCTGAGAAAGTCATTATTTCTCCTTCATTTTTGAAGAATAATTTCACAGAGTACAAAATTGTATGTTGCTGGGGTTTTGTTTTTTTTCTGTCAACATTTTAAATATTATTCTTCCCTCCCTTCTCTCTTACATAGTTTCTGAGGAGCAGTTGGATGTGATTATTATCTCTGTTCCACTATAAGTAACACGTTTTATTCCTCTGGCTTCTTTCAGGGTATTTTTCTTTCTTCTTCTTTCTTCCTTCTTCCTTTTTCCTCCTCCTCCTCCTTCTTCTTCCTTTTCTTCTTCTTCATTTATTTTGTTTGTTTTCATTTTTTTGTTAGTTTTTCTGGTTTTTTTGGGGGGGGTTGTTTTTTTTTCTTTATCTTTGATTTTCTGGAGTTTGACTATTATATGTGTACGTGTAGTATTTTGGGCATTTATTCTGCGTTGGAATTCTCTGAGCTTCCTGGGTGTATGATTTGGTGTCTGACATTAATTAGAGAGAAATTCTCAAGTCATGTATTCAAATATTGCCTCTATATCTTTCTCCCTTTTTTCTCATTCTGGTATTCCCATTACACATATGTTACACCATGTCTCACAGTTCTTGTATATTCTGTTTTGTATTTTTCTTTTTCTCTTTGCTTTTCAGTTTTGGAATTTTCTACTGTCATATCTTCAAGCTCTGAGATTCTTTCCCCATCCATGACCAGTCTGCTAATGAGCCTGTCAAAGACATTCTTTGTTTCTGTTACAGTATTTTGATCTCTAGTGTTTCTTTTTTATTTTTCCTTTGAATTTCCATTTCTCTCCTTACATTGTCTATCTGTTCTTTCAGGTTGTCTACTTTTTCCACTAAAGTCCTTAGCATATTAGTTATAGTTTAAAACACAGTTCCTGGTGTGATAATTCCAACAATTCTGTAATATATGACTCTGGTTCTGATGTTATTCAGTCTCTTCAAACTGTGTTTTTTGCCTATAGAATACCTTGTAATTTTTGTGGAAAGGTGAACATGGTGTACTGGGTAAAAGGAGCTGTGGTAAACAGACCTTCAGTAATGTGGTAGTGAGGGGTAGGGAGGAAATGTTCTATAGTCTATGAATAAATCTCAACTTTTTAGCAAGCCTGTGCCTCTGGACTGTAAACCTTGGTCCCCTTCCTCTTCACTTAGGTAGGACAGGATAGCTAAAGGGAATGGAATTAGATATTTCTCTCTGCTGCCCCCACACCCAAGTAGGTTAGTCTTTGATATAACCCCAGAAGGTTAGGCTCTGGTAAAAAACCTCTTAAGAGTAGACTTTGTTAAGAAGAACAGAATGCTCTGTTTTTGTAAATGGCCACTATTTGTCTTCTTTGTCAAAATCGTGAGGACTGGGCACCTGGATGGCTCATTTGGTTAAATGTCCAACTCTTGGTTTCAGCTCAGGTCATGACCTCATGGTTTCATGGGGTTCAAGTCCTGCATCGGGCTCTGTGCTGATGGGAGTGGAACCTGCTTGGGATTCTCTCTCCCCCCCACCCCCCACCCCCCTCTTTCTCCCTCTCTCTCACTCCCTCCCCCATTCATGCTGTCTCTGTCTCCCTCAAAAATAAAATAAACAAAAAAAATTTTTTTAAAGCATGAGGAGATTTTTCTCTGCTTTTTATTGTAAGAATCTAGTAGAGCTCCAGGAGGTAAAATTCACAAAAATGGCTGTGCTCCTGCCCCTGGAGGTCTCAATCTGTCATCTTGTCCACAATGAGCCTTCAGCCATTCATCCATTACAGCTCAGGTTTTCCTCCCCTGGCAGTGCTTCCTGATGGGTTTCTGCTCCTGTAAATTGTGTTTCTCTGTATCTACCTTTTTGTGCTTCCCTATTTTGGCAATGGTTTGCTCTGTGACCTTACTTCTCTAACGGTAGATCTAAGAATAGTTGTTGCTTTTTTTTTTTTTTTTCTTGTTCAGCTTTTTACTTGCTAGAATAGGTGATGACATCTAGGTCTAAGCTCTATATCCTGGACCATAGAGTGAATCTTTGACAATGCAGATCAGATCATGTTACTCTTCTACGCAAACAAACAAACACAACAAAAATATCTGTCAGTCGCTTCCCAGAATACCAGCCAAAATGCTTATAACATCCCCTACAAGGTCCTACATTTCCTACCTTGTCAGGCTCCTCCTCCTCCCTGCCTGCATTCATCTGTCTGAGCTTACCTTCTACTGTTACCTCATTCCTGACACTCCAGGCTCATTGCTGTCCTTTGACCATGGCAGGCATGCTTGAGACAAAGCCTTTACAATTCTTGTTCCATTTGCCTGCGGCAGTCTTCTCCTACTTAGCTCCATGACTCACTCCTACCTGCTTTCAGTCCATTCAGGGTCTTTTCTCCTTGTGAGAAAGCTCTCTTGTCACAAGGTTTCTCAGTGAGATTGGAATCAGAGCTGGATAATTTGGTTATGTGATTGGGTATATTGACATCAGGCTATGGTAGCCTATAGTGATCATTTCTTCAACAGAAAAATACCCTGCTTGGAAGACAGAGTCTTCTAAAATGCCAGCATAGGATATCCTCCTGTGGGCATTCTTAAAAAACACAGAGAGTATTAGCTTCCGTGGCTGTAAATGCAACTCCCCTTTCATTATTTTATTTTTAGTGCTTTCAGGGCTAACCACTGACTCCTGCTGATTGATGCATTCTTTATTTTAGACATGCTATTGTGTTCAATCTATGGCAGTCAAGTCTTGCAAGCTAGGGAGCCATTCTGTCCCTTTCTAAAGTGAAATTGCTCAACACATTTAGCTCCATTATATGTAGGCTTAAAAATTTAACTCTATTTTTGAGTTCATAGGAAATGCATTAGCTTAGAAGCAAAGGGGTATTAGAAGGGCACTTGACTGTAGAGGGCAAAAGAGGCACTCAGTCTGTCAAAGTGATTCTCATTCTAGGCTGAGGACCAGGACTCTTGCAAAATTCAGGCCCCCACGTCATACTTACTGCGAAGATGTGGGCACTTTACATTTTAAGTAAGACTAAACTGCTCTCCAAAGGTATTATTTGAATTCACACTTCTAACAAACAGTCTGTAAGTATACCTCCTCCCCTACTTTCTTCACCGTATTTACTACTAAATCATTTACCTAGGGTTTACTCTTGGGCAACAGCTTTGGTAAAATACATCATAGTAAAATTACACATAAGATATATAATACTTACAAATAGTTATGAGTATCACATAAACATGCTGCCCCTTTTCCCATGTATAATGGAGAGAGAAGCATATCACACATTTATTCCTCTCCAGAAAAATGCTTCCCTATGTAATGGGGTGTCAAATGAAATGATCATGTGTTGAAGTTTATATTAACTGACCAGTCACCATTTCAGAAGAGAGATTAACTATGCTGCATGTATGTAATTTACTTCAAATAAAGTAGAAAGAGATTTAAAGTAAGTTCAGGAGATGATATGCATTTAGCTGTGGAATGAAATCAGTATGTCTCTTGATCTTTGTGACCCTAAGTGTATTACTGTATAGCAATGCATTATAAGTGAATGACAAGAAGATTAACAAAATACATGTGAAAGCATTTTGGGAAACGGAAAGCACATTTTCATCCTGAGATATGATGGGCCCTGCTGTACCATATTATAGGTTACCTTACATTCCTCAAGTATATCTAGCATGATTATTTTGATAAAATTTGAAGGGTCAGTACACAAGGAACCATTAGAAAATCATCTTCCTAGGGCCACTAAAATCAGTCTTTTGAGATTTTCTGAAGTAGGTCTTCAGAAAATGAATGGCTGTTAATTGTATTTTGCAAATAGTTTTCTTATATAGAACTCAAACTTACTGTGTCCCTCACTCTATCCAGTATATTCCTCAATAAATAGCTTTCCAGATTTATATCTTCCAAGTTGGAACCCTTTTTTCTCATAGCAGAACTCTCCAAATGTTTTATTTGTAGAACTGGTCCATAACACATATTCACAGGATTAACTTCTTTTATGTATACATCATCACCGTTTGACCTACATCCCCATCTGATCTGTAGTGTGTCTCTCCCATGCTCAACACATAGTAGGGACTCTATTATTTTATTATATTTAACTCATTTTTATTGATGCTTATTATGTCTCATCTCCCAGACTAGACCAAGATATGTTTTCTGTGTCTCCCAAAGTCCTGTCTCAGGTTTGAGCAGAGCAGAGAGAAAGGCTGCCTTTTTTGTAATAATCTGAACATTATTTGTAACTTGGTCCTATTCTGGGAATGTTCCTAGGTGAGATTAAATTCTACATCTTTTTGATTCCAAATTCCATTGAAAACAGTCACAACAACAACAACAACAACAACAGACTGAAAAGTTATATCTAACTCTATCAGCTATGTAAGGTCCTTTCAAGGAATGTGATAATGGAAAGGGTCTTGTGATCTTGTCTCCTTATTTTTCTTTAGGTTTTAACTTGGGAAAAGGTCAGTGACAGTGCAAGACTGAGTCTTGGTGACCCAGATGAAAAGCCCCCAATAGGAATTAGGGGACAAGGTTTGTGTCTCAGCTCAGCCAATGGCTTCTGTATGAATTTAAGCAAGTCACTTTGCTGTCTGAAATTGCTCCTTCATCTTTAAAGAGATTAAACCAGGATTCATGCTCACAATTATTTGTGGGTTAGAGACTTCTCTGAGATTCTACTGAAAACCATGGGCCTTCCCCCCCCCCCAAAAGCACAAATACAACTATAAATAGAATTCTGAGAGGGTCAGAGGCTCTGTAAAATCCACCCACATATTCCCTAGAGGACTTTAGAATGATTTTTAAGATCTAAAGTATGTGATTGGGAAAAAAAAGAATCCATTTGCTACTCCCAATGTGAATTAGTTTTGAAATGTGGAATTGGGCCATTTATGTCATTAGAAGTCATAATTACTTTTTTTGGTAACTTTAAGTATTCACAGCAGAGCAAATTTTTCAGTAGAAGAGAAGATCTCTTTTATGGATTACTAGCATCTCAGGGACAGCAAGGATGTCTGTCCCTCCTGCTCCACAATTCCAGCCTCCTCCTATGACTGTCTCAGAGATGGACATTTAGGTTAGACTTGAACCCACACAGTGATGGGAGCTCACTCACATGTTTATTGCTGGGCAAACATAAAGAGTTTAGGATTTTCTTCTTTATATTGAGCTATAATCTGCCCTCACCCCATAAATGTCAGCTGCTGGTCCTATTTCTGCTCTCAGGAGTAATATAGATACATTTTAGTTCTTTTTCCAGTCTTTTAGGAATTCAGTGGCAGCCTCTTTTGTCCTCTCTTAATTTTCTCTCTGCCAGGCACTCCAGTTTCAGATACAATTGTTCTAGAAAAGTGATTTCAGAAGACTACTTTTAATCTCAATTAATGGAACTCTTGAAACAGAGAGCTCACAATTAGGCAGCATATTCCAGAAAAGGTCTGACAACCCACGGCTGGGGAGTAGTTCCTTAAACCACTAACTGCTGTTAGGAATGCTGTGCTGACACCACCAAGAGCTTGGTCCCTAAACAGGTGATTCTACTGGGTCATATTGGAATTGTGGTCACCTTAAATCCCTAACTGTAATCACTTGAGGCTGCCCTCATTCTGTATTTTTTAGAAGCAACATAATCTTTGCTTTTTGGGTTTTTTTAAATGTTTTTCTTCAATATTTTTTTAAGTTTATTTATTTATTTTGAGAGAGACAGAGACAGCACAAGTTGGGGAGGGACAGAGAGAGGGAAAAGGAGAGAGAGGATCCCAAGCAGTCTCCACCCTGCCAGTGCAGAACCCAATGTGGGTCTCACACCCATGAAGCCATGAGATCATGACCTGAGCTGAAACCAAGATTTGGATGCTCAACTGAGCCACCCAGTTGCCCCTCTTTGTTTTTTTTTTAAGTTTATTTATTTAATTTTGAGAGAGAGAGAGAGAGAGAATAGGCAAGTGGAGGAGGGGGCAGAGAAAGAAGGGGAAGAAGAGAGAGAACCCCAAGCAGACTCTGTGGTGTCAGAACAGAGCCCAATGCGGAGCTTGAACTCACGAACTATGAGATCATGACATGAGCCAAAGTCAGAGGCTTACCTGACTGAACCACCCAGGTGCCCCAGAAGCAACCCCCAGAAGCAATGTAATCTTTGTAAAAATGAAACTACCTGTTGACCTGAATCTTCTTCCCCTCAGCCTCTTCCTAGGTCTTGAAAGCTTTTGGAGTATTAGTTTTGTCTTTCTCATGCCATCTTTTTCTCTAAGTGTTATATCATCTACAGATGTAAATAAGTCTGCCTTCTGTCGCTCCAAATTAACTGATAAACATATTGACCTGTGGCTTGCCAAATATAAGCTTCCCTTTCTGGATTCATTATTCATAATCCTTCACTCAGTCACTTTACAACTTCATCCAACTCACATTTACCTACCTGATCTATAGACTGGAGAAAACCAGGAGGATTGTATTCTGTTTGGGGCAACATTTATTCCCTTTCCTTTCCTTCTTGTACTAGACTAAAGTCTAGTTTCCCTTTCCTTACCCTCTGTTTTCTTCATTCCTTCATGTGTTCATATTGCATATTTTGGTCTTACATTTGTTTCCTTTTTCTGTTTTCATTTGCTATGGAGAAAAGAACCTCGGTTGTGTTTGGGGGAATCCCCTTGCCTTCTGCCTGCGCACAGGGCTGGCTGAGTCTGTGTGTGCTCCGGGAGGCTCTTTGCTGCATGGCATGCCTAGTCTGCTGGTGCAGCCAAGGTGTTTAAATACATGCTTATTAGCATTTGGCAGAGAAAGAGGCTCTGAGGATTTTTATCAAGTCCTCAGCCCAAGTTATTTTCTTCCACCTCCACAATGACCTTAATATTAAGTGAAGGTTTAAAGAAAATATAAGCACAAAGTATATGTGTGTTTGGGAACAGGAGGAGAGAGTGGGGAGAAGGAAATTATTAGATAGTCTTCATGAACCTCATACTTTAACCTTAGTGTTATTGCATGTATGACCAAACAAATATTGCTGATAGGAAAGATTCAAAACACAGGTTAACCAACTATCTGTTATCCAACGGAAAGATGACATGAATGTAAATTGCTTTGAGATCCAAAGAATGTGTGATTCTGTGGAGATGTTCATATGTCATCAACTCCTGCCTCACCAAATCTTTCACTTAGAAATAGTTAATGTCACACCTGAAAAAGGCTAAGAAAGGCACCTTCCAAGGTTTGGCCAAGTGAGTTATTTTACTTTTAAAAAAAGGTTCCCATTATAACTTCGTGGCCATTATTATAAAATAAATCAAATGTGGATCAGGATAAGCAAGTAGGCCTATGCTCAAGTAAGGGAAGTGATTAACTAATGGTTTAGTAATTGGACTTTTGATTATCATATTTTTTTGATGTTTGAGCCCCTCATATAAACAAATCAATGTTGCCATTAAGTTATTAACCCTAATTTAAAGAAAATTGTCTTGAACACAACTTTATTGCTCTGTAGTTACCTTGTGGATGAAAAGGATGAGCTCTGGAGGTAATAGAATCTTTTTAAACTCAAAGAGGTACAGACAATTTCAGTTCAGAAGACTGACAGGTAGCTGAAAGATTACTGTTCTTTAATATTTCAGAGGAAATCCCAAGATTGTCTGAGCCAGGTTAATAGGTACTGTAAGTCTACAATAAATCCTAGAGATGATGATAGGAAAATCTAGGTCAGCAACCAAAAAGCTAAAGGTGAAAATGAGTTAGGGTCTCCTGACAATGAAACTTTATACCTCATTCACTTATTCATCTATTCAATAAATAAGTATATATTATGGGAATATAATGTATCATAACTTCTCTTAAAACTACATTATCCTTAGAGCACCTGGGTGGCTCAGTTAGTTGGGCATCTGACTTTGGATTTTGGCTCAGGTCATGACCTCATGGTTCATTAGTTCAAGCCCCACATCAGGCTCTGCACTAACACCAGGGACCAGCCTGCTTGGGATTCTCTCTCTACCGGCCCCTCTCTCTGCCCCTCCCCCACTCATGCTCATTCTCTAAATAAATAAATAAATAAACATTAAAAAAAAAAACTACACTATCCTTACAATCTTGAACAAATCACATACTTTCTTCAAGTCTAAATTTTACCATCCAGGTCTTTCTGTCATGGAGTTATGAGGTTTAGTGATTCAAGTATATAAGACTCTAGCAGAGTAACTGATTGGATGCTGATCAAATGAATGAATTCCTTTCCCTTCTCCTTAACATTTAGACCTTTTCCTCCCACCCTGTAATTTGTAATAATATGAAATAAGTTCCATTTGTTAATAATAAATGTCTCTCTTTCTTCAGTTTTGGGTGAACAGGAATTGTGAGTGATCTGTGTTTGCAGGTGAAATTAAAGTATTTAAATATTATTACAACTGATCAAATATTTTTGCAAGAAAATCCACCAAGCCCAAGGATGTCATTCTTCGCCAAACAGCATTCTGGGGCTCTCTGACTACAGTACATGCAAATCTACACTTTTTTTTTTAGTTTCTTTGTTTCATAGGAAAGGACTTCCTTTCACTTATCAATTCTAACTGGAATATTTTTCAGTAATAACTTAGAAAAATCTCATAAACCAATTTTCTAAAATATATAGTATGTATAAAATTTTTTGTGTTAAGTATCAATGCATCAAGTGTCAGCTGGTATGTGTTAACAGAACAGATCCAAGTGAAATGAAAGGTAATTTTGTAGATTGACTATGGTTGTGGTAATTGCCTTCTGGTTTATACTCAAAATTTGGATTAATTTTGAAATTATGAAAGAAAAATATGCCAAGACATCCACCAAGTTATTTATTAATTAACTATATCAGTCATTTATTCCATCCATATTAACAAGCACTAACTATTTGCCAGGCATTGTGCCTGGGACCCCAAACTGAAACTACATAATTCTGACATCAAGAAGTTTGCTCTAATGAGAAAGATATGTAAACAAATCACTTCTATAAGGTAATTGATACAAGAGAAAATGATCCAAGAGCAGTAGCGAAATATAAGAAAGACCTAGCCAAGTTGCTTGTGAAATAAGAGGAGCCCTCACAGAAGAGACAGGCTGAGGTGGAGGCATGAGTGGGAGATTATCAGGTGAGTGAGTGGGAAGAAGCTATTTGGCAGTGAGAATAGAACAAGAAAAGCTGGAAAGCTTGAGGGAGCCTGGAGTGATCAGGGAATGTGGAAGAGGTTAGGGTTGCTAACTCCTAACTCCTAAATTACTGTGAAAGGGGAAGCAGGAAGGGTTGGGAAGGAATGAGTCCAGATAGGTAGGAGAGGCCAGATCATATAAGCCTGTGTATCAGGCAAAGGTGTGCCAGTACTTTGCATCTCTGCAGGCTGTGGGGGAAGTTACTGAAGAGTTTTGTATACAGAAATTTTGTAATCAAATGAATATGTTCTGATTTCTAAAGGAGACTAACAGTATCGTGATTCTTTTGTTGTTTACAAGGTACAGAAATGGCACACACATCCCTTTGTTCCTAGGGGTTTCTTCAATGGTTCTTGTAAGATTTCAGGGGTGCCAAAAGAAATATTTGAACTAAATGATATATAAAAATTACAATTAGAGTCTGTGAGCAGATTTTTAGTTAACAGGTTTTTAATAGGCTGTGATGCAATTCTTCATGGAGAAGATTTAATTATAAAGGGAGCCTGTCTCTAATGGAAATTTGGCTGGATTTGTTTTTATTTCTCAGTGAATAAAAAGTTTACATAGGGTTAGATTGTTGAAATTCTTGGAGAAAACACGTATACACTAGAGACTACTTTCCACTCATTTTCTTTATCTCTGCAGCAATGCAATGAATCCATTAGAAATAAATTTCACTTAAATAGAGCATAATTTTTTATAATTTCAGGAGTTAAGCATCTGAAGGGCCAGAATGAATCAGCATTCCCTGAAGAAGAAGAAGGTGTAAACGAAAAAGAGGAGCAGTGGGACCATTAATTACGGGTCTGCAGCAAGAAGGCTTCTTGGGAATAACTGAACCTTTAACTTTTCTGAATATCCCATGGAAGGCCACTCCTTGACTTCCAGAAGCATTCTACACCTCTGCTCTCCACACTCATACAGTAGTAATACACCTCTGGGGACGCTCTCCTTGATTGAACTTTAGAACTAAGTACAGATTCTTCGATATTACGTCCAATTAAAGAATAAACATTTATTTTATGGTGATTTTTCCTTTTAATGACATTTGCATAGACATTTGCAAACATGTGAGTGTTCTAACTTTAATACTACTGAGCTTAATCCCTGATGTCCTACTGATGCGGTTTGCCTTCTAAGGTCAAATGTAAATAGCTTCACTTTAAAGAGTAAAAAATAAATACTAAGTACATTTAGACATGACTGTGTGCCTGGGTTTAACTTACAGAAAAATGTTTAATGAAACTTTTAAGATCTGCATTTATTATATTTCTGTACACAGAGGGGTGTTTATTTCAAAATGAAGAAATGCCAGATTTCTTGATTCAAAAGATCACAATATATTAGTCTTTAGATGCTAAACATCCTTTTTCCTCCAGTATGTTCATGGATAAAGGACAGCAGAATTCTCATTTTTTGAGCTGTGAGAGATATATTTCCCAGCATTTCCACTGGCTATTAAGAAAAATGCCAAATCTAAAATAAAATATGCCCAAATCTCCCCTGCTACTTTTTGGCTATTACTTGAAATATGAGTTATTTCATGTTGCATTTTAGGAAATCAATAGCATTTTATAAATCTTCAAATGAAGAAATCATCAAATAAGAAATTCCATTATCATCAAATAAATTCCATTAATCCATGCATATGGTCATTCATTAATTCAGTAACTATTTTCTATGAGTTTATCTCTAGCAAAACACCTTGCTGGAGGTTATAAAAATAAAGGAAAGATCATTTCTCATTCTCAGAACTGGCAGAGAAGATAAAGCATCAATATAAGGCAAGGTTTTCCAGGACAGCATATGTTTATTGAATAAGGCTTTTGGTTATTCAAAGTTCTGGCCTCCAGAACAATATTAATCATTTACAGCATTTCAAGGTAAAGTATCTTTGCCACAAAATTTAGTGAGGATGGTGGAATGCCACTTTGGTTCCCACACTGATGATATTGGTGAGGTTGCAATATTTCACGGATGAAAAAAGTGAAAAGATTTCTCAGAGAAGTCAGTAAAGAGGGAAATTAAGATGGGAAGAAAAAAATCCCACAGTGGGATCTTATTTCAAGATTCAAAGAAGTAGCAGTATTGTTTTTAATTTTGAATGTGAATTTAATAATATAGAGATTAAGAGAAATATGTGGATGTATAAGACAATGCAGTAGAGACAACAATCATTTTTCTCAGTATCTTTCCTCAAGACAATAAATGCCACACTCATTAATAAGTAGTAGGAATGACTACTCTGGTTCCAAGTGTCTGTCCTTCTTCCTTCCTCCTTTTCTTCTTTCCTGCCTTCCTTTCTCTCCTCCTCCCTATCCCCCACCCCCAGGCTTTTTTTTTCTTTCAGTTTTTATCGTTGTTGTTATTAAGCCAGTTTCAATCAAAACTTTTGGGAGTTTTGAGACCACCTGCTGTGACGATTTGTTTGATTTCCTAAATTTTCTACTTAAAACATGATTAAGGCACAGATTTCCTTTAAATGTGTTTGAATTATTTGTGTTTGGAAAACATTCCGATACCCCTTGAGATTTTTTGAGATATTCCAAGGTGCTAAAGTATAAAATCTGCCCCTCCCTTTCCTTGAACATACTTTCATAAATGTTTTTTTTTTCAAACAGATTCAGACAAACGAAACCAAAGCTTTTGCTGATTTTGTAACATCATTTGGGTGAATAAGTAGCATGGCTTCTGGATTCTTCTGTTCTCTATTAAAAACAAAAACACAAAAATTAAAAGCATAAGTTTTCCTTAGGAAATGTTGGTTTCTTCCATTCTGTTCTCTACTCTCAAAACAGAGATTACAATTAAATAAGTTTTCCTTGGGAAATATGTTGGCTTTCTCAGAAATTTGAAGGAAGCCAGCTGAGATAATGGCAATGGCTTTTCAGTTTCCTTTTCACACAATTACAGTTTACAACAAATTTTTTTCAAGAAGACAGCTTGGCTTCAGTTTGGCTGAATGGGCAAAGAAACTTTCTGAGCAAAGCAAAACAAAACAAAAACTTTATCTTTCCCAGACCACATTTATAATATAACATAATGGTTAGTAGAAGGGCTTTTTGAGTCACTCTGGCTTGAGTTCAAATTCAGCTTCTTTCAAATTTTAGACTCGGTTACTCCATTTGTAAAATGGTTACTATCATACTTACCCCTATGGGTTATTGTGGAAATTAAATGAGATAAGGTATATTAAAATGTGTAGTCCACCTTCGCAAGCATTTAATCATTGGTGCCTATTATTTTTATCAGGGTGGGAAAGGGCCTGATACTGTCTGTCCAAACCTTACCCAGCATATGACCCTCTTCAACATCACAGACCAGTGACTGATCCCCTCACTTCTTGAACAGCTCCAGCTACATCCCAAACCCACCCAAAGAGCTCTGTTCTTATCTGTGTGAAACTCTTTCTCTTGTACTTCACCTCCTTGATCAGAGCCTTTCAGCACTCTGATGTCATCTCCTAAGTGGACTGGTCTCTGTGATGAAACACCATCAGTTCCTCCCAACCTTTCTCATCGTCCCGGCCCCTTGCTGCTGGATCCTCTTTAATTGTGTATACTGAATAAGAAAGGTTATGTCAGGTGGACATGTGGCTTCTTTTAAATCTCCCTAAACATGAGAAACTGAAGCATAGAGTGTGGCAGGGTGGAGCAGAATTCTAGACCAGAATTCTTTCTATTAGACAATAATATAAGCCTTTTTCCTTCCCAGAGCTGTCCAGGGTAAGGGTCTTTATAAAAAACAAAATTCTCAGACTATTTTCTGTTCTTAAAAAGTTTTCACCATCCATTTTAAATTTAAATTCAATTATGACAATGTTTTCTACATTGTAGAGACGTTTTAGGTTGGTAAGGAACGAGTTATTTTTGTTTTTATACTTATAAGTACTGTTATAATACATATTAGAAAAGATACATAATCAGCACTCCAAGCCCATGATTTTATAGCTATTGTTGCTTAAGATGAGGCAAGCTTAATGTGTAAATATGTTTTAAATCAATTTAAAGAAAAATTTAAATAACTATAGTAGAGGTGGTACTTCAGTATCACGAAAGTGATATATGATTGAATGATGTTTGGAAACACTGGTTTTGGGTATTGTCAGAGCAAATAAGTATAAGCATTGCAGAGTTCATTTAGTTGCAATATGATTTATGATTTTATAAATAAACCACTTCTACTGCATTCTTAAAATGTCTTTCTTCACACACATCTAAAACCAGTGTTACAAAATGATTAATAGAAAATCATGTCTAATTACATTAAAGTATTTATGCTTATATGTAATTTTGAATATTTGCTTTCTCTGAATATGGAGAATGGAAGAAGAAATGCCCTTACTTTTCTAAGTCCCTGATCCTAAAAATCAGTCTTCGAAACTCCAGCAAGTGTATTAATTATTAAAAATGTCTATGTTGCTGAAATGTGAAATCTGTTTAAAGAAATTAAATTATTAGATTTCAAACATAACATTCTGGAAAACTAAATATCAGAGGAAGAAGAGT
This sequence comes from Cryptoprocta ferox, assembly GCA_028646485.1. Lineage (NCBI taxonomy): Eukaryota > Metazoa > Chordata > Mammalia > Carnivora > Eupleridae > Cryptoprocta > Cryptoprocta ferox. The sequence goes on from CM053578.1 coordinate 58,081,115, forward strand.
TTTAGGAAAATGAGGGCATCTTTGGTTTTAAATGACATGGTAAGTAGTTAAGGGGCTAAAGTTTGCAAACATTCTACATAATTCACACAGCAATGGGAGTAAAGGTTCCTATTTGCAATGTTGTGCAAATTGACTGAAATAATCTACATGAATGCATAGGTGCTTGATTGCATTTTGTAAAGAGGCTACCATTCGGCTGTAGCACTTCCCTTGATGGTTTACTGCGGGTCCTCTTCATTCTGTGGGCAGACATTGGGGCAGCCAATTTCCTCATTGCATTTCATACTTAGTTTATGCAGATAAAGAGATTTGCTGTGGAAGGGAGATGACCATAAGCATAGAAAGAGAAGTAGGCAAAGGGAGAAACTCAAAGAAGCCTGGAAACTTGGGAAAAAAACTAGAGAAAGTCAATTAAAATGGTAATGGATTCATCTTCATTTTTTTGTTTCTCACTCTAAAATATGGCTTAGCTGTTGGGATGAGCACTGGGTGTTATATGGAAACCAACTTGACAATAAACTATAAAAGAAAAAAATAAAATATGGCTTAGCATTTTCCCCTTTTCTCTTTTAGTAACAATGAGGCTAATTTGAAGGAATGGGCAGAGTGAACCCCATAATAGAATCCTAGAAGTAGCAGAATATTAACATATGTTTGGCAAATGATTCTTTGTTATCAGAACAAAGCATTTGACAGCAGATAATAGAAAATCGAGCAAACAATAGCATAGAGGCTTATGTGTATCATGCAATAAAATGTCCAGGACTGGAATTGTGGCTCAAGACCCCAGTGGGTATCCAGACACTTTCCATTTTCCTTAATATGCTCAATGTTCTAAATTCATGGTCCCAAGAGAGCTGCTGCTCCAGGCATCCAGTCTGTTCTGAGCAAAAAGAACAATGGGATGAGAAAGGGAAGGAATCTAGCAGAGAAGCAAAGCTATCCCAGAGCCCCCCAACTGTCTTAATGGATCAGAGCTGTGACACAAGACCACTCCTTGATGCAAAGGAGTTGGAGAAAGTAAATATTTTAAACCAGTAACCTTGCCACCTTCCAACTCGATCAAAGTTCTGTCAGTTATAAAGTGACCATGGATATTAGTTGAGCAAACAGCACTGTTTCCCCAAATGAACAGAATTCAGGGAACTTATTCTTCCCTGGGGTATCTAAAGAAAGCACAAACCATTCCATATTGTCAAGGAGTTGAAAACATTAATACTCACTAGATATTTTGCTACTTAAAATGCATAAATTACGTTAACGTTTACGATAGACCTGTAGCTAGATGTCATATCAATTCAGATATCCTTAATTATTCTATAGTATTTTTCATAGGATAATTTGGTACCATTTATAAAAGTATACTCTAGAAACAAGAGACCAATGTTCTAGTTTATTATTCAATAAATATGTACGAATGCCTATGACAAGCTAGAGATTGTTTAAGTGCTGAGGATACAGCTATTAATAAGATAGCTAAGGTCCTTAAATCCATGGATGTATACTCTAGTGTTTGAAGACTGTCAATGGATCTTCAAATGAATTAATAAGTTATTAATAAAAATAAATAAATTAGATCATTTCATATAGTGATAAGCTCCTGGAAGGAAATAGAATCAGTGATGTAGTACAGGGTGGCATCTCCTCTTTGATCGTAGCTGTGTGACATCGGGGAAGCCCTTTAATCACCCTGGGACCCAGTTTTCTGAGCAGTAAAATGTAGAGAATGATATAAGGAGGGGCATTAGATGATCCTCTGAGGCTCCTTCCAACTCTAAGATCTGTTTCTACTGTCTGATTCTCTTTCAGGAACTACAGACAAGCAGCAAAGGAGAAAAGAAGAGACAGGAATAGACAGAAAGCAGCAGCATTAAGACAGAATGGGATCAGAAGAGAAAAAGGGTATCTTTGTATGCTTAGCTTATATGAGAGTCAACCAGAACTAGTTAGAAATATACGTACATGTGTCTGTATGAATGTAACAGCATTAGCATTGTAACCATGTATGTTTTCTGTCTTCTCTTTAGAAAATGATCTAAAAAATGGTCATTTTTTGTTTGTTTGTTTGTTCTTATGGCAGTTTTGTGGGGTTTTTTTGTTAAGATTTAAAAGTCTTCCAAGAAAAATGTCCTCCCACAAATCACTAATTGGACAATTTACTCTAACATAGCACACATGCTTTGTTGCTATTAAGTGTTAAATACCAGATTTTTCCCTTTACAAAGATTGATGTGACATGGTATGACAGCCTCTGGGACATGTCCACAGTGTTCTGGAGGACTTTGTTATTTCTTTTTCTCCACCAGGTGCAAAATGGGTTGACAATAACCAGCAGCTGACTTGTCAGTGCTGTGCTTCTATGTGAGCTTGGAAAAATACCAACACAAAACAAATACCACCACTACCACCACCACCCTCCTGGATTGCTTTCTGAAGTGCTTTAGATATTTTATACACAAATATTGACATGTTTTTCAGAAAATGTTCCTTCATTTTTATACTTTTTAAAATTTATAGATGCTATGCTCTTTGCCAAGTTTTTCCTTTTTGTTGTAATTTATTTCTCTCTACTACTAAAAAGGAGATCTTGGATTTGGTTAAATTTTAAGCGATTTATTTTTAGTTTTTCTAATTCTGGAATCTGAGCCTTCTTTTACAATAGGGAGAAGCTTTCAAATATATTTCCTTTGTTTCTTTTCAAACTCCATCACATGTATTTACTCTTTCTTTTTCAAACCCATTGGTCTTGATTCAGTTTAGTTCCACAAATATGTATTGATAATCTACTACATACCAACCAGCTATTTAAGCATCGGAGCTATAAAAATGCAAAGGCTATTATTGTTGCTGCCATCCTGACAGTTTATATTGCTTCAGTTCTTTACAAGTAATAAAGTGGCCTCACCTTTGTTTCTTAGTTTACAATCACATTAAATATGTATGACAAGTAGGATTCATTTTATAGATCAGGAAACTAGAGTCTGAAGAAAATAAATGGCCCTAAATGAACTAATAATCCAACCAACCCTTCTACTAGCTGATGATCTTTTTGAGAAGTTGTGACGATTTTAGGATGGAAAGGCCCATATTCCTTAGAGATCGGAGGCTTTCATAGTTTCTTATAGTGTCTTGTAGATTGCTTTGGAACTAAACTTTCTACATTTCTGAACTAAAGCATACGGGGGAAAATTTTGTCAATGATGCTGGAATGGAAAGAAACACCTGAGTTCTACCTTAATTCTTTGATATTGACATCAAACTAAAATGACCTTTAATCAATAAGAGAAGCAAATTTGAAATTCTTTTTAACCTATGTGACTCACTTAAAAATATTTTTATGTTTAAATCTGTACTTGAAAAAAGCAATTTTTAAAATCTGAAAAGTAGGAGAGAATTGCTGAGTTTATGACAGTGTTGGGTATAAGCTTTTCTTAAAGAACAAGGCATCAGTCTTTTTCAGTTATTTCTTTACTTTGATTTCTAATAAGTTGAAAAATCATTTCACAAATTACTATTTTTGTTATGACCTTTCCCTTTCTCTGTGACCTGCTGTCCCCAAGATTTAAAGAATTCTAATTTTTACTTACCACTCCCAAATTTGTATTGCCCAAAAAGTAAAAATAATATAAACAAGCATAATTACTATAGACTTAATGCATAATTGTGGAATAAACTATAATATTATGGCATTAAAAAACAATATGGTACTTAATGAGGAACCAAAGAGAACCTTCTAACTGCTGCTCTCCTCAAGTTAACTGAGGAATCGATTTCATTGGTATTTCAAAATAACTTTTTTCCTCAAGAGTAGTGATGGGATGGGGATCAGGACCCACTACTGCAAAGTATGGCAGCTTGGCGTGTTGAATATTGTGAACTGAAGGAGCTTGAGAAAAATGGCAGATGCAGGAAGATCACCTTCCCTCTGTCCTTCTCCCTGAAACAGGCCATAAAACCCTCACGTGAGAGGTGCCTTTATACCCAGAAGAAAGGAGCACCCTTGTCTCTGAAGACAAAGGGACTCAAAGAAGAATCTGAATAAACAAGCCTTGCTAAGTGTCCCCCAGTTTACCACCCTTACTCCACACTCCTTAATTTACCGTAACCTCCCATCACTCCATTCTTCCTCAGTCCTGGCATAATTACACGCAGGTCTGTTTCTTTGGATCTTTATTTACTTATGAAGGCTTCCATGTCACGTAAAACTTGTATTAAATAATCTGTATGCTTTTTTCCTATAAGTCTGTCTTTGTTAGTTTAACTTTCAGACCCAGCCAGAAACCTTTTGCTACCTACAGTAGCAAAGGTATAACATGGCTTTATATGAATCAAGGCAATGGAACAATAAAAACTTAAAAAAAAAAAAAAAGCTCAAAGATGGCTGGCCATCTCTTTAATAATTACAGGAGAATATCTTCTCTTTCTTCTTCATTTTTTAAAGAGACTGGCATTTGTCAAGGCATTGCAATAGATGGGCAAGTTTTCCCATTACATTTCCCCTGAAGCATAAATTCTGTGGATGTGTTTCTCTAATCATACTAATTACATTACCAGATGTTGTTCTCATCTTTCCTCTGTTGTCTTAATGGGACATAGATTTCCTATTTTGAAATTCTCACTTATATGTTATATTTGTCAAGTGTTTAAAGTCTTTATTTGCTTTTGAGAATGCTTAGTAGTCTAAAAATTATAATTCACCTGAAGACCAGTGATGCCTAAGATGGGAATTATACTATTAATTATACTTCTACTAACTATACTGTACTAGTACACTTATCCTGGACTCTCATAGAATAGTCACACTTGAGCTACCTATTTTCATGGTCAGTATAAATAGACTTTTCATGGGAAGCATTTCACTGGGACAAATTAGTTGGGATCCATTGATATTTAAATGAGATTTTTAAAAACAATAATTCTTATAGTATGGGCAGATAAGTATTAACAATTAAACATTGTTAGGGTGCCTGGGTGACTCAGTTGGTTAAGCATCTGACTTCGGCTCAGGTCATGATCTTGCAGTCCATGGGTTTGAACCCCGCATCAGGCTCTGTGCTGACAGCTCAGAGCCTAGAGCCTGCTTCAGATTCTGTCTCTCTCTCTCTCTCTCTCTCTCTCTCTGCCCCTCCCCCACTCATGCTCTGTTTCTCTCCATCTCTCAAAAATGAATAAATGTTAAAAAATTTTTTAAAAAATTAGACATTGTCAGCATAAGCTATCAAAAGCTTTTTGGGGAAAATATAATTGCCCAAATCAATAAATTTTGAGTTAAATCATAAATTTGCATGCCTTTTTTTACTATTAATTTATTGACTTTTACAAAGCTTTTTCCTTTCATTGTATAATGTGGAGTTAAAATATTTTTCCTTTCAGTAATATATATATGAATGTGCAGAATTTATACATGTGTGTATACATGTACTATACACATATGCATATTTAAAAATATGTATGCAGATGCATATATATAATTGTGCTGACATACAAAAAGAAACTTTTTTTATTTAAAAAAAAATTTTAATTTTGAGTGAGAGAGAGAGAGAATCCTGCACTCTGTGTTGTTAGTGCAGAGCCCAATGCGGGGCTCAAACCCACAAACCATGAGATCATGACCTGAGCCAAAATCAAGAGTCAAACACTCACCGACTAAGCCACCCAGGCACCCCAAAAAGAAACCATTTTTAAGGAGAAAATAAATGTAACCCATTTGCTATTAAAGTAACCACAGAGAATTAAAACCCTATTAAATAAATACTCCCCTAAGTTATCACTTCCATATCATCTTTTGTTAAGGAAAGGCTAGGTGAGAATGGAGGGGATGTCCAGAATAAACTAGATGAAAGGAAGAAAATGAGGATATCCCAACAGAAGGCGAGGAGCTGGCAGTAGCCAGGCTGGAGGTGGAAAGAGAAAGGCAGCCAGGGGCTGAGCCAGCTCCTTCTTCCTCAGGGTCCCTGGCCACACAACTTGCTTTTAGTAGGTTCCTGCCCAGGCTGCCAAGTCATCACCATTTGAATGCGTCTTTGGCACCATGGCTATTTCTAGCAGCCCTTTTCTCTGCGGTGGGTTTAAAGATTATGGTTTCAATGTTGACCCACTTGGCTTCTAGATTGCATCTGATTTACCACATTTAGTGGACATGTCTGTTTATGGGCAATTTCCTCATTATGAAAGGTTCTCTCCTTTTTTTGTTTCTTCCAAAGAAAGACCTTTTTGTTTTGCTAATGAAGGTTCTCTGAGATCTGTGGAGTTTGCAGGGGTGTGTGTACCCTTAGTTCTTTTTTAAGAAACTGCTATTGTTGCTCCTAGGTGCACCTGGATGTCTAATAATGTGTTTTATTTACCAAGCCATCCAGGAAGTCTAAAGGTTGTTATTTTAATCTTTATGCTGATATATTTTTAATATTTGATTTAAAAAATTTCCCCCAGAATTAAACATCTACATGACCTATATCAACATATATATCAATATAGGCATCTGTCTATAAATATATACACTAAAATATCAATCTATATCTCCATCTATCTCTATCTATCTCTCTATAGCATATATGTAATTTTGCCTTGCCTCTCCTCTATTAAGGACATTAAACACTGCAGTTAATGATAATGCATCCTCTACTATAGAATGGCCAGCTTACTCTTTATATGGAGAAATGTCCCCATCATGTGGACTCTTAGGATATTGCTACTGAAGTTAAAGCCATGCTATGTTATTGCAACTATAATCATGAATTAATATTAAAAAAAAAAGAAGACGATTCCTTTAAAGGAGGCTCTTCGTAGATTCTTATTTTTATAGCTCATGCTATTTCAGTTTAGAAAAAATCCGTGTCAATATTCTCAGCATCTTACATGGGCCATTTGATTTCATCATTCCCGTGATTGTATAAAATAGGTACTCATATCTCCATTTCATAGATAAGAAAATTGAGGCTTATCCAAGATCACAGAGACCATGACAAAGTCTGAAATTGAACTGAGGGTCAAAGTCAGATCTTTCACATAAAATCCAACAAGAAATAATGGTAAATGGATTAATATAAAATAATGACATTAATTTATGTTAATTGAGAACCAACAGTGTGCCAGGTACTGTCCAGATCCTTTAAATATTCTTATTATTTTGCCATTCTACCAAAGTCTTCTTGGTGAGAGGTTAGGAAATGTTAAGGTCAACAGCTACCAACCACCGAAGACATACTGTGAATTGAGATCATTCCTGCTTCAAACTTGTATGGTTGCCACTATTAATCATCAAGTCTATAAGAAATCACCTAGGAAATGTGAGCTTTGGTAAGATTTGGTAAGATGAACAAATTTGGTAAGATTAGCTACAATTAATTTACCTCAGCACCAGCAGACCCATCTCCCTAAGGGTAATAGGAGACAGATGGGGAGATCCTAATGTTTCTGTCATATAATTCAGGTTTGCTTTTAGTAGCTATTAAGTATTAATTAAGAATTAATGCACTCCCCATGTGTCTTCTCTGAGAAAAAACACAAATGGCTTTTTAGAATTACATAGATCTAAAATGCTTGAAAAGTGAGTCTCATTTTGATTATATTAACTAGAACTATTATCTGAAAAGGATTAATTCAATCACATATCAAACACTTAAGACGAACAAATACAAACTTTTCTTTCCTGCCGTCATTCATTAATTCACATTTATTCCGCAAATATTTGCCAAATACCTACCATGTATAAAGCTCAGGGCGTCCTGACCTTAAAATCTGGCAGCAGGTATCGGACGAGGCGAGCTCTGGGATTTCGGCAGGGAGGGGCGAAGTTTAGAGTTCACCTAGAAGAGGGTCTGAGACTACTGACCAGAGAAATGAGAAGAGGCTCTCTGGCAGAGCTGGCAAATGTGCAGACCCTTGGAGGAAAGGGGCACGGATGACGAGTAAAGATGGCAAATATCCTTGCAGGGGAGTCACCACGTGAAAGGCACAGCAGAAATCCAGGGACACAGTGAATGGTGAAGTGAACCAAAGGCAGTCGGGTTGGACTGTGTGGGGCTCTGAGTGTTAGGGTAAGAACTTAAAGGTTTACCTGTAAACCAGTGGTTCTCAGAGTGAGATCTCAGTCCTGCAGCACTGGCATCACCTCAGGCCCCGTGTCACACCTACTGCCTCTGCATCCCTGGGGCGGGGCTTTGGCAACCAGTAGTTCAGGAGCCCCTCCAGGCGATGCTGCTGCTGCTGCCGGTGGAGAACCGTACTGTGCCAGCCCTCCCAGACTGCTCTGCGTGCTGATCTCCCCAGTCCTCAGCCGGGCTAGGCGACCCCCACCCCCACCCCGGGGAAGCTGAAGCCCCTAGGAGTGACTGCTGCGGGCACCAGCATCTCATTCTTTTACTCTAGGGTGCTGAGCTACTTGGATCAGGTGGGCGGGGGGCGGGGTGGAAGCCCTGTGGAAAGCCGGCCCAGGCCTGTGGGCCAAATCTGCCACGTGGCCTGTTTTTGTGTGACGTCCCCTCCCCCTCCCCCAAGCTGAGAATCACTTTTACATTTTTAAAGGGTTACAAAAGAAGGAAAGGAAGAGAAGAAGAAGAAAAAATGCTGAGGAGAGAAGGGAAGGAGGAGAAACACTAATGGAATGTGGCCTCCAAAAGCTCAAGTATTCCCTCTCTGATCCTCTGCAGAAAAAGTTTGCTGACCCCTGGTGTAGAGGAGGAGAAACTGTTTTTGCAGAGAAGTAGCAATTGGTCCAAACCATGAATTTAGGGAGATTTAGTAAACTAAGGGTGTACAGAAAAGAAAAAGGGGAAAGAACTGAAAGCAGAGAAGCCAAATATCCAGCACAAGGAAGATGGTCAAGATCTAAACAATTCAGTGCTCTTTGAGGAGAAAGAAGTGGGGCCACAGCGCTTATAGAAGTAGACTATTTTACTGCAGTTGGCCCAAGCACCATGCTGTAGTGAGGTTCTCAACAACGGAAGAACTCCCAGTCTGTCCAGTTTAGCCACCTCTCAGGGGTTGGTTTGGTGTCCCCTTGAGAGTAGTGCCATGTTGAAAGCATGAACTCTGGAGCCTCTTGTTGAGTGTGGAGAAAAACCACCTCATGTTTGAGTGCTTAGTGGGCATTTAGATTTATCTCCCTAAAATTTAGTTAGTGCCTCAAACAGTGACATGCACAGGAATCACCCAGTTATCTTCTTAAATGCCAATTCCAGTTTAGTAGGTCTGGATGGGGCCAGAGAGTGTACACTTCTAAGAAGTTTCCAGGTGGGGGGTGGGGGCGACACTTTAAGTAGCAAAGGTCTAGGCTGAACACCAGTAGGTTATTTGAAGAACACACTTTCAAGGTCACATATTAAGCATGAAAAATAATTCTTCTGTCTACAGAAATCAAAGGCCCCTTCTCTGCTGTAATATATGATTCAACTGTTCTCCAAAGCACAGCTGTTGGTCACCGGGAATTCTGCCCACTTCAAGGGGTAGGTTTTAAAAACAAGTACCTGGATATGGAATGAAAGGAAGAATGGAATAAAGGGGAGAAAAGGAAGGCAATGGATATGGTGGGTGATGTGACCAGAGGCAGTCTAGCCTCATGGTTTGGGGACTCACACTGCCTTTGACTTCAAATCCGGACTCCTTCCCTGATCAGCTGTGCGATCTTACACAAATTATTTCACCCTCTGCCATGACTCCTCACCCACAGCTGGGGATAACAATTCCTTAAAGAGTACTTATGGGAGTGAAAGAGACAATGTCAGAAAATAATGTAATGCCACAGTGAGACTATAATAAACTAATAAACACTAAATACTTATAATGTTTAATTATCAGAGATAAAAATATATATCAGCTTGAGATGCAAAGGAAGCTCTCCAAACATCACAAAAGTTAAGCAAATAACCTAGAAATGTATTAATATTACTAAAAGATAAATGGCCCCAAAAGGAGTTTTAAATATACATGTTGGTCCATATATACAGGATTTGTATCTTAAATATTTGGATTCCCTCTGAAGTAATAACATGTATATAATGTAGGACATTATTAGGAGTTTGTTTTTTTGACTCTAAAATACATATTGTCTTTGTTGCTTAAGGTTTGTACTAAATGGTGGATAAGCTTTGTAATATTTAGAAAAGCAATTAGAGGACCAAAGACTTACTACAGCTTCCAAAGGAGATATGTGTTTTATATCCAAATTGTATTTCAGAATTAAAATATGGCCTTTAAAAGCTTTTTGCTATGACATGGAAATTTATCAAGGAATCACATTTAAAATAAAGATTCAGTTAAATGTCCTATATCTGATGACTAGATACATTTTTATGTTTTAATTGAGTGATTTGGCGCCGTGGAGCCAGAACCTCAGAGGTGACACATATTGTTCCATTATTCTTAATTCATTTAGTTGACACTCTCTAGGTCTTCACCTTAATTCAATGCTCTTTGCTTCTTCATGATTCTCAGCCATTAACTTATCCACATGGTTCTTCTTCGCACAGCTTTCCTTTCCACTGTGCTTCTGCTCTGCCCCACACAGATGTAGTAGAAAGAAAAAGGAGTCTTTGGTGCCAGAGAGACTTAGAAGCAAATACAGTCTGGAGTCTGCCACTTGGGACCTGCATGGCCTTACATGACGCTGTTTCTCTGAGACTTGGTTTCTTTACTTATGTCAATACACACTTTGCTGGATTTTTGAGGATTAGAGATAGTATGTGTTAAGTGTTTACACAGAGACTGCCCATAGAGAATAGGCAATGAACATGAGCTTTGCTATTATTTTTTAAGTATCAACTCATGTGCAAGCTATTCCAAGTCTTCTTAGAAGCCCTGAAGATGTATACAATTTTTACCCTCCTTATTATCCACAGGTGCATTTTACTTGCACCTGGTTACTTTTATATGTGGCATTTTGGGTATTTATGTGTATGAATTATCTCTGCTATAAGATATGAAGTTTATAGAGAAAAGATTCAGGTTTCCAGATTCCTATATGCAACATGCATCTAGCCAGGAGTTTGCAAATAATAGCTGCACTAATAAATGTTCAATGAATATTTATTTAATAGAGCAAAAATCATTTTCTGACAGAACTCATATCAAAACTCACATCTATCTGGTATTCCTGATTTCTCCAACTTTTCGGTGTCCCACCAAATTGAATTATTTCAGACACCAAGTGTTTCACAATATTTTTCCCTCAAGTATGATTTATTTAACAATCATATGTAATAGGAAATACAGAGAACTACAGCAGAATAAAAACATAAGAACTGTAGCTTGTCAAAGTTAAAAATTAAATAAAAGAGGTACTGGTTAAATAAAAAGGCATATGAAATTGTTGGATATATGTGGTGGAGCTGAGGATAATGCAAAGTAGGACATCTGAGATGCAGCAGAGGCCTGACTCATCAACCCTCAGGGTAGACCAAACACTGATGTTTGCAGAGGGCTGGGTACTGGTAACCACGCCCATTCCTGCCAGTCAGCACTAGTTAGTAGCCATCTTAGAGGGAAGGAAGGAAAGAAAGAACAAGGGAAGTGAAAAGGGGAGGGGATGTAGGGAATGGAGAAAGGAAGGTAGATTAGAAAAGGAAAAAGTGTATCAACAGCGTGACAATTCTTCTGAAGAAGTGGAGCATGTTTTCTCCACTTCCTCTGGAAATTCAGTCACAGTGCTTTATAAGTTCAATAACCTGTAAAATTAGGTGAAAGCCCATATACAGACACTGATGAATTAATTATATTTCTCTATTTTTTTTTTAGTAACAAAGTCTATAGACCTTAAAGTATCAATAGGAACAAAGCAGACAAGTTTCCTATGACAATTGAGAAGCAATGTTTCAATTTACTTCTCCCTGGAGAGATTCTCTAGCTTTCTGAAAGACAACTGGCTCAAATAAGAACAAAAGTAATTACACTTCCCAGATAGTCAGATTCTATTTTAAATGCAGAATATTTTCTAGCTGGTAAATAGCTACTTTTAAAAAGACATTGAAAGTAGTAGTTATAATGTCTTCATAAATAGAAATAAAAAGTCCATATTTTAAAAGACAAAAAGTCACCATGATGTACATATCTATAAATTTTTCCCCAACACATCATCATAGATAAATTCTCACTGCTTACATTTAAAATATCAATTGCATTATAATGTCTATGATACAATTCAGTTATTTAGCTCGATTCTACACATGATTTAGGTGAAACAAAAATTAAGGACCTTATTCACAGAACATTTAAAAGCACTTTATACATAGTCTATGCACAAATATATCTTAAATTAGAATGATGCATACCTAATATGCATATAGAATATGGCTTACACATTAAAGGAGATCTAAGTTGTAGGTTATAAAATCCCACGACTCAGCCTTAAAAGCTTCTGGTTATATCAATTTCTAAAATATTGCTTAGCATTGTGGAACCCAGGAAAAAAGCAGATGCAACAGAAAACTCATAGGATGGATGGACCCTCCTTCACTTTATTCTTTAATTGATGGCTACTCTTGATTTTTTCCATCCAGTCTCTACCTTTCACAAAGAAAGATTCATCTCAAAATCATCCAAGTGTTTGCACAGTGAAAAGTCACAACACCTAATTGTGCTTGACCTTTCTTGTCAGCCAATAACAAATAAAAGTAGTTCTTCAGTTTGGAGCAAAGGAAGGGCTCTGCACATGCTCAGGCAAAACATGACAAGGAAGGAGAGTCTCCAAGAGTGCAGTTCGTTTCTGTGTAGGAAGATTATAAAATCACACCAAATAATATTATCTGTACAGGAAAGTGTGACCTTCCATTTTCATAGATATTTTTGAGTACAGACACACACACACTTGTCACTTGTCCCTTGGCCTGTAATATATTTTGTTTTGTCCTAATGGGGTCAACACCCCAGAAGGTAAATTCCATTCTGAGCACTAACGTCTGTCTCCAACAATGGCTGAAAGTTCTTATTATCCCAGAGTGTAGGTAATGTGTGACTTGCATTGTGATGATGCCCATGCGGGTGACGTATTCATGCTTTGAAACCTCAGGGATGGAGGAAAGTTGGTCCACTGCTTCCAGGGACAGGTTTCACTGCAGTTTCCCAGCTTGACAGTTACAATGAAGTGATCACCTGGTGGTGGGACCAGGGTAAAACTCCAGTGTCATCATGGGACTTCAACCACAGCTTCTGAACAGCCCCACCTCTCATGCTGTTCCCATGTATTTAAAAGAATCTAAATAGCCTGTTCTTCAGGGCTGCAAAAAAATTTTTCCCATAATTTTGTTTTGCTTTCCTTTTACTTAAAACCTTGAAATATTTGTAATTACAGAACTCTGCATAAAACAATACAAGAAAGTAAATTTTAAAAATGCCTCATCTTTTGCATGTGTTATCTCTATTCACCATACTATTACTCATTCAAAGTGATGACAATTTTAACTATCCAAATTTTGTCTTAAAAATTTCTCTGGCTTGATTGAAAAAGCTGGATGAAAACAATCAAAACATTTCCTCCAAGCTTGTCTTTTGGGGAAAGACAATGGCAGAAGCACTGGCCAAGAAAAATGGCAACTTTGAAAATGTCTGTTTGGCCAGAGTTACTAGCTCAGAATTTATGTTCTTCTTGTTAGTTCCTTATATAGGAGTCCATTAAAATGGACTGATCCAGGTGTGTGCTGAAAATGGAGAACATAGCTTTGTGGAAAGTTGAGGATTTAGGATGTTTTTGTCCTGTTCTCATTATCCTGAAAAAAAAATCCAAATGAAAATGAAAATCATGTTTCAGTCATATACATGCATCAATTACTGTGTGGTAATGTCACATTGGACTTTATATACCTTGTCATAAAGAGAGGATTTATCAGTATATAATAGATATTGGATTTATAAAAAATGGAGTTCCTGTTATTTCTTGTGTGTGTGTGTGTGTGTGTGTGTGTGTGTGTGTGTGTGTTTTAATTCTTTAGTTCCAGAAAAAATTTGGATTCTTTGGGTCAGAAGTCACAAACTCAAGTAGTTATACAAGCCTGGAAGGCAGTATAAATGAGGTAAGTGGGCCTGTGTGATTGTAAAACCAGTAGAGTCACAAGGACTCCTGTGAACTAATGAGCATAAGTCCTGTTTAAAGATATTCAAAAAGATATTTTAGGGGCTCCTCGGTGGCTCAGTCGGTTGAGCATCCCACTTCGGCTCAGGTCATGATCTCATGGTTCATGGATTCAAGCCCTGCATCGGGCTACTAGCTCAGAGCCTGGAGCCTGCTTCAGATGTGTCTCTTTCTCTCTCTGCCCCTGCCCTGTTCATGCTCTGTCTCTCAAAAATAAGTGTAAAAAAAAATTTAAAAAAGAGGTATTTTAAATCAGTGTGGAAGTCAAACAAAGCAAATGCACAAACTAAATCTAGACCACAACCTACTAGGTTTTGACCTCTTCTTGGACAGTACACTCAACATTAAAGAGCAGGCGTTGGTAGGAAGAGGGAACACTGCCCTCCCAATGAGTACCAAATCTGATAGTGGTTTGCTTTCGAAGTGCCAGAAACTTCTGACATATCCTTCAAGGAAGACAATATAGTAAATTATATGCCAGGACCTTTTGAAGTCTTTTGAAATAATAAAGCAGCAATGCATTGTACATCCAATTCCAATCTCATTCACTTTAATTAACAATATCGTTTTCAAAAAGTAAGCAAAACAAAATAGTTTTGTGGATGGAAATCTCTTAGAAATAGTGGTGAAGTTATACAACAGTGTGACAAGTAGATTTCAAAAGTTGATTTCTTGCTCTAAGTGTAGTGTTGCACATTGATTTATGAGTTTCATCATGGTGCACGTTGAATTAGACGTCAGTGTTTTTTGGGAGAGTATCTCATACTGGGGCCCCGACACTGAGAATGCAGCAGGTAATGGCTCTCAGAGATACAGCCAGGTTTCCATAAGATCTGTATTTTCCATGATGGCTGCCAGTGAAAGAGTAGCTATAGATCACAAAGTGTGGTTAATATGCAAACTAGGAGCCTGTAGGCAAAATCTGACCTTCAACACATATTTATTTTGGTCTACATAGTGTTTCAAAAATTTTTGAGTCAACATTAAAAATGAAAAGATTTTACAGAATAAAATCCATTAACCAATGGAAACACTGTTTCCTAATTTGTGCATGGTGAAAATATGTTGGACGCAAAGACTGGCTAGCAGCCTTTAGGTCAGGTTTGCCGTGCCCTTTCTAGAAGTTTCCAAGGCTGACCACTGCTCTTATCTTCCAGACAGTGGGCCCAAGTCATAGTTACCAGTTGTCACCACTTCTGTTGGTATTTTACTTCCCTTATATAAGAGACCTGCCTATCTCTTGAAAGCATATAAATTTCACCTATTGAAGGCCATCATTTCTGGAAGACTGTGCACTAAAGGCAGAGCTTTCTCCAATTGAGACAAAACTATAGGATTTAGTTAGTGCTGATAGAAAAAAAAATGTCTAACAGCTTGCTTGAGTTTAAATATCACTGTTTAGCTTGAGTGGGTCTCAAATCTTTCCAGCGTTGGGGACGTTTTAATTGAAAAAAAAAAAAAGACTTCATTAACTGCCGGTTGAATCCCACTGAAGTCTTTCACTGATGAGACGCCAGAATTGTATAGGTAATTTTTTTTTTTTGCCTTAGCCATCTTCATAGCTTAAACAGTCAGGTTTACAAATGTATTGATGATCTGTGTTTCCTACACATAATTTTTGGAAAATGTTCATAAATATTCCAGTTTCATATCATAAATGCATATGAAATGATGATTTTGAACTTTTTTCTTTTGAAGCTACTTAGTGTGCACTGGTCATCTAGTAGGAAAGAAGACTCTTGCTTAATTTTGTTTAATTCAGTTTTCTAATAGTATTTATTTGACAAAAAACTTTTTGTACTTAAAACATCTATAAATACCCCGGTGAATTTAGTTTTCCCTAAAATATACTTTTAGGGGGCATTGTATATCATTGGAACTTAAGGACTTCTCTGAAATAGCTGTGAGCTCTAAAGGTAATAAATTTATAGTTTGGATGGACGGATGAGAAGAACTTGCCATAGCTAATATGAGACAATATGTTAAAATTGTTAAATGTAGACATACATGGGTTTTAGTTGCTGAACAGCCACTTTATGGGCTTGATTTCTACCCAAATTTCCTATGTAAAATAGGAATCACAACCATCAACTCTGAAATTGTTAAAAGAACTAAGTGAGATAATATATGTAAGATCTTCACCATAGTGCCTGACCCTTGATAGTTGGTATTAGGGAAACTGTTATCAAGAGAAGACAGTCTTACAACCAACTCAAGAATACTGAGAGATATATCATCTTAAATTCTAATCACAGTTTAACTCTTTCACATCTAAAGCAACATATGAAGAGCCACTGATAACATTTCAATGACTTGGTATATAGCACCCTTAGCATTTTCTCTCTTGTGGCCATCACCCCAAGAACAGGACTCATTATACCACGTGGGGCTTGTTTCTTACTTTCTAAAGGAGACACTAAGACATCTCCACTATAAATGCACATCCTTCCCTTCTAACAGCTTGCACTTAGGCCCAAGACAATGGTTCTCAACTATAGTGTACAGAATTACCAACAGATGGGATTATTAAAAATTCAGATTTCCAAGGCATCATTCCCAGAGTTATAATTCAATCTATAATTTGTTAGATCAAAAGCAGACCCCCAGAAACTGAATTAAAAAAAAACACAAAACACTGATGCACACAAATGTCTGTAGATTTTAGCAAATATTGATGTTTGTTTCATAATATGTACTTTCTTTGTTATTATCACCCAACGTAAACATTCATATGTCCTACATGAAATAGGAAGAGAAATCAGGATTAAACCTGATTAAACAGCCTACAGAGTATTATTTTAAAGGATTAAAATGTCTTACTAAGTATAATTTTTATTGATGAACAAATTAAGTTCTTTGAAAAACTAAATATTTAAGATTTTGCTTCAGAACATAGATTTTTTAAAAAGATTCCAGGAGGGCATTGAAATAAGGTAACGTTGCCTCTAATGATATCTACAACCCATTCGTTTCAAAATTAGATATCTTGTCTAAAAAATAAAATTACCTCTCATGTTTAAAATGACAGAAGCCTTTAATGTATTTCAAACCTACGAGTGTGTACCAGCATGTTTTTCTTCAGCATTTACTAGATCTTCTGAGCTCTCATGCAGATCAGGTTCACCTAAGATACAAGCAAACAGATGAACAAAAACAAAATAAGCCTGTGGAAAAAAACCTTATAAAGTCAGGAATCTGAAGCAAAGAGTAAATGTTGAAGACTCCATTTTGCAATGGATTTTGTGGCACATTTCTCCAAAGTTACCATACATTCTTCTCAGACTGTCAATTTAAAGAGTACAACAAGTTATCTTCTAGTTGTTACACAATGTTATTAAGTTGTAGTTTAATCTGGTAATGCAGAACTGAAACTCATAAGACATGGTTAAACATCTATTAAGGCAAACATAAAAATTTTGCATTTTTTCTTGATTTTTTTAAATCAAAACATGTTGTTTTAAACAATCCCTCTACTGATCAGTGTCCTTTACCATACATTGCTTAGTTGCTATGAATTTGAACAAATGACTATTAGAGAATAGTAATTTTTAAGATAAGACATAATCTGCCAAAACAAACTAATGGAATTTATAATCTCAGAATCACTCATCATTTATGTGTGATATATTACCTTGAAGAAAAAAAAATCAACATGGAAAATATACCAACATTTCTGGAGAGGTTGCCTAGAATCTATCAAAAATAAAAATATAAAGCAGAATGTACAGATAAAAGAGTCTTATTATATAAAAAATAAAGTAACTAAAATTAGCAGAAATTAATTTTGAGCCAATTACTCAAAATACCTTGATATTCAGGAAATAGTAATATACGACAGCATGTTCTTTCTATTTGAACTTAGATCAAAAATACACGACGCTTAAGCGTCACACCAGTTATCTTTGAGGTAATTCCTTTTACATATATTGTAAGACTGTGTCATCTCAGTTGCGACAGATTTTTTTTATTGAGATTATAAAATTAATGAGCATATAAGATTTATGGGATGTTTTCACAAAGCAAAAATATTTGTCTCTTGCTTTCTTTTTAAAACATATTCAAAAAGGGAAAGTTATCTTCTGTCCCAGGATGAAATTTTCAGGTAGTATCATGGCTTTTGCAATCATCCTTGCATAATATAAACATTGTGTGATCATATGAAGTTGCCCAAGTCTCAACTCCAACATTAAAAAGTCTTGTCTCCTATATTGCACATAAATCTTAAAACAAAGATCAAACAAAGATCATAGAAGATTCCTTTCCAACCTTGAGCTTATGGCAGAGTCCAGAAATGGTGTGTGTTTGGGGGCGGGGGGCATGGTTGATATTTCTTTTTGATACACTCTCCCCCAACTGGCCACCTTGACTCCTGAGCTGGAGCAAGGGACAGAAGGGGCTGAGAGGAAAAGCCAAGCTCCTCCTCGGCCAGCACCACTGTAGAATGGCTCCACACTCACTAGATCTGGCAGGTGTTGAAAACTAATTCTTCTATGAGCACATTCATGGGCTCTTCAGGGACTCCTTGTCAGGGACCATGGCTGGAGACATCTCACCACCTTGCTATGGGCACACAAAACTCTGGTTATTTACAAAGTTCACAGCCCCCCACCCCCCCGGAAATTTATTGTTGCATCTTCAGCTTCTGTTTGCTAATGTCCTTTCATCCTTCCTAATATGGGTGGGGCCACATTTGTGTTACATGAAGCACCCATGAAGCAGCTATTCCCATAAATTACTTGAGGAAAGACTGAAACCTACATAGCCTCCTCTCATTTGGCTCATCTGTCACCAGCTAACCCTTTAGATCTCATGTTTGAACTAAACTCCATTCCCAATATTCCCTAAGGGTCCTGGTGCAGCTCTCTTCTCTTGAATTGAGGTAGAGGGAAGCATTTCTACACCTCTCTCAATAGCAGATGGCTCATTAAAGAAATTCTCCTCACAAATCCTTTTTCAACCATTAACAACCTGACCCTTTCATTTGTTTGAGTTGGGTAAGGATTATAAGCATCCTATAACTGGCTTTGAATCTTCTTTGAAATTCCTATCTCACAGGATTATTTCTGACATCTTAGACTCATGGCTTAAACTTCTGATTTAATATTCTGTTACTTAGGACTAAATTAGAACATAACAGAATGAAGGAAATAGGCTGAATTAAAAGAGGAATATAAATAATTCTCTAGTTCTAAAAATTTTGAGAAAAACTTTACAATGGGCAAAAAACACTAAGGAAAAGGAACTTACCAGTAACAAAAGAGTGGATAAGGAACAAAATCACCAAATGGTAACAATACAGCAATTACAATTTAAAATTCTTGTTAAAACCAGTCTATATGTATGCTAACATGAATGTGTTGTTACACATTTGTTTATTAAATCATATGTGATCTATATAAGAAAGAATATAAATTGATGAGTAAGAATGACAAATTTTATTAATAATATTAACAGCAAAAGCAAAAAGAGAGTTAACATTTAGGGAGTATTTACTCTGTGCTAAGTACCATGCTAAATGCTTCATACATTTTAACATTTAATCTTCCCAACAATTTTTATTACCCAAAGTCATAATTCAGCTAAGGAGCAGAGCTATGCATTCAACCCCAGAGTCATGTACTTCACTTCTAAACCAAAGGGTTTGGTTGCACACTGCTAACTTCCAGATCTAAAGGGGCAAGTTTCTATTGGATTTGGAAGAGTGAAAGCATTCATTGTTGCCCGGAAAAATACAATGGCAAAGGTCCAAGTTGAGAAGGGTAAACATGACATTTTTCATCTTCCTGCTCTGACAAGCTATTAGGATTCAAAATTCAGTTCTTCAGAGATGAGTAGTTTGATAGTAAGAATTGTGAGAAGCATTTTCTAAAAAATAAAACTCTTTTTACTGCCACTCTGTGTAGTAAAATCTACAGTAGGAGGCAGGCTAAGAAGGATTCAGATACCAAATCCTATATTCAGGGGAATTTCAAAGCAAAGAGCTGCAAGAAGGAATCAAATGTTTTCTTGCTAATACCATGGAGGAGAAAAAAAAGAGATTTGTGACTCCAGGAGCAATGAGAAACTATTCGATTTAAAATTCAACATAAATAAGTGACTGAAGTACCTATGCTTAAAAAACCAAAAGTTATAAATTGGTGAAAACCCTGTTATCATTTTTGTCTTGATGATTTCTGACTCTCCACCCTGCAACACTATAGTCAACCACCCACTGTAGATGTTCAGGATCTCAAATTGCACTATTTTCTTTGCATATTCATCCACACCAAGAGCAATGAATTGTTTCTAACTGCAAACATCACAAGTTTCCTAATTTTTAGTGTTTATTATCCAATTCTTTAGTGGAGAGAAGACTGTTTTTGTATGAGTTTCCCTCTATGGAAGAAAGAGTCAGGAGAGTGTATGTCTTTTGACTTTGTTCTTCATTTTTCCCATGGAGACAAAAACCACTTGAATCTGCAACAAGCTGAATACGTAATTATCAGCAGGTAAGTACCTGCTACAGAAAGCATACTTGGCAAATATTGGTGGTAAGCATATTCCAAAATTCTAGGAATCTTGAATATAATATTCTATAACTATAGAATATAATATTCTATAATATTATAGGATATAATTAATATCCTATAATAGACTATAAATATTATTTGAGAAATTTGTAGACTGGTTGAATTGGGGATACCAAAACCCCAAACAAATAATTTTTCCTCCATCTTATTTAGCTTTAAGTCATAAATCTTAGAGGCCTTAGTTGGTAGCTATCTTGATTAAGGTTCAAAAATCAGCCAAAATAGAAATCAATCTCACACATCCAGCTATCCTTTAACCTGGGATGAGAAAGGCTAGTGTTTTTTAAAAAATGCCTTCCATGCTCCTTTTTCCCTGCTCCTATTTAACTTAGGTTGGCTATGATGAGAGGCTATTAGAAGGGATGTGTGAAGAGTGTATCATCTACTTACAATTTTTTTTAAGTAGTAGTGGAATAAATTGCTTCTCTTAGTCATAATGCAAGTTGTTCCTATTAAAGTACACTTATAAATTGTAAATCCATGCTTTAAAATAAAAGCACTTTAAGCAATTAGTCATATAGCACTTTATTGATCCACAACATTCAGTCAGAATTGTGGGGAATAGTATGATCTCTAATCTATAAAGACTCACATAACAGGATTACTCTCATGACGGAGGTGAATTTATTTAAAATAAATCATAAAATAAATCATCTATCATTTCTACATTACTAACACCAAAACTATTATCTTATTTTTGTTGAATTCCTTTTATTTGATGACATTTCTATTTCTCACCAATGTCTCTGGGTTTTCTTTAATCAGCAGCATTTGCTCAGCATATGTTATAGAAGCCTAGCCCAAGATGGAAGGGCGATATGGGAACATAGGACCCTTCTGAACAAATCCCATGTCCGGAGTGATGAGTTTATTGTGCTGAATTCTTTACTTCCACAAAAGTTTCTTGATACAAATCAAAATTAGTCAACACTTCCAATCTCCTCATTACCAGTTGCCTTGCAAAAGAATGGGTCTAGGTTGGGTTTTGAAAAGGTTATGGAAATGAGGTTTGAACATCATATTCTTGAAGACTTTCACCATTTCTTCTTAAAGGCTTATATTTTAAATTTTAGCTGAAGAGATCTCTTGGATTATTTTTATTTTTCTTTATTTTTCAAATTTCTTCATGGAAATTAAATATAGGTAAAAAAGGTCAAAAATTTCAGCTATAAATCTTTTTTTTTGCATGATTTCTAAGAAATCCCTAGATTCCTATAGTTAACAAGGGAACATTATATTAGCCAAAACATGAGCAAGAATCCCAGAAGGAGTAAACTCAGAACTGAAGAGTTTGGACTATAAACTGATCTAAACTTAGGCATAGTTTAAGGGATAAAAATTAAGATGTCAATATAGTCTTTAGGGAAAGAAGTGAATTGCCATAAACTAAATTTGTTGGGTTAGCTAAAATATTTTGTTTTTAGTCTTTAGGTCTGAAGGATACTTTAAAAATTTTTTTTTCTTAAAACATTCTATGCCAAGAAAAAATAAAGGCAAGTAACTTTTAAGTGGTGGAATAATCAACAGAAAGTATTTAGATAAAGGTTGAGCCACTATATCCACCATTCAGAATAAGCTACTTCCATTCTTTCACTCACTCCTGCAGAAAACTGGTTGGATTTGAGAGATACTTCGGAGAGATACCCTATAGATAATTTTGATGGATTAATTAAGAATGGAAAGGTGAGAGGTGCCTGGATGGCTTAGTCAGTTAAGTGTCTGACTTTGGGTCAGGTCTTGATCTAATGGCTCATGAGTTTGAGCCCCACTTCGAGCTCTGTGCTGATAGCTCACAGCCTGGAGCCTGCTTCAGATTCTGTGTTTCCCTCTCTCTTTCCCCCTCCCCCACTCATGCGCGTGCACTCTCTCTCTCACTCTAAAATATTTAAAAAATTTAAAAAAAGAATGGAAAAGTAATAGAAGAGTTAAGATCAATTCACCATACATCACCATGTTTAATTCTTTAAAAAATATTTTAAGTAATCTATATACCCAGTGTGGGACTTAAATTCCCAACCCTGAGATCAAGAGTTGCATGCTTTACCTACTGAGTAGGCCAGGTGCCCCTCAACCCACTTGACTGATGGAATTGAACCATTGTATGTTTTCTCATGAGATAAGCTTTATCTCATATCAAAATTGTTATGATCAAGTGGTGTTTTTCCATAATATACTTCTTTAAGGAAGCCTTCTATAAGAGCTCCATGTAGTTTGGAGACGCATATGTGAGTCCAGGAAAGTACTAACAGTTACTGTAGAAAACACTAAATTCTAAATACTTTATATGTATTGACTCATCTAACCTTTACAATAGTTCTTGCGATAAACATATTTTTTCTGATTCTCACTTTAAAATTGGCAAACTGAAACAGAGAGATTAAGTAACTTGCTCAAGGTTACACAGCCAGTAAGTGATGGGACCAGGACTGAACATATAGTCTAGGCCCAGAGTTCTAGATCCTAACTGTACACTATGAAGCCTTCCTGGGTATAGTTTATTTAATAGCTGCTATGTTTCTGTGTTTCCTTAGTATGAGTTTATGCCTTATCTTTGAAATTAAATCTCACGGTAAATGATAGCCTTTTTTTCTAAAGGCAGAGACAGAGAATAAGAATATAAAAATGTCTTTGTGAAAATATGTTCTTCAATATTAGACAGGACAGTCTCAACTAACTAATTACTGGGGTGTTCCCACTAGTCAACTACAATTAACCATTAAGCCGACTGTTAAGGAATCACAGTAAAGAAGGTATATAAGAGCAGCTTTAAAAAAAACAGGTTTTTCAGGGGAGAAATAACTGGGCTAACCTGATAAATGGAATTATATATTGGACAAGTCATTTTCAAATCCCCCCAAAAAACAGTATATGAAGCCATTTTACCCTTGCTGCTCACTCCTACTATAATGTAAGCATTTTTCAAGGATATCTGTCCCTTAAAATTTTTATCAGTCATGTTTATTTCATGACAAAGAACTATTAAAACATTTTTTCAGAAAAATGGTAGAATGAATGTAAAAGATAAAGTGAGTTTATGGAAGTCACATTACTTTTTTGATGTTTTAGAAAAGGGACATCAAAGTGAAAATACAAGCTTTATTGCAGAAATGACACAATTAGTGGTTAGATGCTCAAACAAAATTTATTCACACTCAACATATTATCTCAGTAAAGAGAAATGTTACAAAATGCCATTTAAACAGATATTTGAAAGCATAATGACACTGGCATAGCCATAGCAGTTGAACTAGGTCAAACTAGGAATTGGTAGCTTTTATTTATGTAGTTAGGGATGTCATTTGTGCAATCTGCAAAAACAGGTTCTTTTCCTCTCACAGGGCCCGGTAGATTTCCAGCAAGTAGACTGAAATCTCCATGTCTTTTGGTCAAATTAGAACTGCCACCATGCATGAGGTTTTACTTAACGATGTTTACTGATCAGGAAAACTTAACACTTGTATGAACTGGTTTTTGCTTCTAAAAAAAAGGGTACGTATTTAAAAAACCTTAAGACAATATTATCTAAAAGCTGGAATAATTAAATTGTACTTAGCATTTATAATTATCCATGTTTGTAGGAATTATTGTGGAAAAATTATGAAGATAAATATAATTGATATATTTTTTCTTAATTTTCAATATATTTTACTTCTGTTCCTAAAACCTTTTGTGGCTTTTGCATTCGTCAGTAGTGATATTCAAATGATTCCTTTTTTTCCTTTTTTAAAAAAATGTTTTAATGTTTATTTGTTAGAGAGAGAGAGAGAGAGAGAGACAGAGCATGAGTGGGGGAGGGGCAGAGAGAGGGAGCAAAGAATCTGAAGCAGTGTCCAGGCTCCAAGCTCTCAGCACAGACCCCAACACAGGGCTCAAACCTGTGAACCGTGAGATCATGACTTGAGCTGAAGTTGGACACTCAACTGACTGAGCCACTCAGACGTCCCTCTTTTTTTTTTTTTCTATTTCAACTTACTTTTTTTCATCATTTGATTTATTGCCTAAAAAGCTGGGATTCTAAGGAAGCTCAATTGTAGTTGATTTCAACTAGAGTAGACACCCTCAGAATCTAATAAGAAGCTATCCTGAAGGATATTAATATTGTCTACTAACAAATAGTATACAAGTATTAGGATACAGAACCATATTATATAAAGAAATAATATGGAATCTGTGGCTTATTCTGAAAATAAAGATATAATTATAAGGGTGCCTGAGTGGCTCAGTTTGTTAAGTGTCCAACTGTGGCTCAGGTCATGATGTCATGGTTCATGAGTTCGAGGCCCGCATCGGGCTCTGTGCTGATAGCTTGGAGCCTGGAGCCTGCTTCAGATTCTGTGTCTCCCTCTCTCTCTGCCCCTCCCCCATTCACACTCTGTGCCCCTTTCTCAAAAATAAATGAACATTAAAACATTTTAAAAAAAGATATAATTATACTTCCTTTTCTTTTATCATTTTCCTAGTAATGGATTTTAATAATCCTAACAAAAAATCAAATTCTATGAAGAAATACAGAGTTAGAGGGACCAATGCCCTTACGCAGGTTATACCTTATCAGAGGACAACTCCTACCTTGTGAGGTTCCTGTAATAAATGTGTAAATGACCCATGGGAAGATAAATACACAAGGTAAAATTTCACTCTCAAATTTATAATTTTCAACATTTTAAAATAAAAATGTCTATGGAATATAAGTGCACATTTGAAAGCTCATGGTATCAGTTGTGTTGAGATTAAAATTATGCTATATCTGGGGTAAGTTTTCACAAAAACCTGTTACATCTTTCTGGATTTACTACTATCATGATACTATTTTCTGTGTATTATATGAAACTGTGGAAAGGAATGAGAAAGATTCATATGTAATATGTGTACAAACCTGTAATTTGGATAACTTACGTGCCCCTCAACAGACCTCAGCTTTCACGTTGGTAAAATGGTGTTAGTACCTAAATCATAGGGCTGTTTGGCTGATTAAACAGGATGGAGACCATAACAGAACTCAGTATATTGGGGCGCCTGGGTGGCTCAGTCCGTTAAGCATCCGACTTCAGTTCAGGTCATGATCTCCTGGTTTGTGGGTTTGAGCCCCACATTGAACTTTGTGCTGAGAGCTCAAAGCCTGGAGTCTGCTTCAGATTCTGTGTCTTGCTCTCTCTGCCCCTCCCCTACTTGAGATCTCTCTCTCTCTCTCAAAACAATAAACATTAAAAATTTAAAAAAAAAGAACTCAGTATATTGCCTGGCAAATAAATTTGTACATAGTAGGAAAGGAATCCACATTCTATTTAGCATTAATACAAACAGGATTACAAAAATCACTTACCATATACAATGTAATATTCAAGATTGCCTTTTAAGATATTTCAAATATAAATAATATTATACAAGGTTTAATTAATGAACCTATCACAATGTACTAAAATGTCATGTTAATCATAATGTAAATTTGATCTTTTAAAAATATTAATACTTTCCCATCATTTAAACATATTTCCTTTATTTCTGACGAGAAAATCTTTCAGTTTTGTGGTTTAATTTTTCAAGCAATATTAAAAGAACTATTTTGGAAAACTTTTTGTTTCCTGTTGAGAAATCTATGAATTTATCTAGCAGAATATGATTTTAAATGAACCTGTTTGGCTAAAATATTATTATATATTCAATACATTCCAAGTTAATTATAAAATGTTCAAAAATAAGAAAATATCTAACTTATTAGTAACTCATACGATGATCTGCTTTTTACAAAGGAACACATAGATACAGTTATTAAGTTTTTAAAAAATGTCCTAATCGTGATAGGAAATAAAACTTTTTATAAGGATGCTAATGAAGTTGAAACTTCTAACTGAACCATGATCATTGCAGACACACCTAAGCATGTGTGAAGAACTATAGACATCATTTTAGACCGATAGTCAGGATTCTGTTTTGTTGAATGGATTAATTTGAGGCCAGGGCTAAACTGTTCTGTGCAACTGAGGGGATTTTAGTGTCAGGGAAAAGAGAGGAGTTGAGGTCGTGAATCAAGAAGAATATAAGATTAAAGGTTTTGGAGACAGAACGGAGGTGAGTGGTGACAAAGAGATTTATCTTTTGCTCAGGGGTATTATGCTAAGACAACAAAGCTTCCAATGTGCTTGGAATTTGGAATTATTTGGAGAATATGACAAAGTCTTGAATGTTGCCTTGTGTGAGCACTGTGCAACCCCAAAGTTCTGGTTACAAATTCTGGTTACACTTGCTAGAGAAGAGTAGAACCTAAAAGACAGAACTGTCTCTAAGAGCTGTTCCCTCCTTCCTGCCCATGTCCTCAATCTTATTCTGTCCCCATCAACTCTGCTCAACAGTGCAACATCCAACCTAATACCTTCTTCCTCATCACCATTTTCTCTGTTCCCAAAATATCTACTGTCACACTGTTTACTCCAGAGTTTTCCAAGGCTATAATATTCCTATGAATTTTTGCAGATATTACTCATATTGCACAAAGTAAAATTAGAGCAAGTGAATAGTTATTGGGTGTCTGAAAACATAACAAGTATAGATATTGTGCAATAGACTTTTGGGGAATACTCCCACATTTAGTTCTCCCTTCTCCCATTTATCAGTTGGTTTTTTCTCTTTCCAGATCTTTTGGCTAACAAAAAATATACGGTACAACATAGTGGGTAATGTCATTTCACTTATAAGGCCTCACCACTAAAATCAGAGTTTTATAAAATGGAGTTAATTCTCCTCTACCCAACACTGACCAAATGTTTACCTGGTCTTGGGCAGAACTGAAGATCTAAAGCTGAATATCCCATGAATTCTGCTTTCCAAAATACCTACCAGCTTTTGTTTTGCACATAGTAGGCCTAGGTAAATATTTTTGTATTGACTTCATTAGTAGTTCTCAACTTCTTTTTTTTTTTTAACAATTATTTATTTTTGAGAGACAGAGAGAGACAGATCATGAGCAGAGGAGGGGCAGAGAGAGGGACACACAGAATCGGAAGCAGGCTCCAGGCTCTGAGCTGCCAGCACAGAGCCCGACACGGGGCTCGAACCCACAAACTGTGAGATCATGTACTGAGCCGAAGTCAGACGCTCAACTGACTGAGCCACCCAGGTGCCCCAGTAGTTCTCAACTTCTTGTCAGGCTCCATAGCTTTCATATGTGCAACACATTCCAATCACAGTATCTTATAATATGCAGTGGTTCTCACGTGGAGAGATGGTACACACCCGCAAAGGGGAATGTTGGAATCTCCTTGAGGTATGTGCAATTGGAAACACATCCTGAAGCTCCTCTCCATCCCCACTCTTACTCCAACATTGATTTTGGTGGGCCCTTTTGAATGCATTTTTCTCTTCCTATTTAGAAAATGCAGGTCTGAATATGATAAATATCCCAACTGGAGTATAAATAACACAGCTATGCTTACATAACTAAGTGATAGACTTCTTTGAGAAGGTGATTTAATGGAGTTTGGGAAGACAGGTAGGATATTTTAAATGTTTTACTTATTTTTGAGAGAGAGAGGGAGAGAGGGAGAGAGAGAGAGCATGAGCAGGAGAGAGGCAGAGAGAGAGAGAGAGAGAGAGAGAGAATCCCAAGCAGGGTTTACGCTGTCAGTGCAGAGCCTGTCATAGGGCTAGAACTCACGAACTGAGAGATCATGACCTGAGCCAAAATCAAGAGTTAGTCGTTTAACTGACTGAGTCACCCAGGCGCCCCAAGATAGGTAGGATTTTAATAAGCAAAGTGGATGAGGGGGCCTGAAGGAGTACATTCCATAAGGAAGAAAGAACAGGATTAAGATAGAGAGAAAGTCCACTGACTTTCCCAGGAGTAGAAGGCAAACGTTCTAGAAGAGATGTGTGACCCAAGACATAGATATTTTAAGGGATATCATTATCAAGGTACACACTGCTGTTTCCTGTGTACAGCCTGGCTCAGAATCTGCTGGCTCAGATTCTAATCTGTACTTGGCTTGTCTTGATCATGAACTGATTAAGTTTCCTGCTCTCCCCCTCCATGTCCTCTGCATTCATTTAAATGCACAAAAGTGTTCTATTTTGACCTACCTCTGTAAACTGTAGATAAGCTGTATTGAACTTTAAAAAAAAAATTTTTTTTTTTAGAGAGACCAAGAGAGAGCATGAGCAGGGGAGAGGGGGAAAGGGAGAGCAGGAATATTAATCATAAGGCCAGCTCAGGGCTTGATCCCATGACCCTGGGATCATGACCTGAGCCAAAATCAATAGTTGGATGACCAGCTGAGCCACAGGCACCCCACATATTGAACTTCTAAAAAATAAAATAGCCCAGAAGATGCTAATGTGCTGCCAGGGTTGAAGACTACTGAGTTCTGCCATTACAATAATTGAATGGGTAAATGAATAAGCACATACTCACTGTTCAAACTGTTATGTAAGCTCTTCTTGGCTTAAGTAACTTTGGTGAGTATCACCTCTTAAAATTTCATAATTCTGATCTTCCAAATGTTCCATTCTATCAAATGCACACTCCTGCTCTACTGTACTGATAATATAATATAGAATGTAAGCTAAAGAGGCTAAACTGAAAATAGGAATAAAATAAATGTATAATACATAATTTAATTTACTAATAATTTGAAATATACAATTTAAAAATTACTAGTAGGATCTCATTTAAACTGCTGTTAATTGCACTTTTGAACCATGATTAGAAAGAAAATGAGAGCGAGCTCTAGTTTTTATTTGAAAGGCTTTGCTTCCCTGTTTGATTAATTGTCCCTTCTGAACTCTAAACAGTATGCATTTATTTTCTCAAAAAGATGCTTGGGTTTAGTCCTGGGAGTTTAAAAGTTATAATTTTGTTTACATGATGAGTTTTGATTGATTAAAAAGATAATGGGAAGGAACAACTAAAACATTTTATGAACAAATATTTAGAAACATAATCCTTTAGAGTAATTCAATACAAAGTAATATGAACATGCTTTTGTTGTTTAAAAACCATATATTTCTTTTTCTCTAAGCAGCAGACGCAGAAGAGTTAGGAGCAGTGTTAAGGACTGATAGGGATTGCTGGCAAGTAAGAAAAAAAAATGGGCCCAGAACTCTAATAGACATCTATGAGATAAAAGTACAGAGTGATACAGGCATTTGGGAGGGAAAGTGTCACCATGTGGCTAGTTTGGGTTGTGATGCTTAACAATCAGGTCTCAGAAGCATTAAGAGAAAAGGAGGAAAGATCAAGCAAAAGGGGGATGGCAAACCTTTGGTGCCCTACAGTGGCCAAAGCCAGGAGTCAAGTGTCAGAGGTATAAGATGGAAAGAGCAAGAAGCAGATGGCAGGGGGTATGTCTAGGGAGATGAGAGAGAAAGAAGAAGTCAAGCAAAGTAGTTATCCCATAATCACATTAGTAACTTTGATGCCACATAACCAGAGAAAGGAAATCAAGAATCCTAAATTGAATAGGCTTACTCTGATTCAACTAAAACATCTGAATGACAAGCTTATGTTTTCTTCAAACATGTAGCATGGGGATTTCAGCTAGAAACTGTATTCGGTCACAGAAAAATAATAGAAGTTACATTATTTGTGCACCTGATATGGACTAAGAAATTGATATGTACTATAACTATGTACTTAAAAGACTTAAGTACCTAATATTTTTTAAAAAATCTGCGTAGTATTTTGATACATTTTTTCTGTCTCATGTTTCTATCAAGATCCCAAAATTCCCAGGTGAGACAGATAACAGCTATTTAACTCATCATGGATAAAGCTCAAAAAACATGGCACTGGGTAGAAAGATATTCATTAAAGAATGTGTACCACATGATTTCATTTACACCAAGTTTTAAAACATGAAAAACTAAATTATGTATTGTTTAAATTTATACACAGAGGAGTAACAGCCAAAAAACAAAACAAAAAAAAATAATTATCATGAAATTCATAGTATTGGTTAGATCATGGGAGGGAAAGAGGGAAAAAATGATTAGAAAAGGACTTGGAACTTCTAGGGATGGTAATATATTCCTTGGCCTGGATGATAGGTTTTCTCCTTCTGTCCCTTCTTTTCTCTTTCCTTCCTTTTTTCCTCTCTTCCTTCTCTCTCTCTCTCTCTCTCTCACACTCTTTCTCTCCCCCTCTCCCTCTCCTTCTCTCTATTTCTCTTTCTTTCAATGCATAATTGTTTGAGGTCCTACTTTGTGATCGTCACTCTGCTAGGAGTTTAAGAAACATCAGTGATCAACACAAACATCCTCATTATCATGAACCTTATTCTGAATGGAGGAAGACAAACAAAAATTAAGCATAGTAAGTCAATTATTGATAGGTTAGACAGTGGTCTGTAATGTGTCATGGGAAAGTAGTTGAGAGGGGATCAGAGGGCAAGGGGGGAATTTGAAATGTCTGCCAGAGGAGGCCTAACAGACAAGTGACAACTGGAGCTAGACTGGAAAGTAGAGAGGAGGCAGCCACCTTGTGTTTGGAGGAAGAGTGCTTCTAACAAAGACATGCTGGTACAAAGTCTTTAAAGCAGGAATGTATCTGATGTGCTGAAAGAAAGAAAGAAAACAAAAGGACAGTGTGGAGGTTAGTGTAGCTGGGCTGGAGCAAGTAAGAGACAGGAAGAGAAATGAGAATTGAAACAGCAAGATAAAGGAGGTAGGGCAGATGTGGATCATATAAAGCCTTATGGGCAGCAAAACGCTACATCCAACCTGTACAGGCTCCTATGACCTGATTGTTGCATTTTAGGAACTTCATAAGTTGGTTGTTCAACCTAGTCATTCTTAAAAATAAAATTTTAGAGACTTACAATTAAATAAATTGTATTAAAAGTAAAGGTGATAAGTGTTTAAAAATTATTTCCTAATTATTTTGACTCATTTTTTCATGATCTATGTCTTCAGGTTCATCATAGCTACCAAATCTGTACAATGCAAATATCTCATGTGCACATTTTTTCCCAGTTCCCATGTTCAGAGATTTCATACTGACAGCTTGAACTGGCCACGGTGGGAATATTTACATCATGAATGTCATCAAACTTTATGAATCAGTGCTTGATTTATTGTTTCATTGTTGTCTAAAGTGCTGGAGATAATGAAAAAAATAGAGATTAAATTTAAAAGCGTGTCATGTCTATAACTGCTACATTGTAAATAGCACAGAAATTTGAGAAAATTTTTTCCAGTATTCAAAAATATTATCCACTCAAGTGACCAAGAAGTCGTATTCATTTTTGATGATAAAGTGAAGTTGACATATGCCTTCTATGTTTTTTAAGTTTTGACATATGTTTTTTATACTTTCATCTTACCCAGATATAAATGAAAATATCAATGGTCGTATCTGAACAACTTATGTTTGTCAGTTGCGACCATAAGTCGACCATAGACACAGAGTTTGGTAAAAATCAACTAAGGCATTCTGTGAAAACCAATCACTTATATAGAATTTATGACAAACTCTACTGTATATTTTACTACTACTTTTAAATATGTGCTATACATCCTTTATGTGTAAAATATATGAGAAACCACGTGTGTGTGTGTGTGTGTGTGTGTACTTTTTTGAGCCAGTTGTTAAACTTGCCAACATATATTACCTGTAGGCCACTGTAAGGATTGTCCATACTGTACTATTTACTTAGAAATAGTACATATATGTATTTTTATATGTTTTTGTGGTATATTTCACAATACTTTTTAAAAAACTAAACACTAAACAACTTAAATAGTGCTTTATGACTATTAAGCAAATTGAATCAGCAGATAAAAATTATCCCACAGAGAAAACAGTAGGCTCATATGGTTTTTAAAAGTAAATTCTGCCAAACATTCAATGCAAATTTAAGGCTCACAAACTTTCAAGAATTTAGAAACTCCAACTCATTTTCTGAGGCTAACCTCAACACAAGAAGTATAAGTATGAGAAAGGAAAACTGCAGGCTAACCTCACTCATAAATATAGATTTTCTAAGTCACCCAAACTAACACCTAAACTTTAAAAAGTTATTACATCACAATTAAGTTGGGTTTAATCAAGGAATACAAGGTGGTTCAACATTAGAAATTCTCTTAATATAATTCATTACATGAACTAATTAAAAAGAAAAATCATATAAATTATTTAAAAAGCCACAGAAAAGACATTTGATAAAATTAAATGTTTCATTTAAGATACATTTTCTTAAAAAATTATTAATGGAAATGTAATCAACCTCATAAAGAGAAGATCAAAAGAAATTAAGAAATATCACACTTAGTGATGAAACACTGAATATTTTTCCTTTTAAATTCAGAGACAAGCCAAATGCTCTCACTATTTCCATTTCAGATGCTTCTGGATAAACTTAATAATGCAATTGATTCAAGAAAAACAATCATTAAAGATACACATTGGGGAAAGGAAAAAACTGTCATTATTTGCAGAAGATCAGTTTTCAAAAGTAAATTATATTTCTATACAGCAGCAAGAAACAGCCACTTGCAACAGCAACAAAAAACATAAAATACTGATGAAAAATCCAAAAAAATACATTCAAACTTTTGAAATAAATTATTAGTAACTATATTGATTATTTGGTATAT
The DNA here is from genome assembly GCA_028646485.1 of Cryptoprocta ferox. NCBI lineage: Eukaryota > Metazoa > Chordata > Mammalia > Carnivora > Eupleridae > Cryptoprocta > Cryptoprocta ferox. The sequence continues at coordinate 58,114,328 of CM053578.1, forward strand.
AATATGCTTAATGTAATGTCAGCCCCATCTAATAACACTAGTACTTTCCACCACCATTATTATTATTATGAAGGAAAAGTATACTTTCTGAGAAACATGAAAGAAGATATATAAGATATATATGAATAGGAAGACTCAATATCAAAGATGACAATTTCCTCCAAAATATCAAAGTAATTCTGACCGAAATCCTAATTTGTTTTCCTTTTTTGGTGGAACTTATGAGCCACTAAAAGTAGCTACAAAAGCAGGTCTGAATAGTTTAAATGAATGATATCATACCGAACATATTCTGACTGTAAAGCAATTACATTGGAAGTAAGTCCCCAAAAGAAACTAGAAAACACTGTGTACTTGCAGGTTTTAATACATATTTTAACATGTCTTGCCTGCCTTAAGCTAGCTCTAGGTTTCTTCTGGTTCTAAAGAGCTGTTAATCATGCACAACGCAAATCTGGTGGCATCTCAGTTTCCACGTTGCCTCCTTTTCTCACTTGTTACTTGTCTTTGAGCCTAGTATTTTGGGATTTGAATTAATATCAAATAAATCAGAAAATTACCCAGTGCAGTAAGAAACATACTGTATTCCATCCAGTATGACCCCACCCCCACCCCCACCCCAATTCCATTCTGAGACATAACTTGTTTTTCTCAAATACACATTTTCTTTGAGAAGATGGAAAGCAAATTTGGGATCAGTTGCGGTTTTTGTTCCAATCAAGGTGGACTTGTGACCTAGGATGGCAGGTCATCAACAAAAATTAAGTACATGTATATGTTCCTTTAGAATTGTTACATTTCTTTGCTGCCTGTGGTTTCCTTGCTTGCTAATTGGGGGTATCTGTCACCATCAGCCACCAGTAGAAGCAAATGTGTTCTTTTTCGTCCCCCCCTCCGCCACTTTCTTAGGTCCCTTGCTCTCAAAACTGTATCATAGACCTTCAAGACCCTGGAACATAAATGGGAATTGGGAATGTCTGCTTCTTAATGAGGGCAGATATTATGTGCCCAATAATCACATTTATTGAGGCTACAAAAAGTTATGTGATTTGCCTGAAACTTTATAGGTAGAAATAAAAGCAAAGAGCAACTTTTCTCACTATTTCCCTCCACCTGTGTCACTAGGAGGCTAACCACAGGCCTTCTTAAATCTCCTATCTTTTCTGTAAGTAGTGCAGAAAAGATGGAGATGAGGAAAGACTTGAGATGTTGGGGAATGCTGAGAAATAGATAATGAAGATATTTCCCCTCACTCTAAATGGGTAAGTATTAACGAAAACAAAAATAGTTGGGGATGGAGAAAAGCATTTTTTACTTTTTGACTTCTATTTCTTACTTTTTGAAAAGGAATGTGTTTACATACAACATTCTTAGATGCTCTGAGATTCTTAATAGAGGGCTTACTGAGTGAAATTACTCTTTTATTTTTAATTTTTTTAATGTTTATTTATTTTTGAGACAGAGAGAGACAGAGTGCGAGCAAGGGAGGGGCAGAGAGAGAGGGAGACACAGAATGTGAAACAGGCTCCAGGCTCTGAGCTGACAGCACAGAATCCAATGTGGGGCTAGAACCGACAAACTGCAAGATCATGACCTGAGCCGAAGTTGGATGCTTAACCGACTGAGCCACCCACGTGCCCCAAAATTACTCTTTTAAAAATTGTTTTGTTTTACTGATGACCTAGGAGCTACCATGGGGCCTAGGTGTCCATACCTGCTCTGGGTTAGTGGGATGTTTTTAGAATAACTATGAAATATACTGTCAGAGCTGATAGGAACACCAAACATCTAGGGTTCCATTCAGAATCTTGTTGTTTAATTAATATTCCAAAGTTTTAAGCATTATATAAACTACTTATTTTCATCTCAATGCAATTATAATAAAGTAATGTTCATCTTCAGTGTATTTAAGACTAAAGGTGATGGCAGCAGGAAATTACAATGGCAGCATCTGATACACACTGGCTTTAAAATTGATGACTATTTTAGTAGATGTATTTTTGTACCATACCACATTTTTTCTTTTTTATTATGAAATATTGTATTCATATAATGGATTATAGTTACATACATAAAGTATATATGTCAGGCATAACCATAATCACAAAATGAACATTTGTTTGTCTAGAACCCAACCTGAGAGATAAAATATTACTAATGGCCCCATCATTCCTATACAACCATTCTGAATACTTTCCCCTTTGTTTTATCCTGTGTATTCTAAAACATATTATTTAGTTTATAGGTTTCTAATTTTTTTCTATAAATGGCATCTTGCTCTATTGCGGCAGCTTGTGTATTTTGCTTAATATTATTTGTGTCTTCCATCTCTGTTGCGGTTCACAACTAAAGTCATTTATCTGAACAGTTGTATGCTTTTCCATAATATGAATACACCACAGCTTGTGAATCCATTTTACTGTTGTTTTCAGTTTTTTGTTTTTTGCTTTGCTGTCAAGAACAATGCTATAGTGAATATTTTGTTCAAGTCTTCTGTTGCACATGAGCAAAAATTTCTCTAGGGTAAAAATACAGAAGTCAAATTATTGGGAGACATGGCACGTGCAACTTCGGCTTTGCTAGAGAATGCCAAATTTTTCTGCATAATGATTCTATAAATTTACATACATATAATTAATGCATAAGAAAACCAAAAACTTTGGCATTAGTCTTGACTTTTCTTGATTTCATACTCCAGATATAATCACTTAACAAATCTTATCGGTTCTACTTTCAAAATATATCCAGAATCTTATCTCTTGTTGCTATCCTTTCCTGCTCATGCTTTCTCATTCAAGTCACCATCTTCAGGCACCCAGAATTTAGACACTTCTCCCTCCATCAGTACTAGCTGGTCTAAGCTTCCATCTTTTTCCTGTGTTATAAACCATAGCCTCCTTTCTCACCCCCTTGTTTCCATTTCAGTCTCCCAAACAGAATATTTACCATTTTGTAGCCACATTGATCCTTTTATAACTTCAGATCATTTTATTTTTCTTCTTCAAAATGCTACATTTGGCTTCCTATCTCTCTTGAGCCAAAACCAATAATGTGGCATCATGTTATCCATTTATCACAGTGCCTACATTACTCCTACTTGCCCGATCTTCCTGTTTCACTTACCTCCTGTTATTTTTTGCATGTCCGGCAACCTCCACCTCCAAGGTATTGTGCTGATCATTTCCTCTGTTTGAAAATGTATTCCCCTCACACCTCCCCATTGCTCTTTCTAATCTCCTTCATGTATTTAATTACATGATAACTTCCTCAAGAAAGCCTTTCCTGCCCACCTTAAAATTGCAATCCTGCTCCCAACTCCCACACCTTCGTTCTTTCATAAATGGAGGGATTATTGTTCCTCTCTCTCTCTCTCTCTCTTTTCTTACTATATCCCTAATTGAACACAACAGAAGTACAGTAAATAATAATTTTAACAGTCAACTCATACAGTGCTACTATTCTAGGTACTTCTTTTTTTAAAAATTTTAAATGTTTATTTTTGAGAGAGAGAGAGAGAGAGAGAGAGAGAGAGAGAGACAGCATGCATTAGTGGGGAAGGGGCAGAGAGAGAAGGAGATACAGAATCTAAAGCAGGCTCCAGGCTATGAGCTGTCAGCATGGAGCCTGACATGATGCTCGAACTGACAAACTATGAGATCATAACCTGAGCTGAAGTCAGATGCTCAACTGACTGAGCCACCCAAGGTACTTCTAAGCGGATTCTACAAATCAACTCATATAACTCCTAAATGCCAATGTGGAGAAAGAGAACTTAATGTTCTAGTGACATAAAAGGGTTGAGTGTTTCCTCTCCACAGAAAATAAGTATGCAATTTGAAAATACTAACAAAAACGATTCCATCACAATGGAAATCAACCAAAGAATACAACAATTTAAGAAGCATTTATTGGAAAACTGCTAGAGATTCAGGTAAGGAAAACAAGAATCTGTGACCTTTTTGCCTGGAGCTACTCGCAACCTCCCTGCCAATCTTGACTTGAGGATGGCAGCAGAAACCAGTTTTGCTGCCAAAGGTGGTACACTCAATTTGGGATAGAAGCAGAGGGCAAACCCCCCTGGTTTCTACAATGTAAAAACAGTGGATTTGGTTTAGAATAAATGGGGAAAACCCACAGCTTTGCAAGCCTGAGACTGCAGTCCAAGTTTGGGGTAACTGCTGGATGAGCAGAATTTCAAACAGAATTCCTAGCAGTTGAAGAGCCATGGCAAGTCTGAGATAGTTCTCCCCAATCTCTAGCTAGCTGAGTAACTATGCATGTATGCAAGAGACTTGAGAAAGTCATCTTGTACTACCTTGGTTTTTGAAAACGTTGTTAAAAAACTGTTGTCCTCCTTTTCTTGAATTTCAGGAATATGTTTTAAATTTTTTGGACAAGTTTTAAATTTTAATTATTAAATACAAAATATATTTTAAAAACATTTTTAAACATCAGAGACAAAGTTTTCTAAGGTTTTGTGTTATCTTGTGGAAAGGTAAAGTTATTAACTTCATCATTATCTACTAGTGATTAGGCACTTAAAATTTTCTAATTGATCATGACAATAATAGGAATAAAGTGTAAATATAACACACCATTAAGGAAATGAATTGGAATGGAAAAAAGAAACAATCCAAGCCATAAAAATGGAGGCAAGAAAAGCAGGAAAACAGATATAGTAGATTAAAAAGGCTCCTCTAATTTTAGTAATTTTTATAATGAATTAATATGAATTTTTCTGAATGTTCTTTCTGCATTTCTTAAGATCTTAGGTTTTTATCCTTTGATTCTTCATATGGTGAGTTGCATTAGCAATTTTTAAAGTTAGAATCAAATATGCACTCTGACATAAACCCTGTGTGTTGGTCAATTCAGTCTGCAAACCCAGGACTCTGGCAAAGGTGAGCAGATGCCCTCCAGAAAGATTCTGTCTCCAAGTTTCTTTATCTCTGAATTTCAGTTTTATTTTTATTTGGACAGGTTCTAAGGGCATCAATTTCTCTTTTTTCCTTTCTTTCTTTCTTTTTTTGTTGTTGAAAGCAAAGTACTCTTCATTACTTGTTACAAGCAAAGAGACAGGGAGATAGTTCTTGAAGCACTGTCTTTGTCAATTTCTTGTTAGCAATATTTCACCCCGCATTTTATTTATTTATTTTCTTACCATGAGATATTCCTTTAAGCTTATCTAGTTCACCATTGCCTTGGAAATAGCAACCAACCATGCAATGTTACAAGTAAAACAAATTTGGCAGTATTTGCTTTACTTAAACTGTGTGTAACCTATACAACCGTCCTCTGGAAATTATATTATCAAAATGATCTATGGTCCTAATTGGCTAAAGCCAGGCTGCCTGTGTTCAAATCTTGGTTCTATCTTATCTAATTATAGGATTCACATATTGTCACTCAATTACAGAAATGTGAATTGAGAACTTTATATAGATTTAAAGTTTACTGTCTGTGTGCAACAAAATATTCAGTAGAGCACAGTGCCAGAAAGTCTATTAAAAAGGAAGCAATTACAGTCCCTAATCCAATTCTGATAAAGAGTTTTCCTTCACAGGTTTATGATAAATAAAGGTTCCAGGTGATGGGTTGATGTTTGGAGAGTAGTGTTGCTTATTTTAATTAAAACTTTCTTAGAGGAGAGTGTGTTTTGGTCAACTGGATTTTTTGAGTTCATTGAAGATAAAGGCTTCAACTGAACTTTTTCAAACTTTTTGGAAAGACGTAGTATACTAGGAGGTACTAGCGTGCAGTGGGGAAAACAGGTAAACCATCAGAACAGTTTTGACTCTAGTGCTTAGAAGCTGTGTGATCCTCAGTTTCCATATGTAGAAAGAGAGTAATTATCTCTAGTTAGGAAGGTTATTGCAGGAGGAAATAGGATAATCCATGTCACATGCCTGGGACACGGGAGGGATTTCAGAATTCTTACTTCCCTCCTCTCTTCCTTCCATAGCTGAAAATCTAATATATCTATTTGTTTTCTTCTCTGAATAAATACATTCAAAGTGGAATTTAAGTATTCATTTATTTATTCATTCAAAACTATCCTCACTAAATAATTTTAAAGCACCTACAGTATGCCAGGGACATGCTAGCTCTGAGAAAATCATGACAATGAGATAGAAATTGTTCCTGTTTTCAAATGGCTTATAGTTTTGGAATTTACATCTTACAGTGCTTCAGTAATTTGTCCATAGAGAAGGGAAATTCTAATCACTTGAAGTCTCCAGTTAAATAGGATCAACAATATTTTAGTATGGTCATCTGGGTCTTGTATTGTGTTATATTCTTTATTGAGTGACAATAATGTATTATAAACACCCTCTGTAATGGCTAAGACTAGCTACATAATTACAGGTCTCCATATAAAATAAAACTGAGGTTCAAAAAGTTTTAAGAATTTCAAGATGATGATAGTAGAGGATTTAATTAAGCAAAGGAACATTCTGTGTGTGTGTGGGGGTGCTGTGTGAATACAGGAAGTAGGCATCATAATAGCTGTATAAAGCCACCAACACCTGGGAAATTCTATTTGTTCTCAACTAAGACCAGACTTCTAGGAAAATGTGAGTTACACAGTCAGATGAAGACATTAGAATAGTATTTCTTTTATTTTCTAATAGCAGAGGTAGAGATATAATGTGACACCATTAAGTACTTACTTAATTAAACGAATATATACTGAGTGCCTATTATATGACCAACACTGTGCTAGGAGCTGAGGATATACTGGAAAACACAACAGACAATGTCCCAACTTTTGTGAATCATAAGTTAGTGATAAACTTAAAAAGGAAAAAATAAATATTATTGATTATGGACTAGTGATACCATTTTGAAGTGACTGAACTGGGCCTTAATCAGGGAAAAATAGGACAGATGACAGACATTACTTGTCACGGTCCAGCCTTCTAGCGGAACTGCCTACCATGAAGCTTTAGAGCACTGCATCTGGAAAGAAAGAGTTCTAGCGCCTTCACTTACTAGCTGTGGGATTTGGGGCAAGTCACATCACTGTGTTCTGCCTCAGTTTCCTTATCTATAAAATGGGAATAATAATAGTATATACCGTATAAGGTCCATGTGAAAATTGAGTTACTTAAGTGTTGTTTTTCAAAATAAAAATAAACACAGACTATAAACTGCTAGTCAAGGAGGACTCGGCCTTGTAGAAAACTCTAAGGGGAGAATCCCTGGCTGAAGAAACAATCATTGCAAAAGCTCTGAGAGTATTTCAAGAACCCGCCAGAGGCCACCTTGCAGGGAGTACAGCACCTGAGAGACACAGGGCTGCGGATGGGAGTGAGCGTGAGGGGAAACGGAGGCCATATTAGAAATCAGAAAGCTTATTTTCTGCACAGAGATAATGACTCATAGAAATTCACATATCTCGTAAACCAAATCAATGAATTTACCTGAGTCAGAAAACATGTCAGAAATGGCTCACGCTGGCTTCCTATTTGTTTCTTTTAATGGTAACTTTACAAATGATTCCTTCCAATGCATGAATGGAACTGTCACCCAAAGAAATAACTTAGTAAAATTGAAAAAAAAAAAACTACACCCAAACCTCTGACACTGTTACATTCCTAATGCAACACAAAAGCCACTTGCAAAGCCAAAAATACAGGCTCAAAAGCACTTCTAGAAATGAACAGGAGATAAATCTGCCACATAAAGTTTTGTCACCATTTTCTTGGCCCATCCTTTGCATTCATGTCACTGCCACCCACTGACACAGATTTCTGCAGTCCATGTGACATAAACAGAGCAGAACCGCTTTAACAGATAAGCCAATCTTGTGATGAATAATCAAAGGGTAGCCAAATTCCAAGCACCACCAAAGGCTTGTGTGTTTCATAAAAGAGGAAATCTAGGGGGGAACATCCCAAATCCCTGAGGAAGAGTTAAGACAGAAAGAGACAGTAGTATGGCTTCATAAACAACTATACCTTGTGCAGCTAACTCTTTCCATCTCTCTTTGTTCTGCTGGATGATGTCCACCAGGTTGTTTTTGAAGCTCTTCAGGTCCACGCTTGTAAGGGAGTAGTCTGGGGGATAGGTTCCATCGTTCATGGTGCCTTTCATATTTGATCGTCTAAACAAATCAACACGGGGTAAACCCAATATAGATGCATAAGCTAATAGTAACAACCAAAAAAAAAAAAAAAAAAAGCCCAGAAAACGCCAAGGTCAAGATACGGAATGAGGGAGCAAAGGCTGAAACACTTTACAAAGCCAATTGCAGAAACAGGACAGCAGGTGCTCAGGCCCAGTTTTGAGCATGTGTCAGCGCTGCTCACATCCCTCCTTTTCTCTGTTCAGGGAGAGGGCCAGGACTTTGGCTGGAACTCTCTGGGTTGGTCAAGGACTCCCAGAGCAGCAGGTTGGAGCACTCTTAACATTATAAGGTGGCTAGGCCTCATTAGAACAGTAGATACTTGAGGTGAGCTGACTTGGTGGTGAGTTCACTGGTGAACATCACTAATGGGGCATCATGACTCTGGAGCTGTAAGTGGGGCTAACCTGAATCTTTCTCAGGAGAACACTTCCCTAGCTTCTGCACTGGCACAACATTTTGGAAGCCTGTCAGTGTGCTATTAGGAAAAGTTGTGTGTTCAGATAGACAAGAATTTAGCATGATTAGTCTACAACTGGGAGTTTTAAATAATGTCCCTTAAAAATTTATCAATGAAAACTGTTTAGCTTGATTGCATATATAGTGGATGCTACTGTTACTGCTGGACGTTATACAGATCTGTATACGCCTATCATCCACAAGCTTTATTTTGATATAGGCATCTCTCTAGTTCTACAGTGGGTTGTAATTGGTTTGTTTGTAAGCAAAACAACAAAACTATATATGTTAATATCCAAAACACAATACACACATTTGCACAAAAATTAAGATATTTTCATTCTTCTGGTATCGAATGTTCTTGTGTTATACTCATTTAGTTAGTACTTTGATATATTTTGCAGGGGACATGAAGTGAATTTCAAAGGCAGATGCAATATAATATAGGGCCACTAGGTGGCAATACTATCTAATAATTCTTCTAAGAATTTCAACCAAGCTATAAGAGATAATGAAGATTATCATGAGGTTATTAAACATCCAAAGATAAAAAATGGTGCAAAAAAAAGAGAGAAAATGCCAAACCTGCTTGACCCATAGGAAGCAGTTTCTGCTTTTGAGGCTTCCTCTATAAGAGGAGTAATAATTTTCTCTGTTGAGTCTGTCAGAAGAGAAAATGTTGGCTCTACTATGAAATCAATGAAACCTACAAATGCAAAAATAAATAAATAAATAAATAAATAAATAAATAAAATACATAAATAAATTGAAACAATTTTATGAATTCTAAAATCTGTAATAATGAAGAGTCTAATACAATCGGATAGAAAATATCAACTACATACTGGTTCAGTTTACCCCTTGCAATTATTTTTAATCCAATAACACAATCTTTAGAGATAGTTTAAATAGCTCTATAAAATAGTCTCTCAAGCAGTGGAAGTGATGCCATTTAAGCTTGATAAGTATATTTATTGGCTTTCTTATTTAATATTCAGTTTTATACTCTTGTTAACAATAAATTCAAGTATAACCAGAGTGATTATATTTTCCTCTCTCAGTGCGAGAGATCATTACTTTCCTGAAAAGATTCTACTTGCTTGTTGAATTTATTATTGGCCAACAAAAAGTAATATCTAAGCTTCAAAGGAACAAGATAATTGAAGTTTCTTCTTGGCACAGGAAGGCAACTGCTTTTTTTTCCTCTTCCTATATCCTGTGTTAATATTTCAAATTGCTGTTTATTATTCTCTGGATGTAAAGTGCAGCATGTGGGTGTGTTCTGTCAAATCAGGGAAGAGAATAGTAACATCTCTGGGAGACAGCATTATTTCCACCACCTTGAGATGTCAGGATTGAATACAGACTTTAAATTTAAAGTACTCGTCAAGATGGAAAATGACACACAGAGAGAATGGGGCAATGCCCTGTGTTTAGGTGGAGGAGGAGACAACCTATTCTAAACTGTGTACACATTTCAACAGTATGTGTCCCTGGAGAAGTGTGGCACTGGAAATCAAGTGCTGTGGCCTTAAACACACAGGGGAGCTATGGACAACCATCTGAATATAGAGAAAATTGGAGGAATCTTTTTAAGCGATACTATACCCAGAAATATACACATATGAAGAGTATCCCATCCATCGGTTACACAGATGAAAATAATTCACATTTTAAGTAGCTGGATTAGTCATATTATACATTAAGGTGCATTTTTAATTCAAGAAAACTTTGTTTTGTGTTTTAACTGATGCCTTCCACTCAAAGCAATGTTCATTGGCCACCAGTAGGCTATTTCAAGTTCTGTCTGTAGTTTTAAATGCCTGGGATACGGAGACTGTCAAATGAGGTGTCACCTTGCTAACAGGGTAGCAATTTATATTACAGAAACAAGCCTCAGAAACTTCCATTCTTTCCAGCTTCCCTGAGGAGGTTCTTAGCCTGTCATGCTCACAGCTGCTAAACAATGGTAGGTACCAGTGTTACGATGGCTAGAAAAATAGCTGTTGGAACTTGGATGGGAAGGGGCAAAGGTCAGGGCGAGACGCTTTCCGACAGCTAACCTCTGCTTTGTTGGAGGTGGTACTGGAGCAACTAGAGAGTAAGGTGGCAATCCTTATGTTTATTAATCTTATAGTTCAGTAATGAAGATGCTGGCTCAGGGAATAACCATTGCAAATATTGGAGCATGCAGCATAGCAACCATATGTTTTAATAATGGGTTGAACTTGTTGATTTATCTTCTCATAAGAATTTTTTTCCAAAGGAATATAAGCTTGCATATTAAATATATTATGCAAACTTAGTTATAACAGGACAGATATATTAATATTTTCATTGAATTGTTCTATATACAAAGGATTAAATCACGGATTACAACAATCACCAACACAATACAAAAAAAGCTGTCTCTTAACCAGGAAGGAAGTCCATCATTTGTAAGAAGGTGATAAATAAAATAACAATTACATTTACTACTACTGCTTGATTGAATTCATGAGAATTTTTCAAAATCCTTATCATTTATTTAGCACCATATAGATCAGCCTAAAGATAAAGTTTGTTAGGAGTATGAAGTGAGGCTCTCATGGATGTTTGCCCCTTTGAATAACATGATTTATCCATTTGAAAACTGGCACACCTGTGCCCACTCTCCACAATCATCACTCTTCAGCAGTACCTATTTGTGACTGGGCCACCATTGTTGACTTCCGATCACAGAGTGGGGAAAATGGAAGTCCTAATTCAGCTTCTTTATCTCCCTGTGGAAAGGAAAGCTCATTAGTACAGACTTGGGCTGGAGACACTTAGATAACAAGCAGTCTAGATACAAAGCCTAAAAGAGTTTCATTGTTCTTTTCTTAATTGGCACTGTGTATTTATTTATTTATTTTTTATAAAACAAGAAACTATAGTCCAAGTTGATGTAATTTTACTCGGTCTCCTTTTGAGGACATATTTATTGCTGAAGAAAAAAAAAAAGAACATTTCAGCACCTGGAGACTCTGCTTTGGTATTATACAATCCCTTGATTATAAAGAGACAAACCTCTGCTCTTTGGAATTTCCTGCAATCACCATAAAATACTATCTCAGTGTGTGTAATTTGGCATTTAATTAATAATCAAGTTTGTGGATTTTTATGCTCTTTTCCCCCATGCTAAATACATCACAGATCTTCACTATGAAGACTTCATGATTATACTGTTTTTTGAAACCAAAAGTATGTGAACGTTTTGAAACATCTTTCTACTTACAAACCAATGTTAATTGAATATCCCACAGCAAATGAAGAATATCTTCAACATTCTTACATTCTGTGTGCATAATTTTATTTTAATGTATTCTCAGAAAATGGAAATGTTGATTTTTATTATTTGATCTTATCCATAGTAAGTTAATTAATCACATATGTTAAAGAATTCCATGTATGGTTTGGGTTTAACATAACAAGAACTAATTCGATTTTCATCTCTTAAAATAAAGGTGGCTGCTTTGGGAAAAATTTTATTATCACAAGATTTATCCAACATCAGACATAGGTTCTTTCCTTGACTTTCAAGAGGATGTGCTTACAAAAGAAAGAGAAGGTACCTCACTTATGTCTCTTCACCCCCATCTTCTGGCTATTTGAAAGGATGCCTTGGGCTCTATCTTCTCCTAAGCTGTTGGTTGTATACCTTCATGGAGCACACGGTGACTTATGTAAAGCCACAGTTTAGGACACGAGGTCAGGTTTTTGAATCAGAGGACAAAAGGGAGGGACCATCACTTTTGCTGTGTTGTGGAGCCCATGTAACAATGCAGTGCCTGTCTTAAGGACCTCAGAGTTTCAATTTCTCTGCTTCCTTGAACACCTTTTCATTGTGATCTTTACGATAACATGTCAATATGTTTTATTGGCTTTAAAGTTGTTCATTGACAATGTTTTCTGGTGCCTTTCCTAGAAACCATGCCTCTGATCATAAGAAGCGGGAAGTCTGAAATCAGAATTGTTTGGGGAAAAATCTGGATATGGTCACCAGAGAAGTAGGCAAAGTAGCTGTAAACAGGAATATTTGACTATGTCACAGCTTAGAGAAACAGGGAGTAGGATTTCTGTGACCTCTCCCAGCAGCTGTGCTCCTTCCTTAAAGAATAACAACACCCATTCCATTTGGAGTTAATATTTACACCCAGCTTAAGGGACAGAGGGAAAGGAATTATCAGTGCCATTAGCCTCAGAGTTACAAGATACACACTTGAATCACTAGTGTTCATTTGGCTATCTCTTTTATTTCAGACATATCACAAACTTTGATGAAATGAATTTTCCTCATATGTTACCTCACTTGGTACTTTTGGTTAACTCATGTTAGAAATAAAGATATAATAGTATCTACCTAGTAAGACTATCCTGAGGTTATTGAAGATAATTTATGTGAAGGCTACACTGCCTAATATTTAGTAAATGGTCATTAAATATTAGCTAATAAGAACCACACTTCACATAGGTGAAAAGGATTAAGAGTATACTTATCATGATGAGGACTGAGTTCCGTATGGAAGCGCTGAATCACTATATTGTACACCTGAAGCTCGTATAACACTGTATGTTATCTATACTGGAATTCAGTTATTTTTAGAAAGAACCATACTTCATAATAGCAAAGATACATAGCTGTGAGGTATTTATAATGTCTAACGCATATCTCGGATGGTTTTAAACCACAGGATAAAGGATTGGTACTTAATCGAGCATGTAACAGAGAGGCATTGGCTCCCTGCCCCCCTCCTTACCACTGCCCCCACCCTGGTTTTCTAGCAGGAAATTGACATGACAGGTCTTCTCCTTTTGAAAGAATGATTTATTGGCAGTGTGAGGGATGACTTGAAGTGAGTTAAAGATGACTCTAGGACTTCAAATCTGAATGAAAAGGAGTCTTTGGTGCCACTAATAGAAATAAGTCAATCCGAATGAGGGCTGTATCTGAAGACTATTATGCTTTTGATTTTTAATGTAGTGAGAATAAGGTGCAAGAATAATATCATTGTTTATGCTAAAATATAAATAATAATATTGCTATTGTTAAAATAGAAATAAAGCTCCTCATAGACTTCATGGGAAATGTGATATTGTAGATACTTATCTGATCTTTGCAGATATAACTGGTTTTATTGATTAGGGGACAGCTATCTGATATTTTAATACGTGTATTTTTATACTATATAACAGAAATTCTTTATTTGACCTAAAAATGATCATTTGGACCTGAAAAAGGCATTGTGATAATTTGCCTTCCATGAGCTAAATTTTATAAATGCTAGATGGCAACATTTTCATATAGGACCTAGGCATTTGACAGTTATATATAGGGTCCACCATCTTATATTTAGAGGGAGAAATTTTATATTCTATTTGCTTCTTACATTCCACAATTGAATTAGGATATTAAATTTCCACTGCTAAAGCACATTGAATACTAAAGCACATTAATTATTTAATTTATTTATAAATATTTCAAAGTGTTATTCTTTAGGGTGAATTAAGGCCATCAGGGCAAGATTAGTAGGAGGCCCTATAGCCAGACTATGAGAGCACCACAAACCTAGTAAGACAGGGGGGTATTAGGGGGGAGGGAAAGATATGTAAAGAGAAAGCTGGGATCCCTGAGTATAAATTTGATAAACATTAAAATTTTCCTTATTGTGTTCCTCAATAGGGAGCATTTTTTTTCCATCAAGATAAAATCAGGGGTCAAAGAAACAGACATTGTATAACATCTAGTTTTTTTCTTGGAGGATGTGCTTTCATTTGAGGTTGTTGCCTTCAGGAAGCCAATATATACTTTCAAAAATCAGTAAAATACCAAATAAACATATGTTCTGGTGTACTGACTTGTATAGTGGTTGGAATAAAATTATAGGGCCCTAGGGCCACTAACCTCAATTAACCAATGTCACCCAATTGTGCCCCTGGATCCCTGCATCTGTTCTTGGGGATGACTCTGCAGGTGGGGGAGGGGAGAAAGTGACCCCAGCAACAGGGAAGCCGCCTGATGTGCTCGACTTGTGCCTGTCTCAGCCATGCCCTGGGAGGCGTTTGAGGTTGCTTCTTTGAAAGGCCATGACAAAGACCAGTAATTACTTTTATGCTTTCCTAACAGTGTGAAACGCTCTGGTAGTTGTCAACAAGGTGTCAAATCCAGAGACTTAATGGCACATTTTTTCTTTTTTTGCATTTTATGTGAAGCCAAAGCAATTTCTACAGCTTTCAAACATTGAAGACGATGGAAAAGAATGAAGTATAGAAATCTTGAGAAACCTTCTTTCATTGAAACCAAACTTTTAATCGCAGAAGCAATATTAACAACAAATATACAGAAAGCTCCTGACCACAGACTTAGGGGCCACTACAAGGCCAAGGGTGAATTTGAGGGGTCACAAGTTCTATGGGGACATTTAACTGAAGGAAAAGGGGAAGAAGCAATAGGTTAGCCTTCTTTGGACAACTTATTTAAAGGATTTAGGCCATCTAATTACTTTACTTCATTCCTGCTAAAAATGGTCCTTCTAAATTCTAGGAAGCCATCAAAACTGTTTAAATGTTTAACGATTACTATAGCTAACATATTCACTTTCAGCAAAATCTATGATATTGTATAATTATATTTTTGTGAGTTATAAATATTTTATAGGACATTAGTATCCTTGCATACCTCTTAAAACTATGAGCTTTGATTTTTAAAGTTTAAGTTATTATACTGGCTCATAGCTATGGTTCTTTATATTTATGAGTATTTGGGGGGTTGTGTCTGAATTTTTGATGCCAGGTCCTTGGCTGAGGAAGCCCTAACTAAATACATTTGTGTTACTATGAGAATACAATCTATTTTGAAATAACACACTTTACACTACTTGTAGTAATTCTGAAAAACATAAAGGGGCCTGACAGTATACAATTTAGGATAAAATAACCATTTTGCCCTGCCCTCCCCAAAACTTGTAATTCCAATTATTTGTTTCTTCTTGTTTGAAAAGGTAATACCTATCAATAAATGTAGATTTTACATAAATGTTGATTTTTTTTTCATGTGTCTCAAAACAACTAATTGGAAAAGGAAAAAAATTCAGTTAGTTATTGGGTTCATAAAATATAAAGCATGAACAAATTTGAGTAGCAGTATTTCTTTTAACTTTATTTGTATTAACTTATTATCTTGCCAACTTCTGTTCAAGATGAGAATAAAAAGCAAAATCCTGTCTTCCTTTACTAATGCATATTTCCTTTGCTGGTCCCTACATCTCTGATCTCTCTGCCCTATCAGTCATAGTTGAAATGAAGGGAGCATCTTCCAAATCAAAATCATGTTGCAGATGAGGACTTGCTTTACCATCAGTTTCTTACTAGAGACTCAGCCAAAAGAGTTCCTCAAGGCTACAAATTCTGGATACAATGCTGATGTCTTTAGACTACAATTTCCCATGGGTTCAGAAGGTATACTGAAAATAGCTACACCAAAAGTTGGGGTAACATTGATGAAATTTTAAAGGATGATGCAAATAACTTGGTCTGCATTGATTTGTCTTCCAGAAATATGTTGTGTTTTAAAAATTCTTAATGTCTTTTAAGCCCTTTTGTTAGATAAGATGACCTTAGTAGACAAATTAATAAGAAACTGACTTAGAAGTCAACGCATCTCAAAATTCCTCTGGATTTTTCTGAAACATTAAGTCATATGCATGTGTGTATATATATGTATGTACACACACATATATACATATACATTTATACATATACATTTATGTGTGTGTATATTTATATGTGCATACACGCACATACATATGCGCACCTCCAAAGGACTAAAATATGGGATATGGCAAAGAGTAAGAGTACTGTGAGATTCATTTAGTTAAGTGAATGCACAGAAACATTTTAGCTGTTCGTATCAATGTCATATATTAGCACAAGTCTCATAAAGATAAACTTCTTTTGCTTGTAACTGTGTTTGTTGGCAGTACAGACTCACTTGTTTTGACCTTTCATTTCACATTCTCCTGTTTTGCTCCATATGTTTCTAAAGGGGATTTGAAAGTCATTTACTTTTAAAAGTCCAGAGACTGAGAAATATAAGATTCCATCATTAAAAGCTCAAATCCTAAATCAACTTATTACAATCTGAAAGGAATTTCATAGTTGAAGAGGGAATGCCAACAGGGATAATTTGATTTTATAATAGTCCATATTAACCTATATGCTTACTCTTCTCAGAGCTGTAAGTATCTTGCCTTATATATGAAGGTCATTCAAGCAAAGACAGTCATTTCTGAACATTTTGGGATGACACAAATGCCTATGGTTGCCCATCAAGCATCTTGTCAAAAAAACAAACCCCAAACCTAACATTTTCATAATCTAAGTAACACAGTCTGAAAAATTCCGATCACAAAAACATGGCAAATATCATGATGTTATACCTATTCCAAGACTTGACCTTTTGTGTTGCATGCATTTTTATCTCTATTTAGATATCTGAGTCACTGTTTATCAGGCAATGAGAATGACAGAGGGGCTAAGCAGCCTTAGGGAATGGTTTACCTCTACCCTGAATTTCAGATGTCAAAAATCACTGCATGCTAGAAGGTTCATTATTAGTATCAGTCACCTTTCTAGAAAATTCAAGAATAAGATAAAAAATCTCAAAAACATCTGGACTCAATTTCATTAAATTCATTATTCTCATGATTCTGTCAGGTATTCTTTGTCTGGTTTGAAATTAATAAAAGGGATAATATAAGCCATGGTACTATTTGGATATCTAATAGTAATTTTTAAGAGTCTCTGGAATTTATTGCAGACTTGTATTCACAGTGTTTTTCTTAGAATTCTTTTTTAAACAATTTTTAATGTTCATTTATTTTTGAGAGAGAAAGAGAGACAGAGCGCTAGTGAGAGAGGGACAGAGAGAGAGGGAGACATAGAATCCAAAGCAGGCTCCAGGCTCTGAGCTGTCAGAGCCCGATGAGGGGCTCAAACCCACAAATTGCAAGATCATGACCTGAGCCAAAGTCAGACGGAACCATCCAGGCACCCCTTTTAGAGTTCTTTAAGTCGTTCTGCTATTCTTTCTTAAATCAAGGAAAACTTTATGTACAAAATTTAAATGCACAAATTATGAACATATTTGTGTAATTAACACTCAATTAAGATATAAAACATTCCATCACTTCCAGAAATTCCCTTAACTTTTTCCAGTAAAGCTCACCTCCTCTAGGCACCCATTGTTTAGATTTTACTTATCATAGATTAATTTTGCCAATTTTGAACTTCATATAAATGGAATCATACAGTATGGTTTTTATGAAATTTATTGTTTTTTGTATTATCACTCCATTTTTTATTGTTGCATGGTATTCCATTGTTTGACTATACCATGATTTATTTATTCATTTCTATTTTTGATGCAATTTTGGACTAATTCTAGTATTGGGCTATCATCATAATACTGTTATCACTACTTCACATTTGGTGGGCATAAGCACTAATTTATCTGAGTTATACACCTGTGGGTTGGCATCCTGTGTCATAGGGATATTAAGTTTCATGTTAATTTCATTGTTTCATGGATGCTAACCAGTAGTTTTCAGATGGGTTGTAATTATTTATATTCCTACCAGCGTACCTGATACTTCCAGTTGCTCCACATAATCAAAAACATTTAATATTTTCAATCCTTTTAATTTTGGTTATTATGGTGAGGATGTAGACGTATCTTATTGTGATTTTAATGTGCAATTCTTTGATAAGCAACGATAACGAGCATACTTGCATGTATTTATTACCAATTTGTGTATTTTTAATGAGGGGGCTGATCAAATTAGATTGATTTTTTTATTACAGATTTGTAGTTTATGCAATTTGTGAACAAGCCCTTAGACAGATGTTTGTAGTACAAGTATTTTCTCTCACTCTATGGCTTGCCTTAATGGTATTTTTGGAAGAGAAGTTATAAAATTTGCTCTTGTCCACTTTACACTTTTTTTTTTCATTTTTAGGCAGTGCTTTATGTGTCTTCTCTAAGAAATATTTGGCTACCCCCAAGATTAGAGAGATATTCTCCTGAATTTTCCTCTAGAAACTTCATAATTTTAGGTTTTGTGTTAAGACTGGGGTCAATCATGAATTAATATTTATATATGGTATAGGTAAGGGACAAGATTCCTTTTCTCCCATATATTTGATAGTATCAGTCCATTGCCATTTATAAACTTTCTTTTCTCCATTTAACTGTCTTATTGCTTTTGAAGAAAATTAAATGACCATATAAGTATGGGACTGTTTCTGAAATCACTATTCTATTTTATTGATCTATTTGCCTGTCTCTATGTTATAACACACTGCCTTGATGACTTTAACTTTCTACTAAGTCATGTGATAAGAAGGTGTAAATTCTCCAACTTTCTTAGTCTTTTTCAAAATTGTTTTGACTATATCTAGATTCTTACATTTCCATGTCAATTTTAGGATCAGCTTTTCTTTCAACTACTACAAGGAAGTCAGTTAACTGTTTTTGATAAGGATTATGCTAGATATATTAATCAATTTTGGAAGAATTGACATCTTTTAAAAAAAATTTAATGTTTATTTATTTTGAGAGAGAGAGGGGGCAGATGTGCAGAGAGAGGAGTACAAAGGATCTGAAGCATGTTCTATGCTGACAGAAGATAGCCCAATGTGGGGTTCAAACTCACAAACCATTAGATCATGACCTGAGCTGAAGTCGAACACTTAGCCAACTGAGGCACCCAGGTGCCTCATCTTAATAATATTGAATTGACATCTTAACAATATTGAATCTTTTAATCCATAACATGGTATATCTCTTAATCTACATAGACAGGTCTTTAAAAATCTTCTCTCAACAATATTCTGTGGTTTTCAGTGTTCAGGCATTATATGCATTTATTTTTATTTTATGCAAATATTTTTTATTTTTATGCTATTATAAGTCATATTGTATTTAAATTTTTATTTTCAAGTTGTTTGTTGATAGTATACAGAACTACAATTGATCCTAAAACCCTATTAAACTCATTTATCAGTTCTAGTAGCTTCTTATAGATTCCTTAAATTTTCTATGTAGAAGCTTATATTTCTGCAAATAAAGACAGTTCTTTTTATTCTTATCCAATCTATTCTTTATTTTCTTCTATATATTGTAATGGCTAGAGCTTTAAATGCAATGTTGAAAGGAAGTGGTAAGAGCAGATATCTGGAACTTAGCATAAAAGTGTTCAGTATTCACCAGGAAATATAATGTAAGCTATAGACACCTTTTACCACATTGGGAGGGGTCCCCTATTTCCAGTTTGCAGAAATTTTTTGTAATTAGTGTCTTTTGAACTTTGTCAAATACTTTTTCTGCATCTATAGAGATAATAGTAAGATTTTTTCTTTTAATATAATAAATTATTTTAAATGATTTTTTTACTTAAATCAACCCAGGTCATAATATGCACTCTTTTACTATACTGCTAGATTGGATTTACTTATATTTAAAGGTATTTTCCATTTAGGTTCATGACAGATATGGGTATATAATTTCCTTTACTTGCAAAATCTCACCATGAGAACTCACCATATCTCATTTGAATTGAGAATTGAAATAAGAATTAAGAATTGAAACCATCTAAGCCTGAATTTTTCTCCATGGGTAGAGTTTAAAATATAAATTCAATGTTTAAAAATAGGTATATGGATATACAAATTACAATTTTTCTTGTGTTTGTTTTGTTATTTTATATCTTTCAAGAATTTGACAATTTCTTCTAAGTTGCCAAATGTATTAACAAAAATTATGCCTAAAATTCCTTATCCTTTTGTTACATGTAGGGTCCGTAATAGTAATCCCTCTTTTACTTATAATTTGTGTTTTTTTCTTTTTCTTTTTTAAAAACATTTTTAAGTTTAGTTATTTATATTCAGAGAGAAAGAGAGTGGGAGAGGGGCAGAGAGAAAAAATCCCAAGCAGACTCCCCACTGTCAGCTCAGATCCCAATGCGGGACCTGAAGTCACAAACCACAAGATCATGACTGAAGCCAAAACCAGAGTCTGATGCTTAACCAACTGAGCTACCTAGGCACCCCTGTGTTTTTCTCTTTTAAAACTTGCTAATAGTTTTATTATTTTTTCTGAGAACAAACTGCTTTCCTTGTTAATTTCTGCTGTTGTTTTGTTTCATTGATTTCTGCTTTCATATTTGTTACTTCCTTCCATCAACTTGTTTTGGCTTTATTTCCCTACCTTCTTCAAATCATCGATACAAATACTTTGCTCTTTTCTAATATGAGCATTTAAAGCTATAAAATTTCCTCTAAGCATTGCTTTAGCTGCATCCCACAAAACTTCACATGTTGTGGTTTCATGATCATTTAAAATACATAAACATTTTGTCTTAACCTGAGCACAGTCATTCTATCTCTTCATGTTTCTGTTCCTTCATTTCTAATATGAGAAAATTCTTCTTAAAGATCTCTAAGTTCTCTTTAGATTTACCATTTTCTTACCAGTGTTTGGTTGAGTACATGAAATTATAACTTTTAATTGGCTATAGCACACAGTCCTATCCAGTAGAACTGGATAGGTTTTAACATTTGTGTGTGTGTGTGTTTTACCATAAAATGTACTAAAATAGTTTTAAAACTATTTTTAGTATGAAAATACTTAAATTTGGAAGATGTTACTGAGTAACTTTCTCTAGGACCATGCAATGCTATTTCAAAGTGAAACTATATAGCATATCCATTGACAATGGGAGACAGAAGTCAATGTCATCCAAATATAGTAATATATTTGGTCTTTATGGCTTCCGAATAGGTATAATGTCAATTGGCCATTTCTTATTGTATTCTTTATAATTAAAACTGTAACTTTCTTGAGTTCTTTGAATAATTGTAACAAATTGTCAGACATGAAGAGGGCCATGGGAACCCTGAATTTATAACCAGTGGTCAGGTCAGAATTTATAACCAGGACCCCACTTGAGGTTGGCATATGACATGGAGCCAGTCTTATGGAAGACCGAGTCTTTAACTGGTGGGATCTGATGCTAACTCTGGATGGTTAGCATCACATTTGTATTGTGTTACCTTAGGTGGGAGTGGATACTATTTTAAAAAAGTTTACTTGTGGTAGAGACCACTGGCCATTCCCCATATCTAGGCTTGCTTTTTCATACAACAATCCAGTTTTTACTAAAACACACATCCACCTAACACAAAACTGTATTTTTCAGCCTCCCTTGCAAATATGCATATATGACTAAGTTTTAACCAACAAGATGTACACGGCTGTGCTGTATATTCTCCCCTTTCCCATTTTATGATGAAAGATACTTGATATTTCTACTCTAACATTTTACCTCTTAACAGTAAACAACAATACTAATTTGTTTATTCTCTTCTTTCTTTCCTAAGAGTGGCATCTGAGATCCACCACTTGACTCTCTTTTAAAACATACATTATACTATGTAGGATTATGAGATACATTTATATGGGAGATTAATAAATTCTGCTTAGAGTCACAAGAATATGCTGTGGCCAGTTGATAATAGTAAGTCACAAGCCCTGGATTCTGTACAGAAAAAGGTGCATGTCAATACGTGTAGTCACTATTTTCAAAATCATGTGTACATAGTGTGCAAGAGGCACCTGTAGGAAAAACTCCTCCATCAGGGCCATGGTCCATCGGTGGTGCAACTGCCAGGATTTGGCTGGGTGGCTGATGTCTGCTGCATGGAGAATCAGGGACATCGTTTTGGCTTTGTCAATCCTGTCAAATCAAGAACATGTTCAAATTTATCAGAGCAAAGTAACCAATGATAGTCTTTTTTTTAATTATTTAATTTTCATTTTTTAAAAAATTAATGTTTATTTATTTATTTGAGAGAGAGAGAAAGAGAGAGAAAGAGAGTACAAGAAGGGGAGGGGCAGACAGAGAGGAAACACAGAATCTGAAACAGGCTCCAGGCTCTGAGCTGTCAGCACAGGTCCCAATGTGGGGGTTAAACTCGTGAACCATGAGATCATGACCTGAGCTGAAGTCAGACACTTAACCAGCTGAGCCACCCAGATACCCCTAATTTTGATTTTATTTTATTTTTTTAATGTTTTATTTATTTTTGAGAGAGAGAGGGAGAGACAGCTTGAGCAAGGGAGGGTCAGAGAGAGAAAGGGAGACACAGAATCCGAACACAGGCTCCAGGTTCTGAGCTGTCAGCACAGAGCCTGACGCGGGGCTCAAACCCACGAACTGCGAGATCATGACCTGAGCCGAAGCCGGACGCTCAATGAGAGAGACAGCGTAAGCGGGGAGAGGGCAGCCGGAGAGAGAAAGAGAGATTGAAAGAGAGAGAGAAAGAATCTTAAGCAGGCTCCACGCTCAATGCATAGCCTGATGCAGGGCTCAAATTCCCCCTCCTTGAGATCATGACCTGCGCTGAAACCAAGAATCAGACGCTTAACCAACTGAGCCACCAGGTGCCCCAATATCAATTACAGTCTTTTCTAAATCTAAGCCCATGGAACTTTAACATTATGAAAGAAAATAACCTACCCTTCAGGCTGCTGCAAACTGTTTCTTATATTTTTAATTTGCTGGAAGTGACCTGACATATCTGTAGACAAAACCATTTCAATCACTAGGTTCCGAAGATCCCTGTGGAGTAATCAAAAGAAGAAAGGTTTATTTCCCCCTTGATGATTCTCAAGTAAAACATTTCCTCAAATATTCCTACTTAAATTTTATTTTTCTTAATGTATATGAGCACAAAAGATGTTACTTTTTAAATATAAAAGAGATCACAAACTTTGACTTTATTTCATGCTTTAACTCTTTAGGAAGTTGCCAGGAGAGTGATCTGTGAATGATACTGTTTAACATCTCTCCTCACCTCTCCACACCTACAATCTTCCCCTAATCATAATTCCTAAATACTGTTTTTCTTTCTGAAAGGATCCTGACCAACTTAAAAAAATACTTTAATTCTATTTTTTTAAGTTTATTTATTTATTTGGAGGGGGGCAGAGAAAGAGCGAGAGAATCCCAATCAGGCTCCATGCCCAGCCCAGTGCAGGGACAGGTCCTACAACTAACTGAGATGGTGATCTGAGCCAAAATCAGGAGTAATCCCCTAAATTGACTGAGCCACTCCCGTGTCCCCCAAAATAATTTTAAATGCAGTATTTGCTATTATTAAAACAATCTCTATTTCTTCAGTCTAAGTAGTGTCCTAGGTGCTTTTATATGAACAGGTATTATTATTTCATACCAGAGGAGATTGGATTTTGCCCAGTACTAGATTTGGCAATACAGTAATGCCAGTAATGGGCATTACTGCCATGCCCAGTAGCTTGTACATGGCAGAGATAAGATGCAACACCAAGAGTTCCCACTCCTAAAGCTGACACTCGGACCACTTCACTGTGCCAACCTATCATCATAAGAACCCCAGCGAAGCCAAGATGCTAAAGTGAGTGTGATTCTCTGCTTAAGTTTTGGGACCTTGACCCTATAACATATTATAGACAGAGCTATTAGTACTATTGAAATTTTGATCAAATTTAAATGTGAGCTGTAAATACAATGACCAATATCACAAAACCTATGCATAAATAACTAATTCTCACAGTAAGTTGGAAATAAGTTACCTCAGGAAAGCCTTCATTGCTTACTCAGTACAGATAGGTAGAAAAGTCACTTATACTGGAAATCATATTTTATTTTCATTCAGTGGCATTGGCCACTATAGTAAGCTAAATAAAATGTGTGTGGTAAACTTGCATTATAATCTTGTGTCAAAGATATTTTACCTAAAGGTGGTATGATTGGATGATTTGTTTTTTAAAACAACTACATATTAGAGGTACTTGCTGAAAATTATGGGTCCTCAATTCAACTGCATTTTTCAGATGGGCACTGTGAGAAATCACCACACTTATTACTGTTAATGATATTGAATAGCTTGCTTAGAATACTTTTTCCCAAATATTAAAGGAATTCAAACTAAAGATAGTTAATGAAATTATTTTTAATTACATTTTTTTCTCTAGAATTATGAAGAGACCCATATTACAATAGCAATTAAACCAAAATACTCATTTTAACTAAGGAAAAATGAGATGAAAGTTTTATGAAATCTTAAAATTTAGTACATTTTACTTCGGAAATAAGTGATTAGTAAGTGCTAGATATTATCAATAATCAGCTAATAATGTATCAATAAACTAGGCAAAATAGTGCACAAGAGAAATGTTACTTTATTTATGAATCTTCCTTACCAAAATTTTTAAATGATTTCATTTATGGTTACTAAAGTTATACTAAGAAATAAATAGATATGCAAACTGAAAGCCTACAAGTCTTTAAAAAAGCAATCTCTTTTAATGTGGTAAAATATTATCAATTTTATACTAGCAAATATATGTTTTGTAGCTTTTTAGAAACAGTGTTGTATCTATTAAATTCTATAATCTGCATGATATTATAGTATTAAAACAATTCTATAAAAACATTCAATTAGGATGATTCTGAGAAGTTAGTTACTGTACAGAAATTTATAAAATATTAAAAGAATAAATTATTAGAATACTAAAGATGTTAAAGAACAGAAGTGTAATAGGGAAAAATCACATTGAAATTGCAACAGAATCAACTTTGAGAAAGAAAAAGGTTAATTCAAAGGTAATTATTAATAATTCCCTTTGTAAGTTACTTACAAATTAAAATTAATAATTAAAAATTAATAATACAAATGTTACCGATGGGAATAATAATTAATAATAAAATTAAATTAATACTGTAAACGTAACTAATCATCTCTCAGACCTCCAAACTTATCTCCCTACTCCTATGTATGCCCTTCTATTCTCCACATAGACCACCAGTGGGAGCTTTAAAATCCTTTCACAATTAGATGCTGGCCTTCTTGCTGGAAACACAACTGAGCTATTGTTTCCTGCAGAATAAAATGAAAGGCCCAGATTGGGTTCCCAACCTTCTACCCCCTACATTAGATATGCTTCCAAGGTTGCAAAAGTGAGCCCATATGTCTTAGACAGCTTCAAAAGTGGCCTTGAAAAACCAGAAAGCTTGAGTATTTGGAAAAGTAACCACCAGAAATTAGGGCTTGTTTTAAATCTTGAATTAACCATTCCTTCTCCCTTCCTTCCTTCCTTCCTTCCTTCCTTCCTTCCTTCCTTCCTTCCTTCCTTCCTTCTTTCCTTCCTTCCTTCCCTTCCTTCATTTTGCAGCAGTTCTTCATCCCAAAGCATTTCTTTGGACATTTCTTTTTACCTTGATTTAAAGAAAAAATTAAAAACCTCTGATGTTTAAATGGGAATCTTTTTAGCTCATTAACTAACTTTTAACAAAATCTTTGTTCAAGAAAAGGCTTTTTTAAAAAAATAATAAGTAGGTCTCATTGAATAGTAGGGACATATTTGCACTAAAAATCTCGATGTTTATCAGAAATTCATACTTAACCCAACACCCTTTATCAATATTTGCTAAATCCGGCAGCTTTATAGTTAAATGAAGGGGTTGATGATGACCAAAAGATGAAGAAGGAAGAAAAAGTTAGTCTGAGCAGTAGGGGTACATCTTGTTATCTCCCCCTACATAGCAACAGGTATCACCAATCATGAATGTTTTTGTTGTTGTTGTTTGTTCGTCTTAAGCAGATGGATGCTTTGAAGAAAAAGGTAGGATTTCTCGCTGCATTTGGGTCATTTTAGTATATTGTTTGTAATTTTTTCCCCTCGGTGAATTTTTTTATTTTTTTAAAAAGCTAAACTTCACATATAGAAAAATAATATATGAAGGAATACATATTACACTACAATTCTGAATTTATTTAGGACCACATATTGGTATAATTAAGCAGAGCTCCATTCCAGAGAGTACATAATTACATATCTATCTCAAAGTATTTGTAGTGGTCTCATGGATTGGCTATGATGCAAACAGATGCTGAATTATCCTGGAAAATAGTTCAACTCCCACCAGCAGAGCCTGGCTCCTGAATATCTTCGAGGTATTAATACTTCTTAGAGTCATCCACTCAACAGGAATTTTTATAACATGATTAAGAGTTGAGTTTCATCTATTTTCTTCACTTTAAATCACAACATTTAACTGTTTCCTGAAATTAAATTTCCTCTAGGCTTCCTCTGAAACTTACCTCCAGTCATCTTTGGATAAATTTATCAAAACATTCATTTCTTCTTCTTGCATAAGCCGATATGCTGCACTCACATGGTGATTCTCAAGGACTGAACGATCATTATACAAAAGGGCAACATCTGACCTAAGAATTAAAAGCAAAATATAAAGTACAGGATTTCTATAAACTTCATGAGCGTTTAATAAGAATACTCAAGTCACAAGATATCTCATCAGTTAAAATTCTATAATTGAACACCCAAATTTATGAAAGTATTTATTTTAATTGTATAATAACTAAAAAAAAAATCTTATTTTTTTAGAGCAGTTTTAGGTTCACAGCAAAATTTAGCAGAAGAGACAAAGATCTGCAATATAACCCTTCAACCCACACATGTATACTCACCCCCATTATCAACAACCCCCACCAGAGTGATACATTTGTTATAACTGACAGGTCTACATTGAACATTGTTATTCCCAAAGTCCATAGTTAACATTAGGATTCACTCTTGGTGTTGCACATTCTGTGACTTTGGACAAATGTGCAATGACATGCATCCACACTCAAGACATTATACAGAGTATTTTCACTGCCACAGAAGTCCTCTGTGCTTGGTCTGTTCTTCCCTCCCATGCCCATAACCCCTGGCAACCACTAATCTTTTTATTGTCTCCATAGTTTTGGCTTTTTCATAATGTCATAAATTTAAAATCATATAGTATGTAGCCTCTTTAGACTGGCTTCTTGCACTTAGTAATATGCATATAAGATTTCTCCATGTATTTTCATAACTTAATTCTTTTGAACACTGAGTATTATTCTATTGTCTGGATCTATCAAAATTTATCCTTTCACCTACTGAGTGAATATCTCAGTTGCTTCCAAGTTTTGGCCATTATGAATAAAGTTACTATAAATTCCATGTTCCGGCTTTTGCATGGACAAAATTTTTTAACTCCTTTGGGTAAATACAAAGGAGTGTAATTGGTGGCTTGAATGGTGAGAATATGTTTAGTTTTGTAAGAAATTGCCAAAGTATCTTCCTAAGTGGCTGTACCATTTTGCATTACCACTAGCAATGCATGAGAGTTCCAGTTTCTCCACATCCTCATCAACAATTGGTCATCAGTGTTCCAGATTATACCCATTCTAATAGATGTGTAGTGATAGCTCATTGTTTTAATTTGCATTTCCCTGATGACTTAAAAAGTGGAGCCTCCTTTCATATGCTACTTTCCATCTGTATATCTTCTTTGCTGAGGCATCTGTTAAGGCACATTTTTAAATCAAGTCATTTATCATGCTAAGTGAAATAAGTCAGGTGGAGAAGGACAGATACCATATGTTTTCACTCATAGGTCTAACAGGAGAAACCTAACAGAGGACCATGGGGAGGGGAAGGGGGGAAAAAGAGTTATGGAGAGGGAGGGAGGCAAATTATGAGAGACTCTTGAATACTGAAAATGAACTGAGGGCTGAAGGGGGAGGGGGAAAGGGGAAGGGGGTGATGGTCATGGAGGAGGGCACTTGTGGGGAAGAGCACTGGGTGTTATATGGAAACCAACTTGACAATAAACTATATATATATATATATATATATATATATA
>CM053578.1:58143225-58170291 GCA_028646485.1 Cryptoprocta ferox
TATATATATATATATATATATATATATATAAAGATGAACTACCAAAAAAAAAATCAGGTCATTTATTATTGTAGAGTTTAAAGAGTTCTTGTTTCTTGTATATTTTGCATGACAGTCTTTTATCAGATGTATCTTTTGCAAATAATTTCTCCCACTTTGTGGACAGTCTCTTAATTAACTTGATACTGTCTTTTCCAGAGCATAAGTGTTTAATTTCAGTGAACTCCAGCTTATCAATTATTTCTTTCATGAATTTTGCCTTTAGTGTTGTACTTAAAGTCACTGCCACATCCAAGATCATCTAGGTTTTCTCTTATGTTAACTTCTAGTTTTATAGTTTTGCGTTTTACATTTAAGTCTATTACCCTTTTTGAGTTAGTTTTTGTGAGGCAAAGATCTCTGTCTAGATTTTTTTTTGCATGTTCATTAGTTTCAGGTCCATTTGTTGAAGAGACTATCTTTGGTCTATTGCATTGACTTTGCTCCTTTATGAAAGATCAGTGGACTATATTTGTGTGTGCATATTTCTCAGCTCTTTCTTCTCTTCCATTGATCTATTTGTCCATTCTTTTACCATTACCACACTATCTTGACTACTGTAGCTTTATTGTGTCTTGAAATTAGATAGTGTCAATTCTCCAATGTTGTTCTCCTTAAGTAATATATTGGCTATCCTGTGTCTTTTGCCTTTTCATATACTTTAAATCTGTCAACATCCACAAAATAGCTTTCTGGGAGTTTGATTGGGATCACATTGAATTGGTAGATCAAGTTGAGAAGAACTGACATCTTGACAAAACTGAGTCCTCCTACCATGGAAGAGGAAGAACATGGAATATCCCTCCATTGATTTAGCTCTTCTTTGAATTCTGTCATCATATTTTTATAGTCTTCCTGGTATGCATCTTATCCATATTTTGTTAGATTTACACCTAAGTATTTAATTTTTTTTGGTATTTCAATTTTTTGATGTTAATATAAATGATATTGTGATTTTGCAAATTCTTTTCCTGTTCATTGCTTGTATATAGGAAAGTAGCTGAATTTTGTGTGTTAACCCTATATCCTGCAAAATTTATGTAATTGCTTGTTAGTTCTAGAAGTTTTATCATCAATTCTTTTGGATTTTCTATATAGACTATGATGTTACTTGTGAACAAAGACAGTTTTATGCCATCCTTCCCAATCTCTATACCTTTTTTTTTCCTTATCTTATTACATTAAGTAGGACTTCCACTGTGATTAAAAAAAAAAGTAGTGAGAAGGAAAATCCTTGCCTTCGTCCTGACGTTAGTGGAAAAGCTTCAAGTTTCTCACTGTTAAGTGTGCTATTAGTTGTTAGGTTTTTGCAGATATTCTTTATCAAGTTGAGGAAAGTCTCCTTTATTTCTAGTTTACTTAGCATTTTAATCATGAATGGTGTTGGATTTTGTCAAATGCCTTTTCTGAGTCTTGAGATGATCATGTGTTTTTCTTTAGCATGTTGATACAATGATTACCTTAACTGATTTTTGAATGTTGAGCTTGGGGCTAAATCCCACTTGGTTATAGTGTTTAGTTTCCTTTAATTATCATAATTTGAATATATTTATGCCTTTTCCTTTAAATTTGTAATCCAGATACCTGTGAGATAATTTAGATATGCCAAACAGAGGGGAAAAAAATTACTTGACATCCTCATTCAGTCTGAAAGAATCAACCCTCTTTGCAAATCAATCCATCCAGATAGTTGATTACCCACTATTTCCTATTCCCTTGGACTAAAGTTACTTTGGGTGGAGGGTGGAGGGGATGATATAAATCATGTGGTCTATTTATGATTTTAGGTTTTTTTCCTCTCTTATAATGTAATTCCATTTGAATGTTTTGATCCTGTAGCATTAAAGTAACTGAGAAAACCATTTTTTAAAACAAAATGTATGTTTCACCACCAATTTATAATGAACATTTTAAAATAATGAATTCATCAAGGGAAGTTTTCTTTTGTTTTTCACCTGTCCATATTTTCATATTATTTTATCATATCACTTGATCAAATAAACTATTTCAAGTCGCATTGTTGAACTTAGTATCCTAGCAAAACGTTTGAAATATTCCAAGCATTCTCACATCTGTATAATGGAGCTCCAGTTGCTTATTCCTCTCTTCTTAGGTTGCCAGATCATTTTGCAAGTGTGGAATGGAAGCACAGCTACTACGCTCAATGAATTAAAATGGTAAATCCAACTATATACGTTGGCAAGTTGGAAGTAGGCAGCAAAAATAGCAAAAGGAAAGTCAATCTAAAACCTATCCAACTTTGCCTCCATTTGCCCCAATGCCCAGATTCTTCATTTTTATTTCCTCCTGGTAGGTATATACTTTGTCTTACTAAACCTCACTAAGACTTACTCTTTGTTTTATGCTTTCAGTCAGTAGTCCTGATTATAGCACTTACCACTGAGTGTTTACCAAAAAATAGGTGAGGATAAATAAATGAAAGAACTAAAGAAATCTGGTTTCTGTTGCAAGCTACTTATTCAAGATTTGTATCTAATAATCTACCAGATAAACCAAGCTTCATTATTAATCCAGCATAGGGAAAACAACCCATTAAGAAGAACAATTAACTTCATCTTTTGTTTCTAGAACTATCATAAAAGTAGAAAAACATATGTAGTTAGCTAATAGTACATAACTTCAAAATAGTTTTTCTTTATAATCTCAACCATGTCCTAAAAATCCCTTAACCAATAATCATAACTCAGTATACAGAAAAGTACGCCTGCAATCTTTGTTTAAAAGAGAATTAAATATATCTTTCCAATCTCCATTAAGTTCACTCAGATTATGGGAAAAACTGACTTGTAAATCACATATCATTTGTGTCTTATGGCCTTTAATCTAGCCATGACAGTGTTTTTACATGACACGGCTCCAAGTAATACTGTCTTTTACTTTCAGCATCAAGCAAAAATATATTTTTGAACCAGATTTAATTATAACAAACTATTATGATTTTGTCTCATAAATCAACAGGATTCTGAGAATACAGCACTGTCTTAATGTTTGAGATGGTCTCTGACTGCTAAGAAAAGAACAAGATTCTAAGCAACATTCAGTATCCATAGTAACATGTAGCTCAGTATTTTCTTTTCACAAAAAATTATTTTTATTTATTTACACTTTGAAGAATTTCATGAATTATAATGTGTGTATTAAACTCAAATTTAGCATTGTACTATGTTCTAATTATTTTTCATTATCCAGTATAGAGTTTTCCAAATTAGAAAAGCATTTTAAATCCAAGCAACAATGAATAATATAAAATACAATAGAATTATTGATATTGGTAACATAAGACCTCATTTTTTCTTGGACAAAATATAAAGGCAATAGAGTTTTAAAAGCACATTATATTGTTGGATTTGTGGTCATTACAACTTTTTGTTCATAGAATTTTCAAGTTTCTATATAATTAATTCTTTAAATTGATCCTGGTAGGCAATTTATAACAAAATAAATAAAATAATAGACCTTTGCTCTCCTTTATATACAATTTCTTAATGTAAAATTGGGAAAAAAAGAATTCTTCTTCCTCCCTCTCCTCTTCCTTTACTCTTCTCCTTCTCCTCCTTCCCTTCTTCCTTCTCTTCCACCACCTCCTTTTTCTCCATTTCCTTCTCCTTCTCTGCAGTCCAAAGTATAAGTAAGTTAAGACTCTTCATCCAGTTTTAAATGGATGGTAAAGGAGAAAGATAGAACTTTCCAGACTGACACTGCTGCTGGAGAAGACCAGTCCACTGCCTTCGCTTTTTAAAGTAGAAACAAGTGTTGATTGGTAACAAAGCACTTGTTCCCTTATTCAACTCCTAAAACTATTGCTCTAAATAGGGCTGAGTTCAGTAATGAGCTGTCTTTAATTAAAATCTCACTCATTAAGGATTCAGGGGATGTGGAAGAGTCTTTGACAAGCAAAAATGATCTGCACAGTCTACCTTTGTTCTGATGTTCGGCACAAAAATGGAACAGCTCTCTCTACTCTACAAATGTATAGGTTATTAACACCCCCTTCCACATGACCAGACCTCAATGTCTGCCTTTTACCTTCTTGTTCTGTCAATCTCAGGGACTCTGGGTTTACACAGAATGCCTTCCTCAATATTTCACTGTTTGAATTTCAACTCTCCCTCTGTCTTCATCAAGGGATCACATTTTCTAAGCGCCTCCCATTTAAAGCAATGGAAGACTGGAACTATCATGTATCTACCTCTGGCCATTGGATCAGAGTTGTATGAGGAGGCTGGATTGAGAGCATCCCTCTTCTCAGCTTCTGAATTCTGCTACTGCCATCAGCTGACTACGTGTACATACATAGATCACTTAACCTCTTTGAGGTTTTTGTTTTCTTTTCTTAGGTTGTGAGACTTTGACCAGATGATCCATAATGTGGCTTACTGTCACTTAGTCACTTAAAGCTCTAAAGATGTCTAATATTTTAATAAAATGTTCCTGTGCTCCCCACACACAGGAATAAAAAATAATTTCCTACAGTGGCAAAATCAATTTTTAAAAATATTGCTATTAAAAAAATGAACATACCACACAAAAACCTGCACATGAATGTTTATAGCCTCTTTATTCATAATCTTTATTCAAAAATTTGGAAGTCACCAAGATATCCTTCATTAGATGGATCAGGAGACAACCTCTGCCACATGCATACAATGTAATGTTGTTCACCAATGAAAAGGAAGGAGCAATATATAGCACAAAGACTAAACCAGAATGTGTACTATGGACTTTCAGTGAATAATAATTATCAATAGTGGTTCATTAGTTATAACAAATGTGCCATACTGATGCAAAATGTTAACAATAGGGGAAGCTCTGGGGTGGGGAAAGAGTACATGGAAACTATGTACTTTCTTTTCAGTTTTTCTGTGTATCTAAAACTGCTCTAAGAAATAAAGTCTATTAATTTAAAAATGAAAAAGTAAAAAATAAATTTAATTTTCCCTCAACAAGCATAGAGAGTTTTACAGTAGTTGCAGAGAAACAGCAGTCTCTCAACATACGTCTCCATTTCAAGAATCTTTGACTAGTGAAAGACTCAGAGAAATTTCAGGATCCCATGTATAGAAAGTGAATTGGATCATGATGGGTCCTAGACACATTCTGCTTCCCAGACACTGAGGTCTCTGTGCAACCAAAACAGCAGAGAGCACCTTTCTGCTATGAACTGAATTATGTGCCTCCCAAATCCTTATGTTGATGGACTCACCCCTTGTACCTTAGAATGGGATGGTATTTGGGGAAAAGGGTTTTAAAGAGGTAATTAA
Organism: Cryptoprocta ferox; assembly: GCA_028646485.1. Classification (NCBI taxonomy): domain Eukaryota; kingdom Metazoa; phylum Chordata; class Mammalia; order Carnivora; family Eupleridae; genus Cryptoprocta; species Cryptoprocta ferox. Next base: position 58,148,547 of record CM053578.1, read on the forward strand.
AGTTAAATGAGGTCATAAGGGTGGGGCCTAAGCCAATATGGCTGATGTTCTTATAGGAAGAGAAAGAGATACCAGGAATGTACACCCACAGAGAAAAAGCTCTGTGAAGACAGTGAGAGAGCAGCCATCTGCAAGCCAAGGAGAGGTGTTTCAGCAGAAACTAAACCTGCTGACATTTCTTGGACTTCTAGGCTCCAGAACTGTGAGAAAATTTCTGTTATTGAAACCACCTACTCTGTGATTTTGTGATGACAAATATAACTCCTCTTTGGTATTTTGATTCTCATAACTGACATTATTACCATCATTAAAAAAATCTCATTTTCTAATTATTTTAAGCTTAGCACTTCATTCTAACCTGGAAATACAGTTTCTTTGATTTTTTTCAGAAGTACAATTTTATTACATTCAAATACATAATGATACTAAACTGATGACTTAAATAATATGTTGTAAAATTTGTCTCAGTGAGTAGATGTCTGACTTGTGTGATAGTTCAGAATATTAAGTCTGGACAGAGAGAAGTTGTCTGACACATTCTTACATTCTTTAAGTTGCTAAATATGTCACCAAATAGTGGTACAATTTTCTTGATAAGTAATAGTTTGTAGCTTCAGGAATTTTGCTAAAATCTATTAAAACTATTCTTATTAGATGTTACTTTTAAATTTTCTTAAAAATAAATAATATGTAAAAATAAATTTCAAGCTTTAATTAAAAGTTAATACTTTATATAACTTACCTAGTCTGAATGTGAAAGTTGTTTGTGGTTCCTGTATGCTCATAATCATGAATGGCAGCAGCAAAGACCATTGCTAAAATTTCCAGTTCAGTGAGCCAGTGCTAGTAAATTAAGAAAGATACCATGATATTTAGAAACCAGAGGCTGTGTCATATTTCTACAAAAGAGATTTTCAGCTCACCCAGTGTAAGTAATCATATAAATATATTAAACTATTTTTATTGATCTTAAATACTTTTGTCCCCTATTTCACATCCATTAATTACATAATGTATGCTTCATGAGGTCAATGATTGTTTCATGGCTTATAAATTCAAAATACAGACATTATAATATTCCTTGCTAATCAGAAAAGGAGTACTTTTCTATGATTTAAAAGGTGAACCCTGACTGCATTTTTTAATTCAAAGGGGTTTGTTGCTAATTCAAATTAGCAATTTGGGTTCTCATGAAATCAATTATAGTTTAGTAATTTTTTTCAGTTATAGCTCATATATCATTAAAATGTTTTTAGCTCAACTTTTGTAGAAGACCCTTCTATCAGAAAATTTTCTAAGAGTTGAAAGAAGATTTCTAAGAGTTGAAATTTTCTAAGAGTTTCTCATTAGAGAAACCAAACTTAGTTTTTATGTTTAAAAATTTGGAAGAGTTTCTAAGAATTTACCAAACTTGATCTTCATAACACATATACGCTTGACTATGCAATTAAAGTTAGTAATTAAAGAGAGAATAACTGATTTCACATAAAATTCAGGCCACCTGCTTCAATATACATTGATCTTTCTCTTGTGAATTGGATGGTTTAACAAATTTCTCTGCTATTATAAGTCTACTTAGGTAATTTGATAGTTTATTCATCTCTGACATGTTACATAACAGTTTTACTACTCTGTCCATTATGATAATCACATGTGACCACTTAAACTGAAAATAAATATAATTAAAATTAAATTCATTTTCCCAGTCATGAAAGCCACATTTTAACTGCTCAATAGTCACATTTGGCAAGTAGTGATCAGATGGAACAGTGCAGATGCAAAGTGTTCCCATCATCACAGAAAGTTCTGTTGGATAGAACTGCCAATAGGTACTTGATGGTAGAAATGGGGGATCCAAATGATATGGAACTTGTTCTTAGTAGTCTCATTCCACATACTTGAAACAATTGTACAAAGCAGAAGAAAAATGTAATGTAAACCACATGCATACTTGACAAAAGGTCACAGTTTGAGGTACAATCAAAGGGCAGATTGAATGTCTATTTAGTGGCAGTGATCTTGAAAGAAGGACAGACATAGATTAGTATCTAAATGCAGTGTTAGGAACAGAGGGATTCTAAATAGAAAAAGCAAATGCAGAATGAGAGTGTAGAGGCCGATATGAAAGTTGTATTGCCAAGTGTGTTGGAAAGTCAAGTGGAATAAGAATGGAAAGAGAGTGCAGCTTATGGGAAGAGTTGATAGACTACTTTGATTAAAGCTGATGAATTTGGATTTTGTATAAAATGCAAGAGGGAGCCATTGTAGGTCCATGACTCAGAAATGAGAGGTGACAACTGTTGAATTTCATAATTGACAAAGGCATGATCTAATTAATTTTTGCTCCCCTTCACATAACCTATCATGGTAATTGGCACATAGTAAGAACTTAGTATTTCTCTGTTGACTTAAATTTCACCAGTTTTGTATTAGGAGGAGGTAGTAAGGAGTAGTGGAAAGAGATTGTTTTAAAACCAATTTCTGATTTTAAATCTTTGTTGATCATTAGGCAAATAAGTTATTTTCCCTCTCAGCCAGAGCTCTCATGAAAATAGAATTAGTGATCATTCCCTGTGGAATTTTAAAAGAAGTTTTAAGTTAATGTAGTCACTGTGCTTTTCACAAATCTTGTCGTATAGTAAAATACAGAACAGATGCCATTTTCTTGAACTTATTACCTTAAATGCACTGTAGAAGGCATGGAGTCTGGGAAATAACAGTGAGCTAACATACTTTAGTGATTGCAATTCAAGAATAAATGTCTCACAGCTGGATGACTGAAGCAGAAATGATTTTCAGAACCAAAGGGAGTTGATATAACTAGCTATTCTGTGTTTATTGGCACATTTAATTGTGAGTCATTAAAAGGAAGAATGGCCTGCATTATAGACTGAAGTAAGACTGGGCCACCAATGTCCCCAGTGAGACTGTGGAATTAAACACCATGAAATGAATAACAACTGAAGTTAAACCAGTTCTTGAACCCCCAGAAACCCACTGTTTTATAAAAAAAATCATTCCTAGAAAAATGTCACCTATTTTGTTAAGTATTTCCTATTGGTTATATTTAAGATTTACATATTTAATTGTTATTTTAAAAAAGTAACATTCAATATCTACAATAACATAGAATATGAAGCTGTAATTATAAAAAGTAAAATTAGGGCAGCAGAGATGGATTTTAATTATAGATTATCTCATAAGTATTTAAAATTATCTTCCTAGCTGTCAAAATTGATTATACTTATTTCCTGTTTTTAGTCTCATTATTCTCTGCTTCCCATAAATAGTATTTCTTCCGTGAATCTCTCTTATTTATTGTCACATTATAGCCCTAATAAATAATTTTAAATTACAAAATGGCTTGGAAAGAGAGAAATGTTGAACTCTCACACTCAATTTAAAAGCACATCTATTCTGTATTAGTGAAAGTAGAATTTGGGGCTGATTTTTAGCTCCTTAGTTGTTCATTCATTTTACACTGGTGCCATATGAGAATTCTAACTCAGAAAATGAATGCTTAAATTCATGGGTTTTGTAAATGATTCATGAAGACATGCCAGAGAGAATGAGACTGAATCCTATCACTCTTCCCAACGAGCATCACGATCCATACAAAACCTACACTCTTCTGATTCCTCATGGGCAGGCATAAGGGGTTCAAATGATGAGTCATGAGCAATGTAGACACTGTGCTTCATCTAAACTACAGTTTGCATTTTGCCTAGAGAAATGCTCAGGTAGACTAACTCTAAAAATGAGAAGTCCTAAAATTACATCATAGGGAGATACTGACTGCTATCAATAGTTTGTACCATGGTGACAGAAAGAAAGGAGAAGAACTAACATTAACTGGATATTTTAGTTAGATGGTCTCAAATTTGTATAAGTGTCCTATTTTCCATTTATGAGGTAAATGTTTTTACCTTCCTTTGGCAGCAAACAAAGCTGAATCCTAAAGAACTAATCAATCTGCCAAAGGCCACATAGCTATCAAGTGGAAGAGCAGGAATTCACCCACAAATCTGATTTCAAAGTTTCTGTTCCTTCCAGAGATCACAATATTCCTTCCATGGATGACAACAGCATTCATTACTTGAGGGAGGTAATATGCAGAACACATTCTTCTAAGATTTCAAAAGCAGAATTTCTAGATAATTTAACTGGATGTATTGCTGGGTAGAAGCTAATAAAGCTCTAAGATTTATGATGTAAATTGTTATGTCTCAATTATTCAAGTGTCTGTGTATGCGTGTATGTGTAAAGTTGGGAGAATTTCAGGTCAGAAAATCACATTGACCTATTAGTTTCTGGTGTGTCTAAAAGAGCATGATTAATAACTATTTTAGATAAATTATTAGATACATTCTTCTCTATCTCTTTGAATAGGATGACATAGTTGGCTATATATATCCAGTAAAGAAAGTGAGTGTTATAATAATATTAATACATAATATACATAAATATATAATAAAAATAATTTCATAATTGTTATTGACATTACGGTGTGTGTTAATACCCATTATGTTTCAGGAACTAGGTTAGGTGCTTTACATATATGATATCATTAACTCTTCACCGGTAGTCAGTATTATTAACCACATATTAATGACAGGAAAACCAAGGTAGAGAGTGAGTGAGCTAGGGTAGTGGTACAGCAGGATTTCAAACCTATGTCTGATTGCCTTGAAAGCCTGAACCCTTTCTACTCTTCCAAACATTGTTGTCTGGGAAGCCATTTGTAAAAACAGAATTTCCACATAGTTTGTAGAACAGAGATATAGCGGTATATTTTCTGTAGACTGATTGGAGAAAAATTTAGTCATTCCAGAGTGAGGGTGTTTATTTCTGGGTGTGGTCAGTGGAGTACAACTTCCAAAGGAAATATATCTCACATCATCTTTGTTTCTTTTACTCTTAAAGTTTGAACACAGTGCCAGGAGCCCTTAAATACAAGTGTTCCTTTGCCAAAACCCTCGGATGATTTTAAATTCAAAGAGATATTTGAAGGTGGCTTGGTGGCACTTGGTGAAAGAATTTGCTCTTTAGCAAATGGATTGATCTACCACATACCACTGTCACCTTGGCACGGGACTACAAGTTAACTAAGTGACAGGATAGAGAGAGACAGAGGGTGTTACCAGCATCAACTCTCTGCAGTGTCTACTCCCAGGCTGAGAGTATCCCATCTGACATTAACAAACTGAAGGACACTGGCTTCATCACAATACCCTTCAGGCAACTGGTCCTCAGAACACTTTGCAGGTGACAGGCTGCATTAGTCACCTGACAATATGGGGCTGCCACTGGAGTGCTCCATAAATGTCACACAGATAAGACCATCCTGAAACAGCAGGACATCAACTAAAATACCGAAGACCCAGTCTTTCCTCTATCAAATCCAAGGGCTTTAAAGTAAATGAATATTTCTATAATACAGTTTTGTTGTTTCAAAGAAACAACACATTCATCTGTATGAAAATTAATACTCACCCACTACTATTACTTTTTTCCTCTAAAGAAAAGCTTGTTAAAATAACTTCCCCAAAGCTATAAAGCTGGCAGTGTAATCTAGTTTTGGCAACATTGTCAATAAATTAGTAATTCATTTTGCCTTACCTCTTAGCATCTATCATAAAATTTTTCATTACTCTCTGTAGTTTAAATGTATTTTCCTGATCTTGGACAACAATGACAATCTTCCACTAGGCTGTTTTTGTAATGGCCGAACTAATGGATGATTAAAGAGTCGACTAGCACATTTTGCTAAAGGATGAATAAATCAGAAACAAGTTCCCCCAACAAAACCTGCTAAAGTAGAGTGAAGTTATGTTTATGTCTGGTAAGTTATGGTCCTCTCAAAGAGTGACTATGTGATCTTCACTAATGTCAACTTCTAGGAGTCCTGCCGGGACAAATCTGGTCCAGCCTTCCGGGGAAGTTGGAATGGCTTGGTATATCCAGGAACAAGTCCTCCTTGCAATTCTGAGGGAAAAGTCATATTGTGGATTTGAATGTCTCTATTTACTAATAGTAAAGCATCCTTCATCTCTTCAATGTCACCTAGGAGACTTTTATTTGGCTCCCTTTACACTGATAGTGAACATAAAATGCACTTAAACAGAAACATATTTTTAAATGATGAAATTTTGGTTACCTCCCAGCATAAAATGGCATATATATTCTCACTGTATGTCATAATTAAAGTAGATATTTTATTGGACTGAATGCTTTACTTTTCCATTCCATTAAGTTCTGAAAAACTTGAATCACTTCAGTTTCCATTTCAGAGTACCACTTATATATTACGTTCTTGAATTAACTTTTTCAAAGCCACAAAACACAGGAAAGAGAAAATGCCACACTTGAAAACCATCTGGCTATCAGATTCAAGATGAAGGCCTTAGAAAGGAAATAGCAAGCAACTCTAACCAGGAAGATAGTGAAGTAGAACAGCATTTTTTTTTAAGTAGAACAGCATTTGCAGCTGTCAGAAGGCAGAGTTCAAGAAACAGCTGTGACAATGAAGTCTTATTAAAACCAAAGGAACTTTAAAAGAATATGTGTGTGTGTGTGTGTGTGTGTGTGCATACACATGCTAGAAACAGTTATAAAGAAGGCTACATATACTACTTTCTCAAAGTTTGTAATATTTTAAAGCTCTTTGAATGCTTGATTTTCTACTTATTATTGTTAACTTCTACTCCCTCCCTTCACATGTTAAATCAGACCCCTGGAAAGAAGCGTGAGTAAACTTCAACCCAGGACTAAGCAAGTCCAGACATAGCTGAATTTGATCTCAGCCAATGGGCATATTTATACCTTAAGTCTGTGATGTCCATACTTATACCTTACAATAGGAAAACACAAGGTATCAGGTTGACAACACAAATAAGTTCAGCCTTCTATAAGGTCACGAGAATGTCATGCTACTGCATCAGTTAAAGGTTTTGAGATTTCTGCCCCTCTCAAATAGGACTTAACTCCTATATATTACTTTGCAATTTTGTTGTAGAATGCATATTTATCTTAAATTGGTAGTAATATTCCAAGAAAATCCTTTATGAAAAGCCCAGCTAAGGGGTGCCTGGGTGGCTCGGTGGATTAAGCATCCAACTCTTTATCTTGGCTCAGGTCATATCTCATGGTTTGTAAGTTCAAGCCCCGCATCAGGCTCTGCACTGACAGCGTGGAGCCTGCTTGGGATTCTGTCTCTTTCTCTCTCTCTGCCCCTCCCTTCCCCTTGCTCAATAAATAAACAAACAAATAAATAAATACTTTAAAAAAAAAGCCCAGCTGAGCTCCAACCATTAGCTATTATCAACTGCCAGCCATGTGAGTGAGCCACCATGGATGTCTTTCCCAGTGACATCCTCATATGTCTTCAGCCATACTTGCTAGCTGATTGTAAGCTTATGAGAGACCTCAAGTGAGAACATGCTAGTTGGGACCCTTCTAACCACAGACACTTGAGAGATATTGATAAATTGTTGTTTTAAGCTACTAAGTTTGGGAGTAGTTTGTTTTGGAGCAACAGATAATTGAAACATGGCTTAGGAGTCGGATCTGAGCCCAAGGCATTGATAGATCTGCGACATTTTGGAGGAAAAGAAAGATGAAGAGGAGTAGACAATTTCTTCAGTCATCATGTGAGACACTATTGTTTGAATTATAGCAAGTGGATCATATATATAGTAAACAACATACAATAATTTCTTATGGAAAAATAAAATTATGAGAATTTCCTGTATATAATAAAATATAATAATAATCATGTAACTGTTATAAGTTTTCAAGATCTTCAGCACAACACACTGTGGCCCTAGGGACTTTGCTTGGGACCAGGTTAAGAATAGTCTCTGATGTGGAAAGATGAGGTATTGAGGATCTTTTGGGCCCCAAAGAGTATTAGTTACATAGATCTGAGTGCCAATGACCCAAAAGAACAGGTGTGACTTCTGAAAAAAATAGGTAGGCAATGCGTATTATGGGGTTTGGTGGGACATTCTATTTACATGCATTTTACGGCACTGCTTCAGCATAGGCTGACACATAAGGAATCAAGAAGGTTCACACAGGGACTATCTCTTTGAACCCATGTCAGTGTGGAATTTTTAGAAGAGTTACTCCTTCCTTTCCATTTTCTGGGAGTCACCCTATACCCTGAGACATTTCAGAAATTCCAGGCAGTGCCAGAGTTCCTAACATGTACTCACTGTTGTCCCAGGATTATTAGAGGGACAATGGCAATATAAAGAAAGGAATTTGATGTTCCAAACTAACAAACTTCAGTTAGGAAAACTTTCTTACCATGATACCTGTATGAAGCATTATGTAATGTACAGTTTGAGTGACATCAGCTGCATGAATCAAATTGTGATAAGGATTTTTGTACTTGCTGTAACCAACTTCTAAAGCTTCTGCAAAGCAAATTAGGCAAGAAACAGGAATCTGCAAAAAGTAATAATTATGATTATATTTTGATGAAAATAGTAACACTTAAGTCAACATAAGCACAACAATATTTAGGACGGGACACAATTGTGAGTCAGATGTGGGCAGGAGTTTTTTTGAAGTTAAATGTAGGCTGTTCTGAAAAACGATTTCATTAACCTGTTAGCTTTCAATCTTAAGATTATAAACCTATGTGTTTAACTAAGATAGATGAGTTAACAATATCACCCATACTGTGGTCTTTAAATGTTTATATCTTCCAGAGTCAAGCAGAAGGCTAGTTCTTAAAAGGGTAAAATTCCCAGTTACAATTGGTGAAGTCTGGTTTTTCTATCTGTAGTAAAAAGGATTAAAATAAATGACCTCCTGGTACCTTCTAGATCTAAAAATGCCATGATTCCATTGGAAATGTTGAAGGGCACAAGTTGCAGAGTGCTCAGAAATCTGGATCAAATCTGCTGCTTAAATGGCTCTAAATGAAGTTAATTAAAAGCCCTTTCATCTCAGTTTAATAAAAGCTGCCTATAAAGATTTATTCTGTGTTTGTGGAACACATAAGAGCATCTTTTTATAAAAAACATAGCTACATAGCTTGCAATCTCTACATGACTATTCTGGGAGTAATTCAGGGGAATGTTGGTATCTTGTTGGAATGAGGCTACAAGGCCTCATGACATCCATATGGATATATGTCAGTGAGTCATGGAAAATGGCTATATCATGTGGTGAATTCATCCCCTTGTTCTGTGACCTGCCAATTAGAAAGATTATAAATGCATTAATGACTAGTGTTCCACTTTTTCATTCTTATTCAGATAACCAATTCTAAGAGAATTTCACTTTTGTCTCATGTTTCTGACCTTGAAACGATTGATAAGATCATATCTGGTAAACAGTTCATAAATCATAAACTTCAGGCTGTGCTCTCCACTTGCTTCATTTAAGGCAAATACATCAAAAGACCATTTATCAACATCCTGTAAAAAAAAAAGAGAAAATACTTTAAATGGCAGTATTATGTAGTTCTATTTCTCTCTATGAAAAGATCAAGCATTGTAGATTCAGCAGGTCACATTTTGATTTAGAACATCTGATTATATTTCACAGGGTCTGATATGACAGGGCCACTTAGTATCTATGGGTTCACAAAAGTAAGACCATAATGCATAATGTAATGGAATAAGATCTTTTCCTTAATCCTTTAATCCCAAAGTTATCAAAGTTGACATAATAAACATACTAACACTATAACACTAACCTTATCCTCTATCTCTCTTCAAATTCATACCAGAAATCACTTTCCAAGAGTTGGCTTCATTTTAAGGTAGAATTTTGGGTTATGTGGTGATGTCAATGGAGGGATGGGGGAAAGTAGCCCCAACATCTCTTTCCCATCCATCACCTTCTACATGGCTTGAAATTACATCATAAGAATTAGTACTTCTGTTTAAAGCTCTGATAAAGCTTTGCTTTATCCTTTAAGATGCAAACACCCTAGAAAGGTAGAGTATATACTACCTTACTACTCACTGTAACCTTGACCAATTCATTTACACTTTCCTCCAAGGACAGATGAAAAGAAAAAGGAAGTGGGTCTTTTGATTGAGGTGAAGGAAGAGGAGACTAATTGCAGCATTTCAGGAGATTCTCTAAGGAAGTGATTAGGCTTAAGGGAAACACATACATACCCTTGGGAAAAAAAAAACACTTGGCAGTGGGAGAGAAAGCCAAACTATTACAGCTACCTCCTGATGTTTGCTTTAGGTAATTCCAGGATGAATACTTGCAGAGGTGTTCACAAAATGGACTTGTAACAAGTGATATTAAGTCCTATATACTAAGAAGGTTTTAATGTAAAGTTGGAACTCCAATATTAAATAAATTGCTGAAATTTTAAAAACTTAAAGAAATGCAACAGTCAGCTCTGATGATTATTAGAAACTATTAGCAAAGTGTGGGTTTACATACAAACAACAAGTTTAGTATTGAATAGTAAGTGGGCAACCTTAAAGCTATGTATTGATTTTGAATTTGGGCTGGCATTGTTTAGAACTTCATTCATTTAACACATTTTTACAGAGGCCAATTATCTGAAACTAAACTGAGAATATGATAAAAAGTATTCAACAGTCTCTGAAAAATACTGCCTTTGAAAATAGTAATAACAGCTTCCAATGGTATTTTTAATCACTTGAAAACACCAACAAAATATTTTTTTTTTATTTGCTTGTATGTTTTGTTTAAGTCTCGCATTTGGCCCTGATTTGATCCCCAAACACTTGCTTTATCTGTTTGTATATTTAGAATCTCTAAAAGTTGTCTTAAAAGGCATTTTGCCATCAGTAAAGCTCAAATGAGGCCAACAAATCTTTTATCAAATTCCAAAGCTAACACAGAAGAATTAGTTCAGATTGTTAGGAGGCTGCTATTTATAGTTCCTGCTAGGAGTTTCCCACTGAGTAAAAGGTTAGTTTTCTACTTTGGGGGATTTTTATCAACAATGATGATTTACATTTATAAACTACTGCCGATGCTTAAGAACAAACAAGACAAGAAGGTATCTCAGGAAATAAGAACTATTTAAAACTAAAAATATTCTTTACTGGTGCTATTTCCTTCCTCAACCTGTTAGTTTATATATTTTTTTCTATACTGCATTTTAGAAAAATGTTTACTTTCTCTCATACTAAAACATTGTGTTGATTTCTAAGTAAAGGTTATTAAAATAAGAAAAATAAAAATAAGTTATTCTTGCCCACAGTTGAGGAAATAAAAATCTCACAAAATCCAAAGAGTAATTAATATCCTACAGTGTGACATTTCAGTTATATACTTCTTTATGATAGTTTTAGAAACATAAACACAGGGTCCCTTGGGTGGCTCAGTCAGATAAGCACCCGACTTCAGCTCAGGTCATGATCTCACAGTTTGTGAGCTCAAGACCCATGTTCGGCTCAGTGAGTTCAAGACCCACGTTGGGCTCTGTGCTGCCAGCTCAGTCTGGAGCCTGCTTCAGATTCTGTGTCTCCCTCTCTCTCTGCCTCTTTCCCACTCATGTTCTGTCTGTCTCTCTCTCTCTCAAAAATTAATAAACATTAAAAAAAAGAAACATAAACATAAAAAAGTACCCAAGAAAAACTACCTTTTTAAGTTAATAAGATTAAAGGCTAATATGGAGCAGAGAAAAAAACAAATGCAAAGGGTATGCTTAAAAAGAAATTAGCAAAAGAAAACAACATAAATTTAAACTAGAAAAAGAGTTCAATAAATCAGAAATAAAGCAACTCAGGATATTCTATTGCTAGTGTTCTTTAAAGTTTTGGGTGATACAGGAAAGCAACCATGAAACTATTAGAGGAGACAAAGTTGAATGTCCAACAATAGAAAGAAGTAAAGTAATTGAATAATAGTCCTACAAATTGCCTCTAGAAATAGGAACAGTGCTCACATGGGCACACACAGTGGAGACAAGTGAATCCAAAACTTTTACCACTTCAGAATTTTGACTCCGGTTATTTCTAACATATTTAATACTGCAATTGGGCTTTAACCACAGGAAAAGCAGAGATGAGAGAGACAAATTTCTTTTGTTTTCTTTCTTAATTTTATCTTTTTTTATTTTCTTAGACCTAAAATTCCAAACAAATTTCTTTCATATAAGTTTTGTCCTGGAACTTTTTTTTAACGCAACTTTTCCATAATATATAATAACAAAATATATATATTTTGACAAGTCTTGGTGACATCTCAAAACTGAATTCAAGGTCTGACTAAACAAAAAATGAAGAAGAAGAAAAAAGCACGTATGTGTGTGCACACACGTGCATATGCGTTGATAGCTTGTTGGTGTCACTCAATCTTCATTTAAGTCTACAATGAGTCATGATTCAAAACACACGGCATGTTGAAAATGGTTAAAATACTTTTTATATGAAAACATATAAGCTGCATCAAAGACCTATTCTGATGTTCTCCCAGCCATTTTAAGAAGATTTCAAAAATAACTATTTGAAAAAATGAAAATAATTGAAATCATTTCACCTTTAATGTTATTATGACAGCTTCTGGATATACCAAACCAACCATGTGATAGGACTTTCTGTACATCCTGAAAGAAAAAAATAAGTGTATATATAAAGCTCATTTATTCAAAATTTTCAACTATTTTTTAAAGATGAGGGAAAACATTACTTTTGACTTTTTCAACTTTCATTTTTAGTGACAGGCTACCTTTTTGGTAATGATGATAACTACGGTCACTGTCTATTGAGCATCTACAATATGGCATATGTTCAAATGAATTTGTCTATGCACAACCACCCTACAAAGTCAACATGATTGACATCTTTGCTCTAACTTCATCTTATTAAAAGAGACTGTCCTTTGTATACGCAACAAAGCTTTCTGGCATGTCACTTTATCAATGACAGAAGAGTATTCTTGTTTTCTGTTGATTTGTGTGCCAAAATTTTCAATCTATAAGCTGAAATGTCATTAAAAATATTGCCATTACAGATTCTGTTCTTTGTTTTTTTATAAAATGGAAATTATAAGAGACTATATAGAATTTACACAGATTTTTTATTTTTAAGTTAAGAATATTAGGACAGACCATATTGACAAAAATTGCTTAAGTTTGTTCAAATTGTCATTTAATAAAATTTAAGAAAAATTATACATAAAGAACAAAGTTGTTTCCATTTTGATAGCATCAATAAAATATTTTTATTAATCAGTAATTTGTTGGATTTTTTCCATCTTTTGATGGCCAACCAAAATGACATAAACCAAATATATGAAACTCCTCCACTAGTTCACGTAAGAATAGGATCAGTGTGATACCCCAATGTGTAAAATAACAATAGGCATTGATTCAGAACTAGAAGATATGTGGTTCATTCACAAAGTCCTCGGAAGAAAGAATTTAACTATTAATCATGTTCCTTTTTATATTATTAGTCCATAGGAAAGCTGCATTTCTAGACTATATTGTTGTAACTTTCCCAAAATGCCTGAATAAAATAATAATTTAATGATTATATCATTAGTTAAATGAGGGAGGTCATCATAAGAATAGTCATTTGGAAGTTTTGTACCTTTCATAAAAACACTACAGAAGATGCTAACCTTTTTGATTCAGTATATCTTATATTAAAAATCCATAAGATATATTACTTAGTTTCTATATAAAACCTATCTTTTCATAAAATAATAAATGCTAAAATTCATGTTTCCCTTTTTAATCTTGACTTCTTGGAAGCTCAGAATTAAAATACTGCATTTGCATACATCTCTAGCCTAGGTTTTCTTGCTAAAGTATTTTCCCACTTTATTACAGAGACATTATTACTTTATTTCTATACTTTCATTTTATGTTTATTTCAAATGACTCTAAATGATTTCTGAATGCGGATAATTGGTTATAGTAAAAAAATTATCCTTATTCTCTATCTCTATTGGAAGATTTCAGAGCAGTTTATAAGTAAAAATACTTATATTAATTACTCTATTGAGATAGCATAATTATTCTAGTCTTGCAGGGCACAGAAACTAGTAATTACACTATAACAGACCCAGAAAATAATTATTGTCAATAATTATATTTAGTTGTTTTGTGTGGTTATTTTTGAGGCACCAGTCTTTTCTATTTTTCTAGTTATTATTACTAGTAAGTAAATGGAGGTATAGAGGAAATAGAAGGATAATGGACTAGGAAAAGAAGGTCAATATAATAATCAGAAGTAAGAAAATTTAAGTAACTTTCAATTGGTGTGACTTCATGGCACAGAAGGCAGTAGACTGTAGTGAAGAGAAGACATACTTTCAATCACAGACTAGCTACTCACTATCTATGTGACCTTTGGAAAGCTATTTAACGTCACTCATGTGTAAAACAAGGATAATTATAAGCTTTTTGTGAAGGGTGAATGATGTAAATGCCTAGCATAGTATAATAACTATTCAATGCTAGAAAGCCATTATTATTATTAATGTTACTGTTCTCACTATTCTGCAGCCAGTACTGTTGGCTGCAGTTCTTAGGTTCTTCAGGGCTCCTTGGGCTCTGTGGGAACTCTGGAGCTATTTCCTTAGACCTGGAGTAGGTTGAGAAATGAGTATCAGTGCGCATTCCCCTTACATGGAACGTAATGAAAGACAAAGAAGATTATCTTTCAAAGGAGACAGAGAAACTTTCCCATGATCATTTTACAATACTATAATTGGGAGTAAAATATTAGGACAAAAAAGTAGGATGTTGGAATCAATCAGTGTGGAAGAAACTTTAATACAGTTGCCTAACATTTGAGTAAATAGCTGATATATTAGAAGTTGCTGAGGGGCGCCTGGGTGGCTCAGTCGGCTAAGCCTCCAACTTTGGCTCAGGTCATGATCTCACATTTGTGGGTTCAAGCCCCGTGTCGGGCTCTGTGCTGACAGCTCAGAGCCTGAAGCCTGCTTCTGATTCTGTGTCTCCCTCTCTCTGCCCCTCCCACTCTCATGCTCTGTCTCTCTCTGTATCAAAAATAAATAAAACATTAAAAAAAATTTTTAAAAAGTTGCTGAAAAAGAACAATGAGTTTCCTGGGCTCCTGCAGGTGGTGAAAGTCCAACTGGAAATACGGTGGATTATTTTTGTAAGTTTTTACTATAATTGCAAAATATAATTCAAAAACTAAAAAAAAAAAAAAACAACCCTCCACAGAAAACAAAAACTACTTTATGTCAGTCACTGTGCTAGGTAAAAGACCAGTGGTAAACATGAAAAATACAGCTGCTGCTTTCACGGGGCTTACTGAGCAGTGAAAAGGGACAATAAATAAAAATATATGATTACAGGGGTGCCTGGGTGGCTCAGTCAGTTAAGCGTCAGACTCTTGATTGAGGCTCAGGTCATGATCTCACGGTCATGAGGTTGAGCCCCGAGTGGGACTCTGTGTACAGGGTGGAACCTGCTGGGGTTTTCTTTCTCTCCCTCTCCCTCTGCCCCTCCCCAGCTCATTTTCTCTCCCCCCCTCAAAATAAATAAACTATATATGTGTGTGTGTGTGTGTGTGTGTGTGTGTGTGTGTGTATGGTAAACTGCTGGTTACCATATATAGAGAAGTGATAAACAGTGTTTACAGAGTGCTCAGGGAAGGCCTCTGAAAAGAGAGAAAGGGCCAGGCAGGGGGAAGGGTGTGGAAAATCATTTTTGGTAGAGGGAATAACAGGACAAATGTCCCCAAGGGAAGAAAGAGGTAGGGATCTTCATGGGGTTGAAATCAGAACAGTACAGATATTCAGTTAAAAATAAGGATAGCATCTGATGAGATGAGAAGGTAAAAGGGGGCCTAACCCTGCAAACCCATGATACAGAAGTTGCTTTTAACACCAAGTGAAATGGAAAACCAATCGATCGTTTTAAGCTTAAGAGTGACAGAGATTAATTTATATATTTAGAATTTACTTATTTGGAGAGGGCACTTGCGGAAGAGGGAGGTCCAAATGGAAAGTTACTGTCCTATTTCTGATGGCAGGTAACAGAGACGGAGATTGGGGTTGCAGGAGTGGAGATGCAAAAGCCAGTAGATTAGAGGTACTTTTGGGTGGACAAATGGCCAGGACCTGCCGAGGCACTGAGTCTTGGGAGGGAAGACTTGACGTGATGCTCGGGAAGGCTTTCTAACTTTCAAAATGGAAGACAATTATCTTTGAAAATTGAAGAGAAGCATATGCCATTATTTCTATGCACTTCCTAACGGGGCTACAAGTATAATAAAAGAGATTTCATTTCCATGTGTTTGTAGCATATTGATTTCTTCCAGGTTGCATGCTGGTTTAGTTGTCTTAAGTACATTTTATATCTCTATAGCCTACTAAATAAAATATTTTATGTAGCATATGGAAAAAATAAAAATGTAGGATATCAATATATTTTGCAGAAACCTTAATCTTTTATTCGGTGGGAATAGAAATTTACTTCCACAGTTTCCCTCATTTTTACTTTGCCAAGTTCTACAGATCAAATATATATTCTTTCATCAAATCATACATACTGTCTTTTATCTGTGATTCTCTCACTGACTTTCTGAGCTACTATTGAGATGTTAATATCAATTTGATGTTAATGAAAATCAATAACTGTCACACACTTTCTTAAGTTTTTTTTTTTTTAATGGGGATAGATATTCCTTTTCTCCAGCTCTGCCTCTCTGTTGCAGACATTTGGTCCCACCAGGCAGAGTTGGGACCAGTTTATGCATCTTGTAAGGGGGTGTGGGTATCTTCACACCACACTAATCGAACAGCTTATTATGAAGATTATTTTATCAAAGCCAATTAGATATTGTTAATAAATACTCAAAATAATTTAAATAATTACTGACTGGCTGTTATTGTGGATAATATAGGTACAAGCCAAGATACTTCAAGCTTTATGTGCTGTAGTTATATTTTCAAATGGCATCAAATACTTCTTGCAATGCATTCTCATTTACATTTTTAGAAACCCAAATGTGTTTCCTATTGTTCCTTTAATAGGGGAAAATTAAAGTGTACAATGTTCATTAAAAATAATAACAAGATGTCAGAAGATGAAAAATGACGTGATCTCTCTTAAATTTAAGTACATTGACAAAAAATTCTCTGTTCCTCAATTTTATTAGTTTCAAAAATGTTTCATCTTTTTTATATATAATTTAATATAATTTAATTGTTTTTTAATCTAAGAGATTTCTAAAAACTATTTTTCAAAATTGTCAGATGTAACATGTTTATTTCAAGTCTTTAATTTTAATTCTGGAACATTCTGTTTCCTAGACAGAAAAAGACTGTATTCTTTTTTTAAGTTTATTTATTTTGAAAAAGAGAGAGAGAGGGAGAGAGAGAACTAGCAGAGGAGGGGCAGAGAGTGAGGGGGACTGAGGATCCGAAGCAGGCTCTGTGCTAATAGCAGGGCTGGAACCCACGAACTGTGAGATCATGACCTGAGCTGAAGTCAGACCCTTAACGGACTGAGCCACCCAGGCGCCCCAAAGACTGTATTCTTAAGGGCTAAATGAATATAAAATTAGGCCACATTAACATGTATTTCACAGGGCTCCTGGGTGGCACGTGGTGGTTAAGCGTCAAACACTGGTTTCTGCTCAGGTCATGTAGTACAGAACTCATTTTTCCAAAGTGTTACATTTTACAGGTAAAATTAGTTGTGTAACATATGAATGTGTTATAATTTCTGAAACAGTTACTCACAAAGGTTTATTTGAGGACACTGGTCAGCCAAAAGTCTTTGCTTTTAGTCTTCATGTCATTTTAAAAGAAATGAGAATAATACACCCAGGATAAAACATTTTTGTTATAGGCAAGTTCATAATAAAGCCCTAAATTTGTTCATTCTATGTACACTTATAGTTCGGAAGTTTTCCTCAAGAAGCAAAATATTCGACTCCCATAACTTTGATATGGTAAGTATATCTCCCGCTTTCCAAATTTTATTATCTTGAGATACCATGATTTCACTTACCTTTCCACAAAAATTCCAGCTTGCACAGCATGCACGATGCTTCGAAATTTTGGCTTTTCCTCAGATTTCTTTTTCATCAACCCCATTTTCCGTGTAAAGGTAGAAGCCAGCCAGTCCCGTACTTCTGATGGGACTGAATCCGTCTGAATGTCACCAAGCTCATCATCAGTATCCAGCAGTCTTCTACAAAAATGTATACTGATTAAACTTTAGGAAAAGGTGAAGAAAAAACTGATAACAAAACAAACACTGAAATAGGACTTAAAATATAGCAAATCATTCTCTGATCACCCCTCAATATGAGCTGTCTAAGAAAAGGAAAATGATTGGATTAACTCTGAAGTCCTCAAACTGATTCTTTCTGAAGGCAAGCATTAGTGGCCTTGATCATTTGTAGCTTTCCCAACATTTAAGTGTAGTGACACCAATCTGAAGATATTAATATACTATTCTTGTAATGAATAAAACTAAAACAGAGAAGAAGTTTCATAAACAGATGTCTGTTATTAAAGGAGGCAACTGGAGTGAAAAGAACAAAGGGGACTTAAAGGTATAAAAGTTATCTTGTAGTTAATAATCTTAAGTACATATGGCACAGATAGCACAATCTATTTGAATAAGGCCTTGGTGTTTACAAAAGTCATTCACATGTGCTATTTCATTTGATCAGAATCTCTAAATTTTAGGAAAATAATAAATTAAGTCCTCTAAAATATATTTATTCTGATAGCAACATCACAGATTAAAAAGTGAATAAGAAAAAAAGATAACAAATGGATTATTTTGAAAAACTCATTTTAGGTGACAGAGACAGTGGAAGTAGAAAAGAAACACCTCCTGCTCTGTGCAGATGCTGTCCTGAGGGTGGGAGTCTGGTGGGTTTAGAACTGCCGGCCGAGGAAATCAATAAAGTGAGTGAAGAAGCTATTGGGAACTGAACCGGGGGCACAGTCAGTCTCCTGTATAAACTCCACACAGACAAGATTGACTGGACTGATGGGTCGTAATACCTGCCCTTAAGGTTGGTCAGCTCTAGTCATCCAGAACTTCCTAAAGGTCTGAACTGGCAAGATAGTGTGAAAGGTTCCCCACAAAATACAGAAACTCTACATAGCGATTGAGCTTTGCCTCCAGGAAGAACACAGGTCAGCTCTGTCTCATTTGACTTCGTTATTTCCTTGTCAGTGCACCAATTTAATAAATCAGAGGTATTTTTAGTACACTGTAGTTTTCACTTTTGAGTTCCATTTGCTTGGGTAAATCTCTTTACACAGAGTGAAGGCTGAGGATCATAAGCTGATGGAAGGTAGCCAGAAATGACAGTGTGTGCTAAAGCCTGCAGAACAAGTCACACTAACTTGAGAGCGCAGGGACAAAGGAAAGGGCAAAAAAAAGTAGAAAGCCCACTCAAAGCACCTAGTGCTACCAAAAAGAGGCTCAGAAGATTATATGATGACCTCTATGTACTGCTGTTTTCTATAAACAGAACAGTCATTTGCCAGTATTTCTTTTTCATGGTATTAAACAAGCACAAATGCATTTATGAAATATCTTATGATAAAATATATCCAACTTAAGGGCTAGAGTTACAAAACCACATGTATACATATAAAGACAAAAAAGACTTACATAATTGGAAGTTAATACTGATTAATACTTACATTACATCATTTTTAACTTTCTTTCGGAACTTACGTTTGGATGATTCTGATTTACCCTTAACACACTGACACTGTAACTCAAAGCAAAATGCTTTTTTAAGCATTTTGTCCATTTCAAATTAGATTGCTCAGCCAATTGTAGCAAGACATTACACTACAGGGTTTAGAAATTCAGGATTTATGCCATTTCTATTACTTCTTATCCAGTTATCAAACAAAGCTACAGAAGAGGGCAGGTGGATTGAGAATCATTGTGGTGTAATTCTGTGATGTCACCAAATTCCAAGAATTCTCCTGCTGCTTTGTTTTATCAGCTACTTAAAGTAGAATGACAGACACATTGTAATGGTGGCCAATTGATTCTTTACAAATTTGATATTGATGACTGTATGTCCTAAACTCTTAAGTTGTCTAAGACAGATCATCAAACATGACAAAATCAGCATATGGAAATGAGATTTCATATTGGGGTGTGGGATTAGGAGTCTGGTAATTCTTAATTATGATGTATGATGTCATTCATTAAGAAGGAAAGAACATATGGGTGTCCCTGGGTGGTTTAGTCGGTTAAGTGTCTGACTCTTGATCTCAGCTCAGACCTTGATCTCAGGGTTCTGAGTTCAACCCCCACGTTGGGTGTGAAGCCTACTTAAAAAATTATTAAAAAAATAAGAAGAGAACATATAATCTTGGAGAAAGAGTGATATGAACTCATTTGTGGATGTAGGAATAAAGAAGAGTGTGTAAAGAGGAAAGCATGAGCTGTGCTGTTCTCTAATTAAAAGCAAATTTTGAAAAAGCAACAAATACCTCTTCAATGGTTAATTTTATATGTTAAACATGGCTAGGGCATGGTGCCTGTTATTATTGGTCAAACAGTTGGTCTAGGTGTTGTCTGCAAAGGCATTTTTCAGATGCAAAAGCAGATTACTCTCTATAATGTGAGTGGGCCTCATTCAATAATTGAAGGCCTTAAGAGATAAGACAGAGATTCCCTAAAGAGGAAGGAATTCTGCCTTCAGATTGCCTTCAGACTAAAGATTTCAACATTTACTCCTGCCAGAATTTCCAGCCAGGGTCAGCCTGTTCTGAAGATTTCCATCTTGCCAGCCACCACAATCACATGAGACAATTCCTTAAAATTAATCAATTTCATTCTTCCTCTCTCTTGCTCTTTCTCTCTCATTCTCTTTCTCTAATAATATAAAGAGTAAGGAGATATATATCTTTACATATATATAAAAGCTAAATATATAATGGCTACAAATGAATATTTCCATCATTCACGAACACTCTGTGGTAACTACCAGCATGGATTATAAATCAGATAGATGACAAAGGCACAAATCTGTCATATTAATATTCACTTAATAGAGAAAGTCAATTGTACTTCTGGTTTTTAAATATAAAAATCATTTTCAAGGAACTAAAATGACTCTTTAGCTATTGTGGATCTAAACACCATGCTGTCTTTTCATGTCTTAATAGCTCTTTTTTTCTTTATTGCTGAATCACAATCTATTGTATGGATATACTAGTTTGTTTATACATTCAACCAAGGTTATCTTGGTTGCTTCCAAGTTCTGACAATTACAATAAAGCTGGTAAAAATAGTTGTATGCCAAGTTTTCCACTTCATTTGAATAAATACCAAGGACCACAATGGTTGGATTGTATGGTAAGAGTATGTTTTGTTTTTTAAGTAACTTCCAAACCACCTGCCAAAATGGCTGTACCAGTTTGCATTCCTACCAGCAATGAATGAGAGAGAGGCCAAGCCACCATCATCTCTCTCCTGGTCTACTGCAGTAGCCCCCTACTGGTCTCCTAGTTCTTGTCCTGACTCCCTTCTGCAGCCAGAATGCCTCTTTTAAAGTATGAGTTAGACCATGTCAATGCCTAATTCATAAAGTCCTACATAGTACTGTCTCCGCCTTCATCTCTTTTTTTTTCTTTCTTATGGATTAATTTATTGTAACAATACAGTATATAATACATATAACATAGAAAATACAGGTTCTTCTTTAGATCACATAATATCTTTTATAAACTTTTTTTTTTAAACTTTATAGTTTATTGTCAGGTTGGTTTCCATATAACACCCAGTGCTCTTCCCCACAAGTGACCT
>CM053578.1:58170791-58263216 GCA_028646485.1 Cryptoprocta ferox
AGTGGCTAAAATGAAGAACTCAAGAGACTATAGATGCTGGCGAGGATGTGGAGAAACGGGTACCCTCCTACACTGTTGGTGGGAATGTAAACAGGTACAGCCGCTCTGGAAAACAGTGTGAGGTTCCTCAAAAAACTATCAATAAAATTCCCGTATGACCCAGCAATAGCACTGCTGGGGATTTACCCAAGGGATACAGAAGTGCTGATGCATAGGGGCACTTGTACCCCAATGTTCGTAGCGGCACTTTCAACAATAGCCAAATCATGGAAAGAGCCTAAATGTCCATCAACTGATGAATGGATTAGGAAGATGTGGTTCATCTATAGAATGGAATACTACATGGCAATGAGAAAGAATGAAATCTGGCCATTCGTAGCAACGTGGATGGACCTCGAAGGTGTCATGCTAAGCGAAATAAATCAGGCGGAGAAGGATAGATACCATATGTTTGCAATCATAGGTCTAACAGGAGAAACCCAACAGAGGACCATGGGGAGGGGAAGGAGGAAAAGAGTTAGGGAGAGGGAGGGAGACAAAACACGAGAGACTCTTGAATACTGAAAACAAACTAAGGGGGGAAGGGGAACGGGGAAAGGTAATGGGGGATGATGGTCTTGGTGGAGGTCACTTGTGGGGAAGAGCACTGGGTGTTATATGGAAACCAACCTGACAAGAAACTATAAAGTATAAAAAAAAAATAAAAAAATAAAAAAATAAAAATTAGGTTTGCTTTCTTGAAAAACAAAACAAAACAAAACAAAAAAACAAAAACAAAAACAAAACAAAACAAAACCCTAAGAGTAATAAGAAAGTTTTGCTCAGACCTCAGAGTTATCTGAGGACAGAGATGATGACACTGTTAACTCTGTTACTTCCTATGAATCAGATGAGGAGCCAAACTTTATCTAATTAATACTCACAATATGACCATGAGGAAAATACAATTATTATCGGTGCCCTAATTTTACTGATGAATAAATTGAGGCACAGACACCTTAAGTGATTTGCTCAAAATCACAACCAGGAATGGCTGTGCCCCTTTTTGAGCTCAAGTTTGTCTGATTTCAGAGTTTGAGTTTTTAACTACTCAACTATCCTTTTCATCAAATGCATGTTTTCTTACTCAGTCCCCAGACTACCTTCACATTCAGGCAATAATATGAGTGATCATTATTTACTATCCCATATCTACCTTTAAATTTAGGGCTACAAATAATTGAACTTAAGAAAAAAGCATAAAGAAATTTGGCCCGCCAGCGAATTTCTGGTTGGAGAAAGCTTAAATTTATTTTTCAAGACTTGTATGTTGAATCATTCTTGCATAGAGAAATACATCTTGATAGTAGAATTTCAGGGTACTCTGAAGTACAATAAATTAAATGTTAGGATGAGAAAAGGTGATACTTTTGAAATGACATTTTGACTTGTCAGTGACCTACTTCCTGAGTGTGAAATACACTTGAATTAATTCTTCCAGGCTACCACTCAAGCACATTTATTTATTTATTATTTACTCCTTGTCTTGTTCCAAAAAAGACTTAAGATGGCAGGCTTGCAAATTTATTTCAGTAGTTTTTGTTGTTATTATTGTTGTTATTGTCGGCAGTTTTCTTTCCTTTTTTCTGTCTGCCTGATAGCTTTCTTCTTTTGGTGTTATTAGTCTTTTTTTTTTTTTTAACTGTGAGAAGGTGATTGTTATATTTGAGTGACTATTAAGACTGAACATTTGGGTGGATAAGTTAGTTATGCTGACCTTCGCTTAATTCTCAAGAGGCAAATCTTGGCTAAAACAAGGCCAGCTGAGGAGAATATTAGAGTGTGATGCATCTTTCTTCAAAGTCTAAGGAGGACTCTGTGCTTCCTCCATACCCACCCAAAGAAGCAGAGGCCTAGGCAGAGGAGGTTCTGTCCCCTAAGACAGGCGGAAGGGGCCAGGGGAATGTTGGAGGAGAAGTCTGAGAAGAAGTCAAGTTGCTTGGACAGTTGGAATTCAGATTATATATTTTTTTGAGTCAGTTGGGACATGGAAGTGGAGGGAATGGGTGAAGCAGAAAACTGCCCTAGGCCTGGCTTATGACTCTTGGCTTTCCATCAGAAAGTCTTCTTGGCTCAAAAATATCTTTGAAGACATTCATTAGGCACAAAGCTTCACATTCCATTAACTACCAATTTTTTTTTTTATTAATAAGCATCCTCTGTGGTTAGGAGAAATGCCTCTAAAGTCAAACTCCTGGCTTCATCACCTTTTAGTTGTGTGGTCTTAGAAAACATGCTTTATCCTGAGTTTCAGTTTCATTGTCAATAAAAGAGAAATTATAATCATTGTATCCCCAGTGGTTGAGTTATGAGGATGGAATGGGTATATGCACAGAAGCACTTAGAAAAGTGTCTGTCACAAAGCAAGTCCTCAAAGAACCCTCATTATTTACACATCTGCATGAGTTAGTCTAAGCAGACTTCTATTTCTGACATGAAGGAAAAGGAGGGTGTCCTGTCATGGGGATGGAAGAATTTAAGACATCATGGGAAGAATTCAGCACCTCTTGTTCAATGCCCCTAATCTATGGAGGGATTTCAAAGGGACTTTGGAGAGCGAAAGAACAACATAAAGAGTCTATGGATTGGGGAGCCTGGATGGCTCAGTTGGTTAAGCGTCCAACGCCAGCTCAGGTCATGATCTTGTGGTTCATGCGTTTGAGCTCCGCATCAGGTTTTGTGCTGACAGCTCAGAGCCTGGAGCCTGTTTAGGATTCTATGTCTCCCCCCTCTCTGCCGTTCCCCTGTTTGTGCTCTCTCTCTCTCTCTCTCTGTCTCTTTCTCTGTCTCTCTGTCTCTGTCTCTCTCTCCCTCTCTCACACACACAGACAAACACACACAAATAAATAAACATTAAAAAATTATTAAAAAAGGAGTCTGGGGCATCTGAGTGGCTCAGTTGGTTAAGCGTCTGACTCTTGGTTTCAGCTCAGGTCATGATTTCATGGTTCATGGGATCGAGCCCCACATCAGGCTCTGCACGAACAGTGCAGAACCTGCTTGAGATTCTCTGTCTCCCTCTCTTTCTGCTCATCCCCAGCTTGCATGGTCTCTCTCTCAAAATAAATAAATAAATTTAAAAAATTTAAAAAAAGAGTCTGTGGATCATAAAGAGGCAGTGGGAGGAATCTTCAAAGATAATTTTTACCTACCTTAAAATTTTATCTGGAAAAATAGGCAAATTCATAGAGATAAAAACTAGAACAGAGTTTCCAGGGGCTGAGGGGAGGAGGAAAGTGGGTTTTGTCATTTAATGTGTGCAGAATTTACTTTGGGCTTATGAAAAAGTTCTGGAAGTGGAGATTGGAGATGGTAGAACAACACTGTAAATGAACTTAACTCCACTGAATTGTACACTTTAAAATGGTTAAAATGGTAACTTTGATGTTACATATATCTTATCACAATACAGCAATATCTACCTAGTATTGATCTTCCTTTCTCATTGTCCCAGGAATAGATATATTTCTTCTTCTATTTGGAGGACTGAGACATAAGAGAAAGGCATTTCATTCTTCATATAACTGTATGTCTTTCCAAGGATTACTAAGAGTACTAGGTTGGAGGAAAAGGGTGGCCTGCAGGCCAGAGATGAAGCCTAAGGACCTATAGTTTCCCAGATCTGAGAGAGGTGACCCCACCACAAATCAAAATACAGGACTGCCTCCCCTGTTCCCAAGACTCATTGCTGTGAGGAACCGTTAATGTTCAGTTCAGCACCTCTTGTTAAAGCCCCTACTCTATGGTGGAATTTCCCAGTTGAAAGAGTCATTTAGCACAAAGTCATCTCATGTAGACTTGGGACAATATTTGGGCTACATTCTTAACCTTACAATTTTAACAATTAAATTTCTAACATTCTTTCACTTTTTTTGTAGCCTCATATACCCATTCCATATGAATCCTCTAGGGCTGTAGTTCTCAAAGGGTGGTTTCTAGACCACCAGAATCAGCAGCACCTGGGAACTTCAAGGCTCTACTCCAGACCTATTAAATTAGAAACTCTGGAGGTAGAGACCAGCACTCTGTTTTTTTTTTTAATTTTTTTTAACATTTATTCATTTTTGAGAGACAGAGAGGGACAGAGTATGAGTAGGAGAGGAGCAGAGAGAGAGGGAGACACAGAATCGAAAGCAGGCTCCAGGCTCTGAGCTGTTAGCACAGAGCCCGATGCAGGGCTCTACCTCAAAAACCCTAAGATCATGACCTGAGCTGAAGTCGGATGCTTAACTGACTGAGACACCCAGGCGCCCCCCAGCACTCTGTTTTAACAAGCCCTTCTGATGACTGTCATGAACACTAAAGTTTGAGAACTGCCCTCACCCATTTAGGGCTTGCCAATTAATGGAATACCTCTGCCAAGAAAACAAGATTTAGTTATGTTCCATAACATGGACTTAGCAGCACTGTTATTTCCATTAGCCCATTACTTCAATGACAAAGATAAAGAATATTGGTGAACTTTGGGGAAGGTATCTTAATTAATAAATATTTTATATTGATGTTACTAATGAGGATTATCTATATGTTACTTAATTGCAAAATAGAAAAGGTGATTTCTCAACTGAGCAGGGGTGGAGCATGGAAAATAAGAACTATAATATGCTTGGAGGACAGTAGTGTGAGGGAAGACAAAGAATATATTTTCTTCTAAACCTAGGAGACCAAAATATGACAAGAATGACAAGAGGGAGTTAA
Organism: Cryptoprocta ferox; assembly: GCA_028646485.1. Taxonomy (NCBI): domain Eukaryota; kingdom Metazoa; phylum Chordata; class Mammalia; order Carnivora; family Eupleridae; genus Cryptoprocta; species Cryptoprocta ferox. The sequence goes on from CM053578.1 coordinate 58,175,529, forward strand.
CAATAGCCAAACAGAAAAGCAAAATAGTTATCAATGTACATAAACTGTCCTTCATAAATATTTGTTGAATAAATGAATAAATGTATTAAAACATGGGCAGAAAATCTCTAGTTTTAGTGGTTGTTAAACTTTTCAGATATTTATAGTGGTTAGGAGAGGGGAAAAGTTCAATATTTTTTGGTTTATTTTGATGCATATGTTATATATGTTAGCATTTTCAGTCAGGCCTTGCTTCATATGTGAAAAATAATACCCAAAATATTTTTATAAATATTTGCTGTTATCCTGTGGCCCTTTATCCATATAGTGAGCCATGAGTATATTTGTTGACTCAAGTAATATATAAAACACAATTACCTAAAGGGGGAAAACTCCTGTTCCTTGAGTTTCAAAATTAAGATGCCACAGAAGGAGGAGAGGCTCAGGCAAAGACAGTGGAAGAGTATATAATGAGTCAGAGCAGGGTTTCCATTCCTATGAATATGCAAAGACAAGCCTTCAGTTAAATAAGGAGAGTCAGAAAGGAAGACAGAAGGGATCTGGAGAAGTGACGCTGAATCCTGCCTGACCTTCTCCAAACTGAGAAAAACTCTGAGAAGGGTGACAGCACACCCCAAATAATTTCCCAGGATCTTGGAACAGAAGAGTGCTGGATGCCCTACCACCTCCAGCCCCCACTTCTGAGGGGACCTGGAGGACAGCAAGATCCCAGTGCAGAGCTGGTTGGTGTGTGTCTAGACAGACAGACTCAAAGATGATGGTGGCTCAGCCAAGACGGATGGAGATGGGGATGAGAGAAAAGTGAGGGAGAGTACACAGAGACAAAATATACTTGGGAAGTAGGCTTGCTGATAAAATATGGCAAAGAATAAAAAAATGCCCTTGTATTTAATGAGAAATTAAATTTCCAGTACTCGATCCTTGCCCAAGGACCATGTATTATCATTTAGCTGTATCGTGGAATCAATATGTTTAGTGGGCTACCTTGGAAACTGAATCAACCTATTACCTTGTTTTACAGGAAAATAAGAGTGTGAATTATAAGTAGCTAACTTAGAAATCACACATTTGTGTTAGGACTTATTATTAGGATAAGACGACTCCCAGGATGGCTTAGGATTTAAGAATTTGTGCTTTGAAACAAGGCAGACCTATGTGGCTATTAGGATGCTCTCAACGGCAAGTGACATCAAACCTAACCTGAAGTGGTTTAATTAATAGGGACATTTATTATTCTCCTTAAGAAGAAAACTAAAGGTAGGTTTGACTCCAAGAAGGGCTTAGTTTTAAAGTCTGTAGGTCAATATCATCAAGGACGCAGGTTTCCTCCATCTTTCTATGCTGTCAACTTTTAGTGTTAGATTTAGCTTTATGCTTATGGCAAGATGGTTGTATCAGTTTTAAGCCATCAAACCCAGATACAGCAAAACCCAGAGGCACAGGACTCCTGTTTTATGGAGAGGAAAGCTTTTGTCTACAGTCCCATCAGTCTTCCTTTTATATTCCTTTGATCAGAATTGCATCATACATCCATATATAAACTCACTGGTTAGGGAACCGGAGGCTAATTACTGGTTTAAATCAATTAAAATTTCACTCCCTGTGACCTTGGGCCTGGAATTGGTCTTCCCTGAATCATTTGTCTTTGCAGAGAAGAATAAATAATTGAAAAAAAGAATGAGTTCTGTTGGCAAGGAAGAAGAATGAATGTTGAATTTAACTTTGAACTTGTCTCTGACACTTAATAATTATATGATCCTAAGCAAATCTATTTGCTTTCCTTATGCTTCAAGTTTCTTAGCTTTATAGTGGAAATAATATAAGTATCTAATTTATAGGATTTTTTGAGAATTATATGTAATCATAAATGCAAATTGCATACATTGCCTTGATTATAAATAATTGTCAATTATTACTAGAAAAGAATAATATTTAAAGTTATATTTTTCAAATCCAGTAAATATTCATTTATATTTTATTGACCCCAAATTTCACAAACAGTAAGATCTTATATAACATATGGAGCTTTTTCTTATTAGTCATCTCTCAAAAGATCTGGTCAGATTTTTTTTCCCCTTTTCACCAGTGAGGCTGTTTTTGAAAGTTTGTAGAAAGTAACACACCACAGATGGACAGAAAATATGAAAATCACCCAAAATGTACTGCCACTTTTTCTAAGCCTGGTTTTCACACTCCATCCACAGGGTGAGAACAGCCTACAAACACATCACTCCAAACAACCACCCCTCCCTACAACTCACACCATAAAAATGGAGTTCATAAAAATCATAATTTGCTTTTTAGTGATTCACTGAGCTCCAACACTGTCTTAGCACATACCCTTCAACTCGATTTCCTCAGGGACCCCTCCAAATAAAAGCAATCTAATATATAAGAGCCCATATCTGTAAATGTTCCCTCACTAACCAAATGATAAGCAGCTCCCTCCTGTCACCCTGCTGGTGGCTAAGGTAGGTTAGGCATGAGCAGATTTTTAGACAGGACTTTCAACCATGGATAAAACCACAGAATTCCAGAATAGAAAAAGGCTGAAGGCTTCATCTTCCATGTAAGAAAACCAATGACTAGAGAAAGAAGAAATCAAAAACACTTGCCCAGACGCTTATTGTCCTTAGTAGGAGCAAAACCCAGATAGGAGTTGTTCCAAATCCCACACAAATCTTAATCCAGGTCCCCTATGTGTGGTTCTAACATAAATATTTTAATTTTCACTCTAGAGAGGACCAAGTTGTTATTGCTGTTTAGCAAAGTTCTTTCCTCCATTCTCAATTCTTTGTCATGAGATTTATTTTTTTCATATAATTTATTGTCAAATTGACTAACATACAGTGTATCCAGTGTGCTTTTGGTTTTGGGGGTAGATTCCTGTGACTCATTGCTTACATACAACACCCAGTGCTAATCCCAAAAAGTGACCTCCTCAATGCCCATCACCCATTTCCCTCTCCCCAGCCACCGCCCCCCCCCCATCAACCCTTAGTTTGTTGTCTCTATTTAAGAGTCTCTTATGGTTTGCCTCCCTCTCTGTTTGTAACTATTTTCCCCCCCTATGGTCTTCTGTTAAGTTTCTCAAGTTCCACATGTGAATGAAAACATGTACCTGTCTTTCTCTGACTGACTTATTTTACTTAGCATAATACCCCCCAGTTCCAACCACATTGCTGCAAATGGCAGGATTTCATTCTTTCTCATATTTTGGCATGGGATTTAAATAAAATTGATCTCCTACCTGCCTCATGAGATGTTTGACCACTGTACTTGTATATCCAACTCCCCTGGATATATTGTTTGAGGGATACATGTATTACCTGACTAGAATCAATGAAACATAAAGGTTATGTTTGTCAGAGCCTCTGGGAATGAAACTCTTTGTCATTTCTGCTATATTTGAAGGTGTGAGGATATAAAGCTTGAAAATACTGTTGCCATCTTCCTACCACTCAAAAGATCAGAAGGAGACCATTACAGAGCAAGCAAAACACAGAGGTGGGTCCCTAGACTTCGTTTTACTGCAGTCATCTATGCTTATAGTCAGCACTAGCCGTCAATGTATAGGCAGTGAGAGTTTCTTGAAAGTGGTTTGATTGGGCTTTCTGTCACTTATAATTGAAATATTCATGAAAGGTGTTCATTAGTCCTGCTCTTCTTTTTCCCTTCTTGCCTGTGTTAGCTCTAAATGTCCATGGAGTACACATGAGTCAGTGCCATCATGGTGTACAGGTTGTAGTGATTAACCACAAAGGGTTTGCTCTCTATTGTCACACTGAACCCATAGTTCTATAGCCTATGGCCTATATTTTGGCCATAATTATCATAGCACTCTTACCCATGCTGAACAATTGAGTTTGAAATAAATACTAATTAACCTTTCTGATTTTGCAATGCTACTTATGTTTTGCTTATTTGAAGAGCCTTGGTTGTGTACTAGTTAGCTCCATCTTTATCTATATTTTCCACTTATGCTTTTCTACTTCCGAAGGATAACTTCTCTACCTCATCTTTCCATAACTATTATTTCTCTTTAACACAAATCTCTTTTTAACTCTTCATCTCCAGGCTTATGGAAGCCTTCCATTCTATAAAAAATATGAAACAAATAAACAAACAGGTAAATGTCCCCATTAATAAATTGCTCTATTTCTACTTTTTCCTACACTAGTAAATATTTGAAAAATAATCTCATTTCTTTTTGAGCCATTCCATAGTAATTCTTCACACTACTATAATCTGGGTGACTTTTCTCTTTACTGAAACTCCACTCAGTCATCAGGAATCTCCGAACTGCATCCAGTGGTTATCCCTGTGGCATTTGATTTACCCTTTTTAGTAACCCAGCTCTCCACTGGCTTTTGGTGCTTCGTATCTTCAGATACATCTCTTGCTTCTATATCTGTTCTTCCAATGTCTTCTCTCAAGTAGCTTTCAATGCTTGTCTTTTCCATATCTGTCCTTGACTACCTTCCTACTCTACACCTCTATTTGGCATTTCATCCTGTCCCCTGACTTCAGTTACTAGGGTTACATGGTGACCCATATTGAGATGGAACTCCAAGAGTTTGTGAAAGCATTTGGAAGTGAGAAAAATGCACATTTGAAAAGTCAAAAAATAATGTGTTGTTTTTTACAGAGGCTTTATTTTATCTTCAGAGGCAGATTGCTCTCTTTTATTATGAAAAATATTTTGAATAGGTCCTTTAGTTATATAAAAATAAGGTGAAGGCCCTAGTCCAGCATACAGAAGATTGAGACAACGTAACTGCAGGAGGCTAACCGTCTCTAAACAGTAATGTACACAGCTGTCCTCATTGGGAGCATAGCTGCAACACTGCAGATTCAGCGCCTTTTAGAAAAAGTGTCATTTTTTTCTAAATATGGATTTACACTGCCTAGTCTTTGAACATAATTGTTTATCCTTAAGATGAATGCACAGGTCGACATAATTTTGATAGCCCTTTCCTTTCTCTTGGCCTTGGAACTTGAGGTCCTGAATTCAGGAAAGGAAAATATGTTGAAAGGCACTTGCACAGGGGATAAGTTGGCTTCTGGAAGATGGGCTTGGATTTTAGAGGACCTCTACGGAAGGGGGTGAGTTATGGGTTCTAAAGGCATCCATCAGGAAGGTCTTACAGCAGTTACAGCTGACTCTAGCATCAGTTTAGGGAACTGGAAGAAGGTATCGAGCTCATGCTTGGGAGTGATACCCACCTATGGATTTCTGGATTTGAGGGGAAAATAGGTGATCTGCAGAGGAACTGTTCAGCATTCTGAAGCCAGAGACCTGGCTGCAAAGGAAACTAACAGCCAAGGAAAATGGGTTAAAAAAGTAAACACTCACTGGTCATTCTCAAAAAGTTTAGGATGGGGATCATGTTGAAATAGCAAAGGAGTTCCAATTACTGAAATCAAAATAAAGCATAAAAGATTCTGACACCTCTGTGCTATAATCCCCAAATTCTCATCTCTGATACTATATTTCTGAACTTCAGTGCTCATATATCTAGTATTTTCTAGACATTTAAAAAAATTAAGTCCTTTTGTTAGAAGTCATGCATTTAAGAAAGAGCATGGGGAGCTTTGCCAAGGAACAAAATTCATAAACTTTTTAAAGGAATACCTGCAAGTCTAATCATATCCAGTTTGGAATCTTAACTCTGTACAATTCTTACTCCATGTTACTCCCTCTAATTATGACTCAGTGCTGCTACTTAGTGTTTCCTCCTGTAATCTGTCTGTATGCTTGGGTTTCTCTCTCTAACATGCAACCTCCCTGTATCTTGTTTGCAGCATCTGTCCTTGTGCTTAGTTAGATCTTCATGGCTCTTGACAGTTCTAGCCACCAACTATGTGCACAGTTGACCTTCTGATTCTGCTGACCAGTGTGTCTGATATTCATTGCAAATCCTCAGTAACTATTTGTTTCATGAGTGAATGTTCCTTGGTAAATCCCTGCACTCTATGATTTCAAGGAACTTAGGCTCCAAGGTGCCCCAAACTTCACTCGATTTCTACCAGAATAACTTCAGGAAGTGTTGATTGACATCAGCACATTCTTCCTCAAGTTAATCTCTCATAAAATGAAGAACCCTTAGACTTAGCAAGACACAGAAGTCAACTGAGAACGTTTTTATCAAGAGGTGTAGCCTATTAAGATTCCTTTCCATCAGTTTGGACTTTGCTTTCATTTCCATGTAACTACAGCCCACGTGTCTTCATTTTTTTTTTCAGGATCAAAACCTATTTTTCAGGGAATAATTTTATGTATTCACTAGAAAGTATAAATTATATATCTTAATATGATATGTATCCTAAAGGTATTTGCATTTTTATTAGTACAATAAAAACAGTGGTTATTAATTAACTTTTACTCTTTCAGGTATTATGCTGCATTTAATCCTCAGATCAACCCTATGAGGTTAGCATTGTCATTATTCTTAGTTTACAAATGATGAAGTAGGAAATAGAGAAGTTAAGTAATTTTCTTAAAGGAAGGAAATATTGAATGGAAGATCCAGGTTTTGAACAACCTACTCTTTCTGAATCCAGAGTCAGTGCTCTAACTATGGTAATTCTAAGACCTGGTCCATTCACATTAACAAGATGAAGATATAAATTGTGTTGTTTGGTGGTATTAGTAAACATAATATCCATCTCTGAAAGTATACCTCCCAGACAGCTGCCTGCCTCCCCTCATGAATAGCAATTCATGAGGCCAAGGATGCTACTTTGCTTGGCAATATCACAATCCAAATAAGGACAATCAGTTTTTTCTCTTTCTCTTTCTCTCTCTCTCTTAAGGCCACATGCTTCTGGATTACAACTGTGCAGCTTTGAAAGACAATAGCCTCTAGGGACACATCTGAAAGCAGGACTCATAAAATTTTTGCATTTACATTTGAAAATGTCTTGTTAAAAAAAACCTACAAACACTTGTATTCATTAGGAAATTATTCTATAATCCTTCAAAGAAGGTCAGAATTCAAATTCTGTCAGAAACTCTGTTTCTATTTTTCTCACTCAAATCACCCTTCAAGAGAGAGTTTTTGTTTTGATTTGTTTTCTTAACTGAAACCCTGAAGTTACTAAGGCTTCACAGGAAAAGGGGTGTGTGTGTGTGTGCATGGATTTTAAACTGATTCATAATTTGTTTTGTCCTGCTTTATTAGGTGTTGACCTTTTCATGCAATCCAGCCCAAATTTCAAAAACATGCCTCTTTGGAATACTCAACCATTTTTTTATAGAAAGAGAATTTTCCATTAAAAATGTCTTAGAAGTCAGCAGGTTTTTAATTTAAAGTTTAAAAGCAAATAAATGTTTCTTCATCCCTTCTCCTTCTAAATCAGTATGTTTTACTAATACTCCAAAGGCAAATGCAACTTTAATAATCATATACACATCTCAACAGAAACATTCTAAGTTTACTGCTGTGTCTTAGTAAGTCCACTGGAAACCAAATCACATCAAGCATTGCTGCTCTAAAATTTCTTGAGCTGATATTTTGATCATAAAGTCACAGCCTTAGAACATACATAAGAGATACTTGTAGGTTTAACGGGGACGTGATGGTAAATGTTAAGCCACAGGCTCTCCAAAAACAACAAATCCTGACTTGTTGCATTTCCCAGTTGCCATGGTGTTAAGAAATACTCCCACTGTAGCCAATTTCAAGCTACCAATGTGGCATCACTGAAGGCAAAGTTGGAAGTGATACAAACACCATCCACACCACTGGTTCTGACAACCCTGACAGCACATGAGCTTTCATCAGAATTTCCAGTAAGTCTCCGAAGTCACCAAAGTCAGATGTTACTGAAGGGAAGCAGATGAGAATTGTGCTTAATAGCCAAGCCCTAAAGGTGGGTGCCCAAGCCCCTAAATCTACTAAATTACTTTCTGTGTTCCCTCGGGTAAGTTGTGTAACTTTTCTGTCAGTGTGTTTCCTCTTATGTATGAGGTATGTAAAATGGTTAATAATAAAGTTTCTTTCCCATGGGATTGCTGCTATAATTAAATGAAATATTGCATTAAAATGCTTCAAAGATTTCTTGGCACAGAGCAGGCTACAATAAGAGGCTTTTAGTAATAAATGTTAGGTGTTGCTTTTCCAGGATCTACCATTCCAACTGTCAGAATGTTTTATACATTGTCATTTTAATTTTTCAGAGGTCATTAAAAACCATCCTGCTCAACAGTAATAGCCTGAGGAGCCAGTTATAGAAAGAAGACCATGAAGAGCAAGAGCAGAAGTCATACCTTAGTTTCTGTAACTAGCTTTGCCAAAGCCAAAGTCTGTGACCCTTGGAAAACCTGTTTACTTCTAAGAGCTTTGGTTCTCTCATTGGTGAAGTGCAGAAAGTACCTATTTGATTTTTTAATCATGTGAATTTTTACCTGTGAAACAACAGTGGGGTGTGTGTGTGTGTGTGTGTGTGTGTGTTTAAGTCCACTATACACAGATATATAAAACTTCAATTTCACCTCCAGCTTAACAGTTCTCCCCTCCCCCACGCTCAGGCCTGATTCATGCATGGACACCTGTGGAAGGGAAGGGGCATGATGGATGTTCACTCTCCATGTTCCATCACCAGCACTACTCACTCTGCTGTTTCTCATCATTCAACAATGTGGCAGAAAATTATAGGAGTCAAAGGTCATTGCAAGACTGGTGTATTTGTTGTCATCTATGTGACGAATGCCCAAATGCTGGTTATTTTTCTCTTCTGGGTTGTGTATCCTTCAAAGAACTTGCTTTACCAAGAGGGTACCTTGACCATCATGTGTTCTCTGATATTTGGGCTGAATCTTTCATCTCCCTAATTCATTCAACAATCACCACATGCAGCCTCTTTTTCACCTTCTGAGGGTAGTTGTCTTTCAATACTGGTCAATCCCTCCAAAAGACCTTTACTCCATTTGCCTCATGACTTTGAAAAACTTAGTGCCTTTTCTATGCTACACTCTGGAATGAGTTTATTCTCTCCCTCCACAGTGTCCCTTTTACCTGTGAATTCAAGGTAGTCTGAATTAGCCTGCCACCTTTACCTCTGTTGAGATAAGAATCAGTACCCTCTAAACTCCAAGAGATAGTGCAGAAATCTCTTACAAACTGTCATATACTCCACTATGTTTTTTATTAGCAGTGGGATCTTCAGGACCCTCTCTTCAGGTTCTGAGGTTAAGTACTCCCTTAGAGAAAAAAGGGAAAATGCACAGTTCTCTCTTAAGGCCAGGATTTCTTAACCTCCATTCTACTGACACATGGGGGTTGTGTAATATTTTGTGGTGGGGATTTTCTTGTGCATTGTGGGATTTGTAGCAGCATCTCTAGTCTCTACCCATCACCAAACAAGTAGCACACTCCCATCAACAAAACCAAAAATGTCTCCAAACATTGCCAAATGACCACTGGGAGGCAAATCACCCGGTCAAGAGCCACAGCACTAAGGCTAACAACCTTCTTCAAATAAATCCCCATTTCTTAATCTCCTTACCACTGTGCTAAGCATAACGCTAGGTGATGAGGTTTAGGTGGTGATCAAATACATATTTGGGACTATCTCTTAACAAGCCCTGCAGAATGTCTGACAGGTACATCTTACTAGAATGCATGGGCATGTGACACCCATTTTCTCGAAGGAACTCTGAAACCTTGAAATAATAGGAAAATCCTTACATCAGTAAAAGTTGGTATAAGCCTACATCTGTCTCTGATGTTTACAAATCTTTGCCTAAGGGCAATGAGTATAAGGGGAAAAGAGACTCTAATTTGTTCATTTTATGACTTAACTGTTTGACTATTTTTTGATATTCAAGTATTTGGATTAAAATGTGTATTTTTTTTAGAAAGAAACATAGTCCAGTTAAGCAGCTACATCAAGAAAAACTCTTTAAATTTTAATAAGATTTTGATTTTGGTTTCATGACTAAGATATGCTAAATTCATTTTTGAGGTAAATAAAGGCCAAGAAAGAAGAAAAACAGAGAAAGGCAAAGAAGATAAATGGAAAGGGGGCTAAAACTTACCTCGTTTCATCAATGTAAACAGCTTCCAACACAGATGCTGCATATTCAATATTCTTCTTTAAGTCTACGATGTTAACATCACCTTTTTCCAGCTGCTTCACTAAGCATCTTAGTCTGTTTAAAAAAAGTAGTCAAAAAAGAGAGAAATAAAAGGAGATTTATTATAATCATATGGAAAACAGTTTAATGTTGAATACACAAATCAAGTTAAACTATTAACATATTTTTCTAAGTCACCAAATCGAAATATTTTGAGGATTTTTTTTGATAAAATTAAGATCAGTTTTTCTCACTTAGACAACTCTTAAAAGCTATACTTACCTCTCAATAATATTAGGGCTGTCGACTGTTATTTTAGATATTATATAACAATATATAGAAGAAGGACAGTCTTTCTGAAAATTCAAAACAATACAGATTTTTCCATAAAAGTATATTCCCAATACTAGAATTTATTCTATGGCTGCTATGCTTCTTTAGAGCTGGCACTAAAAAAGTTATTTAAAGGGTACTCTTTTTACCAGTACTGTTGCAATTATTCATGGTATATAGCAGTAACAACAAAAATGAAAGGCAAAAGATCTGAGAAAATATGATTATGAAGAGAAAAAACATACGTATGTATACTTAATATTTTTACTGAAATGATTTTTCACCTGAGGCAAATCTGTACAGTATTTTTTCTCACTTTTGTCCATACAATAATGTGTCCCAACTCTCTGAGGAATTTTAAAGCATAGAGATGCAGTAAGCCATGTCTGCAGTCCTGACTCACAGAAACTGTGAGATAATTAATGTTGTTTGTTTGAAGCCACTAAAGTTGGGGATTAATTTTTTATGCAGCAATAGATATCTCGTGGAGTGAGATAGTACAAATGCTTGTATAAGTTCTTAACATTTTTAGAAATTTTGTGCCTTAATTATAAACCAAGTGTTTCTGCGGATATTACCCTATGGTAGGCAGAAAAGGAAAACATACTCCTTATTCTCTACATACTATAGATGAACAATGTGAAGACAATTTATCCATTTTCCCAAGTCAGCAGACAGAATTTAATTCCATTCCTGAGCAAAGGTATTTCAGAGACAATGGAGTACATCTACTTTTAGGCATTGTCTTAAAGATAGTGTATCAGATTTTCTGAAAATTTAATATCAAGGCTAAGGGTGTAAAGACAAGTTAACATTTTCAGAAAGGGTTTTGACAAGTTCTTTATTTCTCCATAGGAAAAAAGGCACACCTAGACTAAAGCAAATAATTATCTTTTGTATCATACACTTTTGTATGCTAAAATATTAGCAGATAATCACATTGCAAAATAAAATCTATGTATTAATAAATAAGTCTCATTCATAAAGTCAGCAAAACAAACCAAAACAAAGATAACAACTAAAGCAGGTTACTTAGGAAAAACTAAGCCTGTCTGAATATGATGATAATGGAGTAACACATGGAGCATTTTAAGATTTTTGTAATGTTTATGACATTACAAAAGCGCAGTATATTTAGTGAAATTGCCTTTTATGTGTGAGAGCAAAAGAAAGAATTCACAGGTCTGCAATGACTTAAAAATATATCCCTCATGTATCCTTTTTGTGAAAGTACTTGGTACAGCTTAGTTGTATTTTGTGGTTGTATGATTTAATTTTAAAAGCAATAAGTACTTCAGATGATTGCTTATTTTCTTCTGAATAAATAAACTCTATGTTTATTTGAGTTAGCAATCTCTCCACTAAAAAAATCTACATTTTTTTCAGGCTCTTTTGAAGCTAGGTATAGTCATTTGACAGCTTTCTGGCCAATAAGAGTTAACAGGAGGTTGTTGAGTAAGACTTTCAGAACAATTATTTTGAAGAAAGCTAACTTTAGGTGGAAGAGGTTCTCTTTTATCCTTTCCAGCTCCTTGCTGCCCAAATGCAGTGGAAGTGACTGAAGGTCCAGTAGCCATTTAGGGTCATGAGGCAACCTGGTAATTGGAAATTATCCACTAAGAATAGCAGAGAAGAAAGATGGAAGTGGCTGAATCCCCACGCTATGAATCCACCCGAATGAAGCCACCTACCTCTGAAGTTATTTCATATGAGAAAAGAAAACATTGTGTTCAAGCTACTACTATTATTTTTTATCATTTTTTAAACGTTTTTATTTATTATTGAGAGACAGATAGAGACAGCACAAGCAGGGGAGGGTCAGAGAGAGAGGGAAACACAGAATCCGAAGACGGGCTCCAGGCTCTGAGCTAGCTGTCAGCACAGAGCCCGACGCGAGGCTCAAACCCACAAATCGTGAGATCATGACCTGAGCCAAAGTTGGATGCTTAACCGACTAAGCCACCCAGGCGCCCCTAAGCTACTATTATTTTGAGACTTTTATGTGCAGCTACGCCCAATCCTAACTCATAAATCAAATGTATAAGAAATGACGCAAAATAACTCAAAAATGGTGAAACTATCATAGAAAATGAGAGGGAATGTCCCCGGGAAACTGCCCACAGGTGCACTTCCTAAATTATGACAGCCTGCAGTTGTCCCCAGGGGTATCATCCCATCAGCAGATCAGACCTGGTGAAACCTCTGACAAGGAACGTGCTCTTTCACAGAGACATCTTGATGTGGTTTAAAAACAACAAAGGTTATGCATTTTCATATTTTAATAGGGGTATAAATCTATTACCTGACACAAGAAATTGCTCTGAAAAAAATACTCCAAAAACATTTACCACATAATCAGAAAATCTAGTTAGGTAAGGTTATAAGCATAAAATCATAGCCATCCCCCAACCCCCCACATTCCTAAACTCACTATGTTAATCCAAAAAGACTGGAAGGAAATATATATTTGGAAGTTACTAGGACTTCTTCCTCTTTTATCTCCTCTGCCTGTATGCACCAAATTTCCTTTCACGAGTGCAAAGTTCTATTTACGCAAAAAGGAAAACTATTGCATTGTAAAAAGACTATTTATAATCAGATCAGCAGGTTAATGGAATAATTTATATAATTATTATTCCAATCGTGAACTTGCTTTTGTAGTCAATTTATGCATAGAATAATCCCCAACCATCTTATTTAGGTTATTATTTCACTCTCTTTCTAGATAAAAAGGTCAAACATCTTTGTTATTCATTTTCAAATGATGGTAATTTCTAAATTAGTAGGTTTTAAAGTATTAAGTCTTTACTACATACATCTATGCAAATTTTTAATTTTTTTTAAGTTTATTTTAAGAGAGAGAGAACGTGCACACAAGAGTGAGGGAAGGACAGAGTGACAGGGAGAGATAATCACAAGCTGGCTCCACGCTGTCAGCACAGAGCCCAATGCAGGGCTCAGTCTCACGAACCTTGAGATCATGACCTGAATCAAAATCCACAGACACTTAACTGACTAAGCCACTTAGGCACCCCCAAGTTTTTGATTTTTTTAAAAAAATAACGATATTTACCTAATTCCTAAATCATCCTCTGGGCCAATGCTTAAAACTAAAAAAAGGAATCACAGTCCTATGTGTAAAATGAACAGGTTCTCTTAATCTAGTAAAACATCTTTTTAATAATGATTTGGTTTCATCAGAGTAAGGAAGCATAGTGAAAAACAGTATTCTTAATGCTGTTCTTAAAGTCTTGGTATGTTCTTATGGTTTCCAAAACTTAAGTAGACTTGTTAGATGTTCTAATCTGTGCAGTTTCTGGCCCACTAATCTGTGGTTGGAGACTCCACTGGCTACTCTGCTGGATAGCAAAATGAGTTAACAGCTGTTCTATCAAACAGCATAGACCAGCTATTTGTAAATCACTGATATTGCCAAAAAGGTGTCAAAAACCCCAGTCAGTTGAATAGATATTTAGCACTTATTACCATGTCTGGGGTTCTGTAAATATATATATTTATACATATAAATTATTTTATATCTTTATATTCATACATATGAATACATATAAGAATATATATGAATGCATCTATAAAAACACACACACACATGTATAAGACATGGGCACCTACCTGTGTGTGCACTACAGTATCTGTCTTCAAGGTATTTACAGTATCTGGGGATAGCATGACATATGCACATAATATGGCCAAATGTTGAAATGCATACATTCCCCATTACTTTTTTTATACAACCCTAATTTTACACAACCCTAAGAAAATTGATTTGGTCATTGTTCCTCAAACATTCTCACATCATCTCAGATTGAAGCTCTTCTCTCTTACTGAAATACCTTTCTCCATATCCCATCTTTTACTGCCTGAATCATGTTTAGTAAGCAGGCATATCTTGGTGCTACCTTTATCATAAGTCCTTTGAAGATTACCATCCATTGTATTCTCTCTCAGCTTAGATACTAAACCACACTTCATTTATTCCTCACTAAAAAAACCTGAAATTTCTCTGGCTTCCTTATAATTTCAATTTCATGAACATGATGTTTTCCCAATTGGTTTTCCACCCAATAAAAAAATTATAAGGACTACAAAAAGTATGATAATTGATCCATAATGAGGATAAAAATTAATCAGTCAAATTTGAAACAAATGTGACAAAGATGATAGAATTAGAAGGCAAGAATGTTAAAACCATCATTAAAATACAATATATAAAAAACATTATGCCAATAAATTCAATAATTCAAATAGAATGAACAATTCTCTTAAAAGACACAAACTACAAACTATCAAACCTCAAAAAGAAATGAATAAACTAAATTTGCAGTTTAAAATGTTAACATAAAGAAAACCTCAGGCCCATGTGACTTCATTGGTGAAATATGACAAAAATTTAGGGAAAAATAATACCTGTTCTCTGAAAACTTTTGCATAAAAATCCTATATCCTAATCCTAATCTTATGTCATTCTGAGAAGTCAAAATTACCCTTATAACAAAACCAGATGAAAACATTAGTAGAAGAAGGAAGAGGAGAAAGGGGAGGAAGAGAAGCAACCTATCAATAAATATGCCTCATGAACATAAATGTAAACAATCCTTAATATTTTGAGAAATCAAATCTACCAATATATAAAAGAATAGTACATCATAAGATTGAAATTTAATTAATGTAACTCCCTATATTAAGAGACTAAATAAGAAAGCCATCTGATCATCTCAATAAATGCTCAAAAGCATCTGACAAAATCCAACATTAACTGCTGATTGAAACTCTTAACGTATTAGGAATAGAGAAGAACTTCCTCACTCGATAAAGGTTACAAAAACCTACAGTTAATGTCAAGTAAGGTTAAGTGACTGAATGCTTTCTACCAAACGTCAGGAATAAGGAAGGGTCTACTCTCACCCCAGCTATTCATCACTGTACTGGATCTTTGAGTCAATGCAATAAGGCAAGAGTAAAGGGATCCAGATTGGAAAAAAAGCAATGAAACTAGTTTTGTTAATAGGCAACATGATTCTCGAAGTAGAAAATCTGATTGAATATGCCAAAAAGTTTCTAAAAGTAATAAATAACTTTAACAAGTTTGCAATAATAAAAAAATACAAAAGTCAATATCCTTTATATATGTAGCAATGGACAATTTGACATTAAAATGAAAAGGAATATCATTTAAAATAGTACTAAAAATATGAAATTCTTTGACATGTCTGACAAAATATATGGAAGCCCTGTACACTGAAAACTACAAAACACAATTGAAAGGAATTAAAGTAGACCTAAATAAATGATATGCATGTGTTCATGGATTGAAACACTCAATACTGTTAATACATAATTTCCCCCAAATTTAACTACAGATTCAATGCAATCCCAATAAATGTCCTAGCAGGTTTTTGTTGTCATATATATTGACATGCTAATTCTAAAATCAATACAGAAATGCAAAGAACCTAGAATAGTTAAAACAAATGTAACAAAAAGAACAAGTTGGAGGACTTAGACTATTTCAATACTTAGAAGATTTCAAGACTTATTTTAAAGTTTTTTAAATGTTTTGTTTATTTTTGAGAGACAGAAAGACAGAGCATGAGTGGAGAAGTGGCAGAGAGAGGGAGACACAGAATCTGAAGCAGGCTCCAGGTCCAGAGCCTGATGTGGGGTTCGAATCCAGGAACCACAAAATCATGACCTGAGCTGAAGTCAGCCACTTAATCGACTGATCCACCCAGGTACCCCTACAGGACTTATTTTAAAGCTACAGTAATCAGTACAGTAAAAATAGCATAATATGGTACATTATTAGTACCAAGAGAAGTCTGTAGATCAATGGAACAGAATATAGCCTAGAAAGATACCCACAAATATACAGAATTTATTTTGGAAAAAGATGCAAAGATAACTTACTGGAAAAAAAGACAGACTACATAATAAATGGGGCTGGATAAATAGAAATATCTAGGTGTAAGAGGAACTTTGATCCATACATGTACCAGAGATCTAAATGTATATCTTAAAACTGGGAACCCAGAAGAAACCATAGGAGAAAATTTTGTCATCTTGACTCAGCCAAAGATGTCCTGTACACAACACATAAAGCACTATCTATGGAAAAAGTAGTAAGTTGAACTTCATCAATACTAAGAATTTCTGTCCTTCAAAAACATTGTTAAAAGAATGAAAAGAAAAGCCATAGACTGGAAGAAAATGTTTGCAAATCATATATCTAATAAAGGATCTATATCTAAAACATCCAAAAGAACTTGCAGAACTCAATAATAACAAGACAAACAACCCAATACAAAATTTGCAAATTATCTGAACAGACTTTTCACCAAAAAAAATATATTTACTGCAAATATGAAAAGATGCTCAAAATTACTAATCATAAAAAAATTCAAATTAAAACAATAATAAGATACAAACACCTATTAGAATGGTCAAAAGTAAAATAATTGATCATACCAAATATTAGCAAAGATGTAAAGCAACTAAAACTACCATACACTATTTTGGGAACATAAATAGGTACAATCATTTTTAAAATAGTTTCTTAAAAAGTTAAACATGTATCCACCACATGAATCAGCCATTCTATTCTTTGGTGGAGAGAAAAAGAAACACATGTCTTTTCAGAGATTTGTACACAAATGTTCATAGAAGCTTTATTTGTAATAAACGCCAAATGGAAAAAAACCAACAGTAAATAGAAAAAACAAACTAGGGCAAATCCATTCAAACTTCTACTCAGCAATAAAAGGAATGAACTACTGACATGAGTAAATGCCAAATAATTATGCTAGTGAAATAAAATATGTGCATACTGTATGATTCCATTTATACAAAATTTTAGAAAATGCAAATGATCCTTACAGTTTCAGAAATCAGATCAGTGGTTGTCTGGAATAGAGGAGGCGGGTGTCAGGGAGGAAAGGGAGAGAATGATTACAAAAGAGCTCAAGAAAACTTTTGAAATTAAGGGAAATTAAGGGAAATTGTGAAATTAAGGGAAATGTCTGTTTTCTTAATTATGGTCATGATTTCATAGGTGTATACATAAATCAATTTTTACCAAATTATAAATTACTAACAAATATGTAATCAGTAATTTGAGATACAATAAGGATGCATGCAAAATAGATGTTTCTTACATATCTTCCTTTTTCATCAAGCTTATTAAAATACTAAAGTTGTAATATACACTAGTAGAGACATGAAAAAAATCTGAAGCAGCATTACACTCCCAAAGATCTTTTCCCAAAGAGAATGACACTAACTTTGATAATTCATAAGGCTTATAAATCAACCTGAGTATTACAAACAGATTTTGATCATAGCTTACCCTACTGTCTAATGACCAGAATACTTAGAAGAAAACAGGAATGAAAATAGAAACACCATCTTTGAACATAACTATAGGCTTTGTGGTTCAAGAAGTAGTTGCAGAGTAGAAACAATTTCTACCTTTGATCAAAGTATCCTAAGCTGCAGAAAATGATTGAGTGTTTTTTTATTCAAATATAGAACAGTCACTTTCCAAATGAAAAAATACTCAGTATAAAATGGTATCATTTTCATAATCAAGTACTTCAAATATGCTAAAGCTACTTTCTAAGATACTGCTACATGACCCAATCTTGCAAGCAAAAGAATCACCCACATAACTAAGAATATTATCATATTGAAAAATCTTCTGTGTCTATGCAAGTTTTTATTAATTCTAGGATGTAAAATGCCCAGGGCATCCCTAATGTTATAGACTCTGAATAATAAATAAATCAATGCAATTTAAAAGAGAATTCATAATCATTACATCCCTATCGACATCCCCATTTGTGACCTGATTGAAATATAAAAGTGAGAAAGATATAGTTCTAAGAACATTGTACTAAGAAGCATGAAAGGTAAAGCTAAAAGAATGTCTCTAGCAGATATTAACATTAACACCCAAAACGGTCCAAACACAGGAGTGTACAAAAATGCACAAATAGGGACTGTCAACAAAGAAGCTACTATGTAGTTTTCAGTAAGTTCTGTTGCCTCTGAACCCAACATGATAAAAAAAAAAGATAATAAGAAACCATTAAATAATGAAATTGTCTTGCCTATTCTGCAGACCAATGCTTAGGAAATTAAATCCTAACCTTAGTCTAAGAAGCAAGGCTTATAGATTTAAAGTATTTTTAAGACATTTTCTTTCAGGTAGTCAAATTTTACAGTAATTATAAAGCTCGTGTTACCTTTATTTTATGAGATAAATAATTCCCAAAAACAACTGGTGTCACTAAAAACAGTGGGAAAATTTGTATGACAAATATCAGCCTTTAAAATAAATTTACATTCTACCTTTAAAAGAGAAAAATAACCAAACTGAGGTGGAGAATATATGATGGAAAAGTATTTTGGATGACGAGTATTTTTTAAATACAAAGGAATATATAATTATTCTCTCTCTTCTCCCAGAATCACAATTTAGGTAAAGTATGCATCATTCTTACTTCAAGTAAACTTCTTCTTACAGAAATGGGCATATATAATCCCCACTATGTGTAAGAATTCCTTTTAAGTACAGAGATACAAACACTTGAATAGTTAGAAATGTTTTTAAGATCAATTGTTTCCTTTTTGGAGGCGAAAGAACAGTAAGATCATATTGACTCTACAGAGGGAACCAATCATTTGTGCCTGGTTATTGTTTCCTCTCTGAAATACTATGGGCTGTGTGGACTCCAGGATTTTCTGTAAAGGTTGTATGTTTAAATAAATAGGTAATAATTAAATATATACTTATATACACATATACTTAAACACATATTTAACTAAATATATTATAGATTTAAATATATCTTTGTATTTATAAAAACATAAATATGTAAAATATATATATTTATAAAATATACTTATTATTTATATAGTAAATAGATTCATTTACTATATAAATATATAAAATATATAAATATATATATTAAAATATTTTAAAAATAAAAAATATAATATGTATAATTATATATATTTAAATTGTATATATTTAAATCTATATGTTCTGAAGAAGAAAAAATAGTGACCTTCACCTACTCTTAAGGTATTTATTTAAACTAGTGAAGAAACATTAGGAATAAGGTGTATGCATAAAAGAACCACTAAGAAAACACATATGCTTTGGAAAACACATAATTAGCACAGAGTTCAAGTAGCCATTCTGTGCTAAATATCTTTCACTTTTCCCTCTAAATCCACTCTACTGGAATGTATAATGCTTCTTGCCCTGAGAGGGGTTGTAAAGAATACATCAGGTGATCAATTGGGTTTCACAAATAAGAAGTATCACAGGAGATAGGAGAGAGGAAGAAGAATGAAATCGGAGTATTATTCTTCTCTTCTACCTGGATGGTCACCCCCTATAGAAAGTCACTTGTCAGGCAGCACTCTCGCTTTCCACAGAGTTATCTCTCAGTCTTTCTGTCTTTCTGTCTCTCATTTGGGATAACACCTGGAGCCCCATGTTACTAGCCCAGAAGTACTGTATTGTCCTGGCGGTTCCCTACACACATCCCACAAATATAAGCACTCTCTTTGGTTAACTCCTCCTCAAATTACTCATTTTAACTATGCCATCCTTTTTGTCTTACTTCTATCCGCCTCCTACAATGCCATCCTCTCAAACCAGAGACTTTCAGTACAGTCTTCTGGGAGTGTTGAAAAAACTATAGAGACATGGCTTTAAAGTCAGTGAGGGCTCACTCTAATTATATTCACCTTTTCCTGGTATTCATGGAGAGGAGCAACACACTGATGGGACAGCTACTTCAGCTTTCTAGAGTGATCAGCATTAGAGTGAGCTCTGCTTCGTGGACACTGCACAAAATGCTGAGGATCATAGAGTGGGTGACATCAAATTGCCACTTTCACACTGGAGCAGCCTGATGCTTAAACGGGGTGTTTATGGGACATGCCTTATGCTAGCTGGGTCAGAGAGCATGTGGTATAATTTTTCAAATTTAAAGAAAAAATAGACAAAAAGGATTTGTGGTTTATATTTAAGCCTGATGGATTAAAAAAAATGCTTTTACTACTGTTCACCAATGAAACACCACTAACATCACATAAAGGGATTAAAAAGGTAAAAGAGCTATGAGGAAAAATAACAGAAAAGAAGGTAATAGCAGAGAAAAGTTCACAACACACTTTTGGGAAATTTAAATGGTGAGATATAATGACTGACTTAATGGATACCAAGAAAGAAGAACAAACCAAAGTGCTTCCAAAGGGTGATAAGACAGAGAAGCAAGACAATTATTCCTCACAGAACCTTGAAACAGCTTAGGGGATAGTTTAGGACACCAAAGATCTTTTAATGCAGGGATCTGTCTTCAGGCTCAAAACAAGAGGGTGGTTAGAGCTTTCAGATTTCTTTCTCCACCCCAAATAGCAGGAAACTATCTTTACCTATACTTACAACAAACATGGAAATGAGGCAAGACTGTCAGATTGAAAATAGGCAGATTCAATGAAAGTCAGTATGTTGGATACCCCAGGTTTATTTCTCCCACCTATTTACAGAATGAAGACTGAGGGATTCATTGTGGGAGAGGCTGAAAAGCCCCAGAGAAAGGAAATTTTGGAAGCAAACAGTTCCCAGCTTGCTCACCCTTCAGTGAAGCTCAGCAGGTGACAAGTACCACCTATGTACAGAGAGATTCTAATCACTTCTCAGAGCCACACTCTTTAATATTAACATCCTGTCAACAGTGGGAAAGCATAGAGGGAAAACCTCCAACATGAAAGACATGGACAAATATAAATAAAATAAAAAAACTTGGGGAAACCAGAAATAATACAAAGATCAAAGAAAAACACTTAAAAATGAGAAAATAAGAGATTTCTCCGAGAAAAATAAGAGATTCATCTATGAAACAAGAACATAATGCTACTTTTTAAAAATGGAATGAATGGTATTGAAGGAGCTCTTGGAAATGAATCCATTGATTTACATAAAAATTTCAACAGAAGGAACAGAGGAAAATGTCTAATATTGTATAAAGTACATAAAAACCCAGCAAGAGGGATAATAAAATAATACAGATAAGAAAATTAGAGGTGTTCAGTTCAGGAGATCTAATATCCAGTGAACTAAAGTTCCAAACATCAAGGGACACCTGGGTGGTTAAGTCGGTGGAGCAGTCAGTTATGTTCACTCTCTCTCTCTCTCTCTCAAAATAAATAAACACTTAAAAAATAAATAAAGTTCTAGACATTGAGGCTAGAGGTAATTATCAAAGAAAAAGTTAATTATCCAGAACAAAGAATCTCCATTTTGAAAGGTCCCACCAGAGTCAGTTTCAAGGGCATGTGAACTGGTAGTCACATAGGACCTGTGCTTAGGACACCACTCTTGGTTTAGTTCTCTGCTGTCACCATCTTGAAATACTTAACTTTTGAACAAAAAGGCCTACATTTTCATTTTGCACCAGGTGCTATACATTATATAGTTGGTCCAGGATCAACCTAGAATTCTATACTCAGCCAAGCTATCAATCAAATTTGAAGAAAGAATAAAGGCTTTTTCAGATATTCAGTGACTTCCAAATTTTATTTTCCATGCACTCTTTTTCGAGAAGCCACTGAGAGATGCATTCGACCAAAACAGGAACATAACATGAATCTAATGTAGATAAGTGAAGAAGGGAAGTCTCTGAATAAGAGATATGTGCCCATCCTAGAAATTAACTAGTCTAGATGAAGTAGGAGTGCAGAGGAAAGTAAGTGGGAGTAAGTCTCCAGGGGAAAAAATAGAACTGATGAACAATGGAACTGACAGGATGTTTGGAACTTTGTTTTGACAGATGAGTTGAACATTCATTAAATTATAAAATATATATGAAAAATACGATAATTATGAAATCAAGGAGAAAGAAAAAAGTTATGAGACAGGAAAGTCCTTTGAGTGACAAGTGAATAATATTTAGAAATCACTGCTTACAAACACAAGTCACTTAAAAACTAAATAAGGCACAGTATGACTCTTTTGAAAAGATGATGGTAAGGAAGTTGGTGAAGTGAATGTATGAGAGCTATTTCTTCGGTTATTATTATGAATGTCAATTGATAATCAGAATTGATAATTCAATAAACAGTAAAAGCCTATTATTTGGAAATATGCTAAAGAAGGAAGAACTAGAAAGAACTAAATCATTGAAGTTACCTATTTCTGGAAAATTGACTGTTGGTTTTTTTTAATATTTATTTTCAGTGACAGAGAGAGAGAGAGAGAGCACAAATATGAGCAGGGGAAGAGCATAGAGAGAAGAGAGAGAGAATCCCAAGCAGGCTCAACATTCAGCATGGAACCTGATGTGGAGCTCAATCTCATGACAAACCATGAGACCATGACCTGAACCAAAAGCAAGAGTTGGACGCCTAACTAACTGAGCCAACCAGGCACCCCAACTGCTGTTTTTTGATAATAATGAAAATAATATTAATGACATAATCCCCTATTAAAGTAGATATTCAATATACTGCTCACAACACAAATGACTGAACTTAGAAGTCAGATCCTTTACTTGATAGTTTCATAATCACTGACCATGAAAAATTTAAATGACTGAAAAATAACAAGATGTCAAAGTTCATCTTCAATTAAAAACAAAGAAAGACTGAAAGGGTACAACGTATTCTAAACATAAGTTGATGATTAATGTTAACTCCAGTTGTTGTAGGCTTTTAGACACATAGTGAAGCCAAGGGAAAGAAAATTACACATGGTGATCACATACACACCTGTTTGTCACATGTTCCATGCTCATGAACTAAACTAACAGAAAATAGGCCCCTATGTTTCAGATTTGAGGTAGACACACAAAAGGAAATAGATACACACACACATACACACACACACACACATAATGAAAAAAGAGAAAGAGAGACATGGGAAGTAGCATAAAGTATGAGAGCAGAGTAAACTATAATTGACGAATTTATTACATATTTTATCACATATGTATATTACAGTTTTGTATTTACAGTATTGCATATGTATAATACAGTTTACTACATATTACATATTTTTTGAAAAATCAGAGAAAGGTGTATTTAGTGCTACAAAAGTCAAATTAGAATGTGGTTTAGAGAGAATGAAGAGGCTGTGCATACAAAGAGCACTATGAAACCGGAGTGCCCCTGAAGAGATGAGAGACTGAAAACCAGCTAAGTCGAGTACTATATTGGCTGAGCAAAGCAACCTCAACACCAGTTCCACCAAAAATAAGAAAGCCATGTTTAAAAGTGAGCTTAAGACATTTACTCTCAATTAATACAGTACCACATAACAACAGGCTTCAAAAATACACTAGCAGAGAAGGAAAATAATAATTAAAATAGATTTGTAGTGAAATATGCATTTAAAAACTATGGAAAGAAAGTACAGGTCTACTGCACAGGAATCTGGAACCACAGAAAAGACACAACTGATACAAGGAAGCCTTCATAGAAGCAGAGAGGGAGAAGGAAATACCCTGGCTTTTCTCTTCCTCCTTACCTATCCTGCAATCTCCTGATGGTATCAGCCACTGGCTAAATCTAGCCAGGTTCCAGTTTACAAAAGAACCTGGGAAATCCAACTGTGATGATACAGAGCAGAGGAGAAATAGGCAAGGAACAGACCCCAGGACAAACAGGCCCTGAAATATAAGACATGGTAACCAGAAAGTGTCAACAATTTTTCTGAGGTTTGGAAATAAGGCAGAAAGGTAGGTGGGATGTCTTCTCTGTCCTATTGGGGCAAAACAGAACAAGGGTTATCTAGAGGATTGAACAACCCAAGGTTTGAAATCTTTTTTTATTTTAATTTTTAAAAGTAGGCCAAACACAGTTTGAGTGGTAAGAACTTGAGAATTAATAGAAAAGCTTAAAGTTGAAATTCCAACTTCATTTCTTTTTCTTCTTTTCAACTTTTGAATTTCAACTTCATTTCTTTTTTCTTTTTCCAATGCAAATCCCTTATATTGGCAAATAACAGAGGCTTTTATAGTTTCTTAGAGACTCTCCATAAATTATCTTCTATTAAACAATGACTAGAGTATAATAAAAATAGGGTATGTAGGCAGAACTCTTAGAAAGTAGATTGTCATTTTTTAACTTGGTTTTTATTATATAAATTATGTTTATTGTAGATATTATTATAAAGGCAATGAATATTCACTATAAATAGGCAGCAGATGAGCAGATTTTCAAAAATAGTGTATAGCAGGAGGAAAGAAATACCATCCTGTATTTCTTAGCAAGTACAACCTAAATCATTGTGATAGATAGGAACTCACAAAGCATGCCACCTCCATAGAACCACAGGGCTGTCTGACATACATATATAATAAGGTAGTAAGGTTATTATCTCCTTGCTTTCTTATTGTTTTAAGGTCCAATCTCCTTTGGGCTTAAGAGCTATGCCTGTTTTTCAGCTGCCACGATAATCTCAGAGTACAGAAATTTCATCTGCCTTTCATGTTCTCAGAGTCAAAAAGCAATAGCTAGATATCAAAGATCAAAGACCCATTTGCTCTCAGTCTTTAGGGTTGGTTCCCTGGGGAGCCAATGGCCAATCAAAACAGAGAAGTTTTGGTTACTGGGTAGAGAAACCTTCCTTGTACATTATACATTTATCAACCTGACTTTTTAAAAAACTTGCTTTCCTCTTCTTTCCATAGTGAATGCATTTGTAAGAGTATCAATCCTGGTTTCCTACCCCATATCCTCTCAGTCTTCAAATTTATAGCATCTACCTATTTTAAGAAGAAGATTTTTGTAAGATCTAAAATATGAAGATATTTATTTTTTCTCTTGCTTATTCTTTGGCCTTTACTTTTAAAACATTTTTATTAGAGTTAATCATGCATAGATATCTATTATCTATTATCTATCTATCTATCTATCATTTATAAATCCTTTCATAAAAATTAGCAGTTTGGGGCACCTGGGTGGCTCAGTGGGTTGAACTTCTGACTCTTGATTTTGGCTCAGGTGAGATTGAGCCTCACCTCAACTCTCTTCCCCCCACCCCTGTGCTAAGCATGGAGGCTGCTTCTCTCTCTCCTTTGGCCCCTCTCCTGCTCTAGCATGCTGTCTCTCTCCTAAAAAATTAGCATTTTTTTCACACACTCAGTCTTACTCTGTGTTCTATTTACCAGAGACATCTACTTTAAAATATTTTGGCTGTTTCTTCTGAGACTTTTCTCCATGTTTTTAAATGGTATACTTATTCTTTTATTTCTTGACTTATCAATATTAGATATTGCCTATTGGCTTCCTGTTATGATAGATGAGGGTTTAGGTCTTTTATATGTCTGACTGACCATTTTATATTACCCTAAATTCCCAATACTGTTCTATATTACTATTAATTTAATCAGTAATCAATAGTTACATTTTTATGATATGTACACAATGCTCATTACATGACCAAAATGTATATAAAGATTACATTTCCATTCCTGGACTTTTAAGAATTTCCTGAAATTATTAAGTACCTCATTTTTTACTACTATTATTTTTCTTTCTGTCTATTCTAAATTTTTTCCCTAAACCTCATTTACATCTGACAAATATCAATCAACAATTTCCCTTTTATTCTGGAGACTTCTGTCTGACGGCTCTTTATCTTCTGGCTCAAACCTGGATGAATTACTCTCTAGATCTGAAACATAGCTATCATACATCCTGTGACATGCCTTGGCCCCATTCCCTTATGGTATGGGTCCCCTGTTTCTGGATTCTATGACTTCTTTTCTGAATTCTTCCCTGTTTTACTGGAAATAGAGCATTCTCCCATAGTTTCTAAGAAAGTGCACATATGAGATAAATCTTTGAATCTCTGAATGCTAAAAGCCTTTGTTCTTCCTTTCCATTTGATTGATAGTTTGACAGCATATTCTAGAATGAGAAGCATTTCCTTTGAAAATTTGAAAACTTGCCTTTACTTCTTCTGCCAAGGAGAGACATGTGCTTGGTCACTCTGTTCTGTTCTGACAGTTACTACTATTCCTTCTATATACATATTTCAAAATTTCATTAAGATCATGTATTCTCTGGGGCGCCTGGGTGGCTCAGTCAGTTAAGCATCCGACTTTGGCTCAGATCATGATCTCACAGTTCGTGAGTCCAAGCCCTTCATCAGGCTCTGTGCTAACAGCTCAGAGCCTGGAGCCTGCTTCAGATTCTGTGTCTCACTCTCTCTCTACCCTTCCCCCGTCTCTCAAACATAAATAAACATTAAAAAAAGACAATCTATTCTCTAATGCCTTCTATTTATTTCTCTTTATGGGTTTATACATTTTTACTCTTCTACTATCATTTAAGGGATGGTCTCAAGTTGGAAGGAAAAGAGATATATATGACAATCCACCATCTTTAATCAAAAGAAGGGATTTTCTTTTCTTGCTGCCTAGCTAAATTAGCAAAAAGGATTTTAGTAAAGCGTAGCTAAGATGAAAATTTCTTTTTGATGATGTATCTAAATAACTTAACAAAATAACAATAGTGAAACAGAAAATTTACAGTTAGCACAAATGAGCATTGTTTATTTGGTATTGAAAAAAATCATAGAATATTTTTCACAAAGATAATCTTTTCCCGGGGCAGAAAAAAAAGGATTGAGGGAAGAAGGAATAAAGACCTTAGAGCTGAAAATAGTAGAGATAGTAGACAGAATTGAGTTTGATCTAGAAACTAGAAACTTAGTTTCTTGATTTGTATGCAGTTCTATAGTTTTTCTACTTCATTACTCCCTCTAAAACTGTAAAGGCTCAAGAAGACATACTGTAAGGGAATCTGTGTACTCCAAAATTCATGAGTCATTTTTATTTGCTAATTTTACCATTAATTTTCCATCTTCATCAGTTACTTTAGCATTTGTATCTGAAGGTCTGATACTCTCTCACCTGTGTAATGCTGGTTTTCTCCTACAATTTGCTTCTCAAGGAAACTACTTAAAACAAGCCTATGGAACAAATGGGCATGCAATTTTAAAATGATACCAATAAAGTAGTTAAGTAATGTCAACAAACCCATCTGAGTGCTAACCACATGGACTAGAAAGCAAAATTGGAATTTTAGTAATCAAATGTCCCATGAAAGAGCCAACTGCTGAGTGGATGCTACTGCTACTAAGAAAGGGAAAATGACTATACACCCTCGATGCACATTATATTCAACTTGGGCTTTAATAGCCAGACACCTGAAGTGTGACAAATGTCAGTATATCCACAAGATGAGATTGTGAAAATGTTATTTTTTAACTATCTCTCTCAGTGGCTCCATTAGACTGTTGTGGACTAGATCTGATTCAGCAAGAATCACTGACTGAAGAGGCAAAATGTGTTTTTTTCATGGAGTAAACAAGCAAATGGTCAATTCAGTTTATACTACTACAGCTAAATGCTTTTGAGTTAAACATTAAATGTAGTTAGTAGAATTTAGACAAATAAACCTCAGACTAAAATGCAGAAGAAGAAAAGAAACCAATACATTATTAATATAATTTTGTATAATTTATTATTGACCACTTAAATTATTCCCCTGGTACCTGTGACTTTCTGTCACCTGAAAGTGTCACATTCAATGCAGACAGGATGTTAGTATCACTTAGTTTAATATTAAAATGAAAGTAGTAGGCCCATCCAGTTAACTCTGGTGACTCAACTCACTCACTTCCAGCACTCATACTGAGGACTTTTAGCCATAATCTTAACCTCTCTTCCATGTCTCCTGTCTTATGTCCTCATACCCTTGCTCCTGAATCTTTCCTCTGATCACTTCTTGCTTGCTGTCTGAGCCTTCCTCCATTACCCAGTTCAACTAGGTCTTGGCTGATCCTTTGCTCCTGGAGGAGATGGTTATTGGCAGAAGTCAGTGCATCCTTTATTAAAAACGATTGAGATATCTTTAACATATAAAAATTGTGTTATTTAAGATGTATAGTTTAACGTTTTGATATCTATGTGCACTGTGAAAAAATTGCCATAATTTAGCTAAATAATTTATCCATCACCTTTACATAGTTACCATCCATGTATGTGTGGTGGTGGTGGGGTATTTCAAGATCTATCCTTCAGTGGGGGCACCTAGGTGGCTCATTTGGTTAAGGGTCTAACTCTTGATTTAGGCTCAGATCATGATCTCACAGTTCATGAGACTAAACCCCACATCAGGCTCTGTGCTGACAGTGCATTGCTTGCTTGGGATTCTCTCTCTCTCTTTCTCTCTCTCTCTCTCTCTCTCTCCTCCTCTTGCCCATTTACATTCATGCTCTCTTTCTCTCTATCAAAATAAATAAATAAACTTTAAAAAAAGATCTATCCTTTCAGCAAATTCAGATAGCAAATATCCTTTTAGCATATCAAAGTAGATAATATGCCCTGACTTTAGCTATCACTCTTCTTTCCTAAGAAAAACTTCCTGTGTAGATGAATTCACCGTTATGGACTAATTAAGTTCATAGGTATCCTTACTACCATTATATTCTGCTTGCTCAATATAGGCAAGATTACAAAACTCAAGATTACTTAACCCAAAATTACAAAAGGATCCATTCTCACCAAATTTAAACTCTCAGTTCCACTGCATATAACACACTCAAGGATCCTAACATTGATGTCCTCATACATTCCTATCATATCTCATATCCTAATATTGAAGTTTGTGTTAGCTGTGTGTGTATGTGTGTATATATGTATATTTGTGAACACACAATTCCAAAAATCAGCATTATTTCCCCACATATATTAAGAATTTAATTGGATTTTTTGTACTTTACAAATAATTAAGTCAATCTATAAATATATAGTCTACATGCATGTCTTTTGGCATAATAAATCTTTTAGTCCTAAATTTTCATTGGCAGTCCCATTCATTCAATAAACTATTTAAGATCTATCTGAAGGTCATAAGTCTTATGTAATACACATAAAACCCTAATGAAATATTGTCAATTTAAAAATGAGGACACTGAGGCTTAGAATTTTAACTAATCTGTTCACATCTATACAGTGGAAGAGGCATAAATAAATCATATATTAGTAAATCTCTTAGCTATTGATCAATGTCAATAAATAATAGGGAGGAAATATTTTCTTCTTAAATCCTTGAAGTTTAAACTGTCAACTTTAGATGTAATCTTCCCAAAGGATTAGCAAACCTGACAGAAAAGTAAAAAATATCAGACATTTGTCCTGTGTCCACATATGTATAGCCAAGTAAATCCTATCCTTAGTAGTAAATGGTCACCTGTATGGCAAGATATCAGTGATTCCACTAGAATTTAGTGGAATTGACTAGTTGACTAATCAGCAAATATTTCCAAGAGAATACAATATATTGCTTAAACTGCTATCCTTTGAGGAGTCTACCTTATCAATACAAGGATATGGTTTTAATATGAAGTTTTACATACACACACATACACACACACTTTATAACTCAGTGACAGCTTTCATTAAATTATATATAGTATAAACTCTTAGATTTGAGAAAATGATAAAACAATATATGGCCCTGTTTGGGCTTTTGATATTACTTATTTTTGAACTTAAAAAAAAATCTTTTCAACTGTTACAACAGAGCAAATCATAAGTGACCATTAGTTTAACAAGGAAAGACACAGATTGAAGTTTTTCTGGAAGGAAAAAGAAGACACATCCACCCAGAAGAAAATAAATCATTTTTAGGAACTGAAGTCTTGACCCCAAAACAAAACACACAATGGAGCATCACTATTACTGTTTTTTTTTTTCTGACAAAAATCTAAAGATTAAAAGTGAAAGTCAGACAAGGGAGAAATTAGTGGTTAGCTATAATTCCATGGCAACACACCCACGCTTGTGAAAGCATCATGGTTCTTTAAAGATTGTACATTATTAAACTTCATCTTAACATCTTGTTCTAAGGATGATGCAAAATGTCAGTGACACCTCAGATCTAATGTCACTTAGGACTACTGAGCCATGAGAAGCTCAAGGAGGTGGTTCTGTAATAACAAAAAATTCCTATGATCAAGTACCTGCCCTCTTTTTCTCCATGGTACAGCTGAATTAAGTCGCAGCTTTCATGCAGCTAGTGACCTGAGAGCCCTAACCTGTCCTATCGCAGGAAAGCCTATGAGCTTGGGAGTTCAAAAGACTGTAAGGTAAGGAGATGACTCATGGAAGAACCCAGAGATGTGCTGCTGGCAACAGGGGTTGAGGTCCCATGGAAGCTCCGATTGTCTATGATTTTAAATTCTAGTTTGAGGAGTCTGGGTCTTAGACTACAAAAGGATTTTAGGAAATGGTCATGATGAGAGCAGTTTTTGGTAGATTTATTTGGCTTAATTTTTAGCTAGAGAGAATCTTATATCCAAAGTAATATTTATATGACATTTATACTTATAAGTAAATAGCTGCATTAGAGGATTTTACTGATCAGGAGTTTAGTTAGATGATTGAGAATAATAATACAAAATTAGCACATAAAATCAAATTGAAAAGTCACAAATTTTAAGAATCATTGCATGATTTTTCATTTTTACTATCTTTGCTACAATGTCTATAAAATATATTTTGAAGAGATATAAATGGAATTTTATTATAAAATTATAAATTGCCAGATATACAACAAATTGATATTGTTTTAAGAGGACACGTTGGCTAAAATTATTCAGAAGAAAAGAAAAAATTGGATTCCTCTCATCTACTTAACTGAAAATATAGATGAGTGGTGATTTTTTTTAATAAAGACATAAAATCTGCTCTTCCTAGCTTTTTAATCATTCCTTTATAGAACTCTCTTATCAATATATAAACATGTTGAATATTTTTCCATCCTGGAAACAAAGTAATTGCTAACACTTATTAAGCATTTACATTGTGTCAGAAATTGTTTTAAGTGTTTTACATATATTAACTCATTTAATCTTAAATCAATCCTATGAAATAATTTACATTTTCTAATGAGGAATCTGAGATACCAGTAGGTTAAGTAGCTTGCCCAAGGTCACACAAGTACTAAGCAGTTTCTCAGGTAGCAGTGCAGTCTTAACTATTATATTAATTATCATGCTATTCTCACTCGTTTCTGGCTACCATTCTTGTATTCTTTTGCCTTCCCTTTACTACCAAACTTTCTCCCAAAATAGTCATAGTCTTACCTCTGGTTCATTCCTCAAAGTCTGCCTTCCACATCTACTATGGCACTTCACCCATACTTGTTATTGCTATCCTGAATTCTTTATGGTTACATCTAAGAATACTCATTGGTCCTCATGCTTCTCAAACTCTCTGCAGCATGTTTCACTTCTGAACACTCTGGGATGTTCTTCTTTCTTGTTTTCTGTGGCCTCATCTTATCTTTGGTGTGCTAAAGTTTTTTTTTTTCTTTTATCAATTTTCTCTCATTCTAAGTGTCCTTGCAGTACAATAGAGTGAGTAGAGTATAACTTTCCCCTTCTAAACATTTCTTTCATTGATGCTGACCTTGACCATGTGAGTTGCTTTGGCCAGTAGTCTTGGAACAAGCAGCAATCTTGAATGTATTTGCACATTTTGGTTTGGTCTCTTGGGTTCTTGTGATCCAGCAGGAAAAGAACATACCCCAAGTAGTAGCTTGCTAGGACAATGAGGAAATAGGGAGAAGACCTAAATTTAATCTATAACCTGTGGTCATTCTGAACTGATACCAGATGGGTTCAGCAGAAAAACAGCACACTTGCAGAACCATGAATGTGAAATCATATATTTAAAATCAAATGTTATAAACCACTGGGAAGTAACAGGTTTAGCTCCACTACTTACGGGACTTTGATAAGGGACAAATAAGTTACCATACATAAATCTTAGTGTTCTTATTTATAAAGTTGGAAAAATAACAACAATGTCTGCTTTTCTTGGGTTGTTGAGAAAATTAAGCATGTGAAATAATGCAAGTGAAGTTCCTAACAAAATGACTGACATATAATATGAACCCAATTAATGCTTGCTATTATTATATTTCACCAAAGAATGTTCTCTTATCTCAAATATCCTACTAGAAAGCTGCTCTGGGAGGTCACATAAAGACCTAAAATCAATTGGTGCAATAATGAGCTCATTGTATTGCCTCTTTTTATGGTACCTAACATTCAAAATGGCAATATGTTCACATAGCTCATCAAAGAGCAACCTATTTGACTTCTTCCTTACCCTTTTTGTCCAAACTGTAATCAAAGCTCTCCAATTTTATCTCCTGTATGTCATCTATCCATCACATTTTCTCTTTACTACTACCACCTTAATTTACTTATTTTACTGCATGAGTCCCCTATTTTAGTTAAGGTACCGCTAAGCACTATAAGAGATAAAACTCTAAATACAGTAGCTTAACACAATTGAAGTTTATTTCCCACTAATAAAAAGGCCAAGTTGTGAATTCCTGATTAGTAAATAATTTAGGATCTAAATTCCTTCCTTCCTTTTTAGTATATGGCTTCCACAATCACTGGACTCATTCATATCAATGGAGTAAACCAGCAAAGTAGAAAAGAGTATAGATTGCTGCATGTAGAAGGCTTTTTGGTAGAGAGATGAAAGTGGCTCCTAACTTCCACTCATCTTACATTGAGAAGAAATCAGTGATATGCTCACATCTCACTTTAAGGAAGGCCGGGAGAGTCAATCCAACTGTGTGCCAAGAAGCAAGAGGTAATGGGTATAATGAACAGATAGCCATATATTGCTCTAGTTCCCTTACTATCCTCCATATTTCCAGCACTGGTTCTCCTACAATCCAATTCCTGGCAGGATCCAATGGAGTGTTTTTGTTAAACATAAGTTGGGTCATCTCACTCCTATGTTTAAATTCTCTAATGTCTTCTAATGTCTTAGTAGTACTTTAACTACAACCCAAACTCCTATCTAGACTTACAGAGTTCTTTGTAATCTTGCCCTTGCTTTACCTTTCTGAACTTGTCTCATGCCAATCTCTTTATCATGTACTGTGGTCTACTCAAATTAATTTTCTTTCTGTTCCTGGACCATTCAAACTAAATTCTTCCTAGAGTCTTTGTACCAGCTCTTCTCCTTTCTGAGAATACTCTTCTGTAATCTTCATATGGTTGGTACCTTCTCCCGCACTAAGACTTCAGATTAAATGACACCTTTTCAGAGAAGCCCTCCCTGACAACCCAATCTAAAAGTCACCGGTCGCTTTCTAGCACATCAATTCTATTTTAATGTTCTTCATGGAACTTATAACAATTTGAGATGTTTCTTTCTTTTTTAAAATTTTTAATATTTTATTACTTATTTTTGAGAGAGAGAGACAGAGCATGAGTGGGGGAGGGACAGAGAGAGAGGGAGACACAGAATCTGTAGGAGCTTCAGGCTCCGAGCTGTCAACACAGAGCCCATTATGGGACTCAAACTCATAAGCTGTGAGATCATGACCTGAGCTGAAGTCTGAGGCTTAACCGACTGAGCCACCCAGGCACCCCTGATATGTTTTGTCCTTTCTCATATCTACTTATTATGCCTATCTATCTATCTAACTAACTATTCATCTATCTCTCTATTCTTCCAACAGTAACGTAAGTTGGCAGAGATCCTTAGCTGTCTTATTAACCCTGACACCTACAACTTAGAATGCTAGCGCTATTGGACACATAGTGTTCAGTAAATCTGACTCATTAGTGAAGTGTTAAACTTTCTATGCACTGAGCTCGGCCTCCAACCAGCTCTACTAAGCTGAAAAAAACAAAAAACAAGCTTGTGTCCTACATTAATATCACAAAAGGTACAGGTGGCAGGAAACCGGTTTTACTAAGAAACGAGTTGGTCAAATTATACCTAAAGAACTGCTTAGCTGACCAGTTTGTGTCCTTTGCTCTTTCCAATGGCCTAAAAATCTGAAAGGAATGTCTAGGGGTAGAAAACATATGGTTTTCTCCACTTAATCAGGACTTATTTTTCTAAATACATTTTATTTTTACATGCAGTGAAACTACTAAACTTTAAACTTATTTTTCAATTTAGAGAGAGAGAGAGAGAGAGAGAGAGAGAGAGAAACTAAAGCAGGCTCCATTCTCAGCATGGAGCCTGATGCAGGGCTGAATCCCATGACCCTGGGATCATGACCTGAGCTGAAATCAAGAGTCAGGATTCAACTGATTGAGCCACCCAGGTGCTCCAAAACCACTAAACTTTAACTCAGGAACAAAATATCTTCTCCAGTTTAATGAATTAAATTACTCTTTCTGGGGCACCTGGGTGGCTCAGTCAGTTAAGCGGCTGACTGCAGCTCAGGTCATGATCTCACAGTTCGTGCGTTCGAGCCCTGCGTCAGACTCTGTGCTGACAGCTCAGAGCCTGGAGACTGCTTCTGATTCTGTGTCTCCCTCTCTCTCTGACTCTCTCCTGCTCACACTCTGTGTGTCTCTCTCTCTCTCTCTCTCTCTCTCTCTCTCTCAAAAAACAAAAAAAAAACGTAAAATTACTCTTTCTGTTTGTATCAAGAAATCTTAGTGCAAAGGTAGAACAAACTTACAATGTGGCATTTAAAAGTCAAAAAGCACAGTAGTACAAAGAAAGGCAAATTCTTAATACTTAAACAGTATGAAATATTTTTTAATATTTTAAAATATTGTAATGATGTAATTTATTTTGGTTAACTAAAAGTAGAATAGAGACTTTTTAATTTTGTTTCCTCTGTTTGTAGTAATAAAATCATAGCAATTAAAAGTTGCTGAGAACTTTTGATGTGACAGTCACTGTACATGAATACTTTATAAGAATGAGTTTAAAAAACTGAGATCTAAAGAGGTTGTTACTTTCCTGAAATCAGAAAGCTATCAAGGGTAATCACTATACACAGCACAAAAATATTCATAAATCATAATGTAATGGCTATTTCCTGGGCTACTGACAAACTGTAGCCAATATGTTTTGTGTGTTAACAGTCATGTTACCTTAATTTTGAATACTAATATTTTGCTAAGGAATCCTTTCATGTTTGCTCTATAACTATCATGAAGTACATCCTGCTTGGATAGCACAGCAGATTATGACACATCTACCCAGAATTAACCTTCCTTGGCCAGCAAGTCAACGCATCTCCCAAGAGCAATGTATATATGGTGTTAGTTTCTGCATAAAACTACCCAGAGAGGGTAAATACTCGTGGCTTACAAGAAACTTGAAGTCTAAGAGAGCGCTGATGCAGTATCCATGCCAGAACTGCTATCTATATGGTGTTGTTAAATTTTGCCTCTAGCATTTCTATACTTCAGCCACTATGGTTGCTTCCCTTTCTGATTCTGTTACTCCATCTCTCCCCCCAACACCATTCTTGCTTAGGTACAGTAGAATATTAGAGCCGGATACTACATCAGAACTTACAAAATTACCAAGTTTCCAAATTTTGAAGGATTTTTTAAATAGTAATCTGGCTTAAGATCTTTCTTTTGTCAATGAATTGAATCAGTTCAGAAAAGTTTGCCATTAGGGGCTGTGAAGATGGAACTTCTTTCTGCTCCTAGATTTGTAGTCTTTCTGTCATTTCACATTTCCTCATCTCACTACTTCTGCTTATCCATAACTTCTTAGGATTCCTTGGACATAGGCAATTCCTAAAGGTATTATTTCCCTAGGTAGTTCCCAAAGACTACTGTGCTTGCTTTCTTCTCTGATTTTGCTACTTTATTACTCTTCTTTGACCCTTCACAACTCCAATATTTACCTGACCTATTATTCTCATTCTTAATGCTTTATTTGCTTAGATATTATAAAAGTAGAAAAACAAATCCTAATGCATATATTAATGGAGGCCAAGGCCTGAAATACTTTTCTCTTAGCAAAAAAAAAATTTTGTTTATTTCAAAACATACCTTCTGAAGTCTCCAATCACTGGGATTTGGGGAAATACAGCAAACAAAAGGAAAGATATTTTGGGGCAGTTATTTTTCAGAGTCCTTCAAGTCACTTCAGACATACAGCTAGCCTCATATAGAAGGACACAGAGGCAAAGAAGCAGTGATAATGTAACAGCCAGAACAAACTAAATAAACATGTGAATAAATATTTAAACTAGGGTTAGACATCACTCCCTGTGTTTTAGTATTTATGTCTCTTCTCTAATCACAAACTATTTTTGGTTTAGTTTTCTCTACTGGTTTCAAGAGAAAGCATATTTCAAGAGGAGACATTTTAACATTTAACAATAAAGGCATTTTCTACAGTTACTTTCTTTAATTGTAAAAATTCAACCTTCTTTTATTACTTGATTTCCAGATCTGAAATTTATTATTGCCTGTGTCAGCTAAAGGCAAATGTACTTAATTCCAAACTTCTCACTTTCTGATTCTATTATACCAAAATTTGAGGAAAAAAAGCATAGAGAATATATATGTTCGAGTATACTTGTGTGCAATATGTGGGTAAGCTTTTTTTTTTAAATAAATTGAGTATTCAGTGTATTCAACATTCAAAACAAAAGAAGATATTTAATAATCTCCAAATCTCTTAGTGGAAAGATTAGTTTAATTTATAGTCAAACAACTTTTTAAAAAGTGTTCAACTGGATGTTCAGTCATTTCCCCAGAGTTTAATGCTGTTGTCTAGCAACACTAACTAAGGATAAAATGAGAAGAAAAAGGGTAAAGTTAGTTGTAACTTTAACTTAATCTTAAAATATGAAAAAACTATTCCAGATGAATCTCTACCTTGTATATAGAGAGTAAAGAGTCCAGACTCCCTGCCTGCCTTCAGGATACTTACCATGTTCTCCTCTTCAAAATTCTGTATGCCCATGGCTTCTATGACACTCATTGACTTATTTTGCACATCTGGTCCCTTCCTACAAACTTTTACTATTTTCTTTCTCATCCTCCTGCTTAAATGTTAAATGCCCACTGTTCTATCTTTACTTCTTTTCTCATTGTAGTCCACATGCCCCCAAATTCTACTGCCACTTGTTTGCTGATGGCATAAACCTATATTTCCGGCCTTTCCCCCAAATTGTAACCAATATACAGCACTTCCTGCTGTGTTCTCTATTCAGATGTCCCCAGAAACTTCAACCTCCAAAACCCCAAATTGAAGCTCACTAACCTTCCCCCAAATCTGCTCTCTCTTCTGCAAACTGTAGTTAGGATAATACCACCACCATTCACCTAATCCTGCAAGCATGAAATATGGTTATTAGTCTAATCTCAGATTTCACACTTAACACTAACCCATCAGACTCAGTCATTAAATTCTCAAGATTCTCCATCATACCTCATTCTTTTAATCTTTATTCTTTTCTACAGCCTTGACTTTAGTTCAGATCCTGATCTTCTCTTGCTTAGATGTTCAGTTCAGTCTACCTATGGCTGTGCCTATGTCTAGATCCTCCCATCCTCCTGTCCTACCTAGGCAATCCTTCATTTATACTACTACTGATGTGATTTCAATAAGCCATACATTTAAGCAAGGTAAAACTCTTCAGGATCCCCATTGCTTCAGAAATTCAGAAAGGAAATTCCTCAGCATATCTATGCCTGGAAGACTCTGACAAACTTCTAGTCAACCTTCAAGAATTAGACCAAATGTTTTCCCTTTTATGAGATTCTTGAAATAATGAAGCAGAATGAATCACTTCCTTCCAGTAACATTACTGTTTGTAGTATACATCTCTATTTTTATATTTACCACGATGTATTATGATTATGTGTTTACACAAATCTGTGCCTCTGGATTTTAAGCTCTTTGAGGACTTGGATTGTATCTTTTCATCTTTGCAGAAAATGAACATAACTTTTCTGCACAAAAATATACTAATTCATCTGGGAATACTGGGGAATAATAGAATTTGTTTAATTTGGAATGTAACCCAACACTAATTTAGAGCATAAATATTCTGGAATGGGTAGAAAATGGTGACCAGGAAGCAGGAAGCTAGTTGCAATAGTACAGGCACAGAAGAAATGACAAAGTCCTAAATAGAGACAGTTCTGTGTGTGTGTGTGTGTGTGTGTGTGTGCGCGCGCGCGCGGTGAGGGGGGGTTCTGTAGAAAGGACACTGTTAAATTTTGAAGGAAATGATTATTTGTCTATTCACAGAATTTAAATTCTGATATTCCATTCAGAAGATTTTTCTTAAAATCTCTTTAAACCACATTTTTGTATTCAATTTGTACGGTAAATATATTCATTGTGCTTTCCCTTCCCCAAATATTCTTTTGAATCACTGCTGTGCAAAGCAGATGCTTAGGAAGACTGTGTTATTTATGGTTTCAAAAAGGACATATTTCTTGATTTTAAAAATAAGACTAATAGTACAGAATGATCTATGAAAAAGTATCAGTAATTTGGAAATAAATATCTGTATAATGAAGTCGGGGAGTATTCTCTCTTTTTAAAAAATCCTCAGGGAACATGGGTGGCTCAGTTGGTTAAACATCCTACTCTTTTTTTTAATGTTTTTTTTTTTTGAGAGAGAGAGAGAGAGAGAGACAGCATGAGCAGGGGAGGGTCAAAGAGAGAGGGAGACACAGAATCCGAAGACAGGCTCCAGGCTCTGAGCTAGCTGTCAGCATAGAGCCTGACGCGGGGCTCGAACCCATGAGCCGTGAGATCATGACATGAGCCGAAGTCGGATGTTTAACCGACTGAGCCACCCAGGCACCCCTAAACATCCTACTCTTGATTTCAGCTCAAGTCATGATCTCACAGTTCATGAGTTTGTGCCCCATGTAAGGCTTTGTGCTGACAGCATGAAGCCTACTTGGGATTCTCTCTCTCCCCCATCTCTCTGCCTCTCCCTCTCCCTCTCTTTTTTTCTTAAAAAAACAAACTCTCAAGTTACTGGATATGCTTTGTGTGTATAACT
The DNA here is from genome assembly GCA_028646485.1 of Cryptoprocta ferox. Lineage (NCBI taxonomy): Eukaryota > Metazoa > Chordata > Mammalia > Carnivora > Eupleridae > Cryptoprocta > Cryptoprocta ferox. The sequence continues at coordinate 58,214,824 of CM053578.1, forward strand.
AGCTTTGTAAAATGGTATCCACATAAACTTCTAAACTAGTAGAAGCTCTTTCTCTAATAATTCTATTATCAAATAAGTTTGCAGATATTTTGGAAAGCTTTTTCCTTGGTCACTTGTATTGATTCTGTATTTTATGCCTAAATTTTCAACTATTGAACATCTGAAAACCTAGTGTCTACAGACCTAATAGTTTTCCATGACATTGACAAATAATTATTTTACTAGCTTTTTACTTTGTTCCTAAGTTTTCATATTTTTATTAACTTTAAATTAAAATAAAATTTTAACATTTCTTAGCTCTAATTTCTGTTTAGGTTATCTGTGCCATAAAATTTTATAATGATTTCTTTTTAAAATACATATTCCACAACAGTAAGAACACTCAATATTCATAGTGTATTCTCATCCTAGTATAGAGTATATTCTCATCTCAACTCTGTATTACTGAATAATAATTAAAAAGTGGCATTTTTAAAATTTTTATCATGCAAAAAAAGTAAGTAGAAATCACAAATACACTGAGTACATATTTTAGAAAAATATAAAGAGGTAAAACTCTGTCTCTTCCAATTAAAAGCCTGATGCTTCTCATTCCAAATGTTTTCCCATTGTTATGACAATATTCATACACACAAATATCAAAGTACATAGCACTTTTTGTTATAAAAGTGTTTATTGTAACTAAAGGAGACCAATCAAAATAATAGGCAAATTTATCTTCACTTTATATTTGAAGTCATATATCTATTACCACATGGTCATAAAGTGTTTCCGATGGTAGTGGAACTGAAACCATTAAAGCCAAATAAAGTGTTTTCTTCACCATTGAGTCTTAAATCTAGAAAGTCGTCAGAATCACCTGGACAGTCTTTTCAATATGCAGATTTCCAGGCCTTGTCAGGAACTACTGAATATATGTCTATGGCTTAATTTCAAAATATTCAGTAAGCTCCCCAAAACTATTCTGATGGTCCTTCAGATTGAAAACCAAAATGTCTACTTTTAAGGGAACTTAAATTTTTCAAATTTGTCTCCTTTTGAAATTAGCTAAAAACTATCTGAATACATATATATGGAAAGAGAGAAGAAAAATGTGTGATTTAACATTAATGAACAAGCATTATACAAATGCAGAATCCTGGATGCTGCTAATTAATGATTCCTTATAAGGAAAACAAATTGTAATTTTCTGGTCACATTTATGCAATGTGCTGTGCATTAGCAAGAAACCCACCAAGTTTAGTCATACAAATTTGTCTCACTAGTGAATTAACTAAGGAGATCAGATGAGTCTTAAATTCTAAGTTCACAGCTGGTTGACTACTTCAAGCAAGATAATGCTTTCAAGGTTTCAACTTCAGTAACAGAACACAAAACCTAAAAATATATCCATGGTAAGCTGAAATAAAAGTATATGTGATGCATTAGAGTCCATGGAATTAGGCCAAAAATCACTAACTAAAAGTAAACTGCCTTCACTTGAGCTCTGGGATTGCTTTGGAATGCACATACAGGCTCTCTGGGCTGCTGTGTCCAATCCCACCATGTAGATTTTCATTGTCTTTTGCTTAGACTTACTACTGTCTCCTCCCCACTGTCATACACAAAGGGAAATGGAGGTGAATTTAAGGTGCATATGTGCATGCTTAACAATGAAGGTACACTGAAGAAAGAAAGCAACCTTGGTTTTGCAAGCATGTTGGTATATCAGTGTGGGCATGGCTGTTCCTGGAGAAACCTTCCTGTATCTATCTATCCCTTCCCCTAATAGCATAATAGTATGTGGCCCAGGACCTCTTGCCTAAGAGAAATGAGGCCAAGTAGTAAAGAGGACACTCATTTTCAAGTAAGGAATACCTGGCAAAATTGCCTTCGTGGAGGCTCTAAACTATAACCTGCAAGCCAGTGGGTATTCTAAGATTTATATTCTGCCACAGGCTTGGTTAACTCTAAAGTAACTATTGGCTGTTCCTGGGGTTACAAAAACTATTATCTATTATATAAAGCTCCCACTGTCCTGTTTTGTTTGTTATTTTGATCTTTTCCATCAGTGGAAAAAAAAACCCTACTTATCCTCTTTCCTCTCTCTTTGTCCACTCAATAAGAACATTGCCCTTGCTTAGTAACTCCATTTCCTGAGCTCAAAGGAGAAAAGATGAGAGCTTGTTTTCTTTTATCCTTGCACTGAAAACAAAGAAAAGATCTGCTTATTAAATTGTATTGCAAGTCATTTCTTTATAGGTCACCTTCAAGTATAAATTAGACAACATTCTTGGAGGATAAATATGAAACAGCTTACTGCAAGATCACAAAGAGGAGTTAGAAAACCCATGGTCTTGTTTCCATTCTACCGTGTATAGATTTGGATATTAGGTCAGTCATTTACAGCAGATATTCTCAGTGCTGTCAGTGGCTTCACCACCTTAGTCCATGCCTCTCCCACTTCCAATATCCAGCACCTACATCTCTTTATCTGAGACTTTCTCTGGATGTTAATGCCCACTCTGTGTCATACCTGACTCTGGAAGCAGTGTCAACCAGTACCTGACAACAGTGGTGGTTGCTATGGTAATACCATATCTTCCTCACCCTTGCATGGCATCACTCTGAGGCATGTCTTCCAGACTGTTTCCTGGAGTTCTCCAGTAAGGTCCAGTTTCCCACACTGGTAGTTTGCTTGATAACACATTCTTCCATGTATCACTTCCCCATTTCTTTATCAATGTTTCTGGAGATCAGCTGGCCTGCTTTGGGGGGGAGTATAAACACAGTTCTTTGCTATATAAGAAGCAGATATACAAGCTAGTGGAAATAGATAACTTGCCAACCAGATGGCAAGAAGAATCCTACTGCTAGCTGTAACTGGAGTGGTGATAAATCCTTGGTGTGCTCCAGCATAATTGCTAACTCGCTTGTGAAGAACTGGGATAAAATACAGATGGAAGAATGTATTTATGCATACCATTTGACAGCTATGGGGACAATGGTAATTATAAGAGCAGAGGAGTTGAATGGTTATTGTTAAGCCATTATACTGCTTAAAGAAAGAATGACAAATGTCACTTGAGCCTACTCTCAACTCAAGAGAGGGTGTGAAGGCCAGAAATTCTTCATGTAGCATTTAAATAGACACATATATCTTATAACTAGAGGAATACACTGTAAATCAAACCTAGGACTTTATTGTGAGGAAGACTAAAACACAGAACTGGAAAGTCATTTATGCTAAAATATGGCCTTGTTAAGAAAAAAATGTGAACAAGGGATATGGGATGGGGACATGTGGGTGGATGCATTGGTAACACTGAACTCCCAAATTCATCTGAATCCTAACAGAGGTGTCTCATTCTCCTAATTAAAGGATAGAGCCTTTCCTTCCCTGGAGACTATGCAAAGGCCTCACCTGAAGCAGATGCCTTACAAACTGATTTTTCCCCCATGTTATCTCAGTACTTCCATATAAAGAGCTAGGATCAAGTCTCAGTATGACTTGGTTAGAGAAGTATTGTCCCTTTTATAAAAGAGATTTATTCACCAAAAGAGCTGTAGGAGCTTGATATTGTATACCAGCAAAAACTGGGAGAACATGCCTAAGAATCAGACTTAAGGATACTAAAATATCCTTGAGTGGAAAATAAGGTTGGATATACATACACACTCAAAAAAAAAAAAAAGATCAATATCATGTGAACAGAAGGTTTATATTTGCTGCAATAATGGAAATTTAAAAGCTCTCAGCAAGTTTCTAGAGCAGAACAAGTTCAAGACCCAAAACCATCAATTAGGAAAGTTGAGTCCTCTTGTAGAAGGACTCTGCCACAGCATAGCAAATACATTGAGTAACAATTCCCCAATATTTCCCTGAAAATATCAGGGAACTGTACACTGAGAAAAACTACTCATATCTTTTGAGGTGTGTTGGATACTAGGGGACCTTAAATATTATACACTGAACTTCTTGGGTATACAGATGCCAGATGATAAGCAGAATCCTGGGCCAAGCCTATCTCATAGTGGATCCATTGTGTCCACAGATCCATCCTGTGGATTATTTCCCAAGTCCTTGAATGCATAATCTGGATTGATATACTTAACAACTGGCAGAACTTTGACTTGATTTCCAAATCTTTATAGTAAGAACCATTATGGTAGAGAAGACCAAGTAAAAGTCCTTAAAACAGCTTCATCCCATCTGGCCAAGAATGTAAATCAAATGCAATCAAATGGGTGTAATGGCAGAGATTAGTGCCACCATCAAAGACTTAATGATTCAGAGATGATCATCTCTATCATATCTCCAATGAATTCATCATTGTGGTTCCACAAAATATAGGCTAGATAATGGCATATGACAGTGAACTGGCAACAAACTTAATTAAGTAATGGCTCCATTTGCAATTGCTATGCTAAATGTGGCACTTTTTTTTCTATAGCAGATTAACAAAGTCTCTGATACATGGTAGACAACTATTGAACTAGCAAATGTTTTCATTTCAACACCCACCAGAAAGGAGGTTCAGAACCAGTTCAGATTCATGTGGTTGGTTAGCAGCATCTGTTCATGATCATGCCCCAGGATTGTTAGTTCTCCTGTTCTCTAACACAATATAGTGTCGAGGGATCTTGATCATTTGGACATTCTGCAGAGCATCACAGTAGTCCAGTATAATAATGACAGTATACTACTCGATTGAGCAGCAGTGAGTGATAAGGAAATCCACATTGTGACATATGTCTGACAGAGAGTGGGCAATAAATTGTATAATGATTCAAGGGTGTACCACATTGGTGAAGTTTGTAGGAGTCCAGTTGCCTGGCACATGCCAGAATATATGCTCCAAGGTAAAGAAAAAGTCATTGTACTTTGTACCTCCAACACTAAGAACACAGAATTTCATGGACTCTTTAGATTTTGAAAACATTTTATTCATACCACATTTGGAAAAGATATATTTGAAATTAAGCATTGTTTCAGGAGCAGGTAGACTAGATTTTCATGTTGCACTGATATTTCTCAGCTCACACCTATGGCCTCACGGGGGCTTCTGTATGTTGGAGCTGCATAAAAATCTGAACATGGTTCATTGATGGGCCATTACAATAAACTACAGGGAGCTCATTCAGTGATTTCCCTGAACGTCAATAGTATGGTGAAATCCTCCCAGTGGGGAGGGCTTTGGCATTGTATCTGACTACTAAGCAGTAGCAAATGACTTGACTCTGGTTAGGGGCTTTAGAAAGAACAGATTGGAAGACTGGGAATAATAGTGTCTAGAGAAGAACTAGCATAAGGAATTATAGCTGTAGGCACAAAATATGTAGATCTTTGTTTCTTATATAAATGTCCTCTATAGTAAAGGCATTGAACTACCATATGGATAGAATTGGCTGTCTAGTGGATAAAGTTTATTTTTCTCACTGGCCCATGAGAGAAGTTATTGAAGTACAGTAGCAGAGTATGCATGAGCTTTCTCTTATGAGGCTGATCTAGCTACTGCCTCTGTTGATTGACTGATTTGTCATAATCAAAGACCAAGAGTGATTACTTGAGGTGATATTATCCTTGGAGGAAACCAACCAGACATTTGGTTGCAAGTTGGTAATATCTGACCCTTTCCTCCACAGAAAGGGCAGTAATTTGTCATTGCTAGGATTGATAAAAATTGTGGGGATGGGTTTATCTTTTCTGCTAAGTATCTCATCCAACAATACTCTCTGAAGTCTCAGAGAATGAGAAATTTATCATCATGGAATTTTGCATAACATATTCTTGAATGAAAGGGCCCACATTACAGCAAAGGAAAAGTGACCAAAAGTACATGGCTATCGGATATCACTTATTTGATAATATATTACATGACTCCAAATACAGTAGCCTGATGGCATGTTGGATTCATCTCATAAAGGCACAAATAAACCACTAGTTTGTGGATGACACTCCCTATCAGATGGGGATCCTATCCTTTAAATACCAGTGTCTATTATATGGTATGCTTCTCTAAAAGCTAGAATACATGCCTCTGTAGATCTTAGTAGTCCCTTTTTACTATGTCTCCTAGTGACCCACTTGGGTGACTTGTGCTTTCCATACTCAACCTTCAACTTTGCTGTATACGAGCTACTGATTTGCAGAATTGGTGGGGAGGGGAAGAGAAGATGTTTTACAAGAAGGTGACTATGTTATAATAAATTTTATTTGCAGAAACAAACTGCTTGGCCAGATTTAGCCCATGGGCTATAGTTTTCCAATCCCTGTGCTAAATTATTCTTAGGTTTCCTTCATGGTCTAAAATTCTGCATTGTATGCCTCTAGATTCAGAAAACATTTTGAAAAGTCCTTCAAGTCACAAGAGATCATAAATATCTATGAAAAGATTAGGAAGTTTATAAAAATCATACATAATCTGAAGTTAACTGCCAAGATTTTGAACTTCAAAATTAGGTCTCTAATAGTAAAGACAATGTATTTATATAATTTAGACTATCTTTAAAGTGAATATAATTATTTTTGAACAGGTAGTATTAAGGCATTGACAATTACGTTGAAAACACAATTTGCTAAATAATGTCTACCATGGAAATTATTCTTTTTTTCAAATGGCAGGACTTGTTGACAATATTAGTCTGCACAAGTTTAATAATTAGAGCCTGAATCAAAATTAATCACCTCCAGCTTAGAGTACTCAGAAGAAATACTACATGTAACATATATAATAACTTAGAAGCATGGAAAGGTCATTATTTAAAGCCTACTGCCATAATTAAATCAGTATGTAAGTAATGTAAGAGACATCATTCAATTCCAATAAAGATGAATATGGTTTATGCAGGTCATCACTTTTAAATCACTAAAAGTAAATTAAATATTGGAGTGCCAAACAAAATACATTGTCATAAATTTTTAATAAAGACGATAAAATGTACAAATCATTGAGAACTTTAAAAAGCAAATCTCTGCATAATAAGCAACTGTAACATAACGAAATCCCTATGTGTATCATCTTCTCTTACCTTTAATTTTAACTAGGTAGAATATTTAAAAGGATGAAATATAGTGGAACAATCTAGAAATGAACAGAAATAGCTGTGGAACAAATAATTATAATAAAAATTTAAATTTGGTCAAGTGTAGTTTTTTAAACTTTAAACAATACTGATATTATAAATGTGCTCAATTGGTGGGGAAGGAAGCACATAGTCTTTGGAATGACTGGCCTCCTCCCTCCTTATATCTATATAAGATATATATATATATAAGATGTTCAACAGAAATTTTTCACTTTCATCCAATTGTGTATTTATATATCTTTTCCCCCAAGATATAGCATGAGTTGCATTATAGAATTAAAAGTGTAATAAAAGAAAATAATTTATTTTATTCATTTGGAGGCAAAGTGTATGTTTTTTCCCTATAGCTATAGAGTACAACATGTATCCCATAAAACTCTATAGAATTTTTTAAAATTCAGCTTAGTGCTACAATTTATCTACAAAACATACATACATGCTGAAAAATTTGCCATTTTTGTTTTTCCTTTTTAAATTGAAATCGTGTTCCCTTTATCCTCACTTATTTCTACAGTTGATCATATAAGTCAGATAAACATCTCTTTATAAGTTTACAAAGTAGGCATTAATCTTTTTTAAAAAAAATAAGTAATGAAGAGGTTCACAAGGGAGAAAATAGAAGGTTTGCAAATTAATCAATAAGAGCTTTATGTTTTCTTTTCAGATAAAAAGTTGCATTATTTTTATGTTTATTTAAGAGAATTAATTTGCTATTAATTCTGAAAAAAGAGATTACTGATGAACTATCCTTTTATTTTATATAACCATGTTTTCACTTCACATGTATAAAATTAGGTATAGAAAAATCAGTATGTTATGTTTGTATTGAAATTTGTTATATAGAGAATGATACTGGACATAATACCATTGTTATAATTCCATAATTATGGGTGATCACAATGAACAACAATTTATTGCTCTTCCATCTATTCAAATATTAAAACATTTCCATTTCTAGTAATGAAATGTGGGGTCTAAAAACAAAACCAAAAACCAAATATGTCCCCAAAGTGATAGGAGAAAGATAGAAGGCCAGCTGTCCAGTGATGAAATCACATTTATTCTTGGTGGTAATGAAGATTTACTGTATCCATGTTTGATGGATTCTGATCAGAAAATATCAAAGCTGAGAAAGGATAAGTTTATTCAATTTGAATATCAAATCAATCATTTCAGTTAAAATCTCATTGGAAAAATGAGCAGTTGTTTGAAAGCTGAGAAGAGTGAATGTATGAAGAAAAACTTATTTTGCAGACATATGCACTCACATAAAAATATGCATAGAAATACAGTTGGGAAGAGTATCAAAAGGCCAATTTTAAGAGTGCTGCTCATATAAAATTACAGAGAGGTGAAAGAAGTACGTGTGATGGATGTGACTAGCTCAAGAATGGCGGAAACATTTTTATGTAACTCAATAAAATTGTTAAAATTGGATTCAAAGGCACTGAGGAGGTAATTTAAAAAAGAAAGAGGGAGAGAATGCCAATGGAACCAAGAAAATTGGTTTTAGAAGTGATCAGTTAGCAGACAGCCCTAAGGAGGGAAGCAGAGTTATCAGAGTAATTGAGGCAGGACACAATGAACATACTAATGATAAAAGAAAAATATGGATAAGCCAAAATTGAAATCCACAGAAAGAAACAAAACAGGACTTAATTTCATTTTTCAAAATAATACTTTATTATTCTACATTTCAACATTATTGGTGCACTTTATCGTTATTTTTATTAGCACAGATGGTGATACTATATCCTTAACCACGACACAGCAGGACTGCAAAGAAAAGAAGTGTTCTAAGAAATCCTGTGGTTTCTGTTCCTAATAATAATAACTTATTAATATCTTCTTCTCAGAGAGGAATGAGACAGGCAAAGGAAATTACTATTCCTTTGAGGGGTATGGAGGGAATAATTAGCAAAGTTCAAAAGTTGTGTAAAATTTTTGAACTTTCCAGGAAACCTCATTGAGCAGGAAAACAAATTGCTTTGCAATTGCAAAAACTTCAAATTAATATGAAATACATGATATACGCCATTAGTGGTTCAAAAACCTTGAAAGACAGCTTCAGTGTATTATCTTGTTCCACCCTCAGCACACCTTTGAGCGGTTGGCAAGTATCATCCTATTTTGCAGAGACATCTTTGGCCAGTTGTTACCCCAAAGACAATATAAACTCCTTAATCTTGTATTCAATGGCCTCTCCTTGTTCCTCCCACATTCTCTTACATTTAGCAGTTTCCTACATACATATGGACTCCTCCACACTCTATGACTGCATATCTCACTTTTCCATGTCCATACCTGTGGCAGAGACACTACTATGTACTCACCAAACTCATTTCTTCCTGAGATCTCAGAGTTTTTGATGATAAATGAGGCCATGTGACCGATGTTCTGGCTAACAAGTGCAGGAAGAAATGATATACAGAACTTCCATGCCTGTTTTCTAAAATCTCCCACTTAATCTATCCTGCAAGTCCTCTACTTCCTTATATTCCTTTCCTAATACAGATAATGTAGTGGAGGATTCCAAGGGCATAGATTTTCTGGGACCCCTTGGAAGACTGCCTCCTGAATACTGAAGTGTACTACCATGTGGGCAGGAAATATACCATTACTATGTTAAGACACTAATATTTGGAGTTACTGTGATAGCAGTAAGTCTGATCTAACCAATATTAAATTTTACTTGTCTATTTACCTTTTCAGATAGAAACTCTATTTTCCAACCAAGCTGGAAGTTAACCTGCTTTAGGAAACTTTCCTGCTACTTCAGAACTTTTTGGTTTTCCTTATAACTCATCAGTTCTGTTTATTGTTTAGTGTGTGTAACTCCATTTTTAAAAGTCAGGTTAACCGATATATAAATTACGTAATTTAAAAAATTCACTCCTAGATCAATGAATTTTAACAAATGCATACAATCATGTAACAGTCACTAAAAAATTCACTCCTAGATCAATGAATTTTAACAAATGCATACAAACATGTAACAGATATTTATTTAGTCAGTAAATAAAGATCTAGAGTATTTTCATTACCCCTAAGAGTTGCATCCTTGCCCTTTTCCATCAGTTCCCTCCCCACTTCTAGTCCTTGGCAATCTTTGATGTGTTTTAAGTCCCTATGGTTTTGTTTTTCTGAAATGACATATAAATCAGGGTGCTTGGCTATCTCAGTTAGTGGGCATGTGCCTCTTGATTTCAAAGTCATGAGTTCAAGCCCCACACTGGGCCTAGAGCTTACTTAAAAAAAAATAAAAATTTAAAAAATAGACTGAAGCTTAAAAAAATAAAATGTCATATAATGGAAACATATAGTCTACAACTTTGTGTGGCTTGCTACTCTCACTAAGCATAATGCTTTTAAGACTCAGTCATGTCATTGCATGCATCATAAATTTGTTCCTTCTGTTGTTGAATAATATTGCATTGTATGGATGAACCACAATTTGTTCCTTCATTCCTCAACCAATGAATATTCACATACAAGTCTATCTATAGTGGTATGATTTCATTTTTCTCATATAAATGCCTAGGGATGGATTTTATATAAGTGTAAGTTTAAATTTTCAAAAAACTGCTAAACTGTTTTTTTTCAAAGTGATTTTACCATTTTGTATTCCAAACATCAATGTATGAGTTCATGTACCTCAATAGCATCACCAACACTTACTATAGTCATTTATTTTAATTTTAGCCATTTTAGTAGTTGAATTGTGATATCTCATTGTGGTTTTAATTTGCATTTTGTTAATGGTTAATGTTTCTACTGCCATGAGTATCTTTTCATGTGCCTATTTTGCCATTCATATATCTCCTTTGATGAAAATCAATCTTCTTTAATTTTAATTGGATTATTTTTCTTTTCTTTTTTTAAATAGAGGTTTCAGAGTTTTTTATATATTCTAACTATAAGTCATTTTTCACATACATAATTTCCAACTATTTTCTCTCTGTCCATGACACCTTTTTATTTTCTAACAGTGTCTTACAAAGAGCAAATATTTTCTTCAGTGTATTTATTTGTTTGTTTGTTTTTGCCTAATTAAAGACCACTAAGCTTTTCTGCTATGATTTCTTTTAAGACATTTTATAGTTTAAGGTTTTACATTTAGATCTATGATTCATCTTGAATTACTTTCTGCATATGATGTGAGGTGTTGATAGGAGTTTATTTTTATATACGAATATCTAATCTTGGGGAACATAATTTGTTGAAAAGGCTATTATTTCTCCACTGAATTAGTGCTTTGTGATAAAAGTCAATTTTCTGTATATATATGTGTGGCCAATTTATGGACTTTATTCTAGTCTATTTTTCTATTTTTCTACCCAAGTCCAATACCACATTGTCTTGATTACACTAGCTTTTAGTAATAAGTCCTATATCATGTAGTATTAATCCTCTAAATCTTTCTTTTGAAAAGATTTTTGGCTGTTATAGATCCTTCACATTTCTCTATGAATTTTAGAATGAACTTTATATGTCCTACAAAACAAGGGCTTCTAGAATTATTATTGAGATTGTACTGGATATATAGGACAATTTTCGATGAATTGACATCTTGACAATCTTCTGACCCATATACACGATATGCCTACAAACACAGTATACATCTCCATTTAGTTATGACTTTTAAAATTTCTCTTACATTTTATAATTTTTAATATATTAATCTTGCACATTTAGTTCTCAGATTTATCCTAAGTATTTTATAATTTTTTGTTTCTATTTGTTATAAATATCATGTATGCTACCACCTTGTTAAATTCTTTCATGAGTTCTAGCAGGCTTTAAAAATAAAGTTCTACACAGATGATTATGTGATCTACAAATAACAATTTTACTTCTTTCTTTGCAATCTAGATTTTTTTTTCTCTCATCTTACTGCATTTCCTGGAATTTCCAGTACCACACTGAATAGGAGTAGTAAGGGCAGACATCTTTATCATGTTCTAGTTGGCAGTTTGTTTTCTTTCTGTACATTTCTACTTTTTGTATACTTTTGTATTTCACTTGTATTAATCCTTATTGATGAGCATGTTGGGGATTGGGGAAGTAGGTGGCTTCTACCACTATTAATATTTGATAGTAAACACTATTTCATTATTGATTGATTATAGATCATTATAAATATATAGATTGTGAAGAGAAGATATTATGCACCAGTCTACTTAAAAATCATTTCAATAATTATGAACATATATAATTAAACATTAAAGGCTAACACATCTAAAAAACCTGAGACTATCTAGTGCTGTCTAGTGCATGTCACTAGAACACGATATATAATAGGAATACAAAATGATACAGTCATTGTAGAAAACAGTTCAGTACTTTCTTATGAAGTAATGCTCTCTGTGCCCAATTTCATAAACTGATTCCATTAGAAAGAAAGACCACAGATCTGGGAAACTATTTCCACCATGGATTTTATGGGACTCTAGAACACATGCACAGTGCTTTAGTGTCAAGCAATTAACTATGGCACAGAGTAGGGGTAGTCATATTTGTCCCACAGTTATAAGAGCACTACCACATGGTTTCAGCAGAGAGGATTCTGAGAAATACAGTGTTGGTAACACTGAGAGTGAGAACCTCCCAGCAAACATGTCACTGTTTCTATTGAGGACACTGGCAATAGGGGCCTGGCAAGAGTGACTTCACAAGCAGTAATAACTGACTAAGCAGTCAGGGACTAGAAAAATCTAAAGTTGTTTGTAAGCTCAGAGGAGACATCCTGGTGTTTCCCAGCAGTGACTGAGTGAGCCTCTGAATGTAAGCGGGAGGACCTGTGCTAGGGATGTGCATCTAAGAGTCCATAATATAATACCCAGCTTAGCAAGACGTAAAGATGGAATGTGAGATTATCCTAATGAACCTTCATGAAAAAGAGGGTAACAGAAGACCCTCATTTAAAAATGAAGTAGTATATGCGGTCAAACTTTGAAGCAAATGTAATTAATGTTTTATACAGTTGCAATGCATTATTTATATTGATGCATTAGTTTACATACATTTAAAGTCATGCAAAGAGAGATCATATATTTTTTGTCATTTGATTACATAAATTAGAAGTAAGCAAACAGGAATTATTATTTCTATTTTACAAAGGCATGAGCTGAGATTCAAAGGAGCTGAGTGATTTGCCCAAGACCACACATTTGGTAAGTGGCCCAGACAAGACTGGGTCTTTAGAATTCTAAACTTCTTTCCATTCTACTAAGTTCATCTCATTATGAATGGATTTGCAATGCCAATTTTATTAATAGCTAACAATATTTGTAAAAAGATTTCTGGAGTCTTGACTTTGGTTGGGGCTTGAAAAGGGCATATTTGGAGAATCAGGGATACAGAGTTTATTTTTAATTTGTATTTTCTTTTTAAAACTGTACTTTTACTTTCAATAGGTATCATATAGACTTCATACTCTAAATATATCAGAGCATTTCAAAGTTATCTGAATTGGGTATTATTGTTTAAAATCAGAGGTAAAAGCATGGTCATTTCTCTCATTTCTGATACATTTTGCTTTAATACTAAGTGAGGAAAATCTGCCAAATTGTTGTTGGATTACAGCACTCATTTTAAAAAGTGAAAAATTACTTATATCCTTTTGCAAGACATTAAAGATGGACATGTTTTCATTGTTCTTCCTCTGACCAGCCTGTGTTTAGTTTTAAAAGGCTTATGTTTTGGTTTTATCTTGCTTCCAAATAATAAATTTCTGGTTTGGAGTTTAGACAAGTTTAGTCATGCAATGCATCTTAATACCCACACTTAAACATATTTCCATGCTAAGCAGATGTTAACACTCTCATGCGTTTAAGCCTTATGACAATGATAGTGATATGTGGCTCCAGAGTTAAGTTTTAAATATTTATGCTTAATTTTTTAAGAAAACAGACTTTTTTGAACATCTCTCACAAGCTTTTTTTAAAAATAAGAGTTTATTATACGATAAAACAATTCATTGAGCTAAGACTTTCTGAATAGTATCTCTTCTCCACTCACAATGCCAACACCATCCACTGGAAAAGACCATTAGTTGACAAGCCAATGTGTTAACAAACATATATTGAATACCTACTATGTACTAGGTATTGTGCATGGTGTTGCAGATTTTAAAATAAAAGCTCCAGTTCTCAATCTCACAGAGTAGAAGTACCGGCAGACAAGTGTTCTGATAATCACCATATGGGATGATTAATGTTGTGATAAAGCAAAGCACAGAATGCTATTTTTAAAAAAGTAGATCTTTCAATCCAGATGAGGCGGAGAGTTTCCTAAGGGGATCTTTGGGTGTTATCCTTGAAATAACTGAAGCTATAGTGGGAGTTAAGTGAAAAATGGAACCCCAGGCATAAACAACAACATGTGTAAAGGTTTGGAGGCAGGCAAGTCAGGAGGCCTGCAGTAAATTGCAAATCATTAGAGAGAAAAAGGAACCTTAGGGCTGCTGCTGGAGGTGTGGCAGCTGACCATTCTAAAAGGCAGGCAGAGGCCATGTGCAGGTTAAGAAGTTTGGAATTTATTCAAGAGGTTTGTGAGGGAGTCAACAACCAGTTTAAAATAGGGAATACCATTCCCGCAATATGGCAGTAGGGTGGAGGTTAAATTTGAGAGGGATGAGATATGGCAGGCAAACCAACACTATTTTGTTGCCCAAGGAAGAAACATGAGGAGGCAGTGAGGGTGGAAAGGAAGAGCTTGATGGCTGATGGGATGTGGTAGTAAACAAGAGGGAGATGTTTGGGCTTAGGAAACTGGGGAAGGCTTGTGAGCATCACCAAGATAGTGTCCATGGGAAGAGGAGGCACAAGTTGGGCTGAGAGAAATGACAGGTTCAGTTATAGGCACCCTAAACCTATGATGCTTATGGAATGTGTAAGTGAAAATGACCAACAGGAAGTAGGCTACTTGGTTGGGCACCCAGAAATGAGACCTGTGATGGTAACACATACTTCAAATTCACCAGAATGCATGGCAGAAGAAGGTTTGGAGTCCAGCCCAAAATCTGCTAAGTGTTTGTGATTCCACAGCAGGTTGTTCAAAGACCACATAGGCAGCAGTAAAGAGTAGTTGAAGCTAAAGTGTGGATAAACATCTCCAGAAGACTTTATAAAGACAGAAGGAAAGGACATTGAAGATGTAACCATGAAAATGACAATAGTTACAGAAAGAGCAAGAGAAGATGAACATTGTAAGGAGAGAGTGAAAAGACCGAGCAGCAAGGGAGCTGAGGGGGAAAAAATCAAGTAAGGATGCATTAGAATTATTATAACAGCAGTGTTTCTGAGGATTAAGTCCAGAAAGGAAATCCTGAAAACTGCTGAGTAAATTTGATGACTGAGGGAATTGAGAGCCTTAATGAGACCAGGTATGGTGGGCAGATGGAGATCAAAGCCAGTTCAAAGGGTGGAGGACAAGACTGGACAATCATAGACCAAGAATTTTTACTGTGAAGGGAAAGAGAGCTAGTGTGGTAACAAGGTGGGGACCTAAGAAAATAGAAGTTCTCTTTTAAGTTTTTAATCAATTCTTGAGTATCCTTAAATGCTGGGTGGGGAAAAAAGAAAGAGATTGGGAAAGCTAGAAAGAGAATAAGAACAAGAGGGACAGGGAGAAATAAATGGGCAAAGAGGTAGATATATTGAATTAATATTGTGTCAAGCACCTTAAATACTATGACTTTTTTAAAAAAAAAACTTAATATATAGAAATGGTTGTCTAATTCTATGTGTGGATATGATTATCTCCAATTTATGGATCAATGAAATAAGACTCAAGGAGTATAAAGCAGATATCCCAAGCTACCCAACAAGCAAGACTGGAATTCAAATACAAAATTTTCCAATTACAATTCACATTCTTCTTTTAATTACACCAAGTTTCCCAAACTTTGAAAACCTCCCTCTGCATTTTTGACAAACATGAAAATCTCACCCCCACACTCCTGAGGATCTAATATGTCCCCTCAATATAAATTGCTATATTCTGGATATTTTCACTAGCCAAGAATTTTAAACACTACAGTTTGTAGTATAAATCAAACCATATTTTATTTCCAAATATAAAACTACAATGCCGACTGTGTTTTGTTCTACCTACACACACACCACTTACCTCAAGAGTCCCCTACTGAAAACCCCTACACAACACCATGCTCTCTCCTGGCCTAACCTCTCCTAATGTTGCTTCCTACAGAGAAACGATCCCTGCTGTTTGCCACTTTCAGTATCCACCATTTTGAAAGACTGACAATATTTTATACATAAGTCTGCATAATCAAGAAACAAGATTTTACAGAAAGTTTTGATCAGAGGTAGGAAGGCTCTTTTCCAGAAAAATGAATGCTACAGTAGTAGTTTGCTGATTTTACACTCTCCTGGGTGTTCTCATCTTGATGCCCTTATGAAAGAACTTCACCCACAGGACCATGGTTGTCATCAGATGCTCATTTCAATGTCATAGAGACTCTAGGGGAAAAATAGTATCTTTGTAGCAACATGATGATTCTCTGTGGTTTTTAAAATTTGTAGTACACTAATGGTTCTAATTTTCTCTGGAGACACCCAATTCCTTCTGTATGATATGGGCTCTTCTGTATTCTCTTAATTTTTATAACCATTAAGGAGACTCTGATCAGCCCACACTTACCTCAGTATGGCTTAGCATTGTCAGCATAAATTATCCTATTTTCTTAGTCACTCCTCCCATGTATATACAAATGTATTAAGAACTGCCTGTAAGAATGAATATCTTCTTTTTATTCTATCACCTCCCTCTTTCACTTTTTTCTTCATGGCTTTATGATCTGAAACAGCAAGTTTATTCCTCATCATGTTTTGACTTTCCTGCTTTGGTAATTTTTAGTTTTGCAAAAAACAAAACAAAACAAAACAAAACCCTTGCAATATGTCTCTTACTCCAGGACAAAATGATTCTTTTTTGTTTCTGTAGGAGATCTGCTGGCTCAAATCCCAATAGAATTATATGGATATAGGAGAAAAACTGATAATACCTAATATTTATATAACTTAATCATATTCTATGAGGTTTTTATTTATACTATTAAACAAACACTATTATCTATGACATTGATGATAAAAGTTTTAATTACCAAAGCAAATAATTTTAAAAGGCTCTACAATAAATTAATCCTAAATCCTAGTTTAACCCTTCTTTTCTGGCCTTAAGTTAATCAATAAATTTAAAAATGCTCACTATGGTCCTGCCCATAATTTTGCATCTTAAGACTACTCATATTAGTGGTAATTTCATCTTTATTTACTCCCATACTTCTAAATCAAAGCTACTTTCTTTAAACAATTAGCTTCAAATGCACTTAAGGCATGATATTATATAGACTTTATTTATCCCATGGCAACCAAGCTAAGGGATAATTTTCCTCAAGCAGATTTTCTGATAGCTCAAAGGGACAATGTGGAAGGTGAAAAGTATGCCAAAGCCCTCTTCTTTCTTCCTTAGCTGAATCATCTATTCTGTACACCTGTTCTTTAGACTCTACAGAATGACTTCAGCTTCTGCTGACAATCATAGCAATCCACCAAGGAACACAAAAAGAAACAGTTCCTCCAAAAATTGGCAAGACAAAGTAAATAAATATGATGCACACTGTTTAATTGGCATACAATGGGATTATTTTCTTCACTGTTAGATCTTAGGACTATGAATATTTATTTAGTCTCTACTGGATTCTGAAGCTATGTCAAATCAAAAAGCAGCTTTCAACTTTCAAATTATTTTCTTCTATAGAAGAATATATACTATGCTAGTGATCTGCATTCTCTTGGTAGACTGAACAATTGGTAGGCTCAGTATTGTCTACATTCAGTGTGTTTTATTCACTAAGACACGTAAAATAGGGCCATCTGGATGATACACACATTTTCTCAGATCATAGTGAGGACTGCAAAGATAGTACATTGTTGAATTAATAAATATCCAAAGTCATAAATAAATCTTTGTATGATGCTGATGTTAGTGACAACGTAAGCTTAATATGGAAGGCTTCTGTCCATTTACTTTGTTGTTATGTCCTGAGAGCCAAGACTGTACTAGGTTGGTTTGGTTGGCTGTCTGTGTGGATGCAGGTGTGGAGAACACTGCACCTATGTACTCATTTAGGGGATACCTACTATAATATGCCAGATCCTCTGTGTTGGGACACAAAGCTTCTGTCTTCATGCATGGCACATTGACCAGGAGGAATTTGGGGGAAGGACACTTGAGCAAAACATATAGTCTTGCATGGGCTTAATAAATAAATACAGAGAACAAACTGAGGCTGGATGGTGGGGAGGGGGAAAGAGGGGAAAATGGGTGATGGGCATTGAGGAGGGCACTTGTTGGGATGAGCACTGGGTATTGTATGTAAGCAATTTGACAATAAATTATATTAAAAAAAGAAAATATGTTAAATAACAATTATATTTTAAAAATATATTATAAATCCAAATAAGAATAGAAGAACAATATTTCCTAGAATTGAAGAAACAATTTTTTAAATTTATATTTTTCTTTATCTCAGAAGGTTGATACTATTAACCTTAAGTAGGAATTTGCTTTGAAATTTACTCTTCTGGGGACTCAACAAAACTAGCTTTTTAAAAAATTAACTTATTTTTAGGATCTAATCACTTTTCCTATATTCTTAGCTAACTTCAATTGAACAATTTGCAAATGGGATGCTTATTACAAACGACTCTGTTAAATATAATGTTACACATATTTCACAGAGCATCTTGAGTTTATAATAGCAGATTCGCTATTACCAATTTTGTGACTGTTTTGTCTCCTTGGACTCTGATCTCTAAGGTACTACCCTAAACCAAAAATATCCCACATGTGCAAATGATTACATATCTGCAAAATATTTTGTTTTATATTACTAGCAGGTATACGATCCGTAATAATTAAATACCAATGTATCTTAATATTTACACATTCAATCTTTTTCAATAGGTCTTAATAAAGTGCCTTGAGAAAAATTAATCTGGTTTCAATGAGAAGCAATAAATGGTATTTAGGGAAGGTGACTGCTAATGACTTCTGTGTGCCTATTAATTTAAAGCAGATAGATGTTTTGCATGTTGAATGAGATATAAAATCAAGATGGTCATTAAAAATAGCAGTAATGGCATTTTCCAGTAAGAGTAGTTACTGATACCCTCTGAGTGGATTCCAGTTCATGAGATCACAGAAGAATTTCCAAGCTCTCTTGTACTTCCAATTGGCATATTTCTGCACTTTTTGCTAAAAGGACATGGTGTTCCATTTTTAATGGTTCACTAGGTCTCCCAACGGCAATGTGTTGGAGTGAGCCTGAAGGTCTCAGTTACAAATCAACATGTAGCTATAAAAATTACTTTTCCTTTCCAAATCTTAGCATACACACACAGATGTGCATGTGCGTTGGCACGCACACGCGTGCACCCACACCCACACACACTTCTAAGAAAGTTATCAAATGCATCGATTGTTTAATTCAATCACACAAAAAATGTTGAGTTCCTATTAGGTGCCAAACATTGTGCTAATAAATGGGTCTCAATGATTAAAAGAAAAAGAAAAAAGTGTGGTCAGTGCCCAATTGTTTGAATCTACAAGGACAGAAAAAAGGCATAAAGAAGGGAGTCTTCATGACTTTGATATTGTTCTTTCATTTTAACTACATTACTTAAAATCTGGTTTTTTTTTTTTGATTTATGAAATGAAGGTGTTGAACTTTACTGTCATTTCATAAATTACTCCCCTAGGACCTGATTCTGGAAAGATTCTTTGGGATTCCCTCAAAAAGCACCTCAAACTAAGAACTGTGCAAATCTACCCTCTGCCCCTACTTTCTTTGATAGAGCTCTCTAAACTTGTATGGTTTACCTATTTGAGCCACCAGTGAAATTTTTATTTGAAGGAAGTTTCAGGACCAAGAACCAATTTGTAAGTAACTAGGCTAGATAATCTTTTATGTTCCCTTCCAGTTTCAACATTCAATGAATCTCGGAAATGTTAATTTACTCTGATTTTTATAATTTTGAAGTAATTATTTTTAGAAAAAAAGTATACTGGGGCACCTGGGTAGCTCAGTCAGTTAAGTGTCCAACTTTGGCTCAGGTCATGATCTCTCAGTTAGGGAGTTTGAGCCCTGCATCAGGCTCTGTGCTAACAGCTGGGAGCCTGGAGCCTGCTTTGGATTCTGTGTCTCCTTCTCTCTCTGCCCCTCCCCCACTCATGCTCTGTCTCTCTGTCTCTGTCTCTGTCTGTCTCTCTCAAAAATAAATATTTAAAAAATTAAAGAAAAAAAAAGAAGAAAGGTGTACTGATCTGTCACTAATCATTTGTAAAAGAAAACAAATCACACTGTACTTTGAATCCCTTCCTTCCACTTATCAGCTGTGTGATCTTGGGCAAATTAGGTTTTGTTTCTAGTCAATCTTCTCTTTTACAAAAGGAGATAAGAGTAGAATCTACATCACTTGGATACAATTCATTGTTGTATGAAAATTTCTTTATTTATTATTGGGTACATAGTAAGTCCCAGAATCAATCCCAGAATCTACAGTTTCCTGGATATTAGAAATTGAATTCATTGCTCATGATCAGGATCTCTGCTACACAAGTAAGAAGTTATGTGATTCACCAATAGTTTTCATTTTCACACTGATGGAATTTTCCTTTGAGATACTCAGAATACTTTATAAAGCTTAGTGGAAACATTTGCAGAACAGCTCAATGAAAGAGATAGGTAAAACTGTATTATTTTTTAAATATTTCTTTTTATTTTAGAAAAGAAATAATAGGGGTGCCTGGGTGAACCGGTCAGCTAAGTGTTTGACTCTTGATTTCAGCTCAGGTCACAATCTCACAGTTTGTGAAATTGAGGCCTCCCTAACCCCCCTGAGATTTGTGCTGACAGCACAGTCTGCTTAGGATTCTCTCTCTCCCTCTCTCTCTCTGTCCCTTCCCTGCTCTCTCTCTCTCTCAAAATTAATTAATTAATTAATTAATTTTAAAAAATGATAAAGTAGATAAATGGTTTACCAGAAATCAATAAATGACCAGCTTTCGACCCAGAAATCAAATCAGAGACCACATTTCATGAAAATAATATCATAACTACGTGAGTTAGTAAAATTTTAAACTACATTTAGCTTCCAAAAAAATGAATTCTAGTTGAATGTCAAAGAGTTCTCAATATTCTGAGTGTTGTATATAATACAGTTAATGTGACATTTTGTAAGTCCAACAAAAAGTTGAGAGTCTTTTCTGATTTATTACAAAATCAAGCAAATATTATTTTAACCTGATGAGTTTTAACAAACAAATCTAAAATAAACATTTTTATAAAGGCCTTCAGATCTGTAAACAAATTAAAGCAGTGGAAAATAAGGACATTCCAAGAACTAATATATAAGTAGAGGATAGGAAAACATGCTGTTTCTCTCTTTTTTTGTGACCAATTAAAAGTATTCATTTATTGTCAACGCTGGTTAGTATATCTTATGATTTTATGCAGAAAAAAAGCAACTCTCACTTTCCCTCCCATAAAAGAAATTAGTTATTTCTCACATTAGTAAAGATTCAGTCACAAAAGTTATAAAAAGAAGTTCACTACTAAGCAATAACTAAAATAATGAGTATTTTTCTAAGAAGGAAGAGAAGACAATTAGGAAGTTGAATGCAAGCTGGAGCCAGGCCAAAAAAAAAAAAGAATTTTTGAAAATATTTCTATCCCTGTCCTAATGTCTAGTAGTTGGAACTAAAAATTTCTTCCAGGGGCGCCTGGGTGGCTCAGTCGGTTAAGCGTCCAACTTCGGCTCAGGTCATGATCCCATAGTTGGTGGGTTCAAGCCCTGCGTTGGGCTCTGTGCTGACAGCTAGCTCAGAGCCTGAAGCCTGTCTTCAGATTCTGTATCTCCCTCTCTCTCTGACCCTCCCTTGATCTCTCTCTCTCTCTCAAAAATAAATAAAACATTTAAAAAAATTTAAAAATTTCTTCCAGCTCTGTGGAAGGAAGAGGGAATTCTTTGGAAGATTTAAGTGGCTATCAGAGAAGCACAAGAAAAATACATCTCCTTTACAGAGTACATGCCTGGGAGGTAGATGCAACTGTCATTAGTGAATAAGGCCAGGAAACCCTCAGTGACCACAAGGAGGATGGTATTGCAAGTAGCAACTCAGGAGCTCTTAGAGCAACCATCCGAGGCACCCTATTTCCTCCAGAAGTGAGAGGCTATACCAATTTCCAAGGGCTTCTCCATCCTACTAGTGAAGTAGGCCAATGTGTAGTCCTACCATTCTGTGCACAGCTACAGGGCCTGGCACTGCAGTGATGCTCTGCATATTTCTAAAACAGCAGACAATTTTTTCACATGCAGCATAGCATGTTTTTAGGGGACCAAAGGGTCAATAAGAGCCTTGCCATAGCCTGGAGAGAAGACATCCCTGTTTTGGGACATTGTAGGAGAGTGGAAGAAAGAGCGATAAGTATCAGTGGTGGTATTAATTTTTACTATCCATTTTCTAGGCTAGTTCCTGAAAAATATAATCATAAGAAAATTATATATTTCATTTCATTTGAACCTCATGATATCACTGTGGAAGAAATAGGATAAGAAATATTATTTCAGTTTTACTGAGGAAGAAACAACACTAAAAGTTCTATGTCTCAGGGGTCAAAGGATAGGGAGCAGAATTTTTCCAACCATTCTCTCATCAAAACTTTGACCCCTTCACATTTGACCCTTTCACATCCCAAAATTCCCATTTTGGGATAGTGCATAGGAGATACTCAATGTATATAATTTTAGTCATATTTTCAAGTTATAATTATCCTAAATATGAAAATGATATCCATAAAATAATTTTAATGCCTAAATTTAGGGGATTTCAATACAAAGCAACTTTCTTGTCATAATTACATGTATGTGAGAAAATTAAAAATCGATGGAAATCAGAAGGTTCTTATGTAATCTTAAAAAAGTAGACTTTCTACCCAATTTCCAAGCATTTTAGACTTTCTAATGCCAAGCATATTCACTTTAGAGGTCAGATTTATTACTGTCATTACTTTTTGCTTAAGTTGTATGTTTTGACCCAAATCTACAAAGAAACAAAATCATTGTTCTGTGGGAACCTGTTGCAATAAGTGTGCTCGTTCCACACCTATACTCTTTTGCGATATTTCTTGGTTCCTGTCTTTTTAATTTTTTTTCCCAGCATGGGTGATTTGCCTTCCCCCCTCCTCTATGTACTATATGGTTGACTGCCCTCGATGAAAAACCAAGTCAGCTGAGATTAGTCACTCAGAAAAAAATCAGTGATTGTCTTGGGCAATAGATTCAGCAAACATTTAAGCGTTTGTTATGTGCCAGTTGCTTTTACTGAGGTTATCACAACAAACTGAGGTAGGTATTATTTCCCCTGCATCTCTGAAAGTTTTAAGGACTTGCTCAAGGTCATGGAAGTAGTTATTGCTGGGATTCAAGCCAAGCTTTGGACTTCAAATTCATTGCTCCTTTTCCTATACCAACAGCACATCCTGGCTAAAATCTCAGGGTATGAATGAACATTTGATAAGTCAACAAGAGCAAAAAGTGTAATAAGTAAATGCTGCATAATTAGAAATAGTAAGATACAAATCTTGAGTATGACAGTAATTGGCAAATCTAGACTCTTCAGTTAGTAATTCATTTAGTGATACATAGGTATTGTGCTCATCTATAGCACCAAATGTGACTGGAAAGTATATGTGTGCCCTTATAATATATACAAAAACTAACCCCAAATGGATCAAAAATCTAATTGAAGAGCTAAAACTATGAAACTCTTAAAAAACATAAAATCTTCATGACATTGGATTTGGCAATAGTGTATTAGATGTTGTACCAAAAGTTTACGCAAGAAAAGAAAAAAATAGGAAAATCTGACTTTGTCAGAATTGAAAGTTTTATATATTGAAAGACTCTATCAATAGTGAAAATGCAACTCACAAAATGGGAAAAAATATTTGCAAATCATATATCAGACAACAGATTTATATCCAGAATATATACTTAAAAAAAACTTCTATAACTCCACAATAGCAACAAAAAGCCCAAACAATCCAATTTAAAAATGGGCAAAGGTCTTGAATAGACAACTCTCCAGATATATACAAATGGCCAATAGCATATGAAAAGATACTCAACATCACTAATCATTAAGAAAATGCAAATCAAAACCACAATGAGGGACACCTGCATGGCTCAGTTGGTTAAGTGACAGACTCTTGATCTTAACAGTTGTGGGACAGAGCCCTGTCTCTTCTCCATGCTGGGCATGGAGCCTACTTGGGATTCTCTCTCTCCCTCTCCTTCTGCCTTTCTCTTTCTCTCTCTCATTCTCTATCTCTCAAAAAAAAGAGAAAATAAATGTTGGCAAGAGTGTAGAGAAATTAGAACCCTTGTGTTTGCTAATGGAAATGTAAAATAGTGTAGTCACTAGGGAAGACAGTATGGTAATGCCTCAAAAAATTAAACATAGAATTACCATATAACCCAGCAATTCCACTTCTGGTATATACCCAAAAGAATTGAAGGCAGAAATTCAAACAAATTTTTGTACACCAATGCTTATAGAATCATTATTTGCAAGAGCCAAAAGGTGGAAACAATCCAAATATCCATTGATGAATGTATAGATCAACAAAATGTGACACATGCATACAGTGGAATATTACTTAGCTTTAAAGAAAAGAAATTCCAGTACATGATACAACATGAATGAATTCTGAAAATGTTATGCTAAGTGATATCAACTAAATACAAAAAGATAAATGCTGTATTATTACACTTATATGAGACACCTAGAATAGTCAAATTTATAGAAACAGAAAGTAAAATAGTAGTTACCATGGAATAAGGAGTTGTTGGTGGATGAGTACAGGGTTTCAGTTTGAGATGATAAAAAAAAATTCTGAAATGGAATAGTGGTGATTGCTGCATAACGATGTGAATGTAAGTAATGCCATGACACTATGCACTTAAAAAATGGTTAACGTGGTAAATTTTATGTCATGTGTATTTTACCACAATTTAAAAAATAATAATATCCCTGCAGTTACCTGAGAAAGGTGAATGAGCAGTCCTTTAAGAAAAAAATAATAAACATGTAGATTGGGGTCAGAGATTAGAGGAAGGCACACAACATTGCCTTTCTCTGAATACTGACAGTGCAGTTTTTCCATTTATTCAACACTGAAAAGCATGTTAAGGTTCTCATCAACTTACTCATTCATAAGATAAGTCAAGTCATGGTTTCTGTGGTCAAAGAGTTTACTGATTCTTTTGCATAAACATTATATCACACACAAACCTGTGATGCTCAGTCAGTCTGTCATCTCTTACTCACTTAACAGATAATCATTGAATGTCTAGTACATGGCAGGAATTAGCCTGGGCTCTGGGGACACTGTGGTGTACTGAAGTTCCTATAGAGAAATATCAGTAGAGCTGATATTTCTTTGAGGGAAGACAGGCAATAAACAAATGAGGAAATATGTAATATTGGGTGGTTATCAATTCTGGGGGAAAATGAAGCAGTGTAAGGGGTAGAGGACTGGGTCAGTAGTAACAGAGTGAGGGATATTTTAGAAACTGGCTAAGGACCCTCCTGCTAAAAAAAACAAAAAAACAAAAAAATGTTGTTGTGGCGAAGAACTGAATGAAAGGAAAAGTAAACAATAATGATTTATGCAGGAGAAGCATTCCAGACAGAGGAAAACTGAATTTCTGAAGCCCTGAGATAATGACATGCTCGAGTGTTCAAGAAAGAGTATGGAGATCAGTATAAATGGAGTAGAGGGTTTTTTTAAAGAAATACTTCAAATTTTAAAGATAGGGAGATGAGAAAGAATCAACAAAGTCATTGAGATGCAGTGTTCAATGAGATTAGGACAGAACCAAGTGAAAAATTTACCTCAAGATCACTCAGTTAATCTCAAATGCTGCTGATAGTTTCCATAAGCAGACTGAGATAGGCCTATTGGGTTGTAGCAACATGAGGTCACTGAAGACTGACAAGAACTGTTGTAGTGGGGATATGGAGGGAAAACCTGATTTAAATGAATTTAAGATATTTGGAAGAAGAGGAAGTAGAGAAAGCACATACAGATAAAACATTAGAATTTTGCTCTAAATGATAATAAAGAATGGGGAGAACACTGGACAGAAATGTGGGTTGAGCAAGGTTTTTTTCTAAATGAAAAAAATCATGCTGAAAGCATTGATCCAATAGGACAAATTGATTGGTGGAGAAAGGAAGCAAGGGCTAAAGTCTTTGAGAAGGTACAAAAGAATGTGATTTAGTGTATAAGTAGAAGTGATGGGTGTAACAGGTGGGCTTCTCCACAGTTACGGGAGTGAAGGCAGACTATGTAAACATGGGTACAGGTGGTGTAATAAATGCATCACAAATGTTATACATTTTCTTCTGATTTCTTTATTTTCTCAGTGAAACAGAAAATAGAGTCAGAAAGACTCCATCTGAGAGTAAGGGGGCAGGTGATATGAGAAGAGAGACTAAGGTATGAAATTGTTTATAGGAGTGTATTTGAGTGTAAAGCAGTAAGGAAGCAGTATGGTTGAAGGCAGCATTAAGGGATTATTTGATGTTTGTGGTCATGAATTTAAACAGAATATTAAGCATGGCTGTGTTCTTATTTGGCTACATCGCCCAAGTGGCAGTGCAAATAGTTTGAGAGTTGAACTTAATCATGTTGGGGCTCTGCCAGAAGAATGCAATGAAAACAAGGACATTGAGAGTGTAAGGAAGGTCATTAATGGACAACAGATCATTAAATATGACCTGCGTAGGGAGAGAAATAAGGACTCAGTTCAGGGACAAGGGCATAGTAAAAAGGTGGTAGGATTAACTGATAGTAGGTTCCATTTGGATAAAGAATTTTTGGAGTTGGGACACTAGAGGGAATCAGCTGGAAAGATGGGAGGCAGTAGTTAGAGACTGAAATGCTAGAAATTGAGATTGTAGAAGAGCTACCATTATCAGGCCTAGACTAGGACTAGGTGATTGAGAGAGTGGGGAAAATAGAAAGGGATCAAAAAATTGAGATTCCAGAATTCTTTGTGGACTCACTACAAAATATGATTGTAGTGACAGCCAGATGATAAACTCTTCAAGGACAGGTGAGTGAGGTTCTCTGCGTTATTTAGAATCAAAGTAACATTGAAGAACTGTGTTAGAAAGCATCTCATCTTCCATAGCAAGAGTTTTTAAACTAGGGTCCATGTAAATTATTGTAGACTTGGCAGAATCCTCTGAAATGGTAAGTAATTTATTCTCTTTGGGTAAATACAAGATTTTTTCTAAGAAGAGAAACCATAGTTTTCATCCAGTTCTCAAAATGGTCTAATACCACAAAACATAAAAATTTCTGCTGAGGCACTGAAAAACTATGCATAATAAAAATAAAATAATAATTTGAATGTAACCTATTCTTAGAGCTGCCTTTACCATTAGGCACAGCAAACTACTGTTTACAGGGTTGGATAATGTTGGTTGCCAAGCAATCATACTCTATCTTCACTCATTCCACACCAGCCATAGTGGCCTCTTAGGTATTCCTTGAATCTCCCCAAATCTTTGCACTTACAGTTCATCTGTCTGAAACGTTTTCTCACCATATATTCATAAAATTAAACCTCTTATTGCTTCAGATTTCCCCTATAATATCTCCTCATCAACTAGGGCTTCCTACTGCCCATCTACGACAACATCACTCCTCCTCTAAAGGCCACTCGACCTTATTATTCCAATTTGCTTTTCTTCATACCACTTATCTCCACCAGCCATATTTTCTATCCATATATTTTCTATCCATTCATTTGCATGTTTATTATTTATTTTAGACAAACTCGTTCCAATGCAAGTGCCATAGGAGCAGAAGTTTTGCCTGTTTTGTTTAGTAGCATCTGTTATTGTATTCCTAGCACTTAAAATGGTGTCTGACATATAGTAACCACTTAAATATGGGTTGTTGAAAAAATCTCAAATAATCACCGGTTATTTCTTGGGTAACAGCACTGAAGAAATCATTAAAAAGCAAATGTTTGCAGAAAGGTTATTGGCCTATTTCTTTCCCATGTCTTATTTTATCACCCCTCCCCTTCTCCATATCTCCCTGCTCTTCCTTTGATCCTTAAATGTTAAGTAGAAACACACTTAGATGTCCCCTATTCATGAGCCCATCTCTCAGTACTTCTTTCCCTGGGGCTGCAGCCTCTTCACAGCAAACTGGGAAGACATTCGCTCTCTGTGTGCCTCCCCCTCCTGCTCTCCCTTCTCAAAATGTGCTGCAACCTCACTTCTACTTCAGCTCTAGGAAGACATCCCTCAAAAGGTCAAGGATGACTTCATCACCAAACAAAATGACATGGCTAGTCCTCAAAATATAAAAAGTTAAGTTTGGCCTTGTTAGTGAGCTTCTTAGCTCCTCTAGCATCACTCTCTCAGTGCTACTCTAAACCCTAACTTATTCCACATTCTCCTTTTCATCCCTCAGTATCCAAGTCAAATGGCCTGTTCCCATGCCTCAAAGGGTCCTGCCTTTGGTAATCTCACTCAGCGCTCTTCCTGGAGGTCCCATTTACTTTTGGGGCTTCCCTAGGTGCTGTCTCCAGACTTTCTGTTCTACTCTGCCTCTTGAATTCTAGTCACATTTTTACCTGCTCACTTAACATCATTATTTAAGAAGACTGAATTCTTTTAGCTTATCTATTTATCTTGTAACCTCACTTCCCTCATTTACAGATGAGCAAATGGAGGCACAGACAGGTTAGTAATTTGGCTGAGATAATACAGTTATGGAGCTGCTGATTAGAAGCATCACATTTCTGGATTTGATTCTTGGGACTAGGTGAGTTACTTAACAGTTCTCTGCCTTATTCTCTCATTTACAAAAGGGGATTAAAAAATAATGTCTATATCACAAGTTGGCTGTGAGAATTAAGATGAAATAAAAGTATAAAGTACTTAGAAGAGTATCTGGTACACAGTAAATAGTCAGTACCTATTAGGTGTTCTTTTCCTTACCTGGGACCTGAATTTGTTTCCTTTGCATTCTATGCTAGAGTGTAAGGAGCAAGACCTCCAAATCTGGGAAAGACAGAAAGATTGTGAACTTATACATAGAAAAATCCAAAAGAAAAAGGTATAATATAACACTAAATTGAAAGAAAGAAAATCTTCATGTTAATAGTTTCACAGTTAATTTCACTTAAACAGTATTTGAAGTATATTTAGTTCATCACATCATAACACTGAACTGCATTAAATTTAACATCTAAATGGAAGAGAGTACATGGAATCTTTGACAGACTAATGAATAATTCTGTCATTTTCAAAGTCATAAAATTATTAATTACTTGAAAATTTTGGTAAATAACCTGTCATTTTTATCTCAACTGTAAAAATTAGCCTTTAGAGCCTATAAATCAAATTTCACAGTATCTCCACTTTTTAAAACAAGAAAACGGGCTCAAAATAGAGTCCCCTATGTTAAACCTCAAACTGAAACTAAATTACAATTTCTGCCTCTCTCAGAAATGGAATCTTAAACCAGTCACTCAGGAACCATCTGATCAGCACTCATGAGGTTGTCTGATAGACCCCTACTATCCCGTAAGAGAAAGTGACTTTGCCACAGCTAATCTGCTTTTTGCTGGTATAACTTCCTCTGGAATTTAAGAGGTAAAGTAGAGCACAAAGTCTGGAGACCAGCCACATCCAGCACCCAGGGAAGCCCTGAAGTAAAGGGACCTTCAAGTAGAATGCACTGAGTGAAATTACCAAGGACAGGATGTTATGGGGTAGGAGAAATGGCCTTCCAACTTGGATACTGAGGGATGAAAAGCAGGGTGTGGGAGAGAGTGATGCTAGAGGAGCCCAGAAACAGAAGCAAACAGAAGCTCATCAAAATGAGTTCCTGATTTTCTTTCCCCAAATGTGGTCAATATGTTTTCATTCCTAATCTTAAAAGGCCACCTATTCTAATAATTATCACAGTACAGGGTTTTGTTACACTGGATTGACTAAATGCTTTGTTGCTGCCTTTTGGACAAAAAGTAGGATGAACCATTTCAATGTACTAAAGATACATATAGCTTTTTTCCTCAAGGAAAATAAAGTGTGATAACCCACTATCATTGGTAATGTCTATGGTAAAATATCAGACACTCACCAAAGCCTTCTTCATCAGTTTTGGTCCTCAAAGAGTTATGTCCCATTTGAGCTTCTAGAGACTTTATGTCTGTATCATATTTGAGTCTTAGTAATAATATCTGTCCTACTGGATCTCCCATTATGTCCTTCAATAGACCCTATACAAAGTCAGCACAATTTGGACTGATTGAAGTATTCTAACACCATCATTTTAGAAGAAAGACTGCAAATAGGAGATAGTCATTCAAAGATATGATATCTGGATCTACTGAGTTTATTCGCTTTCTCTCTTGAATGGGGCAAGGGTAGAAGGAGGGTGCTGAAGCCAGAAACTCCTGCTCTTGAACTCTGACTCTACCACCCAGTGTTTATGCAGCCCAGTTATACTTGGGCCTCTTAAGGCAGCAGTTTCCCTATCCATAAAATAGGGATAGTACAGCTTAGCTCATAAAGAGTCAAGGAAATGAGCATGAAAAAGGCTTTCAATCAATGTTAGTTCACTTGAGCTAATATGAGAGTTCCTTTCTGGTATAAGTACCCAGGCAATCAAAACCACTTGAATCATCACAGCAGTCCCTGTCACCAATCCTAGCTTTCTGCTTAGTGCATAGGTTTATTTGTAACCAGGAGGCAAGGGTCTGGGATGACAGGCAGGTCAGTCATCTGTTTTTTCTTGCATGACTGCACCAATGGCAGTAAACAACATTTCAGTGGTAGCTACACTGCACTTATCATTTTCTTGTTTATTTATTTTGAGAGAGAGTGAGAGAGAGCATGTGCACAGGTGCACAGGCAGGGGAAGGGCAGAGAGAGAGGGAGAGAAAGAATCCTAAGCAGGCTCTGTGCTATCAGTGTAGAGCCCAACGTGGGGCTTGATCTTAGGAACCATGAGATCATGACCTGAGCCAAAATCATGAGTCAGACACTTTAAATGACTGAGTCTCCCGGGCGCCCCAGACTACATTTAATACACTGTTTGAAACTCTTCACCTTGTTTTCACTTGATGCTTATTAGTGTCCTGCTGAAGAACATAAATTTTAATTAAAGTCTTCCTCATGGATTTGTGCTCAAGAATTATTGTTTTCCATAAGTCTATGAAAGAATAACCTTGCTTTAACCTCAAAAGCATATTTCCTTTTCTTTTAATCATTGCACAAAAGAAACTTTTATAGGGTGTATGAATGAGGCCTTCTTTGGTAAAACTCAAGGAGACACAAGATACAACCTTTTCCACTTGCCTAATAGATTGCAAAATCTTTCAATGTTATTTGTATTTATCAAAGATGCATTTGTCTTACCATGTTTCATTTTATATTACCTTTTTATATCTAAAGTCACCTAAGGAAATACTTGGTATAAACTAGATGTTTTTATCTATAAAATATCCCTGAATTTCTATTTTATAAATGAAAACATGGCAATAAAAAAATCTAGGCCTTAAAAAACACTTAAAAGAGCTGTCAAATTCAAACACAATCTAGATTCATTAAAATTAAGTTTATTTTGAATAAGATGTTTTCACTAATAATATGTAATCTTGAATAATCATTAGAATTTAATTTTTTTGAGAAGACTCAATCCAATTTTCTGGGTCAAATGTTCACATAAAAATACCTCCAAGTTCTATAAGCTCTGTTCAGCCTAGGAGAACCTTGTGCATTTCTAAATCTTAAACAATTGGAAATTAGAAAGCAAGGGCTGATCCCTATTTCAGGAAAAAGTAAATATTCTACTTCTATCTGTGACAAAGTTTCCCAAAAACAGTTGAATCATAATCACTTGTAGAACTTTTTAAAAATATTAACATTCTATGAGATTTTTACTGAGCTGATCTACTTCATGTGGATTTCATAACACATTTCACAATGCAACTATGCCTATGTTTTATGAAAGGAGGAAAAGTGTTTCATTTTCTAAAGTCCTAAACCTGATTTACTTGAGGGAGAAGGGGTGATAACCATACATTCCTTATCCTACTTCATTGTAGAGATATAAACCTTCCACCAAGTGACCTTGATAAAACAAGAGGCTGCCTCATAGTTTGGGCAAAGATCACTGAGATTATGCTATAAAAATGCAACTTTTATTGAAGAAAAATTTATGGGAATTGTTGAATTATAATAAGGCCAAGGTAAACAGCAATATGAAATATGTGCAGTCCCACGGATTTATAGAATCATCAAAAGGAGCTTCAAAATGGATGCTCTTATGGCCATTTGTAAAATATGCAACTTGTAATTCCATTTGCTTTCAGGCAAATTACATCAAATTTACATGTTATTCTTCAGAAAGTCTGTCCAATAAAATGCCCCACCATAATTTCTGCATGGCTAATGTCTGCTCTCAACAAAGAAGACTAGCTTGCTGTCAAAACTTTTAGAGAGGCTCCAAGTGGAATGAATTCTGATGAACAAAATTTTTGAAACCTATGTTGGTTGGCCACTTCCCCTTTTCTTTTGACCATTAAGACAAAAGCACCGTGTTTTATAAAACTCATTTCGTAAAATACCTCTTATGAAACAGCAAAAAATGGAAATTTTGAAATTAGAAAGAGAATACAAAAATAGTAAAACAAAGAAAACAAGCAACCCCTTATCTAGATTTAACATCTTTAGATTTTTAAGCAGGGAGTTTACCCTGAAAATTGCATGCTTGTGTTATATATCATTAAAATAGCCAGACTGTCAGGGGCAATAGTTAGCTTTTCTATGGCCCTAATGTTAAAATAGGAGGAACTTAACTAAAATCTAGAAATGAAAATAATTTATTGATGATGAATATTTTCACATATAATTAATTGCAGAAATTGCTTTCTTGTTTGTTTTTTTACTTCTACTTTAGATATCTTCTGGAATTGCATCATGATTATATTTCCTTGAAGCAGGAATAACATAGTAGAAAAGCAGACTTTCCCTTAAGAAAAAGGACATAAACACATTCATGTTCTCCAGGAGCTTTTTTTGGGGGGGGGGTAAGAAACACAGGAGAAAATAATTGTTTTTATGTTCTATTTATTTTTGAGAGAAAGAAAGAGAGAGAGACAGACAGACAGACAGACAGCACAAGCAGGGAAGGGACAGAGAGAGAGAGGGAGACACAGAATCTGAAGCAGGCTCCAGACTCTGAGCTGGCAGCACAGAGCCCAACGTGGGGCTTGAATTCACCCATGAGATCATGACCTAAGCTGAAGTTGGACGCTTAACCAACTGAGCCACCCAGGTGCCCCGGAGAAAATATTTTTTTAATAAAATTTTTAAAAGACAAATTTTCTATTAACACCCTAAAATCCTATTGTTAAATGTATAAAAGTTACCATCAAAGGTTAACAAGGATACAAGATGAGGTCAGTAACTCACTTTTCAACAACAGCAGGCTCATCCCCTAGCCCCTGGCATACAAATTATTACATTTTTTAAATGTAATTATATATTATCTCATGAAACTATACCCCTATTTTAGGTCATCTAATTCAAGTTTCTAGCTGTAAAAGATATAGAAATATGTGTAGCTGTAACTCTTGCATATGTCTATCTTTTAATGACATCTTTGTAGATGTCTCCACTTCTATTTATCAACATGTAGTCATGGTGTACCCCTGTGAGAACTCTATAGTCTACCTTCTAGTTCCTCTCCCTGGAGTTTCACCACTCCAAAACTCCATTGTGACCTAGTTAGATAGTTCAATATATGAGTATGAATGTAGTTTTATCTTAGCTATTATCTAAACATAGCATATGTCTTTACTTATAAAATTTCCTTTGTAATCACTTAATAAGCAGCTAATAGGAAGAAAGTTGTTCTTATTTTAGTGTTTTATTGTGTTTCTATGGTACATTTTCTTTGAAGAAACTTCAAATTTGGTATTTTTTTCCTTAGTTATATACATTAGGAGAATTTACTCACATTTGGTGATGGGAATTTGGTGTTTAATGTTCATTTTATAACAGTTCAATAAGCCTTTATGATTTGGCTGACAGCATTTCACTTCTTTCTTATTACACCTGCACCAAATTTAGTAGCCAAAGCAGAAACTTTTTTCAAAGATTCATCAGTAGAAAATATCACTTAAACACCAACTGGATTTATATTGAGTTTTCCATTTAAAATATATGATAATCATCATCAAAATGGGACTGTATGAATAACTTAGTATGGAATACCCTTGCTTTAGTATAAAATCAATAGACTCTTTAGTACTTAATAACTAGACATTCTAGTGTGTTATACTGAGGAGGAATTAAATAGAAAAGTAAGATACTTTCTTTGTTCTTTAAAATCTTACACAGGACAAGGTGAGTATATATTATATGTATGTGTACATATATGTATATGTGAGTGTATATACACACATGCAAATTGCATATTAAAAGTGAATGCAACTATATTTTTTTATAATTAGGCCACGTGGCTAACACAGTGTTTTCTACACAAATAAGCCCCAAATTCTCATTGGTTGATCACCTGAATATTCTGTGTGAATCAGTTCCTCTACTTAGAGTGTGCATAAATCAATATACAATGTCATTGCCTGCAAGGATAGTCAACTCAGCTATAGTCACAGCTCAAACTGTTTTGTCTTGGTACTTTGGTGGTCATTTAACAATAAAATGGTAGCTCTAACTCCTGCCCATTCATCATTATAAATTAGAGTTAATACTTATCCTACTTATTCCCTGCCCAACTTCTAATCCTGACTGATATAAAAAATTTATATAAATTGTAATCTCTTTCAGTTTTAATTCTCAGTCTTGCACCTAATACAATCCAATCATTACAATTAACCCTGGTCTCTTTGGCACCCAGATCGAAGTTGAACTATCATGTAGCCAATGAACACTTAGTGTTATATTTTCTTTATCTTTCAATAATAGCTTGCAAGTATATTTTGATTTTGAATTATCAAGTTAACCTTTAACCTCCGGGACCAAGACTGAAACATTTGGGTTTCTATTTTCCATAGCAGCTATTAGAATGCTCTACATGTTAAAGACACTTTATTTTTGAATGCATGATCACCTGTTGAGTGAATGGAAAGACCGTAAGGGAAGGAATTCAGAAATAGGCTATGAAACGGCTGGTGGAGGAGCGAGAGCAGAAGAGAAAGCTCTCCTGGGCATAACATTTTGAGAGTAAAATTCTCTCTATAGTTAAAATATTCTCTTCAGGTATATTAGTGAGTAGATATATATACTAATTTAGTATATAAAGTATACTAATATACTTTAGGTATATTAGTGAGTAGACATAACTGTGAATATAATAATGGCTGTTCATCACTTCTGCTTTCTATAATGGAGGATTAGGTAATTGAGACTTATTCTGCTTCTGAAGAGAATTTTAAACACCCTTAAAAAATCAATATATATTCAGTAAGATAGTAAAAAAAATTATAAGACCAAGATCTGGGAGCTGAAGGGAATCAGAGATATGGGCTCATTTTCATAAAATACTACTTTTACTACAGAGGCCAATATGAAAAAGGTATAAGAAGCTGAACTTCGCATGTGTAAGGACACAAATTGTTTGAAATTAGGATCTGTTATGGCTGGGGTCCCGGTAAATCACTATGACCACCTTTAACAACTTTATGCCGGAATTCTGAAGGGCTTCATTCTAGGCGTAACAATAACTGAATTGTATCCAGCTTTGAGTTATCTAGGTGGCTTAGATAAACTTAAACTATAAACTTATTTAAGGCAATTGCTAGAAATTCAGAAGCTTGGCAAATACAATTTAAAATACTTTTTAGGAGGAAAATAAAATAAACCTAAGTCTCAAATTCTTTCCAAATTAAATTTTCAAATTCTGTGCTTAGCAGATAATTCAATCAATACACAGGGAGACAGACCCCATGAGTGAAAACTAGCACAATAAACAACAAAAACAGAGCAAAAGAGACTCCAGATACTGGAATTAGCAAACGCACACTACAAAACAACGAAGTTAGATAAATACCAAATTGAAAATAACACCAGGAAACTATAATATGTGACATTAGATTTTTTAAAATATCAAATGAATATTCTAGAACTGAAAAAATACAATATTTATAATTAGGAAATCAATAGGATGCTATCAAAGAGAGAATGAGTAAATTAAAAGTTAAATTAAAATACTGTCCAGAATGAAGTAGACAGAGACAAAAAGAGACGATAAGGGAAGAGACACAGAGAACACAGTGTGAATATCTAACATACTATGTTTAGAGTCCAAGAAGGAGAAAAGGGAGAAAGAGAATGGGGTTAAAGGTCATATTTGGGGATATTATGTCACAAATTAGAGAACTGATGAAGGTCAAAGATGCAGGAAGAATAAAGAATATCATAGTAGTACATATATGGATAAACCCAAATGAACACTAACTGTATAAATAGTAATAATAACATCTTGGATTATTTATAATTAGTAGATTAAAATATATTTAAAAAACAAACTAAAAGGAGAATAAATGGAATTCAAGAAGTCTAATGCCTTGCATTTCTCAGAACACTAAAAGTATAAATTAATATTAGATTTTAATGTCAAACAAGAATGTTATAATTTCTAGAGAATCACTAAAAAGACTGGAAGGGAATGTATATATTTCAAACTAATACAAAGATTTTTGAAAAAAAATGATAAAAAGTACTCTGTTTAAAAGATGAATTAAAGGAAACATAACAGGTAAAACAAAAAAAAAAGGTGAATTGTAGGTTGGCTAATTTAAACCAAAAATATATTAATAATTATATTAAATGTAAATAGACCAAGTAGACTGAAAATTAATTTCTCTTAAAACATAAACATATAAAATATAAGTAAACAGAAATATTAAAAATAAAACAATAGAAAGAGAACTATCATGCAAATGTTAACCAAGAAAAAACTGGGTATCACTATATTAGTATCAGGAAAAATGAACTTAAAAGCAAAAATTACTCCTAGAGACATAGAAAAACACTACATAAATGTAGAAAATTCAATTCAGAACTTCAGCAATTCAAAAAAATTGTTCTTAACAGTATAAATATGTATAAAACAAAATGACAGAGCTATAAGCAGAAATAGACAAATCTACAATAATAGTGGGTTTGTTTAGTAGACCTTTCTTAGTAATTGAGAAAAAGGTAGAAAATAAAAAGTAACTTCATTGAAGACCTGAACAAATCTGTTAACAAATTTGACCAAATAGATATAGATCCTGCATGGGGCGCCTGGGTGGCTCAGTCGGTTAAGCGTCCGGCTTCGGCTCAGGTCATGATCTCACGGTTCGTGAGTTCGAGCCCCTCATCTGGCTCTGTGCTGACAGCTAGCTCAGAGCCTGAAGCCTGCTTCAGATTCTGTACCTCCCTCTCCCTCTGACTCTTCCCTGCTCGCGCTGTCTCTCTCTGTCTCTCAAAAATAAATAAAAAACATAAAAATATTTTAAAAAAAGATATAGACCCTGCACTAAGCTGCATCCAATACTGTAAATAACAACTATGGAATACACATTATTTTCAAACTTATGGAAAGCACTTATGAAGTTGACAAAATATTGAATCATAAAGCAAATCTCAAAAAATTTCAGACTTTAAAACATAGAGTGTGTTCACTGTTCACAATGCAATTCTGATAAACATCAAGTAGAAAATCCCCCATATGCTTGGAAATTAAGAAATATATTTGTGATTAATCCGTGGATCAAAGAAGATATTATATAAGATATTTTTGAGCTGAATGATAAATGAAAATACAACATATCAAAACATTAGATGCAGATAAAGCAAAACAGGAAAATGCATAGCATGAAATGTAGATATTAGGATTGAAGAAAGGTTAACAATTAATGAGCTAAACACCCATTTAAAGAAATTAGAAAAAGAACAGCAAAGTAACTATTGTTTTTCTCATGTGGCTTGTGGTTTGAACATGAAAATTTTAATAGAGTAAACATCTTTATATGATCATAGCATGAGAAACAGAATCAGAAAATATACCCTAATTTATAAATTAATATATTTAGTGCCTGTTGTATAAGCATATGTCATTAATTTGGTAAGTTTTTATTGGATGGATACACAACACTGTATTTTAATTAATCACTTAGGGCATATCTGTATTTTTTTAATATGAAAGAGTTCTGAAGGTGTTCAGTGTAACAACATAGGCACTAGACCTAAATACATGATCTTTTGAATTTTATACTTTCCGAAACTGTAGTGCAACATGTTTCTTCTAAGATTAAAAAAACTAGAAAATTTGTAATTACAATTGCCCCAACTTTTAAAAATTCCTACTCTTGAAAATTTTTGCAGTCCAATTGACAGGCTGGCATTTTACACAGATTTATATCTTTAAACTATTGATATGTTTTTGTAATATACTTATCAAAACCATCATGATTAAATTGACTATCCGTGGAAGAATTAGTATATTACCACTTATGACTTCTCATTTTTTGGAATTAAAATATTAAATGTCATCTTTGATGAAAATACCCAAAAACTATATTTATTATTTCTCCTGAATTATGTTACAACATGTAAAACATAGT
The DNA here is from genome assembly GCA_028646485.1 of Cryptoprocta ferox. Classification (NCBI taxonomy): domain Eukaryota; kingdom Metazoa; phylum Chordata; class Mammalia; order Carnivora; family Eupleridae; genus Cryptoprocta; species Cryptoprocta ferox. The sequence continues at coordinate 58,253,655 of CM053578.1, forward strand.
AGTCATTTTATCAATGTTTTTGATGCCATCATTGAAATTTAATGAAAACCATTATTTATACCTTGCATTATGCTACAAAAATATGAATATAAGGAAGCTTTCAAATATGCAATAAAATATTTACAAGGAAAAAAGGGACAAAGCTTAAACAAAACAGGAAGATCAGCATACAAACACATTGTACGCTTACTTGTACTATTCTTAGCAATGACTACAAATTGGTTTCAATATTCCTAGCTATTTTAACTTAACTATACATAATTTAATTGTCTCCAGACTGCACCACCCTGAGTGTATAAATGAAATCACATTGATGTATACGCTAACATTCTATAGCTTTGGCCTCCACCTAAGGTGCTACGTACAGCATTTTGAGCCTCCTTTTGGCATTTCCTCCATCATTAGTGTGTCTGGAAATATATTATCTTCCCAGTTCTGATGAGCCCTATTGTATTATTTCCTTCATACTACTCATTGCATTTCACTTGCTCTTATTCTAGACTCTTGACATTCACCTGGGTGCTTATTCTTCTCATACTTGGCTTAAATGGCCAAAATGTGGACAGTAATCTTTCCCTAATAAATACCACAACACAACTGAGTTCAGGCCTTAATATTAAATCCACCTCTGCCAAAGAACAAAAAAATAACTGAAACAAATTAGTAATTTACAACTAGCTACTTTATAAGGGAAACTAGTCTACAGTGAGATAAGCATCCATACATATCCACTGTACATACCACGGTACATACAATCACTCAAAGCAGCCTATTGCTGCCTCTGCTTTTTTAAACATCTCCACCTCCAGTCATGGCCTCTGCTTTACAATGATGTCATCACTTTTGTGATTTTTCTTTAAACAAAGAAATATTTGGCACCAAAGGTATGATTGTATCTTCACCTTTGCAAGACAAAAAACAACTCCCATCTCAAAAGTAATAGTGTTTGTAATAGTGTGTTGGGTTTTCTTTGTTTTTTTAATTTCTTCCCTCTTTCTCTCTCTCTCTCTCTCTCTCTTTCTCTCTCTCTCACACACACATACACACACACACTTAAAAAAATCTCAGGAGGATATGTTATCCAGAACTCAGGCTCAGGTTCAAAGTGGCAGTTATTTGCCTTCCCTAACAGAAGCCTCTGCAGAAAAAAACAAAAAAAGTCTTGTTGCAAACACAGATACAGAAATGGGTACCTTATCCTGAAGTAATTACAGAAAACACTTTACATGTTTTATATCTCAACTTTGTGATATCTATCTTTTACCCTTGGCTTTCTCTTAAGACTGAACTCTCTGCTCTTAGGATCAACCGGGATATCCTTTATATGTAGATAGGTCCCTGAGCAAGGTTTTGGGGCTGGGAGGAAGTGACTGCTTTCAAAGAGTCATTGCAATAGTCCCCCCCCTTATCTGAGGGGAATACTTCCAAGACCCCCAGTGGGTGCCTGAAACCATGAATAGTACCGAACTGCATATATACTTTTCCCTAGGCATACATACTTATAATAAAGTTTAATTTATAAAATAGGCACTGTAAGAGATTAACCATAATAAAACAGAAAAATTATAATATAATAAAAGTTATATAACTGTGTTCTCTTTCAAAATATCTTACTGTACTGTACTCATCCTTCTTGTGATGATGTGAAATAATAAAGTGCCTACGTGATGAGACGAAGTGCAGTGAATGATGTAGGCATTGTGATGTAACATCAGGCTACTTTTCACCTTCTGACAATACATCAGAGGGAGGATCATTTGCTCCTAGACCATGGTTGACCACAGGTAATTGAAACTGGAAAGCAAAACTGTGGGCAAGGTGGGGACTACTGTATTTAAGCTGATGACTACTACATTCATATCTTCGACCTGGACCTTCTGCTTCATCACCATCTCCACTTGGATAAATAATAGGCATCCCACACTTCATTTGTTCAAAAAATGAACTGCCAATATTTCCCTTTCCAGTTCTGATACTTTCTTAGTTATCCCCACCTCAGTTAATAGAAATGTGATTCTTCCAGATGCTCAGCCCACATTGCTTCAACTGTCTTTGGCTTTATCTTTTATGCATAACTCCATATCAAACCTAGTATTACTACTCTGAACACAATTTTTTGCCTATATTATACTGATAAATACTATCTCTTGCTTTCCTTCTTGCCTTCCTAGAAGTTTATTCTGAACAAAGCAACCAGAACAATCCTTTTTGAAAAAGAAGTCAGCATTTCCTCTGCCAAAATCCCTCCATGTCTCCCTTTCTCACTATGAGTAAAAGATGACCTCTTTAATATGGCTTACAGGCTCTACATGATCTTAACCTATTTCCTCCCAGACTTCCTCCTTTCTTGCCACAGCTCCTCTGAATCACACCTCCTCCAGCCACTCCCTCACTACTCCTTGGACACAATAGGCATGCTTCTGTTTAGACTCTGTAATCGTCGTTATTTATGCCTGGAATACACTTCCTGACATATCTGTGTGGCTTTATTCCTTCATCCATCTGAAGTCTCAGCTCAAGCCTCTCTCAGTAAGACCATACTGACCATGGTTAAAGCCACTACCCATCCCAGTTCTCCCTTTTCTCCTTATCTCCATCTTCGTTTTATGTCCATGGAGTACTCCACCTTCTAATGTACTAAATTTATTTACTTATGCATCATGTTTACTGTTTATTGTCTGTTTCCTGTAGATTAACCCTCTGCAAGGAGAAGGATATTTTTCTGCCTTGTTCAAGATTCTAGAATAGTGTCTGACAAGCCTACAGCATAAAATGGAAATATCTCTTACAGGAATGAATCGGCTTTCATCAGGGTTTTATATTTATATGTCTTTTTAAAAAGGATGACAAGCTAAGTCATAAAGGTTTGAATTTTCTAAAAACTCAACATCTTTTACATTTATTCATTTTAGTTGTTTATAATCTAAAAAACTTATCTTTCTAAAATATAGTAGAACTAAAACTTCTATGAAAGAGTGGGTATTTTTTTCCTATGGATACCAGATCAAAGAAAGTAAATTAGGGAATTAAATAGAAAAGGTAGAGAGAACATATTTATTGAATATGATGTCAGCAATTGTGTTGGAAACTTTATTTCAGATTTTATTGTGTTTTTAATCAAGCACTGCACTTTTGAAAGGGTAATACATGAAATGGTACAATGCTCTAAAGGTGTAAAGTGGTATCATAAAAAGTAAGTCTATTTCCCATCTGTGATAGAAGACACTCAGTTCCTCTACCTGGAGGAAAGATTGTGACCCTTTCTTCTATATTCTTTTAGAGATGATCTATGCACATATAAATGTATGCCTATTGATATATCTTTACACAATTGTAGTTGATCCCTGCTTTTAAAATGAGAAAATCAACTCAGAGTATTTAAATGGCCATTCCGTGATCACTTGGAGAATAAATGGCAGAGCCTGCATTAAGCTTGTCGATTTGACCTTTAAGCCCACACCAAGAAAAATCTCAAGTATTTCACCCAAGACCTCTGAGAAAATTGACTTGTCCTTCATAGAAACACAATTTCTTAATTGGGCAGCTAGTTCAGAAGTAAACTATCAAGATCCTCTGTTCTTCTCCAGGAAATTTTCTGAAACGAAGTCTGAGATAAAGGTTTGTAAAGGCATATTTGACTGTTAATGGTTAAGTCTTCATCTCTTGTCAAGAAAAAAGAAGGTAGCAAGACGCTGAGTTTGCTTTTCCCTTTAGCCTAAATGCAAAAGCCATTTGGTTAGAAAATGCTTGCTTTAAATATTGATAAAGAATTTTAAAATTTATTTTTATTTAAAATTCCAGATATCCCTTTGATAAAAAATCAGCCCTATCTCATCTTAATAAACCAGGGGGATATGGAAGGTAGTCTACCTCCCTTTGACTATTAACCTAATTTTAAGTTGTACACTCAGAAACTAATTCTAAAACCTTTAGAGTCTGTAATCTAATGTCTAATTTGTGCTATAGTTCTGCATAACTCATATATTCAGTTTCAATATTAATGTGCTTGGATATCCATTTCATTTTGTTAAAATTATGTCTCTCCCATGATCTCTATTAATAACTTATTACTTCCTTTGCTTCTGATGCAGTCATGGATTGAAAACTTTTTTTTTTTACCTTTGTTAACTGTAACATGCATTCAGCCCTTGTAAAATTGCTTTTTATCCATCATGTAGTGAAATTCTCCAATACATACCAAATGCCTAATTTAAGGCAGATGCCAGGTTATATACTGTGCAGTAAGAATGAATAGGGCATGTTCTCTATTCTCAAAGAGTTCACAATCTGGTGGGAAAGACAGGGATACACATAAGTAATTATAATTCAAAGCCTTTAACAAAGAGATAAAAACAAGGCACAATGAGAGCACAAAGGAGGGAATATTAATTTCAATGTAGAGGTTCAGAAATAGCTACATAAAGGAGGGACAAGAAAGCTGAAAATTAAGAAGTTGCTGCAGCTGAGGTCAAAGAAGTTGCTGCCTGTTTTCTCCTGTAGGATTCTGATGGTTTCCAGTCTCACATTTAGGTCTTTCATCTATTTTGAATATATTTTTGTATAACGTGTAAGAAGGTGGTCCAGTTTCATTCTTCTGCATGCTGCTATCCAGTTCTCTTAGATACAGAGAACAAATTGAGGGTTGATGGGAGTGGGGGCTGGGGGACTGGGTTAAGTGGATGATGGGCTTTAAGAAGTACACTTGTTGGGATGAGCACTGGGTGTTATACGTAAGTGTTGAACCACTGGTTCTACTCCTGAAGCCAAGACTATACTGTATGTTAACTAACTTGGGAATAAAAAAAGAAAGAAAGAAACCTTAAAATTAAAAGATGTTTATTCCAGATGAGAGGGAAAGCATAAGTAAAAGGCATAGAGTTATGGTAGTACATGGTCATCTTTACAGGAAGCAACAAGCACTTTTATGGGGAAAAACTGTCAAGCCAGCCACAAATGAAATGATATGTTTTAAGTTGCTTACTACTTCTGGAGACTTGAAGACATCACTGAACTCAAACTACCTCATACTATGCTGATGTAAAGCCAACCAGTATAGCTGTCATTTCTTAAGGATTTACTACTTAGCCATAAATTCAAATCTTTAAGAAAAATGATGTACCTGTTAAATTAAAGACTGGCTTTATATTAATAACCTTGAAGAAGCCAATATGGGAAAAAGCAGAAAGAGATCATTTCTCCATTCTGTAATGTTGAGAGAAAACTTCGTGAACTCAGGCAGGTTGTTAGAACCTTCTAGTAAAAAGGGGAAAGGATCAGTCAAGGGAAAAGGAGTAGAGAAGAAAGGTGAATGAGGCTAATGAGTATGTCTAGAATACTTCAGTGTTCTGTGGTCTCTGGCTTTGGGGTTATATATTACCCATATGAACTGTCTCAGACCACCTGACATTAGGACTACAGGTTCTATAAAAAAGGTCTCCTCCTGTGTTCTCACATGCCTCAGGGAATTTCTCCTCATTCTTCTCACATGGATTGGCTATTTTTCCTCTCTTTGGCACATTTTACTGAGGTGTCTAGATCATTATCTATCCAACTGACTCTTTGGACTCCACATTATCCTGCCCATTCCATTCTGTTCTATTTTTTTAATCCCAAAAAGCAGACCTTAGTTTCCCTTAGTTTTATATCTAGCTACACCCTCAGTTGTAGCCCTGGGTCTCAGAATCTAACTTGTGCCAGAGCTTTGGGCTATACATGCATTGAAGGGTAATTAAACCTTATTCTAAATTTTAGTTTGAAATGGTTCTATACTTTTTCCTACTAAAAAAGATTGAACTTAGTGATTCTGTCTGTGAATAGAGGAAAGATTTCAAGATAGAAAAGGCTATGCAAAGGAGGTGGGATAGTTTAAATCCCTGTAAAAAGTGTTATTATAACACCAAAATAAACTAATCTATTCTGATAAATGGTATATTAATAGGCATCTCCAATAAGGAGGTAGGTAGAATGAAATGTCATTGCTATGGTGATTTTAGTCTCAGAAGAATTGAAAATAACCCAAGTGAGTGTAGAAACCAGACCTTTGACTGCGAAGTTTATTTAGTTAGAAAGCTCTTTGCTGTGGATGCTAAGAGCATTATTTCAATATACTAAAGTTCAGATTACAAAATGGAGCTCACTGAGGAAACGGGTAGCCTCCGTGTGTGAACAATTTAATTTTTTTAAATATCACAAGTAAAAATTATAAACATAGAATATGTCTGAAAAAGACACACTTCCCATTTTGCTTTGCCAAAATCACATAATGGCCTCCAAATGAGCCAGTACAAATCAGTAAAGTAATATGGCCATTGAGTCCATGGGTTTTTAACTATAACAACAAGTTGAATGGAAAGCTTTTCAGTTACAGGCATTTATGCACAGATTTCTGTCATGTTTTTTCTGTTCTTGGTCAGAGACTACATTGGTAGAAGTGTTTATGACACTGAAAGGTACTTGAAATTTCTGCAAACCATCAATCTTCTGTTTCGGAAGATTAAAGTTTGTAAGGGCATCTGGGTAGATCAGTCGGTTAAGCGTCCGACTCTCAATTCAACTCTGGCCATGATCTCATGGTTTCATGAGTTCCAGCCTTGTGTCAGGCTCTGTGCTGACAGTGCAGAGCCTGCTTGGGATTCCCTCTCTTTCTCCCTCTACTGCTCCCCCGTTCACTCTGTCTCTGAGTGAGACACCAAAATAAACTAATCTATTCTGATAAATGGTATATTAATAGGCATCTCCAATAAGGGGTCTCTCTCAAAATAAATAAATAGACTTAAAAAATTTTTTAAGGAAGATTAAAATATGTCAAACTGCCTTTTTCCCCAAAGCCCATAGACATCTAAACGTGGTACTTAATCTAAAAATTAAACCTCAAGCACAAACATACATACATTCAAAAGAAAAGATATTTAAAGTCTCTGGAGGGTAACAGTAGGGGACTATTTTGAGATGCTGTGATTATATAATGAAAGTAGGTTGGACTTTCAGAAAGTTAATTGGCTCATCCTAGAACTGCCTCAACTATCCAATATGCTGAGAGAATGCTCAAACTAATGTTCAGGGTTAACACAAAAATATTTTTAAACCACTTTATGGAGGTATGATAGACATATGAAAAGCTATACATGTTTATGCTTATTTGATGAGTTTGGAAATAAGTATACTTCTGTGAAACCATCACCACCGCTTATGCCATAAACATGTTCTTCATCTCCAAAACTTTCCTCCTGCTTTCTATTGATTATTAGTAGTAATTATTATTTTGTGATAAGAACATTTAATATAAGATCTGCCCTACCAGCAAATTTTTAAGTATATAATGTAGGCACTATGCTGTAAAGATCTCTAGGACTTGTTCATCTTCCATAACTGAAAATTTATATTAGAATAAGAAATCTATTTTCTAAATTGAATTTATAATAAAAATTCCTTTTGATAATTTTAGTTTACTGGATTCCATCTGATTTCTAATTTTTAAATAATTATTTATTTATGCAATATAGTTGACCACTAATGTTGAGCCAGGCACTAATCTAAGCCCTTGGAATATGGGGAAGAATTCACCTCACTTGCTCATAGTTTAGTGACATGCAATCAGATATATAATAATATTTTGAGTTGAGAGCTATTACAGAAGTCTGAACAAAATTCCACAAAATGACTAAGGTGGGGAGTATTAAATCCGGATGGGCATAAAGGACAAAGGGAAATAGAGTCATTCTAGGCAAAGTACATCAGCAGGCATATGAGAGGTCATGTCATATTCCTAAAACCATACAAGGTCCAAGGTTAGAGAGCTGAGGATAAAAAGAGAGAGAAGTTGCAGAAGACAAGGTAAGAGAAACAGTATGGGATCAGGTTACAAGCAAACAGTGGGACTGTAGAACGAATTAAGTAAACTGGATCTTATTCAAAAAATAACAGGGAGTCGAGGGAGCGGGCAAGATGGCGGAGAAGCAAGGAGCTCTGTAATCCGAGCACGCCCGTATGGATTGAACTGAGAAGGACTGAAGGGATAAAACTTGGATTTGCAAGTGGGAGAAAGAAGAAACAGACACCACAAAAAAGACAACCTCAAAGATGCCTGAGTGAGTGACTGTGATCTGGGAAATTAGGGGACGGGCGCGTCCCGGTGGTAAAGGGGAAAGGAGCCCCCGAACCCAACACAGGGAGAGCGCACTGTGCCCCGGAGAGACCAGGGGAAGAGAAAGAGAGACGGAAAATGCACCTAGAACCATCTCTAAGGGAGGAAAAACGCGCCCGTCTCCCCATATATAACTGCCGGGTGCTGGGAGAGAAATCCATCCCATCTAGCCGGCGAATTCTTCCTTGGGCGCAGCGGCAGCGGCATCCACTCCAAGCCACACGGGGAGCGGCGGTGGCGGCGGCAAGAAACGCACCTGGAAAAGCGGCAGCGGCGGCGGCGGCTCCGCGAAAAGGGCAGCGCAAGCCGAGCCAGGAGGCCAGCCGCCAGCGGGAACACATCTCATCCCCGGTGACGGTGTTGAACGGCACGGACTGGGATTTGGAAGCGAGGCGGAGCTTGGAGAATACAGTTTGGCTCGCCCGCGGCACAGGGAGATCGGACTCAGAAGGGCGGTTGCAACGCTTGGTTCCGGCAAAGCTTTGAGGCAGCGCCATACTTCTCCCCACAACCACCAAGGCGGGGCCTCGGAGAGAGCAGCCCCCGAGACCTGACCTGACGCCAGACCACGCCCATCCGCACAGGGGAGTTGTCTTTTTTTTTTTTCTCTTTTTTTCTTTGCTTCTCCTTCTTTTCTGCTGTCATCCAGATATATCTCCGGTAGCATATTCTTATCTCTCCTCTTGGCTGGTTATATGCTTTTAGACTGCCCACAGACTTTTGCTGTCCCTGTCCCCACCTTTCTTTTTTCTTTTTATTTTTCTTTTTCTTCTCTCTATTCTTCTCTTCTTTCTTTCCTTTCCTTTCCATTTCTTTACTTCTTTCCCCTTTTGCCTTGCTTGCCTGTTTGATTTCTCTGTGCGTTTGCATGCTTTTGTTCCCTGTATGCTAGTCTGTTTCCTTTTCAGGGCTACCTCAAGAAACAAGCCAAACTACACGGGGTGGAGAGTCCCATATAACTGACCAGGGAAATAAAATAATCAGAGGCACAACAAGAGAAACTGAGGGACACCATTAAAAGAACGCTTTCTGAAACGACAGGTCCTGGACAGTCAATGAGCCTCCTTTAACAGAGCAATACTAACAGGTGCCCAGTACATAACGAGCTTTTAAAACGGACAAGAGACAGAAAGCTAGCCAAAATGCCGAAGCGAAAGAACTCTCCTCTAAAGCAACTCCAGGAAGAAGTCACAGCACAGAACTGCTCAAAACAGGCTTAAACAACATGACTGAACAAGAATTTAGAACAATTGTCATAAAATTAATTGCTGGACTTGAAAAAAACATCAAAGAAGCTATTGATAAACAGACTAGGGACCTTCAAAATAGCTGTGACGAGTTAAAAAAGGCTATAAATGAGGTGCATAACAAAATGGAGGCAGCCACTGCATGGATTGAAGAGGCAGAGAGGAGAATAAG
>CM053578.1:58263716-58397627 GCA_028646485.1 Cryptoprocta ferox
TCTTGAATACTGAAAACAAACTGAGGGGGGAAGGGGAAGGGGGAATGGTAATGGGGGGTAATGGTCTTGGTGGAGATCACTTGTGGGTAAGAGCACTGGGTGTTATATGGAAACCAACCTGACAATAAACTATAAAGTTTAAAAAAAAAATAAATAACAGGGAGTCAACTGAAGCTTAATGAGTATATATTTAATATTATCAGATATGTTTTTGAGGAAATTAACTTGTGACAGAGAGGAAGCTGAACTAATCTAAAAAGACTATTAAGAGATACACAAAATAAGAATATGCTAATATGGTAGACAATAATAGAGACAATAGTAAATTCACTAAATATTTTATCAATGGACATGTATTTTTTATTAATTTCCATCCTTCATGGATTTGACATTATTTTTCAAATGATGGAAATGCAGAGAATATTAGTTACTTTAAATATTCTACAATTCTTATATTTTATAAGAAATTGCATTAGGCTCATCCTCTCCAATTTACCAATATACAGTTTTCACTCCTTCTATGAGGAAACTATTTGAGGGCATTTAAAAACCACCCCTGGTGGGGTGCTTGGGTGGCTTAGTCGGGTAAGCTTCCAACTTCAGCTCAGGTCATGATCTTGTGGTCTGTGAGTTTGAGCCCCTCATCGGGCTCTGTGTTGAGAGCTCAGAGCCTGGAGCCTACTTCAGATTCTGTGTCTCCCTCTCCTTCTGCCCCTCCCCCGCTCATATTCTCTCTCTTTCTCAAAAATAAATAAACATTAAATAAAAAATTTAAAACCCACCCCCAGGGCGCCTGGGTGGCTCAGGCAGTTAACTGTCTGACTTTGGCTCAGGTCATGCATGATCTCACAGTTTGTGAGTTCAATCCCTGCATTGAGCTGTCTGCTGTCAGCACAGTGCCCACTTTGGATTCTCTGTTCTCCTCTCTCTCTGCCCCTCCCCAGCTCATGCTCTCTCTGTCTCTCTCAAAAATAAATAAACATTAAAATATTGTTTTTTAAACCCCACCCCCAAATGGTTGACCCTAAGTCAATATGACAACTAAGGAATAAAAAGGAAAAAAAAATCAACCAGACTAAATCAATAGGAGTACATTTCTCTTACACACCCATTTGTTGCTTAATTACAAAAACACATTGCTTTAATCTTACCAACTTTGGTTCTAATTCCTGAACTACACTCCTTAGAACAGCTCTTAAAATGCCACTCCTCCCAACCCATTGCCAATTGCTATCTAAGGGAACTTTTGTAATAATATATTTTGCCTCCTGTTACTTTTTTTAAAATTTTGGTCAAAAACAATGGTTCTTCCTCTTCATCTACATAGCTTCTACCTCTAGCATAAAAAAGAAAGTAAATTTCTTTGGTTATATTATTTTTTCCACAGAACTGCACATTAACTGAATGAGGTCTTATTTTACAGTAGCAGTTATTAAAATAATAGAGGATTTTTCATGCTTTATCTATTTTCTTTCCAATTTTTATTGAGGTATAACATGCATACAGGAAAGTGCATAAATATTAAGTTTACAAGTTGATAAACTTTCACAAATGAACACATCATTGGGACCAAGACCAAGAAAGACATACAAAACATTATCAAGACCTCAGAAGTTCTACTTATGCCTTCTTTCAGTACTTAGCCAAACCCTCCAACAAGGAGTAACCATTATCCTGACTTCTAACACCACAGATTAGTCTTGCCTATTTTTGAATTTATATAAATGGAATTATACTGTATGTACTCTTATATATCTGGCTTATTTCATTCAGCATTATCCCTATGAGATTCATTTATACAGTTTATTGTAGGTATAATCTGTTTCTACAATTTCGGGTATTTGTACAATTTCAGCTTAGGGCTGCTTAGGTAGTGCTTCTACAAACATTCTTGTTCATGTCTCTAGATGAATATATGCATGCATTTTTATAAGGTATTTCCCTAGGAGTTGACTTGCTTGGTTATAAAAAAAAATTCTTATATTCAACCTTAGTGCTGGCTGTTGTAGCTTTATTTAAAGATAAGGAAAAATGGTTTCTCCAAAAGAATGGATACATACAGGGCTGGCTACATAATTTTCATGGCACAGTGCAAACTAAAAATAGAGGACCCTTTTTTTAAAAAAACCAAGAAGTGTAGCTAGAGGTGTATTTTTTACTCTTTTCTATGATCTTTCTCTTAACTTGTTATATAATTAGATTCTAAGTAAATAAAAATGTTTAAATAGCAATTCTTAGTATGGATTTTACCCTTTATGTCTATGTTGTATGATGTTAGTATTAAATTCAAATATAAAACCATTCAATTCATGCTGAATTGAATTCATATTCAATTCATATTTAATTACATAATTCTTATTTCAGAGAGAGCCTCAAGCTGGCCAAAACACACACAAAGCAGACTTTGGAAGGTTGGAAGATGGAAAAGAGAGCCCCAAAATACAGAGCTGGCCAAAAGAGTCTCTCTGTCTGGACCTCAGAATTCTTAGAGTTGTGTGCAGACCCAGATAAGCAAAAAGGAGGCCACCCCATGGATAGGTTAGGTACGTGTTCAGGTCTGATGAATGACAGGTCAGGTCTGTTCAGGTCTTCTTTCCACCAGCTGCTGAGGCAATATAAAGGTCCCATCTACGGATGGACTCTGGGGAAACTGAAGCAGGTATCTCCCCTTTAAAAGCCTACTGCCCCAATCTACAGTGAACAGGAGACATCCAAGTTTCTTTAAAAATAGGCAGTATTGCTGCCAGGCCATCGTGGGGACAATTGCTACCACATCCTGCCCCAAGTTTTCCTCAGTGCCAGATGCCAATCCTTCTCAATCCTACACTCCCTTCCAGATTTCTGCCATTATTAGAGGCAGTGAGCTGAATTTGGATCTCCCTTTCCTTTTAATCTCATTCAGTGGACACAACAAGTTGTCTACCTTCACCTGTCTAGAAGGCAGCAGCGTCATAGGACAGGGCAGAGACACAGAGAGGGAAGGCCAGGTAGGATCTGGGCTCAGGGAACAGAAGAGTGGTGGCCAGGAGGGTGGTGTTAGGTGTCATCATGAATGAATGTAAGCTCCATGGCTCATGGAGCTTAAAAAATAAAATAGTTGAAAGATACACTTTGTAAAGCTGTTAAAATGGCAACGGTATGGTTGCCGTTTATATGAGATCCTTCTGAGCCCAGTTCCATGTACAGTCACAAACAGAAATCACACACCCATGAAGCCATCCTGAAATACATACAAAAATGGCCATTGGTCACAAGGGGAATCCTATAAAAGAAAGTGGTAGATTCCTTATGGTGGACTGTTTATATTGCTTGATGACTGGAGGTAGGTGAAGTTAGACCTATGGATATTCACTACAGCTATAGAGTTTTAAGACATTTAAGTGAGGGGTGCCTGGGTGGCTCAGTCAGTTGAGTGTCAGACTCTTGATTTTGGATCAGGTCATGATCTCATGGTTATGAGATGGAGTAATGCATTGGGCTCTGGGCTGGCAATGTGGAGCCTGCTTCAGATTCTCTCTTTCCCTCACCCTCTGTCCCTCCCCAACTTGGACACATGTGTGCTCTCTCTCTCCCTCTCAAAATAAATAATTAAGCACTAGAGAGAGAGAGAGAGAGAGAGAGAGAGAGAGATTCGAGTGAAATCTGCCTCCACAATGCATCAGTCCCCACCTAGGGGTGGTCCTGGGGGAGAATTTCTGAGAATATGTATCAACTGAAGTAAAATATATGTGAACGAAAACATCATGGCAGAAGAAGTAAATGGTAGCTATTATCACCAACAGGCCAATCCACCTTTAGAAAGACAGACCTGAGAAAAAAAGTTCATGCAAGGCCTAGAAGCAGATTCTGATCCACTTAGGCATAGAATTCCATCATTCCGGGCTTCTCAAATATGGTCACGAAGAGAGGCGCGCGCACACACACACACACACACACACACACACACACACACACAGACTCTAAGAGAATATTTCTCTGTGGACTTCTCAGTCTGTGAGGTGGGAATGACCAGAGAGCCACAGCAGGGACTAGGGTAGAGACCCCCAGTACTCAGGTAGGACAATACTGACCCCCACCACAACTACTACCAATATCCCTCTCATGGCTGCCTCACTCTACTCTCTGCCCCATTATATTGTGATCCATGATTTTCTTCATCCCAAGGAATGGCTCTGGTTGTTATAACTCTGTAACTTATATAACTTCTTTTTATCTTTCTAAATTATGGCAAATTCAAGATTAGCTTATAGTGAAAGATGGCCATTTTGCTTTTCCTTGTTTCAACAATATTAACAAAATGCGCACTGACCAAAAGAACATGTTCTTCTTGTAATAATTTGAAGAAAAAAAGTGCATTTGAAATAGGGAGACTTTGTCTTCTAGGGCCTCTAGAAGCAATTTCATTAAACTCTGATACTTTATAGCACCACTGGAGCACCATAGATGATTTTGCCCTCATAGTTCACTGCTTCTACAGTTTAACCTTCTGTTTCTCAAAGTCATCATCAAAATTCCCATTCTTTTCAGTAGCTGTAAATGAAGATAAGTGCTTAAATCTTCTAATACATTAATAATGACCATAGTTAGGGATTGTTCCTAGATGACTGATTTCCACTGACTGTCTCAAAATGATGAAATCCAGTTTCCTAGAGAATAACTTTGAAAGCTGTTCGGTGATTGATCACATTTGAGAGATAGTTTTTATGACTTGATTATCAAGTGAAAGAAAATCAATAGCATTTTATTCTATAAAAACTAAAGATAACAGTGAGTGTGAGATGAAAATATCCGGAAAGGTGATTATCAGAAAATAAATCACTTTACATCCAAATTTGGAATGTTTTTCCATGCATGTCACAAAAAAGTCATTTCATTCAAGGTATTTCAGGTGTCAGTGTTGGCACATTACACTGACATTTTAAGATCGGTCACAGCAGTCTGTTCTAGCTTCTGAAGGTAAATCAGAGCCAAGACCCTGTCATCCCTGCTATGTTGTGTACATATAAACTTACTGAAGGCAATGAATCTGAACCATAGTTAGTTAATATTAATAATTTACTTGATGTTGATGTTCTAGGAAATAATCTAAATTAAGAAGGCAACTGGTAAGCACATGGTTTGTCATGTACACATTCAGGGAGCCATATGCAAAAAAAACACAAGAAATATGCACACAAACCTACCTAAAATAAGGTTATGCCTGTCAAAACATTTACACTGTGATGTCAAAGAACCTTCCACGAATCTCTAGTATTTCTGCAAGACTGCAGGACCATGACTGCTTTTCCCCCAGGCCATCTCTCAGTTTGTGTTTGCAGTAAGGAACCCTCACAGCTGAGGTCAGGTCTCTGGGACAAAGAGCAGGCTTGACTACTGCTAGCTATGGAAAGGTGGATTTCCCAAGCTCAGTGTTCCTCGGCTGTGATTCAGTCAGTGTGTCCATCTGAGCCCCTGTGGGACTTGAGAACAAGGCTGATAGATGCACATGTGGATACTCATAATGCTTGCAGGGCCCTGAGGAATAAAGCTCTTGCTTCTGACCCAGGAGTCTCATATCTTCTGACAGCATCTCTGAGGCAGTAATAGACCAATTTATTAGCTTTTCAATAGGGTTAAATTTATTCCAAGACAAAGGGACTTAAATATAAAATACTAGACCAAAACTAAAATGGAATATACATAGTCTAACTTTACATTTCATTTCCATGGAAAATGGAAAGAAGGAAATAAACTAAAGAAGAAAGGAAAGAAAGAAACTATTTCATAAATAGCAAGACAAGAACATTCGACTGGCTGTAAAGTAATGCTAATCCCCTAAAAACAATGGTTAATCGTGTGTGTGTTCTGCCCAATTGCCAGCTGGACTAGAGGAGTTGCCTACCAGAGTTGACTTGATATATGACAGAAAACATTTAGTTTAAATAAGATTTTGTAAACAAAACACAGCTGCTACATTCCATTAAGAATGAATACATTTCAAGTAATGAAAACCATTAGCCAACCTGCTTCTACAGTGAGAACTTTAAAATCATTTTTTAAATCAGCTTTTTAACCTAGTATATCTCAAATATGTGAGGCATACATATTTCAAAATTCAATACTTGAATATTACCTTTCAGTTGGGCTGGGCCTGAGAGTTCCAATGAGATAACTATAAAGTTGTGGTAGTTAAATATGAACATTTGGATTGGCAAAAGTGTACCCTGACAACTGCTACCCTAATTACATATGGAAAAGTCACATGTATTTTACAGTTGAAAGCAAACACTAATGGTCATAGCAGACATGCACAATGCGTTCAATTATACTTCGATTTCACCTATTTTCTACATGTTAATCAGATCATTATTTAAACTGCTAACATTCATCAATGGTCACAGCTTAATTGAACTTGCTAAATCCAGAATTCTTTGGTGTGAAATGCATATTATTAAAATCAAAAACACTATGGAATGCAAATGTAGGCTTACTTACTGATTGCTTTACCTCTGAATGTATATGTTCTAATGTTTGCCTTTCTGTACTGAAGTATAAATAAAAAATACAGTTGACTAATTTGCTAATGCACCTGGTAAAAAAAAATGTAAACCAAATATGGAGAACAAGGGGGATAAGCAGGAGACTTGTGTTGTAACTCACATGAATATTTAGCATTAGCCAATCTTTCTCATACATACAAGAAACATAAATGCAAATGAATATATGTATGTGAATACTCTATTGCCAGTTATATCAATAGCCGAATTATACTTAAATAATTATGAATATTCTTATCTTTAAAACCTAGCAATTTATCCTCATCAATAGTTAGATAATGAATTAACTTCTCAATTAGTTTTGCTTTCATACTACAGGAAAGATAAGTTTAAGTATATATGTGTATGTGTATATATATATATATAAGTATATATGTATACTGTAAGACTTTAGCCCTATATGTAAATAAAAAGTAAATTTTATTCTGATATTTCTTGCTCTTACAAAATAATTCTAGCTTTGGAAGTAAAATTGTAAAACTAAGAAATATATAGAAAATATTTCAACCATTTCTGAATGACTAGATTTCATGCCTATATGTTTTATGTGGCTTTTATTACAAGCTTATATCATTCTCATCTTGATTTTACATGTATCCATTAATACTAAAATCATTGCTATCAAATTCAAATTACCTACAGCATTTATTTCTTAAAAATAATTTCATGGTAATTTTTTTTAAAAAAGGTTTTAAGGTCGAGTTTGACAGCAATGCTGTTTCTATGACAACCTTTGATTTCAGTATAGTTCCTTCAATGCAGGATTCAAAGTGAACAATTCTAATTGAAGACACATTCAATGAAATTTTTGGTTTATCATTTCAAATAACCCTCCCTTTAAAACGGTTTGTTTGCAACATTTTCAAGTTGCTTTGAGTTATAGAAATTTTGAAAGAAACTGAGTTTACCAGCAATTTTATAAGTGTTGTTCATATTCCAGGATAGGAAAGTCCTAGTTGGGTAATATCTAACATATAAGAGTTGCACAATTTGAAAACAGCTCAAGGTGAGTTTGACTGTAACAAGGCTTCTAAACCACCTTCCTGAGTGTTGATACTAACACACAGTTGAACTATAAAAAAATACAAAGATATTTTACAAAATTGCTGGAATCCCAGAGATGGAAGACTTTAATAGAGATTAGGGAATGTTTTGGTAGAACAATAAGCTACAGATCTAAAAACAAAAACAATAGATTACATACCTTGGGAATGTATAATATGTTAAATACATTTGTGCATCTATTTGAAAATCAAAAATAATACCTTGAGAATTTGTACTAATACTAATTAAGAATCATTAATTTATTAAAATAAAACAGAAATTTCTCTTTGGCTTCTTATGATCTAATCATTTTCTGATAATTGTTCTTATGAAATGACATTTCAATAAGGTACTGAGAGAGGAGAGAGAAAGAGCAAAGAGGAAAGTAAAATAAAGAGAGAAATGAGAAGAGGAAGACCAGAGAGTAGAAGAATTATAGGTCTAAATACTCAGGTGCCATCAACACTTTCTATCATCCCCAAAATCAGTTTATTGCTTTAAATCATCTTAACGTATATAAGGGAAAAGCTTAAAAAACAATATTGCATGGAGCACCTGAGTGGCTCAGTTGGATAAGCTTCTGATTCTTGATTTCGGCTCAGGTCATGATCTCACAATTCTGTGAGATCAAGCCCCACAGCAGGTTCTGCTCTGACAGCACGAAGCCTGCTTGAGATTCTCTCTCTCTCCCCCTCTCTCTGCACCTCTCTCTCTCTCTATCTCAAAATAAATACATAAACTTAAAAAATAATATTACATAAATTATCACAAGTTCAATGGACTTTCTTTAGAACAGGAAGTCAATCTACAATTTTAAAAGACTAAGCTATATTGAATTATACTGGCAACGAGCTTTGGAGAGTTGCACAAAGTTTGTTTATGTCTTTGGCTATTGGGTCAGTATGATTCAAATAAGATACACTACTCCCTGTATCAACTCACAGCAAAAATATTTAACATTAATAACACCCTGGTGAAAAGACTTATGAAATTTGGATATTTGTATAAAATACCTCTTGGTGTTTTCTGAAATTGAAATAATTCAAATTAAAAAGACAAAAGTACAAAATAAATTACTCTCAAATTCATATTAAATACCCAACAGCCACTCAAGACACTTCTTCCAAAGAAAAACTACAGCACTCTTCAATAGGTTTCTGCACTATCTGTAAGCTTTTCAAAACACATGACCTTTGAAAAAATTATAAATACTTAAGAAGACCACAAAGATCACTCTTCTCAATAGAGCCTCATAGTAAGGCTTTACTCAAAGTCTAAACAATAATATAATCCCTAAGATTATATTATTACAGTGCCCATTTTGTTTCTTAGTTGCTAAATTGCTTTGGATGGAGCCTGAAAGAAACTAGCTTTATAACTGCTTTCTCTAAGTAATGCAGATTCCAGACATGACTTTGAATTGCTCCATTATGCATTTCAGAAAGAGCTCTTTTGAGCTAAGCACATGCCTCAAAAAATACCTTTACTGTTATCAGATCTTGAAATATATGGTATTAGATTTCCAAGCAATCTGTCCTGAGGCAGCATTTGGCCCCACTGAGGCCTGAGCTCTAAAATTATAGACTAAGGGAGATGGAGGTGAGCCGAGCAGTAGCACACCTTTCACTGTGATTAGCACTGCTGCTGTTCTTATCTCTAATAGATGGATATTTGTTGGTTGCCTCTCAACCATTTCTTAGTCACCTTCCCTTTACCTCACAGTTGTATGTATTTCCCACTTCTGTGTTTTGGGTGCATAAGATTCCACTCTTTAACATTCAGAGTTACCTTTTCAAGATAGATCCAATGACATCACCTTTTCATGTAAATCCTTCAATGCCTTCCTAGAGCTCATATGTTCCTGAGAAGCTATGAAGAGCCTGATCCCAACCTTCCTTTCCAGACTTATCTCCCTCAACTCTGATATTCCCTCCCTTCAGGACACTTAACCAATCACTTCTAAATCTGTATTTTCATACCCCCAATATTTTGCTCATGGGTTTTCATCTGCATGCTTTCTACAATCTTAACATGTCTCCAAGTAACCTCCTATTTGAAGTTTGGTCTGACTCAAACTAACCAGAATTAATCTCTCCTCCTTTGTCTCACCCTGCTGTGATGTTTTTCATCCCCTCTCATCTCCATTTCCTAATCACCATATTTTTTCATCTAGTATCATCTATGTGCTTCCTCTAGCACTCTGTTCAGATTTTTTATCATAGTATTAATTGCACTGTATTATAGTGTATCTGCATACACTATATGTAGTTGTTCTCCTAATACACTGAGTTTCTTGGCAGCAGGGATACATAGTAAATAGCTAACATTTATTGAGGGCATACTAAGTGCAAGGCATGATTCTAAGCACTTAACATCCACAAGCCCATTTGATTCTTAAAACAACCCTAGGAGGTTGGACTATTAGCATCCCAATGTTAAAAAAGGAAACAAAGACAGAAGTAATTTCTTCAAGACTGTGTTTCTTGTTATTGTAAGAAACTATATTCATACTCAGGTCCTCTAACTCCATAACCCTTATTCTTAATCAATTTCCTATACTGGTTTTTCCCTTCTTTTCTTCCTCCCTCCCTTCCTTTCTCTCTCTCCTCCCTTTCTCTCTCTCCTTCCTTCCTTACATCCTTCCTTTCTTCCTTACTTCTTTCCTTCCTTTCTTCCTTCTTTCCACCTTTCCTTCTTTCCTTCCTTCCTTTTTTCTTGACTTTTCAGTGCCTGTTGTATTTTCTAACATGTAGCAGTACTTTTTTCTCCAGCAAATTAATTAACATTCTTTGAACACATATGAGTAGGTCTTAGGGAAAGGTAGGCACAGTGTCTTCCCAAACAAGCTCTTAAAATTTTTAATAAATCTAAGTTAAATTATACATAAACAATTTTGTTTCCTTAGTTTGAAACTGACAACAGCCAGAATCCATTTGAAGCAAAATTTAAGTACACTTTCAGAAAAGCACACTAATTCATTTGATTTTTTAAAAAAGCAAAACAAAACCCAGCATATTAAAACATTAACATGTGTAATAAATAATGGCAATAAACCCCTCTATCCTACACTTGAAGGATTTTATTGAGTGACTTTATAACGTAAAACTGCTTTTAGAGATGACAAATTTACAAGCTTTCAGCTGACACATCAATGATTAATGTAAATGACTTTTTCAGCTTGAAATCAGTACCTACGTCTAAGGATTCAGATGCCTAAGTTTGTATCTGTACTAATACATTTCCCTTGGTTTGAAAAATCATTTTTACACATCAAAAAATTACTGATTTCACTTTAATTAAGTATTTGTTTGCTGTCCATGTAAGTATAATAATTGAGAAGTTAAAATCTGTATGGGATTGTATGTCAGAGACACACTTTATGCTAAGACTAAAGCTCCCAGAAATCAAGAAAAGTAACAAGGAAAAGGTTACAGAAGGCATTTTCCCATGAGCTTTTATTCCCTGCATTCATAAACCTTCCTGTCTGAGGAAACTCAGATGGTCACGCACACCAAAAATTACCCAGCAAAGAAGGGTAGGCTTATCCTAAGATTGCCAAGCAATGACGTGTTTATTTAGCTTTGTTTCTTGAAGACAGTCCAATGATTTTCTACAGTTCAAGTCCTGAACTCCTAAATTGTATAGAGTCTTCAAAATGGAATCCAAATACCATGAAAGAAGTGTTACAGAAGTTTCAATGTAGCATTCCTCTTCCTCACAGTAATTATCATATACAGCCTACACATTTAAAATACATGACTCTGGGCTCCTTTTCCCTTCCCCTGATTACATCTACTCCAGACACTGACTTTGACACTGTTTGGGAACATTCAACATAGATACCACTTCTGGAGAAGACATGATGAATTACTACAACATGTCCTAGTACAAATTTGTTTGTGATTAATCTTAGATTTCATTATCTGACATGAAAGAATCATATTTTACATGTCTTAAAATATTAACTTCTTTATCATCAGCTTTTAAATTTGTATAACCCTATCCATCATTCACAGAGAGTGAGGCAATAGGATCTGGCAGGTGTCCCAGTTTTATCTAAGTTGGTTTAGAAGCTAACTATAGTACACTTTGTGAGGCACTGTGGGGGCAGCTGAAAGATCTCACTAGAACACTCTTTCAATTGCAAGACCAAACATAGGGATAGAAATCCATTCTTTTTATTGTTTGCCTCAGTATGAAACACTTTTTTTTTCTAACTTAAGATTGATTTAACCATTAGGCACAGTGGGCAAAGTGCCTAGGGCCCATGCTATATTTAGAGATTCATGGAAATTTTCTAATTTTAACTTCCTTTAAAATATGAAGAAAAAGTGAATATAATGGTAATGCATATACCTTAATGAATCCCACTTGAGTTTATTTTTTTTTTTCCTTTGGTGAAAGGAGCCCAAGAAGGCAAAAGTGCCCATGGCCCAAAAAGTCATAATGCAGCCCTGATCTTAGTTGATATTTTTGTTGAGTGGATTCTTGACAAGCTTTAAAATATTACTGTGGTTCTCAGAGAAAGAGTCTTAGACTAATAAACAAGTCTTGGGTGCACAAGTTATGAGTTTTGTCAAGTGGACAAATCACTTAAGCTCTTCTACCCTTGATTTCTTTATCTTTAAACAGGAGTAATAATATCAGTGGCTTATGTATTTGGCACTCTCCTAGTTACAAGAATTAACTCATTAACCTACCACAACTTGGAAAAGGATTGAGCTAAATGAAGCAGACACTATAATACCCATTACACACCTGCCTAAGCTGAGGACCCGAGGGTTGACCTGATTCCCCAAAGTGCCCACAATTAGTGAGTGGTACAGCAAAAATATGATTCCAATCTGATTTGAACATCAGTTTTCTTTCCGAGTCACTGGGAGGATCAAGTAGACAAAGGAAGTGATTTCTAAACACCTAAGCATCATTTAAATGTAAAATAGTTAACTGCAAATGATGGCATTTGCTTTGCTAACATTTTTTCCCCAAAGCATTTTTTGATTCAAATATGAGAGCTACATGAAGATGAAACTACTTGTCACTTAGGTTTTGTTGAAACTCATGAAATGGTAACATAAACCTCGTCTAATATGCATGTAGCGTATAATATGTGTTTTTTTGGTCATACATATGTATATATTACGAGGATATGGTCAATTATTAAATTCAAATTAAATTTTAAATTATTCAAAAGATAGTAGGGGTATTTTTTTTAAAAACCTTCATTCAGTAGGAAACACAGCCACTTTAGAAGCAACATGTTGAAAAGCCAGACCACACTTTCCTCCATGTGGAAATCTTACTAGACAAAAGGCAAGTAAAGCTCTAACTCAAAGAAGAAAGGGGAACTAAAGTTCTCCCACCCTTCATGGTTTGAGAAGGCTTCTGCTTTTCCCCAAGTGTCAAACTCCAGTTGAGGGGCAGTAGGGGCTAAGTCATCCTAGGCAAAAGGAACAATTTCCAGTGCCAGTCAGAAGAAATACCACAGAACAGAACCCTAGAATGTTAGTGATAAAAAGGATGTGGTTTAATATCTGTTGTCTTCTCATTTTATGAAAATAAAAAACTGATGCAAGGCTAGAGAGATGATTTGAGCAGATTTGTGGTAGAATCTATTTGCTAGTCTGGTACTTCCCTCATAATAACATGAGAAGTGTTAGTGGGAGGAACATGTATTCATTCTGAAAATCAAGCCATAAGACCAAAGTGATGACAGTTTAGAGACTTATTAGTAAATGGAGAAAGTCCTCCCATGCCTTTGTGGAGGCTGAACATGACCAATCTTACTAAGAATTATTGGGAACATAGTGTAGCACAGCCATCTCCCACCAGGACAGAAATAGGTGATAAAAACATTAAACAATGACAAACGATCACAAAAATGAAAGGTGACCAACTCTGTGATGCAGAGTTGAAAGGGCTCCCAAAACACAGGACTTTTGGTACTAAAATTGAAAACCAGGGGGCGCTTGGGTGGCTCAGTTGGTTAAGTATCCAGCTTCGGCTCAGGTCATGATCTCGTGGTTCGTGGGTTCGAGTCCCGCGTCAGGCTCTGTGCTGACAGCTAGCTCAGAACCTAGAGCCTGTCTTCCGATTCTGTGTCTCCCTCTCTGACCCTCCCTTGCTCACACTGTCTCCCTCTCTCTTTCTCAAAAATAAATAAAACATTAAAAAAAAAAAAGAAAACCAGGTCCCAGGAAAACCTGAACAAGATGCCAAAGGCATTGTGTTCCTTTAAATTTTCAATTTACATTTCTATCTTCCTTTTATTTTCAGATTTCTCTGTTGAGAATGTGGTTGTTGACATTTAATAACAAAACAGATACAAGCACACACATTCCTATAGAGAACAGAGGGAAGAAAACAAGATACAAATCCCTATGTCAAAGACATGTTCTAATGGTGGAAGAGAGATCGAAAATAAACACAATAAATAAATGAAGTACATAGTACGTTATAAAATTCTAAGTGTTCTTGAACAAAACAAAACAGAGGAGGAGAACTGATCCAGAGGAGCAACTTTTTTTAGGAGGATGGTCAGGAAGGGCCTCACTAACAAGCTGACATTGGAACATAGACTTGAGGGAGATAAAAGAATGAGGCATGTGGATTATTGGGGAAAAGTGTGTTCCAGGCAAAGGGAACAACACATACAAGGACTCTAAGCAGGGAGCAAGCTTTATGTGTTTGAAGAGGAGTGAAAGTCCATTGTGAGGTGGGAGCAGGGTAATAAGAGATGAAGCCAGAAAGAATATTCAGCTGCATTATGCAAGGCTGAGTAGGCAAAGTTGGATGGCTAAAGACATTTAAAATAACATTAACCACAGAATGGTTTTATCAGAAGGAATTAGAAACTAATGCCTCCAGAGACTAGCAAGGCAGTGGTCGCAGTAAACTGAACTACAGATACAAAGTTTGAAAGGCTCAGAGCATTGATGAACTTGTTCAGTAATTATATGATACTCATAATCTCATGAGTTTTATAGATTGAGGAGAGAGTCAGTACTTTTCATGTTTAAAAATAAACATAGATAAATTACTTTGGAAAACAACTATTCTATATATTCTATATAACATGAATAATGTCATTTCATATTCGCTAATGATTTGTTTTGTACCTTAACAAGAGGCAACGGTGATATTAATTACAGTGATATTAATAAAGAAAACTAACCCATTTCACAAATATGTATGAATTTCATCCTTATTAAATTTCATAACAGGGAGCCACTCTGGAGGAAAACATTTCTGATGTAACAAGTAGAATGACTACAAAGTCAACACATACCTTCCAGAATTAAAGTGTAAGCCAAAAGATATTTTGCATATGTATGTGGTATTAGCCAGCATCTGGTCTCTGACAGTGGTGGTACAAAGAGCTAGAAATACTACTGGACTATTCAGAAGTGGGAAGATGTAATCTAACCCTCAGTAGCTCTCTAATGACTTGAGAATCTCCTCCTCCACTCCTTACATGACCCCTTCACAATTGGACTACTATCACGGACACTGGACTATTAATCAATCTATCCTTGCTCCTCTCCAATCTTTTTCCAAAGTTATCATTCCAGCTGCAAACATGATTATGCAATCATGACATCCTCTTACCTAAAATTCTTCAAACACTTTTCTTCAACTTCAGAATAAATTCTAATCTTCATTTTGTAACATAAAAGCCATTTATGACCAGATTTGTCAAGGTCTCATTTCCTGATAATTCTCCACATGGAATCTACATCTGTTATCTCTTTTATGGCCTCAGTAATGTTGTTTCTTCTCTCTACCACTAGTGTGTTTCTCCTCCCCTCATCCCAATTTCCTCACTTCCATTATTCCTTGCTCAATATTCAACTCCTTTATGAAGCTTTCTTTTACAGTGCCTCCCTACTCCTCCTCTATGTCTCCAAAGCAGACTCTTTAAAAGAGTTATCACAGTGGATTTTAACAGATGCTTTACTTCTCTGTCTTCCCCACCTGACTGAATTATTAGAGCACGGGAGCAGAAACTGATTCATCTTTGTATCACTAGCTCCTAGAACAGTATCTGGCATCCAAATGATTCTTGTAAGAAAGATAGAAGAATAGTTTGATGAATGAAGAAAATAAGGAATATCATTTTGAGCAACTCATTTAAACCACAGCTTTTAATCTATGAAGATATTATTTTGCTATCATTCACTTTAAACATAAAACTGGGTTTTCATCACATTTCAACCATTAGCATCTGCATCAAGGATAAGTACCTATGTTACAGGGTTGATACAATAAACTCATATATTATCTGCAATCCTATAGCAATTTTCTTTTCAACCCCTAACAATGTGGCAACCATGTATTTTAATATTTCATTTATAATTATAATAATTACTAATAAACCTAAAAATTACATAATAAAGTAAATTCACACAGCACTGACTTTCAGGTTGTTTTCTTAGTAGCACTGTAAGACCTTTGTCACACAAGATCTCATACAGAATATACAAAATAGTAAAAGTAGAAACCACAGCCATTCAGGTTGAAGCGGAAATGGGGATATCCAGACTTCAACCTTATTTTCTCCTCTTACTTTCCTCCTGTGGGTCTGCATTATGTTCTTGATGTATTATTTAAGAATATTTAATTTTGCTAAGTAGAAAACAAGAAAAATATGGGGGATGAAACTCACAAGAAGTATTAATTACAGATGGTGAACAAATCCATTGGCTTCTAAGGCAAAATTCGTAAGAAGTGTTAAGCATAATTAGAAAAAAAGTATAATTAGAATAAAAATTAGTAATGTATAAGATATAGATATCTATCTCTTACAAGTAGAATAAATGAAATATATTATAAAAATAAAATGGAATAAACAGGAGTATCACTTATAGTGGAAACAGATACAAAGACCAAGTCACAAGAAACATATCTGCCACCTCCAGAGTGAAAGGTATATCATCACTGAGTCAGCCCCATATTTGTGACATATAACATGGTTCCATTTTGATCCCATGTATGTTTCACGCTACATGTGCAGAGAAAAGACAAGGCTATTCATCAAGTCAGTGAAAGTGAGAGCAGCTGACCAGGTTCTGCCCCTAAATACCTCTAGTAGAACAAGAATGTATTGACTCCAGGTATTTTCCTTCCCTAAGCCTCTTTGTTCAATGTAAGTCATAACCACATCTTCAATAATAAAGGCCAATGTAACAGAGAGAGAAAGAGAGGCAGGACATGTATATGTTGTGCATCACATAAACAGGACTCCAGTAGGATGTTCTTTCCCCTCCTCTTTTAACCTATTACAAGTATGTTAACCCACCTCCAACTCTTTCCTCTTGCTTCTTTCTGTGTGTTTTCATTGGGTTTAATAAACTATGTAATTCAAGTACCTTAGTTTGGGTCTGTGAGTCTTTCTGTTCCTTGGCTCTTGAGAATGTCTGTCAGTTAATATGCTTGGAGGTTACCATTGCCTCAATGTAATTTTCTACATGACAGGGGTCCCTGAGACTGTTATCTGTTTGGAAAACATGATTATAGTGCAATCTTACAGTTAATTAATATTAGTCCACTTTTATAAGCCTTTCATTAATCTTAACTATTATCAATCATGGTTGAATTTAACATGGCTTTTACAGCATTCCCAGACTATATTAATACACTTTGTTTTTAAAAAACGTATTCTGAATTCTTTTCTAGGAATCTTATCCTTTACAGGAAGTGCTAGTATGTAACTCTGACATTTCATTACAGTTTGGCATCAAAATACACCCAACTTTCCTTTCATCTTTCAATGGTATCCCTCTGACTTACATTCTCTGACATTCTAAAAAGGTTATTCCAATAAGGAGTTATCTTAATTTTTACTCTTCTTGATGAAAAACTTTTTAAGACTTTAAAATAAAACAATTTTTAGGTTTCTTTGTAAATATATAATGTGTCTTTACAACACTAAAAACATAAAATACTCCAAGAGTATTGATGGACATTATATTAAGTTGAACTATATGAAACTGACATTTTTGTAAATCTAAAACAGCCAGATATTGGTACTTTTTTATAATTCAAACTAATACATCTACTGCTCTAACCATTATCTGGCTTAGACCCCTTAAAACACTTAATAATTTTTAAGCATCTGATTGAATACTTATAATGTTTCTATTGGCTGGTAAGTCAACTTCTCTCATTTTGGACAATTTTAACCGATGGAAAGTTCTTCCTAATTATGAGTAAAAATCTGTATCACTATAACTTCAGTTGAGTATGACAGTTAATTCTCTATCATGCAAACCAGAACACTTTTGAAAAAGGACACTCTTAGCAAGTGTAACCTGAAACAATGCCAGGCACATAAACCAGTACAACCATCCTATGTATGAGTCACAATGAATATATATGATTCCTCCTTTACAAGCTATCCTTTAAAATAACTGATGATTTCTACTATTGCTGTTTGCTCCTATTTTCATGCAATTAAACATGACTCCATTTCTTTGGTTCATTACTCTGGTGGCATAACTTTGAACCCTATACATTTAACCTGGCTTGGTTAAATATATTAAATATGTACTACAAAGGCAGAAGAATCAAATTCAACTGAATTCTAAGCTAAAGCTTCTCAATCACAAAATGGACAATTTAGAGAAGTAATACACATCCTTAAGTTAATTCTTAGTTGTAAATCACTGGTTCCTCATTTGCTCCATCTTTTGTTCATCCTCTTCACCCTACCTTCTTATTTCCCCCTTTCTCTTACCAGTATCTTGGGCCTGCAATAACAGAATTAACATTATTTACACTTGTCTTTTAACATTAAAAATGCAGTGACCTGTTTTAGAATCCTTTTGATTGAATATAAATACAAGTATCCACTTGCTAGCATCTTGTGTAGAAATCTATTTTGTATTGTCCTCTGTGTAACTGAAATCAAACTAAGAAACAGAAAGAGTGCATGAAACTTATTACAGGGCTTTATACCCAGTAGATACTCAATAAATCAGTGGTTCTCACCTCTGCTATTTACCACATTTTTCCTCAGTGGATTGCCAAATGTTGAAAGATGCTAAAGTGGCTACAGTGTGTGGGAATTTGTCTCCTATGTACTAAGAGATGTTCATCTAGAAATGAACAGTTATACTGAGTGACATTCTGTTGAAAGATGATGTGTTCTATGAAATTATGATTACTTTGACAGTAATAGACACTGTGAGAAGTTCCTCTACCAAAGTTAGTTTTAAAAAGTTAATTATTTTTCTGCATTTAGTGTTATTAATCCCTTCAAGGGTGGCTCCAAAACTTCTAGTGTTAAAGAGAGTGCCTCAAATATGAAAAGTTTGAAATCCATTGTAATAAATGTTTATTTGAAGAATGATGATGGACCAATATAAGTTAAAAAATGAGAAAAAATAGAATGAAGGGTATGTTTCCTATGTTCCTTTATGGGTGAGGTGACATTTCTGTTAGTGCTGAACCTAAAATCATATTGATTAATTGCCCATGCTTGCCTCTTGCCTCTCAAAATTTGTCATATAACCCTAAAAATCCTAAACTAACTACCTCTATATATAATAGTTTTACCTCCTTTCCCACATTATTTAATAATCTATTGTTCTTAAATTTCATAAATGAATTAAATTTTAACAGAATTTTTTAAAGTACTATGATGATAGTGGCAAATCTGGACACTATGAAATTGGAAGTTCATTTCACATTAAGAGACACTTTAAGTATGAGAAGCCAATCTATTTATATAAAGCCTTATTTTGGGACATTATCTGTCTCTTTAATAGAACACCATTTCCTTGGACTCCATGGGTTACTATGGTATCCTGCTTATATTTGCTTCTGCTAATGTTCCTGTGTCCATTAATGTTCAATTGTGAAATTGTTTTGACTAGTAGACTTGGCAGTCGTGGCCAATGTGGGATGAAGAAAGCAGCTCCTTGAGCAATCAGAGTGGTACAGAAATAAATAGAGAAAAGCATCACTGTCACAAGCTCATGTTAAGTCATCAGGGGGCTTATTACTTCACAAGATAACCATAAACCTGACAAAATGCCACAAACAATAAAAGTAAGTTTCAAGCACTTGCTGAATATTTTTCTTCAAATTATCATTGATCACTATGGCACTGCTTCTTTTGGCCAAAGATATTTAATGGTTTAAAATTTTTTCAATTTAGAAATCATAAGTAATCCTCTTCATTGATTCCTTTCATTTGGAAATCACATGGAAAAGATGGAAAAAGGTATATGCCAGCCGACTGTAATTATAAGGCTCTTTAAGATAAAAGCCATTATTATTAATCCTTTTAACTACTTCATCTCTTATGACTAAAATCAGATATAAAGTATTTTGCTCCTTTTTCCACAAGGGTACAACATACATATTACATGATGTAATCAGAAAATTTTCTCACCATGGTTTCTGTAATCCTTTTATCTCCCTATATTTGTAGCTCAAATATGTGTTAAAATTTTAGAATCTGTACTAAACATTGGCAAGAACACTTTAATAAATTTTAAATTCTCATAGTGAGACACCGTTCCCAACAAAATCAATGAGGTGGAACCAAAGAACATTCCTGAATCCTGAATACTTAACTTCTTGATAAAAGAGTCCTGACAAATTAATTTGGCAAAGCAATTCAAGTGTGAAACTACATGTGGTGGCGATAAGCAGCATTTACAGGTTAGGGAAGTTTTAAAAATCCAATTATTCTTTAATACCTTAAAAATTAATTTACAAAATAAAATTATACTTTGCCAAGACCAAATGCCATAATTCATAATAAAAAAGTCCTGTCTGATTTCTTCATAATTCAGTCATACACCTGAAACTAAACTTGTAAATCTCTGTCTCACCATTTTTATTTCTTCCCCATCTTTCTTTTTTTTTTTTACTTTGTATTTTGGAAAATTTAAAACACATTCAAAAGTATAAAACACATTCAAAAGTAGAGCAGTCAGTATAATGAGCTCCCAGTCACCCACCACACCACTTTAACAATTATTAAGAGTTTGCCAATCTTTCTCATCTTCACCTCATTTATATTTACAAGAGTATTTTAAAGCAAATCTCACAATTAATATCAATTCACTTGTTTTTGGTATGTATATTAGGAGGTAACACTTTTTTTCTGTAAATTTATAACTACTACTGTTATCACATTTTACAATATTCCTAATAATCCCTTATAATCATCCAATGTCTAGTTCATGTTCAAATTTTATAATTTGCTCATACATATTTTTTTCAGCTTCTCGTTTAAATTTAGAACAGCCCATGCCACCACCCCCACCCCCAAGAGGCCCAGGCCTCATCGTGTTTGGTTGATGTATCTATTAAGTCTCAGTTCCCACTCCCCAGTCCTTTTTATTCATGTCATTTATTTGTTGAAGAAATCATATTGTTTATCCTTTAAAATTCCCACATTTCAGATTTGGCTGATTTTCTCCCTTTTATCCTTATTACCTATTTTTTTTCTTTTAACAGAACATAATACTGGGGTTGGCAAAAATTCAATGACTCATCTGTTGTTACATGATGAGATAACAGAAGTGTAGGACTGGAATTCAGATTCTCTGCTGTTAAATGTATAGCCTTATTCAGTATGGGGAAGAAGAAAAATGAGAAGTTTGGAGATTGAAAACCTGGACTAGGTGGCCAGTTCTATTTACCAGCTGAGTGACTTTAGGCACGTTACTTAAACTCTCTGAGCCAAATTTTCCACATCTGAAAAGCGAGGATGATTTTTCTTTCCTTGCCCATAAAATGCTTATTAAATGTCAGCCGTTTTCACATTCTTATTTCAAGTTACATTTTTTGTCTCTTTGGAAAACACCAGGTGGGTTTTGAGCAAAAATAGTGCCAATTTTAGTTCCACTACAGGCCTGATGGTAGGGAGTTTAAGTTGAATGAGGTATTGTTTAATACTCACTAAATCTTTTTCGAATGTCAAATCAAGCACTTTAGTTCTCTCCCATCTTTCTATTCCAGACTTGATCCATCCTAAAAAGCCTGAATTGTAGGATGTTTAGTGTTTGTCTCTAACTCTGCATTCTGTCTCTACCCTAATGTATATCCCCGAAGTCATCTAGCCAGTGTGCATAACTCAGTGACACCATTTTCTCTTTTCACAACCCAGAACAATGTACATCATTATTAAGATAGTCTTCTTGATACATTGTTTTTATGCAATAGATTCTTATCACATTTAGTAATTGTTCCTTTTGTGAAAATCCATTTACATTTGAAGGACATAAAATTAAGTCCAGTTTCTTTAAAATGGAACTGTTTAATTGATTAAAGTGTGGCTACAGTAATAATATATGTAAAGTGTAGAGCTTTCCAGTTTAATAAAGCATTTATTGGGAAAAGAGAGGGATGGTTTGAAGTAGTTGTGTCTTTACCAAGATTAACTAGAGTGGATTTCAGGTCTCCAGAATATTATAAAAATGAAGGATGCAGAACGTTCAGTGGAGAACCAGTAGGCAGTGATAAATCCTGCAGCATGGTCAAGGAAAATGAGAAGCACAGGAGACTCAGAAACCAAACTTTGACTATCAGTAAATGCAAGACTTTGGAGTAGTTCCACTGATGGTAAGAATTAAAGCTAAAACTGCAGTGGCATAAAGAATGAATTAGAAACAATGAATTTAAATTAAGCTTGGTGGCAAAAGAAAGACTAGAGATGGGTTCATTACTTGAAATGAAGATAAGTATAAAGGAAGCCTTGAAAAGAAAGTTCATCTTTTCCTTTCAGACAAGAGGAGAAAAGAGTGACTGATTAATTAGATAAACTTTGAGTTGGAGATGGGTGAAATTAATAGGCTCCATGCCTGATAGACTCTAGTTTCTTGAAAATATAATAAAGAACAGTTTGTTGAGTGCAGGGTTGAGTTTTTTGAGGTAAGTTATAAAGATTTCCAGGAGTTGGTGAGTCAATGTGCATGAGACTGGTTAGGAATCAAGAAGGGCTGTGATGAAATTTTCTTTAAGGATGGATGGCAACAGTGTCAGGCAGTCTTTCCTGAGCACCACTAGGACCAGGAAAAAGCACAGAGTAGTTGATGATTAAGCAGAGAGTAGACAAGCCAAGCCCCAAAGTATGTGACAAGACAGCAGTTACTGGTGAGATTCCTATTAAAAAAGATTTAAGAGGAGCTCCAATAACAGTAGGAAGAAAAAGCCAAGAGTGAACAACAATCTAAGAGAAAGGACTATGATGAACTAGGAGGCTATGGAAAAATGGGGAAAAGATTGTGGTCATAAAGGGTACTTTCAAAATTCAAGA
The DNA here is from genome assembly GCA_028646485.1 of Cryptoprocta ferox. Taxonomy (NCBI): domain Eukaryota; kingdom Metazoa; phylum Chordata; class Mammalia; order Carnivora; family Eupleridae; genus Cryptoprocta; species Cryptoprocta ferox. The sequence goes on from CM053578.1 coordinate 58,286,571, forward strand.
TCTCAGAGAAGGACCATGGAGCGTGCTGCTGAAATAGTGATGTCATTGGGTTAGAAGAGGTTAACAGTTTGTTAAATGGATTATAATTGAGGATACTAAAGTTAGGATCTTTCAGGAGCCTTCTAACAAAGACCAAGAAAAGTAGAAAGAGAAAAAAGACTACAAAGAGAGGCCCTATTAGGCTTCCCATGAAATGGAGAAGAAGAGAGGGAGGATGACTCAAACAAGATGAATTTACATGTCTAAGAAATACAGGAGGAAAACTTCCCAGGGGTACAGGCTAGGCAAAAAGTCTTTGCCAATCCAAAGTAGCAGCTGGGTGGAATCACAACTTAAAGTCACCTGACTCTAAAATCATTGAAAAATATTAGGGAAGCAGTTCCCAAAAATGATTACAGAAAAAGTGGTTGTAAAACATGCATTATAAACATTTTGAAATATAGATTTCTTCCATATTAAATTATTCTTTTAATACCTACAGGCATGAGTTCCTATTTAAGGTCAAGATCCTGTAAATTTTGTTTTGTTAAGAGAAAAAAACCAGAAAAAACTTCTCCAAGCAATATTTTATTTGAAATGTTATTTTTAAATATGGCCATCAGGTCTCCTGAGATGAAAGCTTACTCTGACAAAAGTTTGTCATTAACAGAACTGAGGGAGAGGATTGCACAAAGACAAGATATCAACAGCTGCAAATAAAAATATGAGCAAATTCTCCCTACTGTATCTCAGCAGACACTGTGAAATGTTTGAAATAGTGATGACAAAGAATTAAATGGGTAACATTGTTATAAACCAGTATCATAGAAAGTCCTTAAGCATAAAGGAGATACAGTTTTCTGAATTAGTGAGGATTCCAGGTCCAGGCAAGACAGAGGTGACAGACACACACTCAACCTCAGGGTCTGGCTCTGGAAAGTTAGAAGATACAATGTCCAAGAGGGTGCAATGCCACAACCTCAGATCCAAATTCAGAAGTTGTTCATCCTGGAGAACCAATCTGTGTGGTAAGTCAGAGGACAGAGAAATTCAAGAATGTGCTGAATGCTCAAGAGTGAAGTAGACCAAACCAATGGTTATCACCTGGGGAACAGTCTCATAAGAAGGACATGCTCAAACACCAACCTGAAGCTTAAGAAAAGACTCCATTTCCTGGACAGTAGAGAAAGTGGACATGACAGCCCAGAAGCAGAGATTTCTTATGGACAACAGGTGAGGGTGGGAATAGTATACAGGCCAGGGATATATTCATTACTAGTGAAAGAAGAGTAAGAAAAAAGCCTATGTCCTGTAGAGTAGGACATCATGTAATGACAAAAGGAATTGTTGAGGCTTGGCAACTTCATGCCCTCACAGGGCACCAGGTCTCACCTGTGGTAGTCAGTGAAGAGGACAAGAAGGAAAAAAGCATCATGGGAGCCTGGCTGATTTACTTGGATTTGAGTGTTCAGTATCAAACACCGCATTGTAGCAGTAATGAAATGGGAACAATTACTATCCAACCTGCCTTGTTTTGGGACTGAAGCTGGCCTACTCTGATATGGATACTGTCAAGAGAGCAATTTCCAATCTTAACAAAGTGGTGGAAAGCAAAGCCAAATGACAAGAGGTCGGTAAAGGATGGAGGGAAGAAGAGAGCAGTTGTATAAATTACTTTTTGCACAGTCCACTAGTAAAGCCACACTCCCTGTTTAAGAACTTTAACAAACATCATCAGGTTATAATTTCTGGGCATGATTAAATTATAAACACAAATTCCAAGGGCAGTTCTAAAACTGTGGTAGAACTTGGTTTTAAGGTGGTCCCCTAGATGAACCAAAATAAGAAGGCTCTTTCATAGACTTTCTTTAAAGTGAAATGCCAAATTTCTCATAGAAAGAATCACAGAGCCTTGCAATATATGATAACATTCCATCTGAGAAACAGAAGTAAAGGAATGAAGAAAGGTTAAGAGTGGTACCTGGTGGGTAACAAAGTTGAAAACTGGGTATTTTTTTTTTCACACATCAGTTTGCTTGAAGGCAGTGAAGAAGGAATTAAGAGAGAGTTTATAAATAGGCAGAGTTTATAAATGTATGGACTATTTGGGGGAGAAACATAAAAAAAGCAAGATAAAATACTAGTAGCACAGGAGAAGAAATCAATTAGACTTTCACTAAATGACTGCATTGAGTTACCAAATTGTGTACTACAGCTTAAAGATTCTATATAGATATGTAGTAACTAGAAAAATACAGAAACTGATAAATATTAATGGATCATCCACCTTAATCATCCAATCATTCAATCAATAAATATTTATTAAGCATTTGGGAAATCGTGGAGGAGAAATATTAGCAAGAGTACAAATGCGTTAAAAAATTTAAAGTTTAGTTAGGTAGACAAATCTGCATAAAAGACTAATGAGTAATTCATTGCAGTATATACTTAGTATTATTTTTCCTTATGTGATGTTTAAAAATTTCTATGTGCATTTATTCATGTATCAAATTAAAATAAAGAACTCTCAAAGATCAATATGACAGGCTCTATAATGAATATCAATCAGGAATACCTGATATCCATATAAAAAAATAACATTTATCCTCTACCTTACATCATACACAAAAATTAATTTCAGGATGAATCAAAGACCTATACATAAATTATAAAATTATGAAGTTTACAGAAGAAAATGGAAAAGTATCTTTATGACACCAGGCAAAAATTTCTTGGGACACCAAAAGCACTAACCATTGGGAACAAAATTGATAAACTTAATTTCATCAAAATTAAACTGTTATTCTTCAAAATAGACCATTAAAAATTCCATTAAATAAACAAAATTCAAGTCACAAGCTAGACAAAAATATTCATCCCCAAACATATATCTACAAAAGACTTACAAGCAGAATATGTAAAAAGCTCCTACAAATGCATAAGAAACAGAAAACTCAATAAAAATGGACAAATATTGGATAAATGTTTCACAAAAGAAGATATACAAATGTTCAATAAGCACATAAAAAGATATTAAATGTAATTATAGTCATCAGGGATATATAAATTAAATCTAATGAGTTATCACTTTGAACCTATTATAACAGGATAAAATTTTCATATCAAATGTTGATAAGAAAGTAACCCAAGTAGAACTTTCCTACATTCCTGATGAAAGTAAAATTTTATTACTACTTTGGAAATTAATTTGATAATCTTTCATAAAGTTAAATATGTAACCTCTTTATGACAGAGCCATTCCACTCCTTGGTATTTACCCAAGAGAAATGAAAACATGTGTCCACAAAAAGATTTGTACCAGAAAGTTCACAGTACCTTTATTCACAATGTCCCCAAATGGAAATAACCCACATGTCCACAACAGAAAACTTGATGAACAAATTGTGGTATTTGTTAAAACTGATAAAACTTAGAAGTAATTTAAAAAAATAATCAAGTACTGACACACAAAACAACATGGATGAACCTCAAAAGTATTATGTTGAGCTAAAAGAGCCAGATACAAAAGAGTGCATAACGAATGATTCCACTTATATGAAGGGAAAATGAAGGTCAGATAATAGAAATTAGAACAGAGGTGATGGGGGAGGGGTTTCTAAATGGACTGAGAAAACATTTTGGAGAGAGAAAAATATTCAATACTTTAACTGGAGTTACGGTTACATGTATCTACAACTGTTAAGTTCCACTGAACTAAATACTTATAATCTGTGTTTTGCCATATATAAATTATGCCTCAATTAATAAAAAGAGCTGATATTGGACCAAATGATTGCTAGGAGTCTCTTCCTTTTTTAATATTTTTCAAGACTGCAATAATTTCCCAAGTATTAACTTTGATAAAAATAACTATTGAAAAAAATAACTGTTGAAGCAACTCTGTATATTATACTTAGAGTTATATGCCTGTTACTATTTTAAAAGTCTAACATTATAGAGGTCTTTAAAGAGTTTCCAAATGCAACTAATGAACTGTTCAAATAAAATGCTACCATATGTAAATGAGATGTCATTCAGTGTTATTATTCAAAGGCTGTCAATCTTCAAATCTTCCCATTTTATCTTCTTAAGGATTACATTACTATGAAAATCCTGCTTTTTTGTTGTTACAATTCTTTACTATAAAATCTTTTTCTATCCCATATTTTCATATTTTTAAAGGTCACTGCTACTTTAGCATAGCTTTATCTGCATTAAAACTGGGTAGTCTCTAATCTGAACATAGCATTTGCTACATGTTCTTCAAAGGCACATACAACAAGTTGAAAATCATTTTGACACAAATCTTTAAAATTATTTTTTTATGAGGGGCACCTGGGTGGCTCAGTCACTTAAGGGGTGACTCGATCTTGGCTCAGGTCATGATATCACAGTTGGTGAGATCAAGCCTTGTGTTGGGTTCTGCACTGACAGCACAGAGCCTGCCTGGGTTCTCTCTCTCTCTCTCTTTCTCTGCCTCTCTGCCACATTCTCTCCCTCTCTCCCTCAAAATAAATAAGCATTAAAAAATTATTTTTATGAATATTAAGCTATACAAATGAGAACAGGGAAGAAACTGCTTTGTTTAAATCCCATTATAACTACTTTCAAAATGTAAATAAACTCCTTTTTAGTAGCATAAAGAAAATTTTAGAAACCTGCTTAATCTTTGAGATAAATCTCATATGCTACATCAACACCAGTTTTTCTTAATTATCTTCCACTTAGCAATCTAAATTGAATATGGTGAATCTCAACCCCTTCCAAAAAAAAGTCCATTCTAAAACTGCTTATATCCATGCTTCATGCCAAATGACTTCACAAGATGGAATAATGACATAATTACAATTTCTAAAATGGGTTTAATAAAACAGTTACAAATGTCTCAGAATGTTAAAAGCCAGATATTAAATGCAATTCCTTTTCATCTTCTCTTCCATCTTGGCACAAATTACAAATGTTAGTTTGTTTCCAAGTAAAACTATGTGAATATAAAGCTCCTGAGAGAGATCATGAGAGCTCATGGCCCTTGCTGACATGAGCTCTACAGATCCTTTCCTTCAAGCTCAGAAACTACACAATCCCAGCTGTTCAAATGTCTGACAGAAATAAGGGCTTGGAAGAGTTCCATCTGGCTGAACTTTAATAGCACAAACAGGAATAAAGCAATGCTCACAGGCAAGGATTTTGTAAAAGTAAATAATCCTGCAAATGGAGGAAATAAAAATGCATCATTCTGTAAAGGTTAAGTGGAAAGAAATGTACAGTAACATAATATAAAATAAGGATTTAATCATAAAATGTTAACAGGGTTATTTTTATTTCAAGACAAAAATGGTTATGAATTATTTATGAAATATCTTTTCTTTCCAAAAGTGGATATCGGTCAGGATCATCTTACTTGGTCAAAGTACTAGGTGTGGATTCTGTCAGGATAAAGATCTTTTCTCATCTATTCGTCCATGATGATCCAGAGACTTGAATGAGCACCTTACTTTGCAGCAAATCATAACCAAGGCTGGAGATTCTGGATCACCATCATTATTCATGCTCTCCTTGGTCCCCTCTCTAACACCAGTTCGTCTTAGAAGACTCAGCTCCTCTTTAAACTTTCCAAGTTTTATGTCTCCTTTCCAGGTAGAATAAACCATTCCCTCTGCCTATTCTGTCACTGTGATACATCTCCTTGTTCATTTTTAGAACAATGGCATGCATGCTAGATTTTATACCAAATTTAAAAGTTATGTTAAACAGGATCATTTAAAGGATCATTTTGGAAAAATTTGAAATTTATATTTTTAAATAACCTTATCTTTTTTTCCTTAGTTATCTATTTTTAACAATCATTTATAGATTTTTTTAATTGGGTAAATTATTATTATTTTAGTTTTTTAACGATTATTTTTGAGACAGACAGAGTGCAAGTTGGGGAGGGGCAGTTGAGAGAGAGGGAGACACAGAATCCGAAGCAGGCTCCAGGCTTTGAGCTGTCAGCACAGAGCCCGACATGAGGCTCAAACCCACGAACTGTAAGATCATGACCTGAGCTGACGTTGGACACTTAACCGACTGAGCCACCCAGGTGCCCCAATTATTTCTTCATCTTTGGGATAATTGTAAGTCATTGATGGTAACTTATAAAATCCAACTCATGAGCTAATAAGAATTATGGTCATTGCATAAAACAATGATAACACCACTGAATAAACCTCAGCAGGCCCATGTCTAGTTATTTCAAGGACACTGAACATCACCTGAGAATGCACCAGTACCCTAGAAGTTAAAGGTCAGATATAGAGCATGCTGCTCTAAGACTGGAAAAGAACACCATCAATTCATACTCAACATAACTAGCCAGGAGTCATGGTTGTATTTGAATCAAAACTGATTGCATGGAGAACTCAGAGCATTTAAGGATCTGGAGGTGATCATGAAAGGTGTGTAATTACTTTGATGTGATTGTGATAGATTTTCTTCATTAATCATGTGTATTTTTGTGGGGGGAGTTTGTTTTGTTTTGTTACATTTCTCAGAAGAAATAGAACTAATGGAGTTCTGATAGATTTTTGACATTCACAAGGTTGTTTTTCATCTAGTGTGTTCAGGGAAAAGGGGATTTTCTTCAACTCCCTCTACTATCATACCCTTTCCAGCCTAGACACAAAACTTCTGCTATTTGTTTTTAGGACATCTTATCAGGTCAAAATGTGATTTTGCATGGTTGCCAGAGAGGTCAGTGAAGAGTCCCTTTATGTGGTTCATGGGATGGTGGCAAATGCCTTCTTAAGGGGCCTTAATTGAATGTGTCAGCATAAGGGCATATGTTATACATAAAATAGGGATTGCTCATAAGACCTGTTATTAACTTAGTTCTATTTTGCTAACAAATAATAACCTTTATATATTTTTAATTTTAACTTGATTTTATTCTTGCTTAAAGATAATCTTTGTTTTTGGAATACATGGCTTTTTTTCACTAGTACCTACTCATTATTCATTTCTTTAAGAAATATTATTTACATTATTTCCACCATTCATAATATTATGAATAAGTTTTAACAATAATCAAATATATAACTGTGGTAGGCGGAATTCTAAGAATAATCTCCAATAATCCTTATTCTTTTGTAACCTCCTGTCCTTTGAGTATAAGCAGAGCCTGTGAATATGATGACATATTCCTGCTGTGATTATGATTATCTCTGCTGTATTATTATATTGAAAAGTTAACCTTAAAATAGCGAGATAATCCAGGTGTCCAAAGATAATCATACAACTCCTTTAAGAGTAAAGAGGTTTCCTTGGATGGTTGCATATAAGAAAAGCAGAAGAGAAAGTCAAAGAGATTCAAAGCAAGAGAAAGATTTGAAGATCTGAAGATGGAGGAACCATGTGAGAGGATCAAAAACAGCCCTTAGAAGCTGAAACGTGGCTCCTAGCCATTGAAGAAACAGGAACTGTAGTCTCATAGCAAATAACAAAATTCTGCCAACATTAAGAATGAACTTGGAAGCATATTCTTTCCCAGAGCCTCTAAATGAGAGCCCTGCCTGGCCAACACCTTGATTTCACTTTTGTGATACCCTGAGCATAAAACCCAGCCTAATGTGCTCGAATTTCTGACCTACAGAACTCTGAGCTAATAAATGGGTACTCTTTTGAGCCATTGTTTGTGATAATTTGTTACTTAGCAAAAGAAAACTAATATAGCATCTAAAACCATGAAATAAATACACAAGCTTAGTTTACCACATAGATAAAAGAGCTAAATTTTAGGGACATTTTCTTTTTGCACAAAGTATTTCAAAAACATGTTATTATTCATTTAATATCTAATTTTTCTGTTCTGGAACTTGCATCATTATTCCTAGAAGATTTAAATGGACATTTCCTAAATTATGAAACATAACATCTTGCATATGTTAATAATTAAAATTCTGAAAATTAGTGTATTGTAAAAAAATACTTGTGAAAAAATTTTAAATAAAAGACTATGTTTGATAAATTGAGTTTCCACAGCTTAATTACTGCAACTCACAATCAAGATAATCATTAACTACTCACCACCAGCATATTAAATCCAGAATCTATATCTAGGCCCCTCATTCTGGTCTCAAATTTTCTCCCCACCTCGTTTATAATTAATCTCCTCAGATCCTTCCCATACTCTGAAAATCTCTTTGGTTTTCTCATTGTAGTTTTTCTCACACAGTCTTTCTAATATTCCGTTCATTGATATCTGGGCTCTCTTTTCTCCCTATCCAATTTCCACCCATCTTTCTTTTTTTCGGTTTTATTAAGAAATAAATTTATAAATATAATTATATATTCTTAAGGTACAGAACATTATGATTTGATATACATATATAATTGCACAATAATTACCAAGATCTAGATAATTAACACAACCATATCTCACATAGCTAACATGTTGTGTGTGTGATGAGAATACTTAAGATGTACTCTCAGCAACTTTCATATACAATACCGTATTATTAACTAGTATTATTAACTAATGCCACCATACTGTACATTAGATCCTCAGAAGTTATTCTTCTAGGAACTGTTTGTACACTTTGGCCTACATCCCCATGAATATATATCCATTCATCCATCTAAGAACATTTAATTTAGATTGTTTCCATATCTTAGCTATTGTGAATAATGCTGCAGTGAACATGGGAATGCAATTATCTCTTTGAGATATTCATTTAATTTCCTTCAGGTACATCCAGGAGTAGGATTCCTGGATCATATGATTGTTCTATTGTTTAACATTCTGAGGAACCACATTGCTATGTTCCATAATGGCTTATTCCAATTTATACTCCCATCAACAATGAGTGTATAAAGGTTCCCTTTTGTCCACATCCTTTCTGACATTTGTTATCTCTTGTCTTTTTAATATCAGACATCCTAACAGGTATGAAATGATGTCTCATTGTGGTTTTGATTTGCATTTCCCTGATAATTGGTGATGTTAAGCACCTTTTCATGTACCTAGTGGTTATTTGTATGGAGCCACAAAAGACCCTGGATACCCAAAGCAATCTTGGGAAAAAAGAACAAACCTGGAGGCATCACACTTCCTGATTTCAAACTATTTATAAAATTATAGTAATGAAAATATATGGTAGGGGCATAAAAACAGGTACATAGACCAGTAGAACAGAATAAAAGGCCCAGAAATAAATCCAGAATATATAGTCAATTGATCTTTGAAAAGAGTGCCAAGAATATACAGTAGGTAAATAACAGTCTTTTCAACAACTGGTATTGTGAGAATGCAATATCTATATACAGAAGAATAACACTGGATCATTATACTATATACAAAAATCAACTCAAAATGGGTTAAAGACTTAAATGTAAGGCCTAACATTGTAAAATGCCTGGAAAAAAATATAGGGGAAAAACTCTTTGACATTGATCTTGGCAATGATTTCTTGGATATGACACACAAAGTAGAGGCAACAGAAGAAAAAAATAAACAATTGGGAGTACATCAAACTAAAAAGCTTCTTCAGAGCAAAGAAAACAATCAACAAAATGAAAAGGCAACCTAAGAAATGGGAGAAAAATTTGCAAACTACATATCTATTGAACTAATATCCAAAAGAATTAATAACCAGAATACATAAAGAACTCAAAAGCAAAAAAGCAAGTAATCCTATTTAAAAATGGTCAAAAGACATGAATAAAAATTTTTTCACCCATATTTCAAGACACACAGTCTTTCCTGATATTCTTCTCTTGTTCTCAAGATCTCTTCCTTTTTTGAATTCCTAAATACTCTTGCCTGTACCAGTTATTTTGCCATCATATTTGTTTCTGTCACCTCTAATGCCATCTTGAACTATTATTTAACTCATATTAGCTCTATGTATGGATCATAGATTCATTGAGAGCAGAGATCAAGTATATCATAAAAACAGGAAATGATAGTTTATTTGAATTTTTTACTATATGACAGTTTATTTGAATTTTTTACAAATATAAGGAAACTTTAAAAATAATTAGAACTTATGTCTAATAAGACACAAAGGAGAAAAAAAAGGCGCGGAGGATGACCTGGGTAGCTCAGTCGGTTAAGTGTCTGACTTCAGCTCAGGTCATAATCTCATGGTTCATGAGTTTGAGCCCTGCATCTGGATCTGTGCTGACAGCTCAGAGTCTGGAGCCTGTTTCAGATTCTGTCTCCCTCTTTCTCTGTTCCTCACCTGTTCATTCTCTGTCTCTCTCTGTCTCTCTCAAAAATAAATAAACATTAAAAACAAAACCACAAAGGAGAAGTAAATGAAATCACATTTTAGCCGTGACTGGATTAAAAAAAATAAATAAATACACTGATTGAGTATTCTCCAAAAGTTGATAGTCATTTAAAGAGTCTGTGTTTCTTTATAGCATAATTTATGTGAACAACTTTTAGAAAGTTTTTCAAGAATAAGCAAACATCTAAATTATTTCACTGTAATGAATCCATATCATCAGTGTAAGACAGAGTTTTCTTCTTGTATCACTAAAAAGAAACAAAACTATATTTTTATATTCAAACTATAAAAAATGTTTTTATAATATTCCTGCACGACCATGGTGGCCTCACCAGCTTCTCATCACTTTGGCATTTATTTTATCAGTCCAAGTGATTTTGGCAACTACTCTTACCTCTAGTTGTATTGCCTGGAGAAATGAGAAGTAATGTTTGTTTATGTATCTAAGAAATAGCATAGCACAGCTTTATCTGCTTGTGAATATCCCCCATTAGGGGGTCTCTACACATTTTATTACTGCTTTACAAGAAAACAGATACTTAAGATCACTTATTCCATATAAATGCTTGCTCCAATATCAAATATAGTCCCTGCTGCTTTGTTCCTGTGCCTTTTCGTGTACAAAATTACTTTTCATTTTAATATCATCTCCAGTACGATATTTTTAAAGATATTTCAAGGAAATCTCAACATGTATGGTAAGAATAATGCACCTACCACAACTGAGGTCATGATATGATGAACATAAGTGGAAAAATTTATAAATGGGCTGGCAATTATGTCAAACAAAATTGCTAGGTTTGTAGGTCAAAAATTATTCATACTGTAATTTCATATTGTTTAACCTAGTAATGTGATTGCCATATCCCCCAAAGGCATTGTAAGACATCATTTAAAAACCACAAACTGTATGTTTTTGAACTTAAAACTTGAATTTAAATTTTTTTAAAAATTTAAGAAAAATACATTTATTGAAATTTGTATTGGACTTGTACTATTATCATTTTGCCTTGGAAGACTATAAGGTTTTTGAGGGTGAAACAAACAAACAAAGACACACACACACACACAAGCTGATTTCAGGAACACTGCAATATGGAAGGAAATTCATGAATCAGAAAAAAATGTATTTTTCAATAAACTCCTTCCCAGAAAAAAAATGTTATATATAATTTTAAGAATTATTAGTGTTAGTGTCAGACATAAAGAGAAAATTTCTGGGATAAGAAACCAGATTAAGACCTTGCTAGTTGCAACGACCTAGGTAGAGCAGAGAGCTCAGTAGAATAAGTCAGTCAGAGAAAGACAAATACCATATGATTTCAATCATATGTGGAATTTAAGAAACAAAATAAATGAGCAAAGGGAAAAAAGAGAAAGAGAGAGAGAGTGAGACAAACCAAGAAACAAACGCTGAACTATATAGAGAGCAAACTGATGGTTACCAGAGGGGAGGTGGGTGGGGAGGGTGAAATAGGTAATGGGAATTAGAGTACATATATCACGATGAAGAAATTAAATTTAATTAAAAAAAGAAAGAAACCAAATTAGGAAAGCTGTTTCATGGACTACTTCAAAAATCAATGGGAAAAATATCCACTACCCATGTACCAATACTGGAATGTCTTTTTGTCTTTTTGTCTTTTTTAATTACTTTGTATGATACAATGTCTATTATTGGAGTCACATGTACAACAAGTCTTATCTCTTCTATTGGGATAGTAAATTCTTTAAGGTAAGGCATGAATTTTAGGTCATCTTTGTATATCCCTCCCCAGTTAGCATGGTGCCTTGAACAGAGAAGGTGATGGATACCTACTTGATGAATGGATGCTAGGGAAATGTCAAAGGAGCATGATATAGTCTCTGTGCTTACAATTTGTTTGGAAATAAAAGCAACTTGCATAGAAGAAAAAATGCTATATTCTAAGTATAGTAAGATTTCAGAAAATAAAAAGCATTATTTCCAAAAAGGTTTACATAAAAAACAGGATTTCAACTGAACTCAGAAAGGATGAATGTGGTTTAAATAGATAAGGCAAAAATGAAAAATAGTATTTGACACTGAAAAAATAAGAAAGAGGGAAATTTTTAAAAAATAAATTAAACTTGAATTGGATAAAGTCGGTGAGGAAATTCCTATTCTACTCTTATAAAACAGTTTATATTTAAAATGTTGACCACTTAAAAGGCACAGAGATATTTAATATTCACTGTTATTTCTGAAAATGGACACATCCATGAATTATAATGTAAACTGTCAACCTTAACTATGCAACTCTGATCTCTTTTGCCACTTAACTCCTATTGACACAAAAACACAGAGTTCAACATTGTGATAAGATGTGAACATAACACCATCAAACAGGCTTCAAATTTATTATATATTTTTTATACTACAATGGCCTCATGTTAAATCATTAAAATTGACTCTTTGCTACCTACTACATCACTAAAAGCCCTTTTACAAGTATGTAGGTCAAGTTCTTTTGCAGAGTTGAATTAAGATTCTTGACAAAAATAATACATTGCTTTATTTTCAACATCCTGGATTGAACTGTACACGGAGAAGATGACAGTAATTTGTGATCACTATCCACAGAGACTCCAGGGAAACCTGAATAGATGTGGGCCACAAGTAACTACTTATGTCTCGGCCTGTTTTATTACTCTTAGTGTAAAGGAATATATTGCTATCCCAAATCTTGCTAGTTTTTCATTGATACTTTATTATAATTAATTCATATAAATATTTTGTATCCTATGTATTTTTTACTTATATAAATCTTGACCTCTTTTTTTCTGAAGTTTGGATTTCAACTTAAAGTTCTGTTAACTATATAGTTGTGGGTAAATTACTATACTGTCCTGAGCTTTATTTAACCTATTTATAAAACAGGGTGAATAATACTTACTGACCCACCCTATTGACTTACTGACTTATTTTCTTGACTATCAATGATTAAGTGGTTTCAAATTGGAAAATAACCCTGAAGTTTTCGATATTTTGGCATAGTTTTCTCTTGGAAAAAATTTGGTCATTCAGTCTAGTCTATAATTGGTAGATTTTGAAGGACTATTTTTATTACCCATTTCTCAATATTTTTTAAGATATTGGGTTTTTTCTTCAGTGACTTTTACAGTTTCTTGCAAACTCACATTCAATTAAGTGCGCTTTTTTTGGTGTGCAATTCTATGAATTTTGTCTCATGCATAGATTTGTGTATCATTATTCACCATCACACTCAGGATACAGAAGAGTTCCATCAGCTAAAAGTATTCCCCTTACATTGCCCTTTTGAGTCAAACTCTCTCCCAACTCCTAATCACCAGAAACTACTGATATGCTCTCAATTTTATAAATTTTTAATAATTAAATTAATATATGCTTATTCTAAATATATATTTACATATTTATATGTAGTTAACTCTTTATATATATTCACATTAGGATATATTCACATTATACATATATGTACATTAGTATATCCATTTAAAAGCTAGTATGTTCCCATTCCTCTTACCAATCTCATTGCTTTAAGCTAATCAGCATTAATATTATGCTATATATCATTCTACAACTTTCTCAATGCTCAGTTTGTAAAAGAACTACATATATTTAAACTTATAGAGCCCCAATCCTTTTTTTTAGTGGAACCATTCTAATGTAGGTTTTACAGCTAACTTTTTCAATATTAATAAATTTGGGGAATACTTTCAAATTAATGTAGAAATCCTTTACATTCTTTTTATTTTTTTTCATTCTTTTTAATAGCTGCTGAATGTCTCACTCATAGCTTGATGATATGATCCACAATAATTAGTAATAATTGATTTTTATCTTTAACTCCTTGTCATGTCATTTAACATTTGTAACATTTGTACTTGTGCTTTCCCATGACTAAATGAAGATTGTGTCTTTGACATATAGCAGACACTGAACAAACTATTTTTTTTCTTTTTTCTTTCCCAAGCACTGTCTCAAGTTAGTCATCTCTCTGACATGGTGACAACAGATTTGCACATTTTAGAATATACTTCTATGGGGCACCTGGGTGGCTCAGTCAGTAAGCCTCGGACTTCAGCTCAGGTCATGATCTTACAGTTCATGAGTTCAAGCCCCGCAACTCTGTATGGACAGCTCAGAGCATGGAGCCTGCTTAGATTCTATGTCTCCCCACCCCACCCCCTCTCTCTGCCCCTACCCTGCTCTTGCTCTCTCTCTCTCAAAAATAAATTTTAAAAAAACATTAAAAAATTTAGAATATACTTCTACAAAGTGAGAAACACTTGCTCCATTTATATTATAATAATTTCTACACAAACCCTTTAGGAATAATGCTCCAAGATGATGTGCCTTTGTTAATGGCAGCAGAAACCGCTTTCAGCACACAAATATCTTCGTTATCTCCCTCCTCTTTACAGCTTTGCTCACAGGAGTCTCCTTAGATGCTGTCGCCCTAATTAGCTTTCCAGATGACTGTCACATCAACTCTGAGGGGAGTTTTCCAATTAAGCCACTTAAGGACTAAGCATAGCAATGTCTATTCAAAGAATCATCCTCATATGGCAAGAGGAGAAAATGAAATTATATTTTGAGTTTAATACAGTGGAGGGAAGAACAGGTTAGGGAGAAGTTTAGGAAATTGAGGCCAAAACAGCAAGGAAGAGAAAAACCTCTTGCTGGGGTGAATAATGGTGGGCACTATCTTAGATGACCTGCTCTAAATGTGTCACAAAGTTCTTTTTCTTTCTTTTCTCTGTTTTTTTTTCCCCCAGTGCAAAACATTAATAGCTTCTACCAGATGGGAGTTTTTATTATTCCAGTAGTGTTCACTTTTTGCTATAAGTCCTTACTTATGAATCATAAATGTACATTTAAAAATGTATAAAAGATAAACTCAAGATGGGTTAAAGACCTACATATGAGACATGAAGCCATAAAAATCCTAGAAGAGAGCATAGGCAGTAATGTGTCTGACATTGGACTGTAGCAACATTTTTCTAGATATATCTCCTGAGGCAAGGGAAAAAAAGCAAAAATAAATTATTGGGACTACTACAAAATAAAAAGTTTCTAAACATGAAGGAAATAATCAATAAAACTATAAAGAAAACTGCTGCATGGGAGAAGATATTTGTATATAACACCTCTGATAAATTTTGGATATTAGTATCCAAAATAAATAAAGCACTTATACATCTCAACACCCAAAAGACAAATAATCCAATTAAAAATAGGCAGAAGATATGAACAGATATTTCTTCAAAGAAGACACCCAGATGGCCAACAGACACATGAAAAGATGCTCAACATCATTCATTATCAGGGAAATGCAAATCAAAATCACAATGAGATACCACCTCATACATGTCAGAATGGGTAAAATTAACAACACAGGAAACAACAGATGTTGGTTAGGATGTGGGAAAAGGGGAGCCCTCTTACATTGTTGGTGGAAATGAAAACTGGTGCAGCCACCATGTAAAATAGTATGGAGTTTCCTTAAAAGGTTAAAAATACAATGACACTATGATTCAGTAATCGTACTACTGGGTATCTGCCCAAAAAACATGAAAACATGAATTCAAAGGGATACATGCACCCCTATGTTTATAGCAGCACTTTTTAAGTAATCCAAATGTCTATCAATAGATGAATGGATAAAGAAGGGGTGGTGTGTATATATAGTGGAATATTATTCAGTCATAAAAAAGAATGAAATCTAGCTTGAAATGGAGCTAGAGAGTAAATTGCTAAGCAAAGAAAATCAGTGAGAGAAAGACAAATACCATATGATTTTACTCATATGTGGAATTTAAGAAACAAAACAAATGAGCAAAGTAAAAAAGAGAGAGAGAGAGAGAGAGAGAAATCATGAAACAGACTCTTTAAACTATAGAGAACAAACTGATGCATACCAGAGGGGAGGTAGATGGGGAGATGGGTGAAATAGGTGTTTGGGATTAAGGAGTGCACTTCTTATGAGGACTGGGTTACGTATAGAATTGTTGAATCAATATAGTGATTGACTAATAAACACTGTTAACTATGTCGGAATTAAAATTAAAAATAAAATTAAAATTAAACAACCTGTATATCCTCCAACCTTTGTCCACAGAATAAGACAAAGGACAGCTTTAATTCTGGGTGTCACATGTCAATAATAATAACATTTTTAAAAATCCATATTCTAGGGGCACCTGGGTGGCTCAGTCAGTTGAGTGTCTGACTTTGGCTCAGGTCATGATCTTACAGTTCATGGGTTCAAGCCCCACATCAGGCTCTGTGCTGACAGCTCAGAGCCTGGAGCCTGCTTCAGGTTCTGTGTCTCCCTCTCTCTCTCTGCCCCTACCCCTCTCATGCTCTAACTCTGTCTCTCTCAAAAATAAATAAACATTACATTTAAAAAAATTTGTATTCTACAAGAATAAAAATATGCTTTGAAAATGGCTTTGGTAAATAGAAAATAAGCCAAAAGCAAGTTTCATGCTGCAGACAGACTAGAAGTTCATCCAAGCCCCAAATCTGACAGCTCCACCTTTTCCTGGCTTGGATAACTTTTGCCTAATGACCCAAGAGAAAAGCAGAGGGAAATTACTGTGGGAAATGTATGAAATTCTTTATAGTCATAGATTGAAGAGAGATGACTCTATATCAAAATCCTTCTATATTGGAAAAGAGAAGGAAAGCACAACTTTTTCTCTCACCTAACAACAAACAATTCAATTTATAGTCAATTTTTCAAGTTCCCCATATCCAGAAAAAAATCAAATACAAGATGGAACATGTCACTTTTGGATTGTTGTTGTACAGTTTGATTAAAAATCACTAGTCTTTTGAGAGGGTTTTAATTAAACTAAAAATTAATCAATCATTAATAAAATTATAATTAGTCAAGTCATATCAGACAAAAATGTTAGTGCCTTTACTTTTTGATCTCTCATCTGGCAATTTCAGACCAGGAACATGGACATGGTGGACTAGGGAGATCAGAAGTGGAGCACAGATAAAGAGGTTCAAGATGAGGTACTGAATGAGAGGTAACAGTTAAATATTCCTGGAAGGTATTGGGAAGACAGAATTAGAGCACTGAAAGGTGGCAAAGACTAGTCCAGCAGAAGTGATTAAAAAAAAAAGTAATAAGAAAGAAACAGAGAGTGAGATGATAAAATCAACCCTAACAGCTGTCAAAAACTGCATGGAAGAGGCAAGCCAACAGAAACCAGGACCAGAACATTTGGAAATCATGGCAGTATCACCCTTAGGAAAGCTTTTGAAAGGATATGAACCGCTTCAAAGTCACTTCAGCTCAGTAATGACAGGTAAGAATAGATGAAATCTGGTAAGTGTCATCTATACATAAGTTCTCATTAACTTTTCCAAGCTCTAATGCCAAGTGAAGGGTTAGAGATAAATATAAAATCTCACACTTCCCTATTTAAATGTGGACCAGGAAGAACAGCAGCAACATCACTTAAGAGCTCCTTGGCAGTGCAGTGTCTTGTGCTTCACCCCAGACCTACTGGGTCAGAATCTGCATTTTAACAGGATGTCCAGGTGTACTGCATGAAAATGACAATTTGAGAAACACTATAATACAGTCCAATTAAACTAATCTTTAACTTCAGCCAGAATAGCCAGCTCACCATCGTTGAAAAATCCAATGTGCTAAATCTATTCTCTAAGCATACCCCCATACTATTTTTGCCACTAAAAAACCCAACTCCCTCTTTCTCCACCTACCTGACTCCTATCCTCCTCCAGGTGCAAATATTTTCCACCTCTTTCATGGAAATTTCCTTGGCTCTTCCATTCAGTTATTTACACCTCAATAAATTCACAGTATTCTTGCAGTATCACTTCTTGGCAAAGAGTCACCCACTAATTTGTGATACTTCCCATTTGATATCTTATATTATTATTTGCAGATTTAGATAGGTTTTAGAATAACATTAGGAGACAACATATTCATGCTGCTTGAGAATGGTTTCTTTATATAGTGTCTGGATTCAATGCAATTCATTCATGAGACTAATATAACTAAAGCCTTACTAAAACCTGTAAATCTATGTCAGCAAACACAATTAAGGTGCTCATTAAAAAATATGAAATTGTTCACAGTTCAGAGCCAGACAAGTTAGCTACTACATGAAGATAATCAACACCAAAAAAAAAATCTGTTTCAATTTATAAATTCAAGTGTTTTTTAATGTTCTGTGTATAATTGATTTGCAGCTAGAAACATATAAAAACTGAAACACTTAGTGTCCATCCATTCTGGTCTTAAGGCTCCTCTAATTTATCTTAATCTAGTATCTATTGTACCTTTAGAAAAAATAAAGATTTATTATTCTTGGTATTATAAAAGCCTGGCCATATAGTCTTTTACTACCATAAACCAACACCACTTTCATGATAAATTGAAGCTGGCAAACAGATATTAGAATATAGTACAAAACAATGCTATGTTCTATTAGCCTTTCAATTCTTCTTTTAGATTCTATTTGAATCACCCTCACCAAAAGTATTCAATTAAGAGTAATATAATTAAGGGATTGAATAGTATTGAACATCTAATATGTCTTCTAAGTCTAAAATATAATAAATCTGATTATATACCACAATTTCAAATACGATTCAGTTACTCAACTACTCATTCTTATTTATAGACAGAAGATTACAATACCATTTGCACTTTCCATTTCATAACTGTTTCTCCACAGGCAGAAACTTGACATTAGCATTTTATAATGAAATCTAATTTAAGGCATTTAAATTTAGGGGATAAAAATTGATGACTACTGTTCAATTCAAATCCAGAAAATGTAATTACTATAATTAACAGAGTATCTAAATTACATGATTGAATTTGAAAAGAAAGTGAGAAAAAGAAGAAAAAATATCTGGCAATTAGATTATTCTTTACTGGTTAATCCTAGAAGACACTCTCCCTCAAACATTGTGATTACTTCTAGAAAGGTGAATTTCTGGATCAGAAACTTCTAGACCAGCACTAGGAAGTCACTCTGTGATTTTGCTTTTTACTAAAATAGGAAACTAAAAATTTGAATTGTAACAGATTCTTTGAAGCTACAGATATGTATCCAGTCCAATGCACGATGCTTCTCAAATTGTCTGTCTAATCTGTTTGGGTTAAAGCATAGTATGTGTAGGTAGGAATAGCATTCTCCTGTTGTTGATCTGTTTTGGCTTCTGTTATCAACATATGTTCACTTTATCTCATCTCCCATGGATACTTTA
The DNA here is from genome assembly GCA_028646485.1 of Cryptoprocta ferox. NCBI lineage: Eukaryota > Metazoa > Chordata > Mammalia > Carnivora > Eupleridae > Cryptoprocta > Cryptoprocta ferox. The sequence goes on from CM053578.1 coordinate 58,306,086, forward strand.
TAGTAAGTAACACTCTGTCCTCTGCTCATCACTACCTCCGCTTTTGGATAAACTGCTCACTTCTCAGGTAGCTAACAGTAAATTACTAAATTAGGTACCCACATTTGGAGAAAAAAGATAGAAAAGGTGCATATTTCCTTTTGATTTGACTTTTCTCCTCTGTAACTCTACAGGTCAGTGTGTGGTGATCTTGAATCTCCTTCCTAGTACTGTGCTGGAGCCAACCCTCACCAGCTCTTAAGAGCTCACTGTGCTCATCTCTTTCTAACTCCCAAGTCCATGATGGAAATATTTATACAAGGGAAATTGGTCATTTCTACAAATCACAGCTTTTAAATTTCTTTTCATAGAGGTAATTTACAAGCACACCACGACTTCTAGCTCTGTTTAAGAAAATAAACAAAGTACAGTCAGTAGCAAGTTGTGGAGAAGTTTGAATTTCATTCATCACACAATAAAGAGGCATTATAGGAAGTTTAGGTTAGTGGGCAGGGACAGACAAGTCAAGAGAAAATGAATTGTATAGTCCTATGAAGTTTATTAATGGAAATAACAGAAAACTGGTTGCCAAGGTCTAGTTTGGGGCATAAGACACTACTGATTGCTGCTTTACTGGCCAAAGCACCCCATCCCCAAATTTATAGATATATAACAATAGTGGAAAAAGGGTTTCACAAAATTGTGCTTACTAACAAATAATATAAATTACTAACCACTTTTGGAATTACTATCACAATAACAATAAAACCACTCCCTTAACTTGATTATTTGTTCAATAGGAATTTTGAAAAGGCAAATACAGTAATCCAGGCCTAGTTTCAAAATAAAGTCCAAATTCCTAGTTCCTTTTATCAATTGTAGGTAACAATTTCTCAATCCAGTGCTTTTTAGCTACGGACACCATTTTCACCACAAACTTCTATCATAAAGTAGAAAGTGCTCTAGACAGAATGCAGAGGTCGGACTTCACCACTTACCATGTAACCCCATGACTCTGCACTTATATAACCATCTCATTTGCAATTATGTGTAGGAATAATAATAAATGCTGCCCCCTTCCTCAGGACTTGTGTCAGATTTAAGTTTAAAACAATAGAAGAAGAATGTAAAAATATCCCAGGTAGTTACGCTTATTATTTCTGTAGTAGCCCAAACTAAAAATGTGAGATGGGATTATTGCTTTTACCAAACAAGCAGGCAATATAGAGAATCTACTATGGATCAACAATATCCAAATTACAACAGACTAAATCACACAAAACTGGTATACACTTGGTCCCAGTCAATGTACATCACAGCCATGTTGGGCGATGACATCATCGTGACTGAGAAAAGAGTTTTAAAAGTATATAAATATAAATATATGTATATGTGAATGTGTTTATGTATATATACATACATGTGTATGTGTATGTGTGTATATATGTGTATGTGTGTGTGCGTGTATATATATATACATATATATATATATATATACACAATATATATATATTGTTCAGTGGTACAGCCCTTCACTAGGATAAAATGAGGAGTCTACATGAAATTAAACATGTAAATGAATTGTTACTTTTCTACTTCTCCAATATCATTTATATAAAGAGAACAAGAAGACATAGCTGATAGTGAAAGGGAACTTATTGCTGCTTGACCCTGCATGATGCCACTAGGGCCAGTGAAATTTGGTATTTCATGAGCCTAAGTTCTAGACAGGATTTTGTCAAGTGGTCCTGATGTAAACTTGGCTAGTACAAAACCATAAATATGACTCTCAGAGATTTGATTCCTTTCTCCCACAGTTTCTTATTCCATTTTCACCTTTTTCTGGCTTTCACTTATTTCTGTCAAAAGCTACTGGTACCGAATCTTTGTGTCCTAAAATTAAAAAAAATAATAATGTTTATTTAATTTTGAAAGACAGAGTGTGAGAGGGGACGAGCAGAGAGACAGACACAGAACTTGAAGCAAGCCTCAGGCTCCAAGCTGTCAACACAGAGCCCGATGCGGAGCTCTAACCCACAGTGAGATCATGATCTGGGCCAAAGTTGGGCGCTTAACAGACTGAGCCACCCAGGTGGCCCTGTGTCCTAAAATTTTTTAAAGAAAAAATAAAAACATTAGCCTACAAATATTTATTCCTCAAATGGAAAGATTTATGGACCCATATGAGGTCAAAGTAATTTTATCAAAAAAAATGTAAGCTTCCATATGATCATAAGAGCTATCATTTATCAAGTGTTTAGATGACGTTGAGCACTGTTAAATACTTTCCATATGTTATCTCACTGTGCTCTCACTTCAGCCTTATCTGGTACTACTATTATCACCCCCATATTATATGAAAAAATGAAAAGTCAAACCAGGCCTGAAATTTCAAAATCTTTTACAGATAAGTTTTAGGGGATTTTTAGGGGATTGAAACATTCTGAAGTTTACTGCACTATTTAGTAGTTTTTATCTTTCAGCCAAAACCTAAAGGAGTAGTTTTGATTAGCGGTCAAATTATTTTTAGGTTTTTAGATTCACAGTAAAAATGTACATTTCCAGTAATGCTAGCAGACCAAACATGGCTTATTTTAAGCAGTTGTTTATTATTCATTTATCATGTGTCTTTTCATTCAATAAGTATATATTATCAACTTCTATGCTCAGAACTCTCTTGGAGACAAAGAAAATAAAAAGCTATTTCCCACCACCATCCAAGAAGAATTTTTAAAATAATCCTTAATTTTAGCCAGGATCATGCCTAGCATGCTGGACACCCAGAGTGGATCATTTTTTAATACTTCCCTTATATAGATGAAAAGAGTATTCTCAGATATAATCATGAAATGAGACAAATAATAATAATGGCTACAAAAGAAATACAGATAGTAAACATTCTTTGAAGCTGAACTTGTGCTGGTATGCCAATAGAAAAATATAAATAACAAAATAAACATCAAAGATATTTCAGAAAATTGAAAAAGGGGGCATCTGGGTGGCTCAGTCAGTTGAGTGTCCCACTGGCTCAGGTCATGATCTTATGGTTCAAGAAGACTGCTTGAGATTCTGTGTCTCCCCCCTTTCTCTCTCTCTGCCCTTTCCCCACTTGTGTTCTTTGTCTCTCTCAAAAATAAATAAACATTAAAAAATAAAATTGAAAAAGAAAAGATTAATTTTTAATTTAAATATTTTGTTTATAAAAAGGAAAAAATATATCTACATGGTATTCTGTTGAAGTAATCAATAATATTGCATTATCTGTTTTGAGCCTTAATGTCTGCATATTTTCAACAATGTTGTCAAAATCTATCTTCTTCACATATTCATTGCCAGATTTGTTCATCTATCTTCACTCAGAGTAATTCCAAGGGCACTTCGAAAATATTTCCTTCACATGAAGCAACAGATATAAAAATATATAGAAAAAATATCAAAGATAACTTTGGCAGAGATTCATGGAATCGTATTTCACAATGAAGTTCTATTCATGTTATTGTTTCTTTGGGATGATTCTAAAAGCTTTCAAATGCAACTACAGTTGAAAAATTGCCACTGAAATGTCTTCAACAGAAAAGTCAGCAAACATTTGTACTATACCTGGTAAACTTTTCCAAAGTTTATAATTGTTCAGAATCATTTGTGTCTGAGTTGAGTGCAGTTTTTGCTTTCCCCAATATACTTTAAACAGCATATTTGAAATAAATGATATCACAATGACCAAAAAACAGAACTTATCTCCTTGGCCAACTGCTTACTCTTAAAACAAACATTAAGTATTGAGTCTGCATGTGTCAGTAGACTATTGGATAACTGGAGATTCCCCCAAAGAATCTCCCTTGTAGAACACAGCGTTTATTAAATAATAAGTAATATATATGTATCTATAATATATATGTACACACACAGATGCATACTATAAATCTATACATATACATGATATGTATGTAGATCTAAAATAATACATGTGTGTATATATAAAAATATATATAATATTGTATATATACAACAATACAACATAATAGAAGTTAAGTCAGCATAGGAGACTTGAGGAGTATTTTATCACTGATACTGTTTATAATTGCTGCCACATGGTGATAATATAAAGCAACCTGACTTTTAATTGGTTATTACTGCTTTTTAATTCTCTATAGAAAATGTCAGCTTATAGTACCTGCACCAAAGGAGAACCACCCCACTGCTCCAAACCTGGCATTACCACTGGTTTGAGCCAATGGAATTTAGTCAATCAATTTACATAAAAATAACTATTTTTTAAAATACTTACCAATAAAAAAATGCAGCAACTCAAATCCTCCCCACATCTTTTATTTCCCCACACTATTACTCCCAGTTATTTAAACTTTCCATCGGTTTTGTAGTTTGGCAGATGTGTGTTTGAACGTTGGTTCTGTTTCTTACCAGCTATGTCACCTTAAACAAGTTGGCTAACCTTGCTGAACTTCACTTTTAATTTCTCAACTGTAAAAAAATACTCACTAACATGGCATATCTTATGTAAATAACCAATGAAAAGGCACTTTCATGTATTACTCATTAAATTTAACTATTATGACTATCCCTTAACTTTGGCCCTGGATTTGCCATCTGCTTCATACCCCAAAATATTTCAGATTCCTTGGGCAATAATTACCTGTGATAAGGTTTAGACTAAATAGAAGGTTTATTTTGTTTCCCTAAAATACATTTAAATTAACATGTATTATCTTTCCTTCTACCAACCTAGTTTCTTATAAACTGTCTATATAAATGACCTACACTTGCTGTCCCCTCTTGATTACTACACAGCCTCCTGTTTTCTTCCATTCTTCTAAAGGTTTCACTTAAATGTTATCAAGATCATCAACTCCAGGGCCTTTGCTTGTTCTCACAGAAACTATTCACAAAATCCAGGAGTTGTGAAATTCACTAGAGGCAAATTCACTTATCTCACAGTGAGAAAGTGAAGCTCAGAACGAAGAAGCAGTATCTCAGCAGATACAGTCTGAGCAGAGACACAGTCTGGCACCAGAGTAGGCCCGTTTGGTTAGTGGTCAGTTGCTGCTCTGCAACTCTGTGTTGACTTCCTCCATTCTTCCCTAACTCTCCTTTCTCCTCCTAATACTGGCCATTTCTCTTGTTTCTTTCTTTAGCCCTCCTCCCTTGTTGTTGTACCCTCTCTTTCTTGAAATCTTATCTTTTTCTCCTTCTTCAACTAGCACCTTTCTTAAAGTATCTCCTAAATCTGGCTCCAGGTTCACTCTTAGATTCATGAATAATTGCTAGAAATTTCCACTTGGTTGCAGTAATGACTTCAATGATTAATCTCAAACATTGGGTTCAAGCTTAATTAGATAACCAGTAAGATAAACCCAGAGGCTCTTAAAAGAAAAATCCCTGACATTATTCATTCATGGGACAAATACTTATCAAGCACGTTTTATGTGGGAGACACTGTGCTGGCACTGGATATGCAACATGTGCAAACACAATCCCAGTTTTGTAGACCCAGAACATGCATTCCAGGGCGGCAAGTCCAAGGCAGAGTTAGGAGGACACAGGGCTCAGACTCCATGAAACCTCAACCACTCTCCCCAGCTCACATGGTACTTCCTGACTGCTAGTCCCACGAGGTATGAAAAAGGCTTCAATTACATCATCATCTTGAGATATCTGGAGGAGCTAAAGCTCATGGCTTTTACACCAGAAGCCACAGCCAGCATGAACTACAATCCCATCATGTCCGAGGTGGCTGAGGTGCTGGACTTGGTTGTTATTCAGAAGCTGGAGACAGAGACTGATGACAGTCGCTCACAAGGAAGAGATCCTGAGCGACCATGCAGCAGACCTCAAGCAGGCATGCTGGGACACCCGTAATAGAGACCAAGCCTGGGGAGCAGGTGCTAACCTCGAATTTTCCGGGATCCCCCAGGGCAGAACCTGAGACTTGCCAGTACTTACCTTTGACTGCCTGGCTCTGCTCCAGAGAAGGGTCTCTGGAGTTTGTGTCTGAGTCTCTATTTTTTCTACTCCAGTAGAAGAGACAGACATGAAGTAAATCATAAATGTAAGTGTATAACTACAAACCATGATAAATATTTCAAATGGAAGTTACAGTTGCTATGAAATAACCATGGTCTAATTTCTTGATAGGTCTATGGAAGCATCTTCATTTATCTTTCCATTCATGACAACAGAATTAATGGGAAGATCACTGGGTCTATATACCATAGGGATAGGGGAACTTAAAATCTCTTTATATATTGATAAACCTCCAGAGTTCATGATCTCATTTAACTACAGTGGTCAGAATTATTAAAATTATATGTGTCATATGGCCTATCAGTAAAAATATTAATATAAATTAAATATGGTATTCTTCATTTTTTAATGCTCATTTATTTTTGAGAGAGAGAGAGAGAAAGAGAGAGACAGAACACAACCGGGGAAGGGCAGAGACAGAGAGACACATACAGAATCTGAAGCAGGTTTCCGGCTCTGAGCTGTCAACACAGAGCCCATTGCAGATCTCGAACTCACAAGCTGTGAGCTCATGACCTGAGCCGAAGTTGGATGCTCAACCAACTGAGCCACCCAGGCACCCTGGTATCCCTTCATGATAGAGACTTTTGAATCATATCATTAAATAGCCAAATCACAATCAATAATAAGAATAATAATTTTCATTATAAAGATTTCAAAACAACAAATAAGTTTTTCTGCTTTCTTCCATTTTCAGAGTAGAAATTCCATATCTCCTAGTGAATGGTTTCTAACCTTACACTTTATAAATTTGTGAAAAAAATCAAAATTTTATAATCAACAGTTTAACTAATTTACTATTTTAAAATGCACCCACAATAAATAAACCTTTATTAGAGTGCAACTTACTTTAAAGAACATATTAACAGTTTCTAACTATAACAATAATGATTAGCAATATGAATATGAGTGTAGGAATAACTCTCTAATGGACATATAAGAATTGTAATGTAATTAATACATGGCTATATAATAGAATAATGCAGCTGGGCTCACATGGCTTGTGTCACTCTGTGCAAAGCATTTCCATTTATCAAATGCTACTTCATGAGGACAGTAATATCACTTTCATTAACAATATAGAATAATAAAACTTGCAAGATATGTGGTAAACACAGAGAATTTAAAAATTATATGTACATTCATTAACTATTAATTGTCCTCTACATTTATTTATTTGACAATCTTCAATAAGTTCATACTAAGAAGAGAAGATATGATATGCACTAAATAATAAATTATCATACCAATTTCTGACAAATATGCTCAGGAACACAGAGCTACATAAAACACAAATAAACAACAATAAAACAACCAAGAAAAAGTCCAAAAAGCAAACAAACAAACAAACAGAATCCTACTACCACTAAAGCCAAAGAGAAGAGAAGCTTCTTTTCACTGAAAGAGTCAGGGAACACTTCATGAAGACAGTAGAAGCATTTGAATTTGGACTTGAAGCATGAACAAGAACAGAGAGGAAGTTTACATAGGACATAGAGGGAAAGCACTGAAGCACGGAAGCAGAATGGACACAGGCTCAGGGAAGGAAACATGAGACAGGTCCAAGATGACAATGAGTCATCCAGAATGAGTGTAACGTAGGATCTGTGGAAGGAGGAAGGAGGTGAGGTAAATGGAGAGTAGGTATAAAATGTTTCAAATGCCAGAAGGGTCAATATTCCACTTATCTGAAAATGAAAAGTCATTGCAAATTTTGGAAGAAGGGAGTGACATAACCATGACAAAGCTCTAAGGGCTAATCTAATGACTCTAGAGACAAGGAACTGTGAAAGGAGGGCTGGAGATTAGAAGATTAATCTGAGAAATACAAAATTTTAGATAAGAGGGGGAAAGGTCTTGAAGTGAAAAGGCACAAAGAGGAGAGAAATACATAATTTTCTAAAAACAGAATAGCTGAAAACAAACTGAGGGCGGAAGGGGGAGGGGGAAAGAGGAAGGGGGGTGATGGTCATGGTGGAGTTCACTTGTGGGGAAGAGCACTGGGTGTTAATTGGAAACCAACCTGACAATAAACTATAAAGTTAATAAAAAAATAAAATAAAATAAATAAAAACAGAATAGAAAGAATTTGATATTTTGTTGTGAAATACAGTAAGTTTAAGAAGCATCAAAAATAGTATATTTCAAGTTGAAATGACAAAAGAGTAGAAGTACAGGGAAACATTTTATGCTTTCTTTAATAGCTATCAACAAAGAGTCTCAAAGCAAACAGGCTAGGCTCTTCGTCTAAGCAGTATTTCTCAAGCAACAGTTTACTGGAAACTTTGATATGTTTATAAATATTCAACACAGAGAGGTTTCCACTGTCAATTTAGGACACACTAAATATCTTATCTTCCTCTTAAATATTTACATTTAACATAAACATAATAAAGTTCTGGGAAATTGTGTAGTAGTGTGTGTGTGTGTGTGTGTGTGTGTGTGGTGTGTAAAACTATTAAATCTCACAGGACAGTAGTGCTGCAAGGGACAAAGTTTAGAGAGACAAGCATACATATTCTTATGAACTTACTATTATAGAGGAAGTATGTGTTATAATAAATCTCTTTGGGATGGATTAATATTAGGTATCAGAAAGTCATTCCAGTAGCCAAGTCTAAGAGATGGGAAGAAATGTAAATTGTCACTCAGGATAGAGTTGAGACTGCAAATATAAATTTAGAGGTCACATTACAGAGAAGATAGTTGAGATTATGAGAAGAGGTGATTTTGCAAGGGACTGGAAAAGTTAGTGAGAGGATGTGGAAGCTGCAGACAGTCTACATTTTAGACTCCATTAGATGGATAAGTGAGGCTAAATTGCCAACTTGACCAATAAGAGAGAGGGAAACAATGTGTTGTTGGAAGGATAAAGTAGAACAGATTACCCAGATTATATATACTGAACAAAATTATTTAACTTTACCAGCTCAACTCCTACATAAAGTTTGTCTAAAAGCTGGTATACAGCATAAGTACTTTTGTATAAATTTTGGGTCAATGTCATTTGATAACATCTGTTTGGCTCTTCATAATGCAGTCAGAAAGTGTTTTCTATTTTTCAAATAAGCAAATATCAAGAAATAATGGATCTACTCTAGAAATGAAATATATTTTAAATAAATTGGCTTTGCCATCCTGTACCACAAATATCTTTATTCTTTAGTAAAGATTTCTTAAACACTTGATTCTTGGGGCACCTGGGTGGCTCAGTCGGTTGAGCTTCCAGCTTTGGCTCAGGTCACGACTTACCAGTTGGTGAGTTCAAGCCCTGCATCATACTCTGTGTTGACAACTCAGAGTCTAGAACTTGCTTCAGAATCTGTGTCTCCCTCTCTCTCTGCCCCTCCCCTGCTTGAACTCTGTCTCTCCCTCTCTCAAAATTAAATAAACATTTTAAAAAACTTTTAAAAAATAAGCTTAAAAAATATTTGATTCTTCAGAGAGAGTAAATAGCCTCATTAAGGGCATTATGTTGTATTTCCCTCTAGAAAATAGATTCTTAGATGATATTTCAAAAAAATACAATAAAATAAAATATTTCAAAATAATAAAATATGGAAGTTTTATGACACTCTTGAGTGGTCTGAAGTACCGTAAAATGAAATACCATCTGAATAGTTAAGTGTCAAGTATTTTGAGTAGTAGGAAATTTACAGAAAGCAAAGCCTAAAAAGAAAAATAGGATGGCTGCTATCAAATTGTATTTTATTCATGTCTATCAATGAAATCATAATGAAGTCTTTAACACCTAAAAGGGTCTTTCTACTGCCTAAGAAAATGCTGTTTATATTATGGTAGGAACAAATCTCTTCTGTATAGAAACCCTTTCAAAACAAGTGCCTGAACTTTATCTTTCTTTTCCCTCCTCTTTCTTTACTCCTTCTGGAGACAGTATTTTATGTCCTAAAATTCCTAGTAAGTGCCTCATATGTGACATGTCAAATCTATGTTGGTGTTTGTATAGTCATCACAGTAAATCATATGACACAGAGAACACTTGATAACATATGCTTGCTCATTGTGCTTTTTCTTGCTCAACCTCCCGAAAATAGAAAATTTTCATGACTATAATGACTATTAAATAATTCTGAGTAGCTCAAAATAATTTTTAAGGTGATTCAAATCATTTCCTTGGTTAGTGAGAATGGGTTACACCTCAAGGAAGGATAGTATGGCCAACCTGGCATACACATTAAGATGTCCCAACACTATCTGTTATAAAGATGCAATCTGTAATAGCAAGCCACACTCAATACGTTCATTCTTCATATCAGTACTCTTCCATGTTTCTCCCTCTGGCTGGTTTTGACCCCTTGAGCTTTAGTTTCTTCATCTATTAAATGGAGATCTATATAGTTTTCTTTCTACTTCATAAGAATATTGTGTGAACAACTAGTATAAAAGATATTTTAAAAAATGTTTTCCAAAACTCTTTTTATGGGATTCTACACGAGCATAAGCCATCATTATTCAAAATGGTATTATTTGAAGATTTTGAATCATCTGCTTTCACTAAGTATGAATTTAAAAGCAATGGTTAAAAAAAATCTCTTTGGGATAAAATGAGGAAAAAGGCACCAGAGCTAGGTAAAAGGCTGCCAAACTTGTGTGTACATGATACCTGGGTGTGATAATCCACAGATAACTCCCATCTGTTATTTCTTAATTTACCCTCAGCTGTTTCAATAACATGATATTGTTCATCATTTCTCAATCTTTTCAAAATATTTCTTCTTCCTTTTTTTAAACTCACACCATTGCAGTTATATAATAGAACATTAACTATTCTCTCAAATAGGCAACTTTGTTTGCCTAGTTTTTCTAAGAGTAGATGAAAAATACTAATTATAGAGAAGTTTCTTAGGGTCAGACTATCTTCCAGATAACATAAATAAAAGAAGTAAAGGAAGAAAAAAGACTTACTGAAGTAAAATGAATCTCAGAAAATTAAAGGAGACATTTTGGGAAAATTTAGAGAAACAAAAATGTGTACCTTGGAACACTAATTTCTGTAGATATTAATAAGCATTATATATAAATAGAATATATTGGGGGAAATATTGGACTAAGCACACTTAGGTTTTACTGCAAAAAAATTTTTAATATGCCTTGTAAATTTCTATGAGGAGAACGAGTATGACAGACAGTATTTCCCAAACTTATCTGATGCTTCTGTTTGGAGTATCTCAGGGGAATGGTCTTCATTGAGCTCAGTAGTTCAGGAGTTCAGTTCATCAGATTTATCAGTTTTAACAACAAACCAGATGGATGACAGCACATATTCACAAAATAACTGCAGTATGGCCCTTGACTCACTAATCCTAACATTTGAAGCCACACATCCTGAGCGCTCTGCTGGCTAATCAGGAGTTCTCCCTATGTCCAAAACTCTCCCAAACACTTGAATTTTTGTATTCTCATGGCTTTGTTCAAGCTATACCACCTTCTTGATATCCTTCTATTCTTCCACTTGCCTGCCAAAATTGTACAAACCTTCAATGTTCACCATCAAACATTTCTTCCTCTCTGTCCCAGTACTTCATATGTGCTTCTCCTTAGGACAGTAGTTCTTAAAATTAGCTGTATATTCAAGATATCTAAAGAGTTTTAAAAACACTGACTCCTGGGTCTCACCCACTGATTTTGACATAATAAATCTGGGATACAACTTGGGCATTGGGATTTTTTTTAATTCTCCAGTGATTGTAAGATACAGGCATTGCTGAAAACCATTGGTTTGGAGTTAATGGTAGTTTGTCTCTATATTTTATAAACCTATGTAGATTCTCAAAGAGGGTTTAACTTTTTTAGAGGAGAAACAAACCCCTTCATTTTCATTGGTCCCTTTACCTATAAACATTTTTGAATGAAAACTGAAAGAAAACTTGGGCTTATATTTCCAAAAATGATGTTAGCCTTATGGAAACATTTTCCAAACTATTCTGTTTTTCCATTCCTATTCATGTAAATTGTATCATTAAGGAAAGTGGCTCCCATATCTAGCTATGAATCAACATAAATGAGAGAGCATGTGGAAACACAAAGATCAAGGCTCTCTACTCCCAGACCACTAAAGCAGAATATCTGAGATAAGGCTTCAGAATCTTGCTTTGCTTTTGTTTTGTTTTGTTTTGTTTTGTAAGCTGCAATTCTAATGTCAATAGCAAACAGATTCATTTTGTGAATCACTGATTTAAAAGAGGAATTATGTAATTTGACTTTTATGAAAACATTTACTCATTATAGTGGTGTTTGGAAGGATTTACTAATAGAAAATAGTATCATAACTTTATTCTACAAAGAATAAATAATTTTTAAGAGACAATAATAATAAGTTCCTAGAGAATACACATTATGCATGAGACTCAAATATGGTCCAAATGCAAAAGGAAGCATTCTTTTATTTTAGTATTTGCAAGGCCTCCTTTCCATGTCATAGTTTTAGTGGAATTGGAATTGAATTGCCCAAAAGTATATAATTAATTACATTCAGTTTGTATTAAAATAACTAATTATCTCAAGCCTGTTAGCATGACACTTGCTAAAAATCAATTCTCTAAAAGAAACTGAGAAAATATGGGCCATCATCATGGGCATAATAGCTCATGTTTTAAACAATTAGTGAGACTTTCTTAATATTTAACATTTTAAAAGTTTTTTTAACCAGAAATCTCAGGCACACTATAACTCGGGTGTCAGGTGAGCAATATTTGACTCATCAACCACAAGAGAGTCAATAGAACTTCACTATTTTATTATATATGTATTTTTTCTATCCTCAGATAACTTCAACAACATAAAATAAAAATTCAAATTATATGCTGTCTTTTCAACTGGCTGAATGAAGATGGACTATGAATGGAATACAGGAAAGAAGAATCAGAAAAAACACAAGAGTTTTTAAGGAGCAGTAATTGCAGTAATTGACTCAATTATATGTGCTTCCCTTTACTAATATTCTTCCACACAAACTCTGGGCTTGGCCCTGTGACTTTTTGACTTTTCCAATTGGACAGAACTGATTCAACTCAGACTCAATCAGAGCCTTGAAAGATGTTTGTGAGTTTCTGTTTCCTCCATAGTTTCCTACTATTACTATGAAAAAAATATCCAGGTTAGTCTGTTAGAGAGATATGTGAGATACATGGAGGAAATTCAAGTCATGTAACCTAAGGGCCTCTTAGACCAGCCAGTTCACAGCAAACCAATGGTCTGGCTACAGATGCAGAAGAAAGCCCACTGAGATCACAGAACTAGTCCGCTGATCTATAGACTCATGTCATTTTAAGCCACTATGTTTTAGGGAGATTTATAAATAGCAATCACTGATACAAATGTCTTCAGCATTTGAAAGGCTGTCCTGTGAAAGAGAGTTTGGATCCTTCTTGGTCCAGTTCTACTAAGAGAGAAAAAAAGTTTGTATTGACTGAAAGACATTTCCATTTAAGAAAGTATTTTCTAACAAGTTATGGTTATTCAAAGGTGGAATGGGCTACAGGCATTGAATTCGCTGATTCTGGAATAATTCAAGTTGGAGCTAACATGAATGCATTTCATTCATGCAACAAGTATGTTTCTTCATTTTTTCCTTTAATGCTACAAAGTTATATACAGATTATATAATCTGTATATTATAGGGCATTGTGGCATATATTGGTTTTCTCATTCTTAACTAGTATTAGAAACAAGAAACAGGTTACCCATCCTTCTAGCAATCCTCTTGGATATGGCTGCCAGAATTTTCAGCCAAGATTTACTGGCCATCATTCACCCTGAAAATGGAGTGATTACCATTATGTAGACCTAAGTAAACAAATTATTAATTCTATCATTCATTCATTTCAAGGGTCACCAGTTAGCAGTCTGTAGCTGGATTTTGTTTAGACTTCTACTGTTTTTAAAAATGTGAAACTAAATGTTTTCATTTCCTATCTACCATAGTTCCCTACACCTCCTATTTCATACACTCACAATTCTGACTTAATCTCTTTTTGAAGACTATGCAAGTGCTTACTTGTAACACACATTCCACCAGAAGTTATGGGAAATACAAAGATGAATTAAATATTGATTAAATATTGATTATATAATGCCTCACAAATCTTACAGTTTTTTTTTTAGGAGGGTTGATCTCCTTACTCAAGTAATTATAATAGGAATGAAGCAATAAGTGCAGTAAAAGAAATCCAGATAAAATGACATGGAATCTCAGAGTTAGAAAAAATTAAATACAGCTGAACTGAGCAGCATATGCATAATCAGTAGGCAAAGAAATTTGAAAGAGTCTCTTTTTTCTCTTTCATGTTGTTCCACAAAAATATCACCACTGGAATAGCTATAAGCATTTGGAATCTTCATTAGAGGAGATATCTAACAAACAGGTGGTCCCAGATTGTCACATGTCTCTACTTTCATCCAAATTTTGATTTAATGATATAACTTAAAAATGACTTTGACCTAGTGGGATTTTCCTTTCCTTTCTCAATTAGGACTCAAAAATTGCCACATTTGTACATTAAAAATACAGACATGCTGTTTTTCATTACTTGGTCTCCAAACAATTTGTTCCAAGCTCTTTGATCCTTGAAAATGTCAAATTAAATATTAATATTTTTAAAGCTGAAGTGGTGATTTTCATAATAAAAGCCCTTGACTTTCAATGCCTGTAAACAACTGGTTAATAAATACATAATATTATAATACATGTTTTAACAAACAACTCTTCTAAAAATAATATCCTATGATGCTCAAGGCTAGAGTGACTACAAATGGTCACCACTTTATCTCAAAATTAGTGTCTCTCCATAACAAAAAAAAATATGGCTTTAATGGTGCAGTTTGGGGATGTTATGAAGATGACAAATCTGAAAGTTTTATCATCTGCTTCTTCAAATGCACTGTGATTTGTCCCATTAACTTCCAGCAGCTCCAATTCAGGACATGTTGGAGTTTCCTCAAGTAGAGCTCATGTCCAAGTGACCTTAATCAAATATATAAATAAACGGAAGCTTTCCCATGAGAACTAACTATCAAAATCATGTCATGTCCAGTCACAGAACTGAAGAATCTGGGTTTATAAATACTGCAGTCCTCTTTAACTTACTCAATTTCAATAAACCTATAGGTCACCTTAATCTTATTATTATCCTTTTTCATTGCTTTAAACCTAAACACTATATGTAATAGACTGATTATTCCAAATATAAAAGTTTCCAGATGGTGTAAAACCATTAAATTATCTAGTATATCATTTAACCTGTGTAACCTTGATTTTCTTATTTCAAACATTACAAATCTTTGAAAGGTCATTTCTAAATCATAAACACAATGTCTAAGATAAACACAATTACCACCAAACTTCTCTAGGTCAGCAAACAAGATTTGTGTAGCTCCTGAGAGAGAGAAACTTCCTTGTGTTTTAATCTACTCTCTGTTCCTGGATCCATACCCAAAATTATTAATTGTAGATTTACTACTTCTTTAAGGAATTGCTCTGAAGATTATATGCCCGTAAACTTTATTAAAAATACACTAGGGGTAAAAAAAAAAAAAAAAAAAATACACTAGGGGTGCCTGGGTGGCTCAGTAGGTTAAGAGCCTGAATCTGACTTTGGTTCAGGTCATGATCAGGTTCAGGTTCATGGGTTCAAGCCCTGCACTGGGCTCTGTGCTGACAATTCAGAGCCTGGAGCCTGCTTTGGATTTTGTCTTCCTCTCTCTCTCTGCCGCTCTCCTACTCACACTTTATCTCTCTCTCTCTCAAAAATAAACATTAAAAAAATAAAGAATAAAAATACACTAAAGTTTTAATAAACAGCAGCTCTTAACATTAATACCTACTACTGTTGCTGCTGCTGTTGGTGATGGTAAGATTATTGGAGATAACTTAAATCTGTGTTGACTATGGATGAAGTAATACCAGCAGGAGTAAATTACTTATTGCCTAACTTTAAAATGTATAACAAATAACAGTTTCTCTATTGGTGATGACCACTTAAAAATTAGAGCTATTGTTATCACAAATGAAAATAAAAAGTAGAGTTAAGTCTGATAACTTTTGCATGATAAACATTACCGTATGTCTTACACTCATATGTTTTTGTTGTTTTGCTTTATCTTTGAAGTCAGTCCATTTTAAAGATCAATTTGTGTGTGTTCCTTGCCTTATAAGTCATGCAATAACCTTTGACCAGCAGCAATAACATCCTGACCTAGACAACAAAAAATTAATTTTTAATAAACATATCTGTTATAAAATATAACTGTTCTTCTATTAACTAACATCATGCCTGATAGTGTCATAAATGTGAAATTCATTTCACTATGTCTGTTTTCCAGAAGTATTTTTCACTTTCATAGCAAGGGGAGAATAACCAAAACATAATTGTTTTGTTCTGTCAATTAACTGTCACATAAAAATCATCACTTATTTAAAAGAAAAGCTATGAAACTAAATTTCCAACATGTAACTATGTAACAATTGAGGTAAATTCATCTTTTTCTCTTTTTTTAATAAACAAATTCATAATCACCTTTATTTTAGAGCCAAAAACTATTAAAAACATTTTCATAAACATAGAATTTTATTATATTTTGGATTTGATTTACACAGAACTTCTTCCTATGAGGAAATTTATTCCATAAAAAAGATATTTAACATATTATACTACTTTATCATCTCATACTTGGTTTTTTTCTATATAATTACTTTTCACTCTGATGACTTGTACTAAATATATTCCTGTCTAGAGTATGTGTTTCTGGTGAGAGGAAGGTGTTGAAAAGAAGATTAAATTACTGAATATTATAAATACTTAAATATTTACGAGAAAAAAATACCAATATCCAACAATGTATTATAATTTCTTTAAGTTTTAGAGTGCTTTTATATTTTATATTTGTTCAGGGGTTTTTTGGTTCCCAAAACACTGAGGGGAATGGGTTCGAAATATCTGAATAATTGAAAACTATCCAAACATTTTACCTAGAAAACTACTGTAAATCAGCAGTCAGGTAGTCTACCATATTAACATGTAAAAAACTGAAATGCAGTGTGTCCCCTATGTATTAGCAACTTCTGGTTTAGCTGTAACACTGATGTTCACACACTGAACTTAAGCATGGAAATAGAGATGCCTCAGTGGCTCAGTTGGTTAAGCATCTGACTCTTGATTTCGACTCAGGCCATGATCTCAGGGTGGTGAGATGGAGCCCAGCCTCGGGTTCCATGCTGGGTGTGGAGCCTGTTTGAGATTCTCTCCCCATCTCCTCCATCCTTCCCCTACTCATGTGAGCACTTGCACACTCTCTCTCTCAAAAAAAAGGGGGAAACATATAAAAATGATTACACTCTAAAAGGTGTGTAATTTTAAATATGTAACAGATAGTTTATGCTATTCCTCTATAAAGCATAGATCGCAACTCTGAAATCAGAATTCAGATATATCAATAAGTTACTAACCATTCCCACTACGTCCACAAAGAACATTAGGATCTATCTTTCTTTTCCTGGGCTTTATTTCATCCTCCTGCTTTCTCCATCTCTATGTGAAGAGAATATGCCTGCCAAAAGCACACTCGGAATTCCTCTCCTACCAGATACTTGTAAAAATAAGACTTTTGAAAAGGCATAAAGAGAAGAAACAACATGTTCTAAATTCTGTGAATATCTCAACACGATTTTCGTTTGTCTTAGGCCCTGGCAGAAATCTGACTTGCACTTTAATATCTTAGATCCTGGATGCATAGACCAGTTCTCAAATCTAGGGCTGATGAACAACTATTTGCATGATTTTGTTTGTGGCTTTTTAGTGCTTCTTCTAATGGAAAGTCACCACAAAAATAACATCCATTTTGAACACTGAGGCAGTTCAATAGGTTGTTAGTTTCAAAGAATACTAAATAAGACTTAAAATGTAAGAAAACTTTAAATTCAACTTATTTCTTTAATTCACTTTTTTCCTACCTACTCTTAGAAAAAATTTGAAGCAAGAAATGGAAAACAGCACACATATAATAGAATTTGATAAAATAAAATACCAAATTGAGTAGGAGATAATAACAAAAACCCAGACTTAGACTTCATGGCAATGAATTCAGATAAGAAATGTTCTCACTGATGCAATTTTATTAGCAGAAACAGATTTTTCTTGATATCAATGTTAAATGTTTATTTATCCTATGAGAATATAGAAAGTTCACTAAGCAATATGAATATGCAATAAGATGGAAGTTTCTTCAGCAACTGTTTTACTGGAGTTATATAAAGGTAATTGATTTGAAATATATTAAAAATTGACTAACCTATTTATATAAAGAGATAAAGTATGATTACCAGAGATAAAACTCGGTGGTAACACAGAAAAAGAGGTTTTTAAAAGTTTAATAAAATATTTCTTTTTCTATGGGATGCCTTTAATGTCAAGTGTTTATTCATATCTTGAACTTTAAGGTTCTGTATAATTTTATTTTCTAAGTGCTGAGGAACAAACTTCATGTTGCATATGTAAAACGCATTAATATACATTTTGTGATAGTATTTCCTTCCTGGAAAATTATAAAACCTAAAGAATTTCTCTTGAGTAAAGGGAGAATCATTACTTTTCTATACAGTTCTGAGCTGCAGGAATGTCTAGAGGCAGAACCACAAAGTGTGTTTGTGATGCACCATTCATACATTCTCAGGGCTGAATGGTCAGTTTCACTGATCCCAAGTTCCACACAATATGCATAGAAGAGATCATATAAACTCCCACCTTGGCCATAAAAGAAACTTTCCCTTTGTTTCTTGCCTCACAGATCTGGTGTGAAAATATATATCTAAAATTTCCACAAAAGACTTTTAAAACATAGATTTGCTAATCTATGTGAGATGATTTGGAGGATCACCATTGTAGGAGACACAGACATTCTTAGAGGCAAAATCTAAATAATATGTAAGATTTCTCCCAATCTTCCCTGTATCCTATCCAGCCATGGAATTTCAACATCTACCATCTACTATGAAACCTCTCAACTAACTTTGATGGATGACTTTTCCTGTCTGAAATTTAGGGAGATTATGCTAATTAAAAATTCATGTTTATTCAGTCTCAAAAATTAAATTAAAAAAATAAAATCTTGCTCTTCTCTCAATTCACAGAGGTGACAGAATTAGTCATCATGGAAAGCTGTCTCAGTATAATTTTTCAGGACATTGTCACCTCCTTTTTGGCACCCATCATATGCCTGTGCCATAGTTATCTACATATATACTAGATAATATGTCATGTGAAGGCAGACACAATTTGTTTTTACCATGTCCCCAATGCAGTCGCCCAGATTCTGGACACGTATAATCAATCAGAGAAGGCCAGGTGAATTGAATTAAAGCTGTGGATACTGGGGCACCTGGGTGGCTACATCAGTTAAGCATCTGATTTCAGCTCAGATCATCATCTCACAGTTCATGGATTTAAGCCCATATTGTTAGTGTGGAGGCTGCTTGGGATTCTTCCTCTCTCCCTCTTTCTCTGCCTCTCCCCCACTCACACTGTCTCTCTCAAAATAAACAAACAAACAAACAAACAAAAAGGCTGTGGGTTCAACTGCAGGAGAAAGTAGTCTGTATATAAAATTTTGAATGGTGTCAATATGTCAGATATTACCCCAAAAAATCCCGGACTGATCTCTCTTAATGACTAAAGTTCTAAATGAATTGTTTATAAAGCCAAAATATTATTTTCACAAGATTTCTGTTAAACTTGTAACTAACACATCTAAAAGTCTAGCACTAATTTGTTTACCAAGTGGATTGAGAACCAGTATGCAAATCCCTTAGGAAGTAAGGCACAAAGAAGTACATATTGAGAAGATCAGGTCTAGTACATGGGTCTGACCAGAAAGGAAGACTCGAGAAAGATGTTTCATTGTGAGAGGTGGAGAATCCAGTAATAGCCCAACGAGACAAGGGACCTAAGAAAGGAGGCCAACAAAGAAAATGAAGTGGGTCATGGGATAAGGGCATCAGATGCCAAAACCAATCTTAAACCACTTCCCAACTCGCTCAAAAGTACTACTCGCTATCAGAAAGCCAATGCTGTATTTTACTGAAGAACAGCCCACAGATTTATCTGGGGGATTATATCTAGTCATTTAAATGCTTTATTAAGGTACTCTCCACCTCCCGTTTCCCTCATGACAATCATATCCAGATAAAAGCAAAGCCAGCTGTCAATGTGCCAATTGACCAATCAATTCCAGCCCCATATCTGGCCTTACCCTGTTTTCAGTCAGGGACCATTTCTACATTTGATTCAAACAGTTGCCTCAGTGAAAGTAGGTCCTCTTTGGCAGCTATGTTTTCTCTTTTATGTTACCAGGATCATGAAGCAATTATTTGAATTTACCGAATTGTATTCTAATTATTTATGTAATGAATCTCAACATCTTTATACAAAAAAGAACAGAACCACAGATGAGTTGCCATTCCCCTGTGAGTGGCACCTAAGCATAGAATTCAGCAGGAGGGGATAACCAGTGGTGAAGGACCACCTGCTTCAGTTGCAACAGCTTTCTGATGGTGTAACATATTATAGATACTGGCTAAGTGGATTTGACTTTATCCAACACAATCTTGCCTTCCTGAATTTCTACAGGTGCGCTCTTCTAATGGTGCTTCAAAGGAGTTGAGTTTGGAATTATCTGTGCTACTGTCAGATCTTTTTGAAGTCACACATGCACTTGGGAGAAAATAGAAATTAATTATATAAGACTGAAAGACTTTTTCAGAAAATATGGCAGGCGAATTCACATTCTGAGGGTCAGTTTGGATTTTTTGTGATTTATTGCCATCACTGCATAAAATGTAGAAATGTGTATTTGTGTAGACATAGATTATGACATTAAATCCACACATATAGATTTAAATATGAGTTATCTTCAAGAGAAGACTGTAGGGATTTGAGCTAGTATTTTTTAAGCTTTACAAAAGTATATTGTTGCTACTAATAATACTGTAATAATGCTTTAATAAATGCATAAAATATACGCCTTAAGGCCCACTCTTATGCACTATATGACAACCACAGAATGCCAGGAATTCCATCCAGAAACTTCTATTATCCTTTAATTAATTCTAGATCAACAACTGGTGACTATAACTTCACTTTAACATTTAGTTTTACTAACATGTAGTATCTCTGATTTGTTTAGGACATTATTTTGGAAGAAGTACAATATTGATACATCATTAACTTCTTTTTAAAAGTCTTCTGTCTTGGGGCACCTGTGTGGCTCAGTTGGTTGTGCGTCTGACTTTGACTCAGGTCATGATCTCACAGTTCGTGAGTTCGAGCCCCACGTTGAGCTCTGTGCTGACAGCTCAGAGCCTGGAGCCTGATTCGGATTCTGTGTCTCCCTCTCTCTGCCCCCCCCCATGCTCATGCTCTGTCTCTCTCTCTCTCAAAAATAAGTAAACATTAAAAAAAATTTTTTTAAATCTTCTGTCTTAAGAGGCAGAAACTGTGTTGAATTTCTATCTTCTTTAATTTTTGTAATTCCTAATTCTGAATTCTAAAGTACATAATAAGTAACTAAAGAATCAAGCGTTAAGGAGTCAATGAAGAAATTGCTGCTCACTCTCAGTGTGTCTTCCCCCAAAATAAAACCTTAGTTCAATCTGTTATACTGTACCTATATTTTTTCTGGCCACAGATTTCACCAGTGTAAAAATTCTCCTGTTGCCCTATTGTTTCCTAAACTGCAGAAAGATAGTCCCGATCTAGCTCTAAAATGTACACTTTAGTATAGTAGCCATCAAATTCAAATTTGTCTTCCCACACATTACTGCAAAAACCTGTAGCATTTGCTGCACTAAAACACTATCTGTGAGTACAGTTAGTTGAAATAACCAAGGACAGTATTTCCAACTTAGAGGGCTGTGCAACCATTAGAAATAGTGAAGGATTGCATAATGTTTTAGAAATTTTTCCAGTGCTATGTCATTCAATGTGCTTGAAGAGCTAATATGTTTTTTTAAATAAATTTTGAGGAGTTGATAAGAGTTTGTGCACAGAGTTTCAGAAAATAGAAAATAAAAGAACTCCTTGGGTATGCATGAAGTTAAACATTAGACACACTGTACTGTTTTGCTGTACCTGAGTGCCAGAATTCCCAAGTTAAGGATGAAGGAGAGAAATTATTTTTCCTTGATAGCCCTGGAGCCAACTGGGGTATAGCATTACTTACCTAAAGATGGGTCTTTGGAGATGTTTCTTCCTGATTGTGACATGGTCATCCATTTAAAGGTAAAAGTTTAACTTCTTCCTGGAAACTCCAGAAATCCAGGGAGAGAATGTGGAAGTCTATTGTGCTGCAAGGAGCCCAGAAGGAAAAAGTAGTTTCCTCTTTCTCTTTTTGGGTGCTAGGAGAAAACTTCCCTGCTCTCTGCCAGCTGAGCAGTGTGTCCATAGAGGCCACATAAGACAGGCACGTTGGGGCACTCCCCCACAGAGCAGGGTGTGCAAAAACCACCGACAGTCACGTTGATAGAGGCAGGAGAAGCACACAGGACCCTCAGGAGCAGAAGGAAACAAACCGACAGCTTCCTACTCTAGTGGCACCCAGGTAGGAGCGCCCTGAGTTAGTGCAGCCATGAGAGCAGTCCTTCCACATGCTAGTCAAGCTCTGAAAAGCTAAGTCCCTCCCTGTCTTTAAAACTGCCTGATCTGAGGCTCAACTTTTTTCTTCAAAATAAAAGTTGTACAGCTGGTTCAGCAGTCCCAAGTGAGTACCCTCTGGAAGTTTGTTCTGTTAAAATAAGAACTGTATACAAATTAATGAAGGAAGATGGGCTCAGGCTGTGTGGCTGGCTCTGCTTCAAAAGATTATAATTATTTTACAATATTGCTTTTATTCCCACTGAAGTGTGGAGACGGCTCATGATTTTTAGCACTCATAACCCAATAATCTACACTTGGCTGAAGTCAAAGTTACAATTTCTACTGATAGAAGCCCATGTGAAGCTGGCCAGAGCTATGAGAGCTAGAAAAACAAAAATTGCTCAATTCTATCAGTGACATTGTGCCCAGATGTCTGTACCCAGAGTAGCTTTCCAACTAAGTGGGGACATGGAAAAAAAGATATGAAAACACATGCACACAAAAACACACACACTTTTTTAAGGCTCCCAAACTCCCTTGGATCCTAAGGTTTTATTTTTACTATATGATCAAATTTGAATTTTAAAAATAAAAAGAAAGAAATGTAGGTATTAGAGAGAAATTGTAAACAGCCAAAAATAAATGACATTAAAAATTGTTTTACTTGGAACACTTAGACTCACACTGCAGGAACTCCTGTTCTAGTTACAGATAAGATGAACCCTCACATTTTAATATAGTGTATTTTGGAGACATTCCTATATCTGAATTACTAACAAAATTCCTACTCAATCAATAGTGTCATGAGATTCCAGGCCAGAAGTTTGGTATGTAATAAAATAAACCATCTCCAAGCATGATTAAAATGTTTTAAAAATACACATGTAATAAAAGGCAGGGAAAATTGAGAAATACTCATGCCTTTAGTTGAATGATCAAATAAGGGTCAAGTGACACAAAGGAGTTTATGACCTATCTGGTCGCAATCTGAAGTCCTTAGCACTCTCTAAATACCTCCACAAGAGCAAGAACACCTTATTTTTCTCTTTTTTTTTCCTCTCTTAGAAGAAAGACAAAGAAGAAGAGAATTATAAAGAAAGAAGTCACTGATTACATGGAGCACAGTTCTAACGCATACTTTTTTTTTCATCTTCCTGATGATGTCATTCTGAGACAGCATTGAGCTAAAAATAATAAACCGGTTCTAGTCCTAGTTCTATCATCAAAATGCTGAGCCATTGTTGGAAAATTCTTGACCTATCTGAGCCCCAGTTTTTGTATTTATAAAGTGAAATTATAAAATTAATTTAATTCTATGTTCCTTTCCTGCTTTAATGATATCATCATGCTATTTCTAAATATGATTAGTTTGCTTCTTGCAAAGGATCTAGCATAAAGGTTATGATGCCTAATACCCCCAAAATACATGCTTATATATAAAGTTATAACTAAAGAAGTCATAAATAAAAAGATAATTTTATATTTTATGTATCTGTGTAGATATTACATATTTACTTAAAGACATCTAACTCAATGTTCTCTTCACCATAATATGCATCCAATCATAAATTCATATGTGTGATACTGCAGTTAAATCTGGAGACCATATATATGCAAACTGATATGCAGACCTTTGGGATAAATGCATTATCATGAGCATGTGCCTTGGCTTTCATTGTATAGGAAGGCACATAAAAGTTAACATGTTACACAGGTCTTCTGGAAGGATTTTTGTATTTATGGGTGGCAGACATTTCTGTACTCATGGTTTATTTATGTTACTATTAATTTAGCATAAATACTCCCGAGGGCCAAGCCAAGAGAATAGTAAGCTCATCAACTTTTAAAGTTAATTTTCATTTGTCTACTTTTGAATTAGAAAGGTGAAATGATTTTTTCATTTACATGATGAAGGAATTCACAACTACTAGGAAACACCTAGCCAAGGGATAGCTCAAAGGACAAGCCAAGTATAAAATCTAACTTGAGGCTCAAAGGCTTAATTATCAACTTCAGAATCTGAATGTTGTTAAATTAATTATAGGAAAATAATATTTTTGCTTTGCATTAGGTTTATATTCTTTTTGCTCTTCAGCTATTAAGGTAGAAAGCTCAGCTTCCCATTTATATCAAGCATCATATTTATACCCAATATAAGAACCTAAAGAGCCATGAGAAAATACTGGTAAGTTAGATATTCACCAGGCACAGAGAAAAATATGCTTTTCTTAAATATTTTTGTGAACTTTTATCAAAGAGCACTTAAGTATAACATTGGGGGAAAAAAGTTTGCATTATTAACTTATTCAACTCTAATGTAGTATTCAATAAGATAAAAGGACTCCACTCCACTATTGTTGCTTAAATTACAAATTATATTCCTTAAATGAACACAATTATACTGCTATAATTAAATAATAAAGTACTAAAATTTATTGTAGCAATAACCAGGTCAACTCTCCTATAAAATAAACTAAATACAACTTATTATGAATATTTTTTCCCTGGGGTTGGGGATCAGAAATGTTGTTTATATTTTTTCTGTTATGGTAAACTCTCTTTCAGCATGACCTTGCCTAACACTTTCACCCGCACCTCTGCTCTCATGTGTGCTTACTCTGTCTCTCACACACACACTTTCCCCCACTCAGCACTGTTAGACTGTCAAAACAGTTGTTTAATAAATATTCCTTAAATTAATTTGTTAAAATGTCCAGCTGGAACACACCAATATATCCAACACAAGCCACAGTGTGTGACAAAAAACAGATCAGCTCCATGACTTTCCCAAACAAGTGAATACAAAGTGTGGTCATGGTATTTTGTGTTAAGCATCTTGGAAAATAGGTTAAGATTTACTTTCTGTTATTATTTTAAGGTTTATTTATTTAGTTTGAAAAAGAGACAGAGCTTGTGAGCAGGGGAAGGACAGAGAGAGAGGCAGAGAGAGAGAATCCCAAGCAGGCTCTGCACTGTCAACACAGAGTCTGATGTGGGGCTCGAACCCACGAACCATGAGATCATGACCTGAGCCGAAGTCAAGAGTCAGACACTTAACTGCCTGAGTCACCCAAGCACCTCTCTCTTATTTTTTTTTCATTATAAGAGTCTGCTCTACAGTAATAGGCTACTGTATAGTAATAGTCTGCCCTATAGCTCTGTTTGTTATATATAAGTGCCAAAAAGCATGCAATGGTAGAAAAATCATGTAATATTAATGGCAGCCCAAGAACTGGAATATGAATGTATCTACAAGTTATCACTTTACCATCTAACTCTACTCAAATATCAACCTGAAACAAAGTGTATGTTTCTCTTACACAGTTTCATTAAACACACTGTTTTAAGTTATATAGTTTAGTTTTAAATTAAGTGGAGAAGTGAAAAGGAAATGCAAGAAAGGATAAAATGGCATTTTAGACTTTATCACTATATACATATAATATCATTTAAATTAAAAAAACATGGTTCTTTCACTCTTGCCTTTCTGCCTTCCCTCCAGGTTAGTGCTAGCCCTGTGTATGATTAGAATGTCTCCTGTACCTAATCTCTAGTTCAGTAGTTCTCAGTCTTATTTTTTTGACACATCACACATGAAAGATGAAATGTGCATATGATATTCTATCAAAAAAGTGCTTAAATTTTGATAAAACAAAAAAAGTAAAATGCAGGCACTGCCATAATTTTGCTTTGACATATAAATATCGAATCAGTAAAGTGGAACACCACTTGGTCAACTCTACCATGAGATAATAGAAGAGTATAAACTATTCTTACTGTGCCAACTATAACTCTGCCCCTTTACCACTGGGCAAAAACTACTGTGCGTAAGTGCACAAGACTGGCATCATTTAGAGATGATCCTAAGTCTAATGTTTCCTTTCAAGGTAAGTCATTTGCAACCTTTAGCATTTTATCCATATTTTGTAACAAATTTCCTGCTACAAATTTTTACAACTGATTAGGAAGCTAGTTCATAGGTGATAGAGCTAGAATTTTAACTCAGATGTCTCCTTGTTGGGCCAAAGCTTACCACTATTGAGTAGGTTGTCACTTGGTGGGGACTCTGCCACTGAGGTTGCTTGGGTTCTTTCTGGGCTATATTTCACATTCTATTGAGAAAGAGAAGGAGCAACTAGCCACTCTAATAAGTGTCTATTCTCCTAATCCTCTACCCTACTGAAATATCATTGCATTGCCCAGGTGTTCCCAATACTTGCAAAAGCCTGCCCTAGAAAGGGCTCAATGAATATGTTCTCCTAAATTCAAAGGGAAGCACTGTTCTATTATAAAGAGCCCTGGACTAATGTCAAGGAACATATATTTACACCCCAGCTCTAGCAGTGGTTTTCTCAACTCCCTGTGTATCTGTTTCCACAGCAATCAAACTATGAAGTTGGGCCTTATGACCTCAAAGATCCTTTCCAGCTCTAAATCTTTGTGACTCTATGATTGACCCTGTGATAACATGTTGAGTTATTTAAACTTGGTGTCCAAACGAGAATAAACTCTATAGTCATTTTTAGCTTTCCTTAACCCCAATGAGGCTATGCATATCATCAGAGTACTTTTTCATCCCCAGAGTTGTAACTGCCTGAGTCACCCAAGTGACTTTAAACCCAAGGTTTAAAAATATAACACACTACTGGAGCACTCAGGTGGCCAACTTTGACTCATGTCATGATCTCTCAGTCCATAAGTTCCAGCCCCGTGTTGGGCTCGGTGCTGACAGCTCGGAGCCTGGGATCTGCTTCAGATTCTGTGTCTCCCTCTCTATCTGTCCCTTCCCTGCTCATACTCTGTCTCTCTCTCAAAAATAAATAAAAATTTAAAAAAAGAAACATTTTAAAAACTGTAACACACTACTATTCAAATGTGAAAATAAATTGCAGTGTCTCTAGTTGTTCTAATTAAGCTGTTTACTTTTTTTCCACAGTTTCACTTTAGGGCCACAGTCATGGGAATGTAAAGTACAGGAAGACAGGGATTAGTGTCTCTTGCAGTCCTTGTACAGCATATATGAGAGACATTCAGTGGCTACGGAATGAATGAAACATGAACAAAGTGCCTATTAATGCTATCTCACCATCCTCTTGTACATTCTTTCCCTAAAAACTCAGTCATATCTGGTATATGTTCAGTCTTTCATATTTTCTCCAACCCACTGTTTTCCTTCAAGGAGGTATTCAAGGAGGCCTTATAGGGAGGTGGGTTTCTATGATTGTAGTGTCAGAAAAAGGTGGCCTCAAACCCAAACCTGCAAGTCCCTGTTCCCCTTTGTTTCTCTGGTCTCCGCAATAATGTCCCTTGTCGACATATACTGCTAAAATCTATGGTTATTTTTTTCAGTTGGCTTAATCTGGGAACTCCGGTCATCCCCTTCTGATTGAACCCAATCTTAGCCTTCACTGGTGGTGCAGGACCCTCAAATGTCCATTACATCCTTCACCTGGATCTCTGCAGAGGTTGTTAACCCTTTGGTACCTGTGTGGGATTCCCTGATTCCTTACTATGAGCATCACAGGCTCATGGCAGATAAACTGTTCCCATCTCAGCAGGACTTCCTGAGCCTTCCATCCCAAAACAGGCACTAAGGAAAGCTTGGGATTAGACACACCATACCCCCATTTTTATTCTGTTGGAGCTAAACACACTAAGTCACTGGGGAAATTCTCTGCTATAAGCTTTCACTCGAAGCTGCCATGGTCCCCACTCTGGGATTTCAAAATATTTTGTCCGACCATTTGCATAAAACACCTTCTATACAGGTCCCTTTTTCTACACTTCACTAGGGCAGAAGATGTATGCTTTCCCTATCTCATGTGACAGAAGATCTTCTTTTAAAAATCTCTTAGGTGTCCTTTGTCCACAGTTTATAATAAACTCAATATTCAAATCTACAAGGCTGAATCATGTATGTTAGGTGAAGCTTCCAGAACTTGGAACCCTTTTGGTGTGAACAAAGCCTGGCTTTCGGGACTGTTATCTTACTGGGGGCTCAGAAGTTCCATTTAGGTACAGCCACACTTTAATTGTGCTTCACTTTTTTGGGCTTTGTAAATATTGCATTTTTTATAATTGAACATTTGTGGCAATCCCACATTAAGCAAGTCAATTAGCATCATTTTTCCAACAGCATTTGCTCACTTCACATCTCTGTGTCACATTTTTGGTAATTGTCACAAATATTTCTAACTTTTTCATTATTATTATATTTGATATGATGATCTGTAATCTTCGACATTACTATCGTAACTGTTTTGAGAGCACCACAAGCCATGCCCATTTGAGATGGCAAGCTTAATGAATAAGTGTTGTGTGTGTTCTGACTGCTCCACTGACTGGCCATTCCCCTTACTCTGTCCTTCTCCTTGGGCCTCCCTATTCCTGGAGACCTAGAATTAGAAGTGGAGCCTGAAGATGTGACTGAATTGCTGCAATCTCATGATCAAACTTGAACAAATGAGGAGTTGGTTCTTATGGCTGGGCAAAGAAAGCAGTTTCTTGAGATAGACTCTACTCCCAGTGAAAATGCTGTGAACGTCATTGAAATGACAACAAAGGATTTTAAATAATATGTAAACTTAGATGATAAACCAGTGGCAGAGTTTGAGAAGATTGACTCCAATTTTGAAAGAAGTTCTACTGTGGGTAAAATGCTGTCAAATAGCATAGCTCATTACAGAGAAATCATTTGTGAAAGGAAGAGTTAATCAATGTAGCAAACTTCATAGTGGTCCTATTTTAAGAAATTGCCATAGCCACCTCAAACTTTACAACTACCACCATGTAATCAATCAGTCAGAAACCACCAATACCAAGGCAAGAATCTCCATCAGCAAAAGGTTTATTACTCTGTTAAAAAGAAAACCACAGGCCCAACATGGAATCACTTATTCTAGGCCAAGTCACCAAACCAGGGTTTAATAACGAACCTAATTACATCTTCAACCTCCCCCAGAAATGTAGTCTTAACAGGTTAGTCAGAAAATTTTTTTCATCATCTATGAGGTAATCTGTCATGTGGACCTTCTCCATCCCCCAAAGGAAGATGAGGTAATCTGCAAGATAAGTACCCCTGCTCTTCCCCCTGAGGGAAAGTGACCTTACCTGAAACAATCCTTTGGTTTCTTTTGCTGATAACTTCTTTACTCCATCCTCCTTCCTTTTTTGTACAACTCCTCAGAGATCCCCTCTACTTGCTTGATGGGATGCTGCCCTATTCACATATCTTTTAATAAAGCCAATTAGATCTTCAAATTTACTCAATTAAGTTTTGTTGCTTAATAACTTGCTGAAAACTCAGATGATGGTCAGCATTTTTAGTAATAAAGTATTTTTAATTAAGGTATATGCATTGTTTATTTAGACATAATGCTATTGCACACTTAATAGACTACAGTACACTGTAAATATAACTTAATTATGCACCAGGAAAACAAAAAATTCATTTGACTCGCGGGGTGACTGGGTGGCTTGGTCAATTGAGTGACCAACTTGGGCTCAGGTCATGATCTCATGGTCCGTGAGTTCGAGCCCCGCGTTGGCCTCTGTGCTGACAGTTCAGAGCCTAGAGCCTGCTTCAGATTCTATGTCTCCCTCTCTGCCCCTCACCTGATCACACTCTGTCTCTCCCTCTCTCAAAAATAAACATTAAAAAAATTTACAAAAAAAATTCACTTGACTCGCTTTAATGCAATATTCACTTTATTGCAGTATTCTGGAAGAGAACTTGAAATATCTCCAAGATATGCTTATATTAAAGTCTGGCTTCTTACTTGTTTTCAGTTTCATCTGTGATGATAATAATCCCACTCCCCACACTGCACAGGGCCTCTGGCCGACTGGGAGAAAATAAGATCATTATTTATTAAGTGGAAGAGAGCATATTATTCCCATTGTTTTATGCAACTTTCTTATTTATTTCAATGGGTGCATAGTGAGTAAAAATTATACCCCAATCTTAACATTGGTCTCACCTACCTATCCCCTATCTCATTTGCTTCATTTCTCATTAGCCACACTGGCATTTTGTTGCTTGAACACTCTACACTCTTTTCAGCCTCTTTTGCACATACTGTTTCCCTTATATAAAATGCTATTCCTTCTGCTCATTGTTCAAATTTCAGCTGCAGTTTCACCACAGAGAAGTGACTCCTCTGAAGCCCCATCTGAATTCATAATGCCTACAATACTTTGCTCCCCTATTAGTATCATAATCTATGTGTCATAATATGTGTAATTATTTATTTGCAAATTCATCTGTTTAGTGATGAATAAATCAATTCTTCAGGATGCAGTAACTGAGGAAAAAATCAGAACACCTAACTGTTCCTGACCACCTTAAACATAAATCTAGTCAAGTCAGACAACAATATATTTTTTCTTCTATGTATGTCTGTGAAGGGGAGCAAAATATACCATTCCAAAATATACCTCTTTGGCATATTGATTATCTTAAGCAGGTTATTTTTAAGAAACAGAAGACCCAGGGCGGGGGTGGGGGGGGCTGGATGGCTCAGTAGGTTAAGTGTCTTACTTCAACTCAGGTCATGATCTCACATTTCATGGGTTCAAGCCCTGCATCAGGCTCTGTGCTGACAGCTCAGAGCCTGGAGCCTGTTTCGGATTCTGACTCTCTCTCTCTCTCTCTCTCTCTCTGCCCCTCCTCTGCTCGTTTTCTGTCCCTCTCTGTCTCTCAAAAATAAATAAACGTTAAAAAAATTTTAAAAAAAGAAAGTGAACTGTAGATAGCTTCTAAAGTCTAACAATAATATAGTTTAAAAAAAAGAAAGAAATAGAAGACCCTGGCGATGCTCAGAAAACTGAAAAGAAGTTACCCTTCTGTAAGAAATCTTTACATTTATAAGGGAAATCCCCATCTGTAAAGTCGTCTCCCTGACTATACTAGAAATATGAGGATACCTAAATCTTTAGAAACTGGAGCACCTAGGTGGCTCAGCTGGTTAAGGGTGTGACTCTTGATTTTGGCTCAGGTCATGATCTCATGGTTTGTGAGTTCAATCTCCACATCCAGCTCTGCACTAACAGTGTGGAGCCTGCTTGGGATTTTCTCTCTCTACCCCTCCCCTGCTCTCATGCATGTTCTCTCTCTCTCTCTCTCTCTCTCTCTCTCAAAATAAATAAATAAACATTAAAAAATAAAATAAATCTCTAGAAACTATTATCAATGGAGAAAGCCTGGCTTAACTCTGCATAACAGTCTTACTTTTGTTTACTGTGCTTTTGCTAGAAGCCTCCTATAACCGACTTCCCACCTCCATAATCTGTCTTTAGCTGAAAATGATACTTAAGTAGATGGCTTTGGCCATTTGGCAGTTACTCAGTTTTTCTGGGTATTTCCCATGTACCCATGTTACTAAACTTTTGTTTACTTTTCTCCTGTCAATCTGTCTTATATCAATTTAATTATTAGACCAGCCAAAGAACCTACAAGGTAAGAAGAGAAAACTTTTCTTCATACATCTGTAAGAACCTAAGAATAGACTCTTACTGATCTTCTGCAATGGTTCAAAACATCTTCTAATACTTACATATTTTCATCTTGAAATATTTGTCCTTATAACTCTTCAAATGAGGAACTCAAAGTAACTGAGAATAAATGCATTGAATATTAAAATTGACAATGCAGCTGAAAATCACTTTGGAAATGGTTCTCAATTTGACCAAAAATGTTTTCCACCTTGCAGGCAAAAAGCAGACTCCACCCTGATAATAGCTTTAAACTAGATACTTCTGACTTGTGAGTCAGAATTAAAGTTTATTGGCCATTTATTCCATAATAAAATCCATCAGAATTGTTAATTTCTTAAATGAATTCATAAAGACCAGGTTTATAACTTCAAGGGGCAAGGAAAAACTGTTCCTCAATTTGGCTGACTTTTCAGCCAAGTATCAGAGCTGAGTCTTTCTACTTCACAAAGTAGGAAAAATTCTTTGTCATTTAAGTGTGGAAGCAGGTCAGTTAAAGTTTGATTGGCTCCAATTAGCACTCCCACAAGTTCTGACAGCTTAGTTCTGGCAGTAGGACAATTTATTTTGAATGAGTGTGACATTCTGTGAAAACATCAACAACAACAACAAAGGAAATCTTTTAAAGCAGATTCTCATAGTGAACACCCACCCACAGCTCACTGTGTAATCAAGCAACATATAAATTCCCTGTAAAAGGAAATGACTATTGCACAGTGGGTAGTTAAATAAACATTACAAAAAGAGACCTCCTTAATATAAAATTCCTTTTGAGTCAGAGAACTAAGAAAGAGATGGTAGAACAAGGGTTTGAATGATAAATGGATAATCAGTAAGCAGGCGAAGACCAAGTGCAAATAAAGTGTTTCATCATCCCTAAGCATCAAGCAACAACAGTTGATTCAGAGGGCACACTGTGACTGAAGCAGTGTGCAGCCATTCCTGCCATGTTAGCCTGCAGAAATCAAGAGACTCACACCATCACCTAAGAGGGGTTGTAATGAGGAAAATAATCGATGTGATATAATAGTTCAAAAGCATGTGATTCAGAGGCTTCCATTACTGCTGAACATGCCAAAAATGTTCTTATCTGCAGTTCCTTAGTCAGTGGAAAGTTGTCCAAGGGTAGTTGCATGCTGAGACTTGTTCAGTTTCTCTGCAGCTCTGAAACCTGTCACTAAATCATTAACTTGGCTTCAGTACTGAGTCATCATTAATAGCTTTCCTCCATATTTTAAGTTTGGTTTCAACATGACTCCAAATTCAATCAGTAAGTTTTTTTTCAGTCTGTCTTAAGCTTCCAGTAATGCCTATGAATAAATGTGCAGAACTACAACCAAGAATGAATTGAATCAATGTCAGTAAATGGAAAATTCCTAAATGCTAACCTATTGACTCTCCAAGCTTTTAGAATTAGACAGCCGTAGAGATAATCATGACTCACACTGACTTTGAATAGAAGCAGCCACTCAATTTGCCAAGGTTTTAATAGTACATGTGGTAGGTTCTGTGAAAATAACTCAAATGTATAGAAATAGGTCACTACCTTTATTATCTTTCTAAAAAAAAATGAGTTAGCAGAGAGAATAAATACAGACCACATACATTTGTACCTTCACATCCATTCATTTTTCAAAAACCTCATTCCAGCTTCAACTTTTTGCTCCACTTCTACTTATGACCCCCCAACGTTATATCCATTGGAATGACCCATTCTAGCAAATCTCATCTCTGGAATTACTGTTATTTCTCACATCAATATAGTATGCCTATCAATTGTTCTGTGACATGCAATAATGGCCATAATTTATTTGTACATTCATTTATTTAAATTCTAAATTTTAATTCTATACAGGGTTTAAATTGGTGAACAGTTTCCCAAGTCCAACACTAGACATATTATCAAAGCCCAATACCTGAGAGAATATTAGAAATCAAGTCTATTTTAGAAATTCTGCATCTTTTTAAAAAATTATGAACCTTCATCTTGCTCTGTGGTCTCCCAAAATGGCAATCTTCCCTCATATGCTCTTTTCTCCACCTGGCCCAATGCAAAGCATGAGTACAAGAGGCTTGACATGTGTTTATCAGTCATTTATTATGTGTTAGGCACAATACTTTTCTACCCACTATTTCAGTTAATCTACATGCCACACCTAAAAGATAGATTCTCTTATTTTTCAAGTCACACTCAAGGAAACTAGTTGAGAAAAGTTATATAATTTTCCAAATGTTGTACCTCTTACATGTTACGGTAATAGTATTTGAATCCAGTTCTATCTGACGCCAACATCTTTGTTCTTACAAATACTGCCTCTCCATGATCATATTCTTAGTTTTAATAGTAACCTTAAAGAAAAAGGTATCTTGGATGACCATCTCTTAAAAATATAATTTTTTAATCATTTAAATCATTTTTTAATTTTTTAATCATAGGGTTAATGAGACTGAACCCTAGCAACAATTCAGACTTGATTTCAGAGACACGTTACTTTGGTTTGGGTTATTCTCACAATATAAGCCTTAAACGTGCATGGATCAGTAAACCAAAAATAGCATAATATAAATACGGAATCTTTAAAGTTTAAGTTATACCATTTGCTTGATGTATAATCTTCACTGAACAAAAGTAGATAAACAAAATATTTAGTCTAAACATCACTGAGAAACCCCAGGAAAAAAAGCAAGTCAGAGTAAATACATAAATGAAGTTGTGGTTCTATCCTCAACATACAGAATGGATCTCCAATAATTAGGTGTATGTAATGAAATTCTCTCCTTAAAATCATGCTCTCAGCACCAATATCATAAAAAT
Source organism: Cryptoprocta ferox (assembly GCA_028646485.1). Lineage (NCBI taxonomy): Eukaryota > Metazoa > Chordata > Mammalia > Carnivora > Eupleridae > Cryptoprocta > Cryptoprocta ferox. Next base: position 58,341,057 of record CM053578.1, read on the forward strand.
ATTAATTCATTAATTCTCTACCCTCTTTCAAAATCACATTATTAGATACTCCATCTTCACACAGAAAAAGCTGGATAGACTCCATTTGTAGACTTGTAAAGCTCAGAGTTGCCTATGAGATTACCTAGACCCTATATTCCACTACAAGGATAATATTGATAACTGCTGCCATTTACTGAATATACATACTGGGCACTGCTGAGTGCTCTACAAACCCTATTACATTGAATTCTCCTGAGGACCATTGGGATAGGAATTAGTATCCCTCTTTTAGAGAGCCCAGGACTATTTTCCTCCTAGCTCATGCCTTTACCTACTAGCACCTCCCTTGACGGGGGCCATCTAATATAATTTGCTTTGACTCCCTTTCTCTGCTCCTCACAGCCATTCTGCATTTTTACCCTCATTCTCTTCTTTTGCTCCTGTTGCATTAACAATTTTCTTTTCCAATAATGAGCTACAAATATATTATTGATTCTAACTTTCTTAAATTTGTGGGAATTCTGTACTCACCTCTCTCAATTGTTCTGCAAATATAGAACATTGCTGCTGTTTTGAATATACACATTGTTTCAGTATAGAAGCTCATGGACATCAATTCCTTGACCTTGAGTTAATGAGTTATTTGTTATAAATAGAATTGTAGGCTTCTGAAATCTGAAAGGACCTTCAAGGTTAAGCTATTCACTCTCCCAACCATTGCAGAATTTCTCTTCCTTTTCCTGTCAGAGGGGGCTTACTCATAAGTGCCCCTGAGGCATAGGAAGTGAATATGCCAGTCTCTTGATCTCCATCCCCAAGAACTTCTTATAACATGAGAATTGCATCTCATTGAATGCTGTATATATTTAAAGATGGAGGCTTTTTTTTTTTTGTCTTGTATATAATCCATTGTTCCAACAATGGAGGGAAAATTGGCTGTGTTGGGCTTACCATCTGGTTTCCAATGTAGCAATTGGCTATGCATATTGAAAGAGTAAATTTTTATTTTAGGTCCATTTTTGATTTAAACTCTACCTTTAAATATAACACGACTTAATTTCATAGGCTAATATGACAAAGGTTGTACCTGGTGTTAAGAGAATAATATTACTAAAACACAGGCATTGTCTTCAAGGAACTCAAGTTTAAAAGGAAAAAAAAATTTACAGATACATTTAAAGATAATTTCAAAACAATTCAATAAGTGGATTTATAAAATAAATAAAAGGAACAAAAGAAGCTCAGAAGGGAGAGAAAGGAAGAGTCATAGAGGAATTTATTCTGTTTTAGCAAAGGTTAGCCAGTGAACAGAAATTTGCCAGGGCAGAATTGTTTACTAAGAATTGTTTACTAGAAAGGTAAAGTAAAGAAGGGCACATGGGTGACTCAGTTGGTTATGTGTCCGACTTTGCATCAGGTCATGATCTCAGGATTCATGAGTTCAAGCCCCAAGTAAGGCTCTGTGCTGACAGCTCAGAGCCTGAAGCCTGTTTCAGATTCTGTGTCTCCCTCTCTCTCTTCCCCTCCTCCGCTTGCACTCTGTGTCTCTCAAAAGTAAATAGATATCAAAAAAAAAAAAAAAAAAAGATAAAGTGGAGAAAGCCAAGTAAAAGGAAAGTGGAAAATAACACAGAAGCATGACATACCATAATATTTAAAAACTGGTAGTGATCTTGGTATAAGTGAGGGTAAAAGTACAAGGGGGAGTGGCAAAAGATTAAAGCTGGAAAATTAAACAGAGGCCAAATCATATCCCATTGGGAGCTTAGATTATATCCAATAGGCAATGGGCAGCTACTCAGTGGCTACAATCAGGGAAATGGCACCTTCAGTTTTGCAGTTTTAGATCTCACTGAACAAACTGTAGAAAATATTTTTGAAAAGAGTAAGTCTGAATGCAGGGATATCAGTAAATAGTCTATTAGATTCTTGGTGAGAGGTGATACTGGTTTGAAGTAAGGCAAAGACATTAATTGGAAAAGAGAGTCTATTTACACCAAGGGATGGCCCAGGTGAAGATATTTCATAAGCAGTTAATAATTATGGGCGAGAAGAAAGGAGTCAGTTATAGAGATAAACGTGCATGGGTGGGAGGTGAAGGTATTGCTACATAAACATAAAACTATCAATGTGGCTGGTATTGCTGAGAGAACATGTACGTTAGAGGAGTAAAGGCCCAAGAATAAAAACCCTGGCAATCGAAGGTATGGACAGGGAAGAGTATCCAGGTGATAATGTCAGAAAGACTGGAAAGTCAGTAGGGAAAGGTTTTTCCTACAATAAAAGTAGAGAGAGTGTCAAGCAGAAAAAAGGTGTTACTGGTACCAAAGGTACAGAGCAATTAAAAAGAGAAAGAATAGAAATATTTCCATTACAGTTGGCAACATGGAAGCCACCAGTGGCTTTAATGAAAGCAATATCTGTGCTGAAACAATCAGATGTTCAGTAAGACAAAAGTTCTGAAACCAAGAAAATCATGAAAGTTGGGGGATTTTTCTAACCAGGTATCTCAAACTCACTTCATTTAATGCTGCCTATGGAAATAAATATGAAAAGAAGATATGAGCAAACTTTACAAATATTTGGTATTATAAAAAAAGAAATATGACCATCAGTTTACATGACAATAGTTTGCTTCAAGAAAGTGTTTTTAGGTTTCTTTTTTTCTACTTTAATGCCTTGATTTAAAATTTCCAAGGAATGTTTTCCTTTGAAACGACATGGGTAGTAACTCAACAAGAGATATGAATCCAATAAAAGATCAGAACAAAGTTGCCCCGTGGCTTCTTTAGCTTGGCATTCTCTTGGATAACCTTTTTGAGTGTGCGTGGTTATTTTATAGAAAGAAAGAGTGACACTGCTGGCCCTTGGGCATATTATTTAAGTAGCCACAGTATGTCTCCTACATCTCTTCACCTTTCAGGGTTCACTTCCGGGATCCCAATGCTCCCATTCTGATTTCTGGATATTCAAGTCTTAATCTACAGCAACCATCTAGAATCAATGCTCTGTGTATTTTCTTCTCATCTTGATTTCTATGAAAACTTAAGTGTGTTCTGTGTTTCACTCCTTCAAATGTGAGCCAGACAACCTGACAAAAAAACATACTGCCAATGGATTCGCAGATGATAAAAACCTGATATTAACTTCCAGAACATGATTATCAAGAGCTCTAACATTAGGTAATTATGGTAAATTGATTGTATGCTATTCAGTTATAGGCACCTTTTAAATCATACCACATAGTCAGCTTCCTAATTATATGCAGGCATGTATTCCCATTCAATCCTAGTAAATGCCTATTTGTGTCTTCATTCATGCAAAAGAAATAATAAATGCTTACATATTTACTGTGTAATTTTAATTTTTTTATGTTTATTGACTTTTGAGAGAGAGCATTCAAGCAGTGGAGGGGCAGAGAGAGAGGGAGACAGAATCCAAAGCAGGCTCCAGGCTCTGAGTTGTCAGCACAGAGCCCTATGAAGGACTAGAACTCTCGGACCACGAGATCCTGACCTGAGCCAGTTGATGCTTAACCGACTGAGCCACCTAGGTATCCCTTTCTATATCATTTTAGAAAACATAGTTCAAACAAAAATAGTGCTCTTTGGGGAAATGAATTAACAGTATCTAAAATTTAAAGTTTACTTTCAATCTGATATAATTTGGTTTTTCCAAATAACTCAAATTACCTATTATCCCAACACTATTTTTTAAAAATATCCTTTATTTTCCTCTTTAGTTTAAAATGCCCCTTTTATCACATATACATTTAATTTTCATGTTTACTTGGCTTGATCTCTCTTCTATTCCTTTGATTTTTCTGCACAAACACCACTCTGGTCTAATTATTGCAGCTTTTAGTATGCTAAAACGGTGTTTAGACAGACTTCCCTCAATTTTTTCTCCTCCCAATAATTATTTTTCAATACTAATGCATGTTTATTCTTCATAAAAATTTTATTCTTCTACACAATCATTTTGTCAAATGTAAAAAGTTCCTGTTGTCTTGAGTGAAGGATTATTAGGAATAGCAGGAGCCAGATTTCTCCTGATTGGAGAAGGGAATTCCACATGGAATGGAATTCCATGGAAAAGGGTAAGACTAGATTATATCCTGTGGTGTTGCACAGGAGTTTAGAAGTACTAATTATTAGAAGTACTAATACAACTATAGATTATGTATATACTGTCTATAATTCTAACTATGTCCATTGCGAAGGCTGAGAAGCAATGAACACCAATAGCAATTAGTACACCTAATACTCAAATTTTGGTTTCTATATACCACTCAGTACTAAAAGAAACCAAGATTCCTTATAAAATGGGCTGAATCTAGAATTAAGGAGGGAAAGTATAAGATCAACCTATACTCTTGCACTAGAAAGTAAGGAAGCATTCAAAAAATGATGGGGATGTACCAAAAACCCAGTCTTGAGAGGCTCCATTGGTCAAATGTGGGACAATCTGAGCATCAAATTAAATAGTGATGGTGACATATTGTTACCCATTGAATAAAATAATAATTCCTGAATCATACTGATATAAATAATTGACTAAATAAATTGGAAAGAAAGCTCTTCTTTAAAGTAAAATAACATCTAATAAATACCAAAGGAATTATGGAGCTATAAAATCAATGAATATTAAAACAGTGGGTGAAAGTATAATGAAAAAGAAAGAGGATATTGATAGGGATTGCACTGAATCTAGATGACTTTAGATAGTATGAACATTTTAAAAATATTAAATCTTCCAATCTTTAAATGTAGAATATTTTTCTATTTATTTGCATCATATTTAATTTCTTTCATCAGTGGTTTGTAGTTTTAGGAATCCCTGTGACACTTTCAAAGAGAAAAGCAATCCTAAAATTCATGCTGAGACACAAAAGACCTCAAAAAGCAAAGGCAGCCTTGAGAAAGAAGAATAAACCTGGAGATATCATACTTCCTGTTTACAAAATATCATTAAAGTTACAGTAGTTACAACAGTATGCTACAGGCATAAAGACAGACATGCAGATCAATGGAACAAAAATAAAGTCCAAAAATAAGCCCACACATACTCATTCAATTGTTCTTTGACAGGGGTGCCAAGAATACACAATGGGAAAAGGATAGTCTTCAACAAATCGTGTTGGGACAACTGAATATTTATATGCCAAAAACTGAAATTAGATCCTTATCTCACACTGCATAGAAAAATCAATTCAAAATGGATTAAAGACTTAACTAACTGTAAAAGACCTGAAACTATAAAACTGCTAGAAGAAAATATATGGAAAAAACTCTCTGGCATTGATCTTGGTAATGATTGATTAGGTATGAACCAAAAGTAGTGGCAGCAAAAGAAAAACAGTTGGTACTACATCAATCTAAAAACCTTCTTCACCACATTTTCAACAAAATGAAAAGATAATGAGACAAAATATTTGCAAACTTATATATCTGATAAGGGGTTAATCTCCAAAATATGTAAAGAATTCTTGGGGCACTTGGGTGGCTCAGTTGATTGAACTTCCAGTTCTTGACTTTGGCTCAGGTCATGATACCAGGATCCTGTGATCAAGTCCCATGTTGGGCTCCACACTGAGCATGGAGCCTGCTTAAGGTTCTCTATCTCTCCACTCTGCCTCTCTCCCCCATTCATGAGCTCTCTCTCTCTTTAAAATATTTTTTTTGGAAAAATTAAAACAAGAACTAAAAAGAAGTTAAAAAGTTAAGAAGAAGGAAATTCTGCCACATGTAACAACATGGATGAAACTAGAGGACATTATGCTAAATGAAATAAGTCAGTCACAGGATAAATACTGCATGATTCCACTTACATAAGGTATCTAAAATAGTCAAGTTCATAGAATCAGAGAATATAATGATGGTTGCCAGAGACTGGAGGGACAGAGTAATGGGGAGCTGTTTTCAGTGAGTTAACAAAAAATTAAAAACAGAGCTACCCTACAATCCAGCAATTGCACTATTAGGTATTTATCCAAAGGATACAAAAATGCTGATGTGAAGGGTCACATGCACCCTAATGTTTATAGCAGCATTATCAACAATAGCCAAATTATGGAAAGAGCTCAAGTCTCCATCAACTGATGAATGGATAAAGATGATATGGTATATATATATATATATATATGTAATATTACTCAGTGATCAAAAAGAATGAAATCTTGCCATTTACAACAATGGTATGGAACTAGAATATTTATGCTAAGTGAAATAAGTCAGCCAGAGAAAACCGGATATCATATTTCATTCATTCATATGTGGAATTTAAGAGACAAAAAGATGAACATAGGAGAGGGAAGGAAAAATAAGATAAAAAGAGAGAGAGAGACAAACCGTAAGAGCCTCTTAAATACAGAGAACAAGCTGAGGGTTACTGGAGGGGTGTTGGGTGGGGGCATGGGCTAAATGTATGATAAGCATTAAGGAGGGCACTTGTTGGGATGAGTGCTGGGTGTTATATGTAAGTGATGAATTACTAAATTCTACTCCTGGAACCATTAATACACTATCTGTTAACTAACTTGTATTTAAATAAAATAAAAATTACACTTAAAAAAAGATAAAAGCTAAAAACTCTAATGTTGCTTCATCCATATTAGGACAAACCAAAAGCATGTTTCTCCTGATACAACACCACTTATGTCATATTCCTGTATGAATCTACCCATGAGGAAATATCAAATATAACCAAACTGAAGGAAGGTCTACAAAACAATTGCCGTGTTCTCTAAAACTGTCAAGGTCAAAAAACACAAGGAAGGTTGAAGAACTGTTTCAGATTAAAAGACTAAGGAGAGGGATGCCTGGGTGACTTGGTCATTTAAACCCCCAACTCTTGACTTTGGCTCAGGTTGTGATCTCATAGTTGTGAGATCAATCCCCACATCAGGCTCTGCACTGGGCTCTGTGTTAGATGTGGAGCCTGCTTAAGATTTTTTCTCTCCCTCACCTGTCTCTGTGCTCTCCCTCTCTCAAAAAAAAAAAAAAAAACAGACAAAGGAGACATGACAACTACATACAACATGTCATTTTAGATTCGATCCTGGACTAGGAATAACATAGCTATAAAAAGATATTATTCGAACAAGGACAAACTTTGAATATGAACTGAAGATTAGATAGTATTTTATCACTGTTAGATTTCTCAATTTTAATTACAGTACTGTAGATGTGCAAATGATTGATTAAAAAGTGTGTATATTATATAATACACACATATTACTGTACTTACATAATAAAAATTAATATTTATATGCATATTTAATCATATATATATATATACACAGAGAGAGAGAGAGAGAGAGAGAGAGAGTGAGAGAGAAAATAATAAATGGAGCAAAATATAAACAATTGTTCCTTTGGTTCCTTGCACTATTACTACCACTTTAAAATTATATAAAATATCTTTTTAAAAAAGCTTTTTACTACTTTAATTTTTAAATTGTATTGAAATCTTAGACATTGAAGTCAATGCATAATTGACTTTTAATTGTACTATATAATTCATCAGTACCTTCAAATTTTATATCTTACAATAAATTTTACAATAAAATTTGCTATATTAAAACTTCATGATCCAATTTTTCAGAAGCAAGGTTAAAAACTTTAGGAGAGGGGTGCCTGCGAGGCTCTATCGGTTAAGCATCTGACTTCAGCTCAGATCATAATCTCACAGTTTGTGAGTTCAAGCCCTGCGTCAGGCTCTGTGCTAACAGCCCAAGAGCCTGGAACCTGCTTCCGATTCTGTGTCTCCCTCTCTCTCTGCCCCTCTCTTGCTCATGCTCTGTCTCTGTCTCTCAAAAATAAATAAACATTAAAAAAAAAACTTTAGGAGAAAAATATCTGTGTGTTGTTTATGTTCACAGTGACTAAAGACAAAATAATCAGTAATAAATACGTAATCTCTAACCCTGAATGACTTTTAAGCCCAATCAAAATGTTTACTCTTTAGAGGTTTCTCTCAGCTATTCAAATAGAAAATATCTTCCAACTTTAACTCACATACCATTGTTTATCTAACTTTCCTGGGACAAATAAAACATATTTTGGATAATAATTATTTATATACACATTACCTCTGACAACGGAATAAATAAAACTCATTCGAGGCACCTGGATGGCTCAGTCAGTTAAGCCTCCGACTTCAGCTCAGATCATGATCTCATGATTTGTGGGCTCGAGCCCCTGGTCGGGATCTGTGCTGACATCTCAGAGCCTGCAGCCTGACTCAGATTCTGTGTCTCCCTCTCTCTCTGCCCCCCCTCCCCAATCTCTCTTTCTCTCACTCTCTCTCTCTCTCTCTCTCTCTCAAAAATAAAAACATTTAAAAAAAATTTTAAAAACTCATTAAAAGTAGAATCCTCATTTGCTTTCAGTGGTTCCCAGATGCCTTCAAGATGGTTAAACTCTTCAATATTATATTATAAAAATTATATATAATATTCATTAAGTTTAATAAATCATATATATTATGTATTCTAGCTATATCTGTCAAAATTCCCCTACTCACTCATCGATGACATAGACATACATTCCAGGCTTCAGCTATACTGGATTATTTTCAGTGCACTTAGATCATCATATTCTTTCTTCAGACATTTAGTTTCTAAGTTCCTCTGCCTAGAATATACTTCCTTCAAATTCTTCCCCTAGCTATGTCCTGCTTACTGTTCAACCCTCACTATGGACATGTCTTGCTTCTGGAAGCCTTTTCTGGAAACCAAGTCTCAGATAGATGTCTCTTACCTAGCCATTGAACATCCTTACTTCCAGGGCTAAGGCATCTACAGCATAATTGCAATAATTCATTTACTTCTTTTGGTCTACCATTAACTGTAACTTTTTTTGTGTTATTTTGTGTTGACAAAATAACTCATCTCTGTGTTCCATATTACCATGTATTAAGTAGATGGACAATGATTATCTATATCTATATTGTACTTTTGCAAAATGCTACCTATGAATTTTGAGTTTGAGGAGAAACCTATCTTCTACTCTTGTCCACTGAGAGCCTACAATCACTGATTATTCAGTTGAAATGAGCATACCTAGCACCAGGATCTTGGTTTCTATCTAGCATTCTCTACTAAAAGAAATTTATCTAATTTATCATCTATCCATGCATGTACATGTAATTAAACAACTAATATTTTCTTAGAGAATGTCTTCTGTACTTATTTAACACTCCTAGTCTCATTTTTGAATAAAACAAGGACAAAAGAGTGGAAAAGATAACTAACCTTTGGGGTTTTGTATGCTAAAACAGTCCTGAGATACACAAGTTAAAGTTGGCATTCTTTGGAACTGAGTCAAAAAATTGTTTTTATTGGCTGTGGAAAATGGAATTTTAGACTATGTTGGGCCATACTATAATTGAGTTTGGAAATGCATAATGTGATGGTTAAGGATTCAGTGAGGTTAAATGACTATGAATCCTGGAAAGTGATTGGTTTGTTTTTGTTTTTTTAGCACTGAAGGCTAATGCAGACAAACAACAATGGAGTTTCACTTAAGACCATTTACTGAAGATATAGAAGATCTAGATATTTGCAAAGGACAATAAGGAAATATAAAAAAACTTATTTTTAAATATAAATATTAAGATCTCAACAGGATTCATAGAATGGGCTAAAGTCAGCTTTTTATTGGTATAAAAACAACAGTAAAACAAATCACTTAGAGTAAATAGTTTATGCCTTGAGCTATCTCCTCAAAACAAACATTCCATTTCCCATCTGACATAGAATCAAATGACATTGTTTTGCTTCTAAACAAGATTATTTTTTCTAGGATCCATGAATGTTGGTGATTCCCTTCAGGAGAGTTGAAACCTATAAATATTGTTTTAGGAAGCTGATCTGGGAGTTTAAAGGAAAATATTTTATGCCAATAAGAATCAAATTAGCTTCCCTGTGAAAGCTACACAAAAGACGAAAATCTATAGCACAAGAAAATATTTTAACCATCTAGGCAATATTAGGTGCCAAAATATTGCATAGCTTTTAATACCATCACTTAGATCAGTTTCTGCCTAAAGCAGTAACAATTTAAACATTTCCTGTTTCATTCTGCCCAGTATTGTTGTTTTTTCCATTATTGCAACTAAAAAATACTTGGACTGTTTTAAAGATTAGTGTGTTGGCATAAAACTGCACATTCCTTTTAAGAGTATTTTCTTTAACCCTCAGTCATGACTTAGTATTTTAAAATTCAATATGGTCAAGGGCCTTTAGCATCAAAACAAAATTTCATGGACCCTTATTAGGCAATTAGTTATGATAGAAATGATTGCATGCTGGGATATGCCTATTCAATATTTATCACTACTTAAGATGCTAATGTGCAACAGGATAAAAGTATAAGTGTGACCCTACTTAAAATGCTAATATGCAAGATAAAGGCACAAGTATGTTTTTTACTTCATTTCAACATACATGGTAGTTCTGGCATCATGTTTACATCATATCAACTTTTATTATTATATAAATATTTTAAATATGTTAGCTAACATAAAGCCATTAAAAAGTAAAATAGTTAGCAATAGTTTCTCAGAAATATTTTATGGTATCTTAACATGCTTACGAAATAAAAGGCATTACCAACCCTGCCTAGAAGGCTAACTGAACCATCCGGCTTGGTTAAGCAGCATACCAGTGGAGTGAAAACTCACAAGATTCGGTTCACATACTACAAAGAAAAATTTATCTTAGCCATTGATCACACAAAGGCATGCTGTCTAGCACAAAATAAAATCAGGTCAGAGGGTAGAGGGAAATGTTATTGCCACTAAACATTTATTAAATTAAGTACAGTCTCCTGTTTGGGTCAGGTGACAACATACCTCAACTGCGACTAATCTGAAATGTCAGATTTAAGAACTGACAACAGATGTCCATTTGCTGCAATGTGAGGAGTAAGTATTCAGATTGACTATTCCTTTTGCAAATAAAAAAGTAAGGAAAAAAAGAGAATTTTTAAATTTACTAATTTTATTGTTTGGTTATTAACTGACCTACATAACACATGAAAATGTTTAGTTCAAATAATTAAATATTATGTCCATGGGCCCTTCATCATACTTTCTTTGACACAAAGTAAAGAGCATGAAATCTCTGAAATAGACTAATCCGGTTAGAATCCCAGCTCCTCTTCTAATAAGGTGCAAAATCCTTGGAAAGTTGTTTAAAATATTTAAGCTTCGATTTCCTCATCTACAAAAAAGGGCTAATAGTTATGACCAATTCATGAGATCCTGATTTTTAAATGAGGTAATATATATAGAACATTCAATCAAATCCTTGATACATGAGAAGCCGGCATAAAATGTTTTGTTTTTAATTTTAATCTGTACATTAATCTTTAGAATTACAATATAATTGATTAGGTTCCAAAGGACAGCATTTGGAAAAATGCTTACCTTGAGGATTTTCACTATATCACAGTTCCTAAATGCTTAGCTGAATGAATCACAATTTGTACATGTGTGCCTGAGCACATGTGCACGCACCACCTGTCTTAAGATGATATAAAGCTTTCAAATCTACTGCTCTTTCGGGTATTCACTTTTTCCCCCACACAAGTAATAAAAATTAATAAATTTTATATAACTTTTCTCCTCTTAATCTCCTTGTTGTCAGTTTATTTCAGAGACCCAGCTCTGCAACCTAGTGGGTTAGAAGGTGTCTTTCTGCCCCTATAGTACATATACACACATATGCTTTGTTCATATTTTACATCTCACATTTAATTACAAGGTACCTCTTCTTATATATTTTAGTATTCCTCATTACCAAATATTCCTAAATAACCTTGCATTTAGGTTTTATTTTCTAATATCTCATGCCATCTATGAGTAGTAACTTCCAAGTAGGTCAAAGAGAGACAGCCATCTAAGGAGAGTATATCAGAATCAGTCAGCACCTTTTACAGACTGCAGACATACACCTCCCCATTTCCCCCCTTCCCACACACTTCTTCCCATTCCCATCAAATTCCAACAATTTTCAAAAAAAACCTCCCTAGCTTCAGTTCAGTTCACAAAAAGCCCTCTTTGCTAATGGAAGTGTATACCACAAATGGAGAGGAAGAGAAGATACATACTGAAGGCCATCACCAAATAAAGGTTTTCATACTTACCAAAGGGTAATAACTTGGGAAGACTTGAAAACTAAAGGGTCAATTCTATGAGGCACCCAAACCTACCCTGTAAGTTCAGCTCAAAAGCCATCTGTTCAATGATGTTATTCTTGGTGCCCTATACTCTCTGAAAAACCACAGACCTACCTTACCTATACTTTCTACAGCATGACTCACTTTCTACTATATATTGTTTGTTGTTGTTGTTGTTGTTTTATTTTATTTATTTTGAGAGAGAGGGAGAGAGATTGACAGAGAGAGAGAGAGAGAGAGAGAGATCTCACATAGCAGGGGTAGAGAGAGGAAGAGAAAGAGAATCCCAAGCAAGGTCCACACTGAAAGCAGAGCCCAGTGCAGGGTTGGAACCCACAAACTGTGAGATCATAACCTGAGCCGAAATCAAGAGTCAGACGCTTAACGGACTGAGCCACCCAGGCACCCCAAACGTATTCTAATTTTTATGGTCATGATATCTTTCCTACAAGGCTTTTATGGATTGTAGATAATAAGTGGTTGATGAATAGATGGATGAATAAATGAATGAATATCAACGATCAACCTTTGAGCTATGTCTAAACTGCTCAGACAACCTTGTGCTTCAGATCTTTGTCAATATTGTGTTGTAAATATGTTTGCTGATGTGCACTGACTTTGGACAATTTTTGACATTATGGTGCTAGAACCCAAGCTTTTCTTGGAGCTCTGGCTTTGTCTCCTTGACTATGAAGCTCTTGTTCCATGGCCTTGAGTATCACTGCTGTTTTCCAAGACCCCAGGCATACCAAATGAACTGAAGTCGCATTTTAGCATTTTAGCACTACAGTGTGAGCTCAGAGAATCTTCTCATTATGCAAATCTTTGGCTTTCCTAACATTTCAAGCTCCTAACTCTCATGCTTGGCACATTGGGTGTGCCTAGTAACTTTTGATTTTCTTCCTTCCTTTCTTATTTTAAACCATTTGAACCATGCTGGAACATATGTTTCAAATAAAAATTTTAAAACTTACATGATTTCCTTAATTCTATCATTTAGCTTATTTTTATTTCTTATATTGTAAGCAGTTAAAGACAGAGAATTTAGAGTCACCTTCAAATTATTCTTTTCAACCTAGGAGTTTCCCTTCTTGAAGTCTGATTTCCAGGTATCCTAAAACTCCATAATTATTAAGCACATGTGACTTTTTAAGATCCAGCAACAATTATGGATCACTCTGCTGTGAAACTTGTAAGGAATCTCAGATATTTAGCACTGAGAGAAAAAACTTCAAAGGCATTCCAAAACAGCTCTCTGTTCTTTTCACATAACATCCAAAAAAGCTATCACCCACTGCTAATGACTGTGCATGCCAGCCAATTTTCATCTACCAGCAAATGTATTCACTTACAGTCCCATTCAACAGAGTCCTAGTTAGTCTAATTTAGTGTGGTTTAATGGCTGAAGTTGAAATGACTTTTTTCCTTAGAGGCTGTTTGCATTACAGAATTGTCATCATCTACTCTGATTCCATTCCATGGCAGGTACAAACATGAATTATGGTGGTAGTGTGGAAAACTACTTTAGAGATCATCTAGGTCAGACCTACATTTTCCTCTGGGGAAACAGAGGCCACAAAACACAATAAAGCAGTGTCCTTTTCCTCTAATCCATAAATCTGAAGTTAGTATATTTTTAAATATACTTTAAAATTTAAAATAAATAACCATCAGAAGTTGATAGATTGTACTACCTACAGGAACATACAACACACACACACACACACACACACACACACACACCCTAGAAATTCTTCAAGATCTTAGGATACTAGGATTGTCAGATTTTATAATAAGCCTGTGAATAAAAGGTATCACTCAGTGATCATATACTCAAATGTGGAAGTGTTCTTGCCAAATATGTAGACTGAGCCAGGAAAAATATGCCACTCCCACAAAAAAAGCAAATGAAAAGATCATCAACTTAGCATTAACACAGACACACAGGCACACACACACATAAAGTGAAACCTCAATGAAAAATGCATTCAATACCATTAATAATGAAGAGAATGGAAAGAAAAAAAAAAACACCTCCTTCCCCAGGCACCTGAGTATCAGTAAGTTGAGTGTCTGACTTTTAATTTCAGCTTAAGTCAGAATCTGGTTCATGAGTTCGAGCCCCGATGTTGGGCTCTGCGCTGACATCCCAGAACCTGCTTGGGATTCTCTCTCTTTTCCTCTCTCTCCGCCCCTCCTCTGCTTTCATGCATGCATTCTCTCTCTCGCTCGCTCGCTCACTCTCAAAATAAATAGTTAAAAAAAGACACCTCCTTTCCTTCATTACCTCTACTCCTTCAGCAGAGGAGGGTCTCTAAGGTTTAAATATTGTCAACACCAATTCAAATTGTAAAAAGAAAGTGTATCTGTCCCATTTTTATCCCTTCCACATTTGTTTTCCACATTCACTTAGGGGAACTCAACACTCACTGTTTGAAATTTTCATTTTGCTTTATTACTAAGCAAAATTATAAAGCACAAATATTCATAAAATCTAATGTGAAAAAGACCTGGATTTGAATACTGGTTTTGCCATTTATAAGATATTTGGTCTTGGATAATTTTATCTCTATGCCTCAGTTTCCATTTGTATAAAATAGACTTAATAATAATAACTCCTTTATAGGATTGCCCTAATAAATGGAATCACAGTAGATATTGACAACTCTATAGTATATATAGCATGTACATTTTTAAAAAATGTTTACACTTCAGTCATTAAATCACACTAAAGTAATCCAATATAGATAATCCATGTAACCCATTTATAATACTAACTCTCAAATGAAACATGTTAACTAAAGTTATTTTTACCTCATAGGGTTGTTATCAAGATTAAATAAGATAAAATAAATATATAAATTTTTGAGCGCAGTACCTGACACATAGCAACACCTCAATAAATACCGGCTTTTTCACTATCATCCTTGTTACTATCATTGGCATTACCTTTAAATACTCCTATTGCCAATTGCCTTCTCTTTTTCTTTTATGCATCAAAAGAAATAAAAGCATTCTCAAGCAAACATCATATCTTCAAAAGACCATGGCACTCACAAAAATTTGGTAACCAGAGAAAATGATGAAATGGACAAAGGAAAAAAATAGAAGAAATGGGGACATAAAGTGCCAAATCAAGTCAGAAAATTTCCAGTTGGAGAAACAAACTAGGAAAACTAATTTGTGGAAACCTAGTGAATTTCAGGACTGGCCAGTTTATGACCCACCTCAGTTCATGTGCCTCTGTTAACCTAGGGGTCAAAGACAGAGCATTTACCCACACAAGTGAATTTATTGGTTCATGGCAGGAAACACTTACCAATAACATCAAGTTAGCTCTCAAAAAATTATTTTAATAAAATAAATAACGTTACTAGGGAAATGAAAATCCCCTGCAGTTTAATTAAATCATGAACTGGTTAGATCAATTCAGCCTCATTCCTTTTAATGCTATTGTTTTGTTTTTCAAATTTCCAAGGAGCCATGCTCTGGAAATTAAAATTTATTCATCAGAGAGATGTTACATTAATATTACAGTATGTGAACTGATAGCTTTTCATTATGCATAAAAAATACCACAAAAAAATAAAAATTGCTTACATTTTTAAAAAGTTTTGTATCTTAACTATAAAAGAGGGAAACATACCTGCAGCTGGCACTGTTTCATGTACCAGTTTCTGAAAACAATAGAGAATGTCAAAAGTATATGAATTACCATATGAGTGCTTTTGCTCCGACAAATTTAATTTACAGATAACTTATGCCTGTATTCTGTAATTCCCATTGAAGTTAATAAAAGTTGGGTCCCTAATCACCTTTAAGTGAACTATGTTATAAAAATATGTACTTGAAATATGTTTTTTCTTTATAAAAATTATTTTAAGTATATAGAAATATATTAGCATATATATAGAAACATATATGCAAAGGCATATACACACTCGTCTCAAATATATTTTGGTTATTAACTGGCACCACCAGAGAATAATGTCCCTTACTCAATTGTTTAAATAACTGAGGCTTGATTCTTCAAACCTTTTAAAAATGCTTAACCATTTTTTATAAAAATCATTCTGAAATGTACTGTGTACATCTGACCTTACAAAAGGAATCGCCAATCAGTGGGGATTTTGTTCTTCTTTCAAGCAATGAGCAGGGACTGAGGTCATCTGTCATCATGAACTCAGTGTACAATCTATCCTCTGGTTGCTTAAACTCTTGATGGTACAAAGAACAGGAAAGGAGATGAAGGATAACCTAAGAATGCTCAGAGTTGTGCAGTGCTGCTGTCTCCCCTGCCAGCTCAAAGCTGCCTTTCTTTTTTTACCACATGCAGAATATTTACTCTCTCCTGACCTCTCATTGCTTTATCTTCCTTACTACTTCTCCTCTGTACTGCTTTCCTTCATGTACTTCTCCTTTCTCTCATTCAACACTCAGTGCCAACTGTGAGCTAGAACCTCTGCTGGGCACTAATCACATAGCAGTAAAAAAGACAAACACATTCAGATTACAAAGATTAAATTCCTGCCTCTTTTGCATACGTTTTTGGGGCTTTCTTAAAAAAAATTATTCTCCAGTATGACTTCTAGCAACTATGATTCTAAAAATGTAATTGCTTTTATTTGATAATGTATTTATGATTTGTGTTGGGCAATGTAAAATTTGGTCTCCATTAGGTTCAAGTCAAAATTCTCATACGTTTCTCTATTGATAAAGGAAACACTCAACTATAAAGCACCATTATTATCAAACAAACACAACCTAGGAATACATGATTTTGAGATACTCCTTTTTTGAAAAACAGTATTTATAGCAAATAGCTAGCATGAAAACTTTAGGAGGATGCTGTTAATCATCTTGAAATAATGTAGAATAATATTGATACAATGGGAAAATAACAGACAAGATCATAAATCAAGTCTGAAAAGCCCTCCTTGAATCAAAGACTTTGGACCTAATCCCCAGAGACAAGCTTCCCAAGAAAGGCTTTCAAAAGTTAAAAATCGGAATATTTTTATTCACTCATGTAGTCAACCAAATTTTACTCAATGCGTATGCTGAATATTATACAATAGGTGTAAGATTAGAATTGTTAAGAGTAAAGAAGCAGTATAAAAGAACAGAATGATGGGGTGGTATTTTATAGCTGGTACTAATCTAATCTTCACAATGGCACTCTGAAGCAAACAAAGAGAGTTCATTTGAGTCTTACATTAAAATGAGAAAACTAAGGGTCAGAGAGAATAACAGTAAGTAGCAGATCTAGGACTAAGTCTTAGAATTCCCAACTCAGTTTTGTACTCATTTTATTTTCCCATCCAACTCTGATCTGAAGAAATTATGTCTGTTTGAAGAACTTTTCTTAACAAAGCAAAATGTGGGGGAACCCAGAACTGAAGTATAGGCAACTGGTTTTTTAAAACACTAAAAAGCAAAACAACATCATAAATTTGTACTAATTAAAATGATGCTAAGTGCTCTCACTGCACAAACAACCGTGCCAGCCCACTTTTATATTTATTAATGTTAATGGTCCAAATTCTGTGCTACCGCATTCTAATGATCACTCTTTAAGCATAATATCCTCCCTCTTTTTCCATTTTTCTACAACCCAGTAAAAAAAAAAACCACTTTACATAAACATAAATATATTTGTAATGTGTTTCCTGAATTCATGAAATCTTTTGTTTTTAATACATTTGGTTTAGATGGCTCTATAGTGCAATGGATAGTGCATTGCACTTCTAATACATTTGGTTTTTCACAATTTTCATCCATCCCTAAAATGAACAATACATATACCAAAAATTTGCTATTATTTTCCTCAGCTTTATTGAAGTGTGGTTGACAAATACAATTGTAAGATATTTAAAATTTATAATGTAACAATTTGATATATGTATATATTATGAAAGCATTCCTTCCATTAGGTCAGTTAACACATCCATCACTTCACATATTTACCTTTGTGAGGAGCACATGTGAAAATATATGAGTTCTTCTGTCTTAGAAAGTTTCAATTATAATATATAGTGTTATCCACTATAGTTACCATGTTATACATTAGATCCTCAGAACTTACTCACTGTATAACTGAAAATTTATATCCTTTTACCAACCTCTCCCTATTTTTCCCTCCCTCCCCAACCCCACAAGTTCTAGAAACCATGTTTCTAGTCTATTTCTAAACGTTTGATTTTTTAAAAATTCTACATGTAAGTGATACCAAGCAGTATTTGCCTTTTGTTGTCTGGCTTATTTTACTTATATTTGCTATTAAATTAACCCCACCAGACATCTACAGGTTCTCTATGTAAATTCTCAATATATATATAGTCAATTAAAGTTTGATAGAACAAAGTCAAGGACAGAAGTCCTAATACAATATTAAATCTTCAACATCTTAAGAAAAGAGTTCAGATCTCCTCTGTAATCTAAGTTCTCAGGAGAGGAAATGTAATAATCGTCCCCCTTGAAAAGGCTCTCCTCAGTGCACATTGGATGGAAAGTAGACCATGAGAATTTCCTTCAGTACTGAAGGCATGTTTTAAAGTTCTCTTCCTTTCCTCTTCTACCAAATCACATTTTATGTTTTGTCTTGTTTTTCTTTTTTTAATGCTTATTTATTTTTGAGAGAGAGAGAGCATGAGCAGGGGAGGGGCCAAGCGAGAGGGGGAAAGAAGATCCGAAGCAGGCTCTGTGCTTACAGGAGTGAGCCCAATGTGGGGCTCAAACTCAAGAACCATGAGACCATGACCTCAGCCAAAGTTGGATGCTCAACCTTCTGAGCCACCCAGGTGCCCCTTGTGTTTTGTTCTGAATTGCCTGTGTTTGTACCTGTCAGGTCAAACTTGGTCAGAAAAGGAATTTACTGGAAAGATACTAGGTTAACTGGAATTACCCTACAACTCATCTCTAATTACCCAATATATTATCAATGACCCCAAATTTTGATCATGGTCAAGAACATCTATTTGGCTCATCCTGGGCCCCTAAAGGAATGACAGCTTTTATGGGGAAAGATGGGGGAATGTGTGGCCACCTTTGGCTTCCATAAGGATATACAACTCTTTCACCAACATTCTATGGGAAATTCTACAAAAGGAGTTGAAATTGAGCAGAAAAATAAAAACTTTTTAGATTCTAGCAAATATCTACTATAGCAGATATTTTTTTTTCTCAAAACTCTTAGCTTCTAGAAAACAATCACCTTCCCCATTAGGCTTAGGAGCATATCTGGCCCAAAAAGGGCTCAATAAATATTTGGTCTAAGCATACTACTCAACTGTAAACTCTCTAAGATCAAATTATTTCTTACCTCATTCTCCATTTATAGACACCTGCCAAGTCATCTTTTGTTCCTCCATCTCCTTTCATGCTTATTATTTAGTTGGTGACCACTTCCATTGATACTATCTTCCTTTAACATTTTTCCTGCTCATTCCAATCCATCTTCCATCCTACCATTAATGATCTTCCAAAAAATATAAATCTACCTAAAATTCATCATAAATAGCTACTGGCTACTATATAAAGAATGTCTTTGTCAAAAACCCAGGAGGATATCTCACACCTTGATGTTTTAACTCACAGCTCTTCCTTCCCACAATCCCAACAGCCTCTTTGTGACAGGTGCATATTCATCTCCTGAGACAGTTTAAGCCTCACTTTCTCAATGTCACTTTCTTGTTCCCATCCAGTCCCACCTTCCATTCAAGAATTCTGATCTCAGAATTTTGAAACCTGTAGTTGTCAATTAGCTAAAAATATTGGTTAAAGAATTAAAACATTAAACAATGATTAACAACTTTTGAATTTAACTTAAAGCTTATGAAAATGCATTCATTGGCCAACCATTTGATGTAGGAACAAAGCTCTTTCTTTGCATAGGAATATGCTGATTGGAGGAGATTCAACTCACCTTTCTAAGTATAAACCACACCCAAAATGCCTCTCTGTGATTTCCAGTTTTAGTTTCTTTAAAGTGAAATGAGAATTTAAGACTTCTACAAAGCAAACGAGTCTAAAAATCATACTAGTTTTGTTTAGCTTTTTTTCCAAACTCATGCTCTTGTCTTCTTCACTTTACATTGGATACCTTTTTATATGACTTATGTTTCATAAGGCTTTTCAAAATATTAAACTTAGTTTTTATATACACAGTTTTATATGTATAGTTTTTATATATACAATAATGCTGGAAGCCAGTTTCTGGACTCACAAAGCTGAGAAAATTCTCCTTGTGAGGTAAGGTGGGTTTTGCAAGGCTCCCGCTGTCAGATGGCGACCATCTCTACCTTTCTGCCATTTCTGTTTGTCTATCACTCCACCATGTCTGCTTGAGCACTGACCCCCACGACACATTGCCAACTGCTATCGAGCGACTTGCCTTCTTATGCTATTCCTAAATTGTACCTTATGAAGGAGACTATAGGAATTTCTTCTTTTGTGTTTATGGGAGCAAATATTACATTTCCTGAGAAACCTGTTTTTCTTCCCCCTCAAGAAAACAGTCTATTGAACCCTGCTCACAAAGAACTAACCTTTGCTTTTACTATGCTAAAAACATTGCCTTGTATTTGAATGCTGAGGATACCTTCCTTCCTCATATGATAAGCATCTAAATGACCTACAATCAATCACTATTGATAAAGATTATGCATGAGTCTTCTACCAAACTATGTTCTGGGAAATTTTTACATACCAATGAATTTGTCAATCTGGAATCATTGTCTAAGGCAATTGCCACTCTTGTTTTGTACCCCATACATTTTTTCAATAAAAAAGGCTGACTCTCCTGTCTGTGCAGAGATGCCTGCTTGCAGTGCAGAGATGCCTGACTGGAGAGCAGAGATGCCTGCCTGCTGACCTGAAAGAACCTCGTGGCTCTCTCATTTCCTTCCCCTTTCGCCGATTCTCAACATTTTCATGCCGACACCGTTCATCCTGCAGGGGAACCCTGGACCTGCTGGAGCTGGACTCCGGCACAATAACTTTCTTTCTAAATGAATTTTATTCATTTATTTAATATTGAATTAATGTGTATAATCACTATATAAAGTACAACTGGCTTAAACAAGTTTAGGAAGAATCATAACAGATTCTTGGCAAGCATACTGTTCAACTGGTGTGAATAGAGAGCACCATAGGTATCAGAGATTAGCCTATTAGCTATGAGGGCTCCATGGGCCACAGACACCTTGTGTGTTACAAGTAACAAAACTGAGCTCAACTGACTTAAAGAAAAACAAGAAATGTGTAGACCCATAAAATGAAGATTCAGTGCTAGTGCTTCCTTCAGTTTTGATTGGATCCAGTTTGAAACAATGTCATCAAGATTTGGTTTCTCTGTGTGTCTCAGCTATGCTTTCCCCTGTAAGCGAGTTTTATCCTCATGGTGGATCTCTTTTTGCTAGCAAAAAGGCTGCATGACTCTGACTATTGTGTCTTCACGTTCCCACATTTACTAGAAGGAAGACCCCAGCTAGTTTTTCTTAGAAGCTCCAAAAATAGTCTCTTGTATCTTATAGTTTTGACTAGGTCACATGTACAGCTATGAATTAGTCCCATGACTGGAAAGGTAAATAGACTGTTTATCAAATTAAGCCAAATAGGGGCTCCTCTCACCCCACTGTCTGTCCAGTGTTGAGATTAAGATCAATTCCATCAACCAATGATAATGAGGAAGGGCTAACTTTCAAAAGGAATTTGGGTCTGTTATTAAAAGAAAGAGACTGGATTCTGATTGGCAACCTTAAATCGAAAACCTTAGGGTTTAGCATTCTATTAAGTTTAGGGTTGATAATGGAGAATGACAGTTGACAGGAACTGCCCTCAGCTAGACTTAAACTAAACAATCTGTGCATGAGGAAGAGAAAGAGGGGGAGCAGGACATGGCTCCTGCCTTTTAGCATGAAGTACTTCTATGCAATTTTCCTAGACACTGCTTAGTCAGATTGCCAGTATGTTCACCTTTGCGAGGAGGAGGGAAAAGAGATAGGCAGGGAGCTGCGGGGCAGTAGTGGAGTGGAGAGTAGGACAAACACTTCCTTCCCCAGCACAGAATTCTTGGTTTATATTTCTCTGGTTTTTTTTTTTTCTAATTAAAAATTAAAATACCAACCCTTTGAAATATTTTTTATTTGTTGAAATTTTAAAGTAGAAAGAACAACAGATTATGGGGAGGTTTTAATGATTTTTTTGGAGCAATTTAAAATTCAATTTTATTTATTTTATTTTTTTCCAGAGTTTTGTCCTTTTTTTGGAGTTTACAATTTCATTGATCTTTTGGCCCTGAAAGAAAAAAAAAACACAAATAAAAAAAACCAGCCTTGGCAGTGAGAAGTGGCAACTGTCCCCCAGGGATTGAAGCCAAGCACAGAATGGCAGGCAAGTGAGGGGTCCAAGCCTGGCCAAGGCTGCCCGGAGAGCAGACTGTCCAAGCTCCTCAAGCAGGGACAGCACCCTGGCAGCTCAAAGTCAATACATGTAGATTTGTGGGCATGGGGGTGGTGGAATCTAAGCCACTTGGTCCCACAAACAAACCTCTCTCAAGCTTGGTCAGCTTTCACTTTTGAGAAACTGGGTTCATCTGACAAGACGGTATGGGTGAGTGGACTCAGGTGCTAATGGCATGAGGCTGATGAATACTTACCCCTGGCATCAGGGCATAAAAGGGACAGCTAGAGGCTAGAGCCCAGCTGATTGGACATTAACTCCATTGCAATGACTGGCATCTCCTGTTCTTGGCACAAGGCTGGGCCACTTAAATGCTCAGGGCTCTAAGAATAATCAACTTCCAGTCCTCTCTTAGGTCACTGTGGCCTCAGCCCAGGTCTGCACTATTTTATGACTGTGACACAAGACTCCCAGCCCTCTTCGGGACAGTGCTGCATCAGGCAAGGGAGAATCTTTTTCCTAGGAGGGGCAGGAAAAGAGGAGAAATCCACATGCCTCTCCCACTCTAAGGAGCCAGGAAAGGTTCCTGGTACACTCCACTCTCTACAGATGGGCTGGGTCATAGCATCTGAAAAGCTGTCATGGTGAGGAAGTCTTTGAAGCTGTGCCAAATGTTGCTGTACACAGCTACATCCTTCTTCCAGAAAGCCTTGGTCAGCACCTAGAGATTGGTGTCCACCTGGGTGAAGCGGTCTAGCTGCATGGCAGTGTTGTCAGAGAATGTGTAATAGCAGGAGACCAGAGGTTGGGTGAAGTAGGGGCTCAGGTTGTAGCCCATTTGGGACAGTTACTCTGTGTAACTAATGGAGCCTAAGTGGTCCCAGTCATACTGCTGGGAGAAGTTCTTCCACTGCTGGATGAACTTTCACAGGGCCGAGAAACCACAGACATTGATGTAGCCTGACTTCATCTTGTCAAACATGTTTATCATCATGAGGCAGGTCTTGTCATTGAACAAGAACCAGTTGGAGTTGATCAGAGCCTGATTCAGCTCCCTGATGGAGATATAGCCACTGTGATGGGAGTCCACTGACTGGAACTAGCAGCAAGCCTCAGGATCCATATTGGGACGAACACCACCTGGTAGACCTCCCTGTCCATAAGGCCCAGGATGCTGGGCACCATAGGAATTTGGAGGTGGCTGACCGTAGGGGTCATAGGGGTCCCATCACTATATAGTCCTCTGGGAGTTTCAGAGGGGAGTACCCCAGGGTTGGGGTAGCTGTAGGGTCCTCCACCAGCTGGTGGTCCATAAGGCCCCTTGGGGACAGGACCCCCCCATAACTGCCACCAGGGGGTACCCCATTGCCATACTACTCTCCACTATTGGTGAGAGGCATCCAGGGTAGTAGCTACCTAGAGGGGCTCTGGGCGCTTGTCTTCCAGCTCCTGGGCAGCCCTGCCTGGGTGGGTAGTAGGCCATGATGACTCTAAAATTCAATTTTAAATTCAAATAAATTTTAGAAGAAGGCATAGAGATATATCATATATTCCCTGCACCTACACATTCACAACTTACTCCATTATTAACATCCCCCACCAGAGTGGGTCATTTTGTTACAATTAATGAACCATAGTTTACATTAGGGTTCACTCTTGGTGTTTTCCATTCTATGAGTTTGGACAAATGTATAATGTGTATCCATCATTATAGTCTCAGACAATATTTTCACTGTCCTGAAAATCCTCTGTTTTCTGCCTATTCATCCCTCCCTCTCTCTCAACCCCTAGCAACCACTGATCTTTTTACTATTTTCATTGTTCTACCTTTCCTAGAATGTCATATAGTTGGAATCATATAGTACATAGCCTTTCAGATGGGTTTCTTTCATTTAGTAAAATGCCTGTAAGATTTCTCCATGTCTCTTCATTACTTGATAGCTCATATCTTTTTAGGGATGAATAATTTTCCATTGTCTGGATGTACCAGAAGGATTGTTCCACAATATAATATTTATGAGCTTCGAATCAGTTATTAAATACACATTTCCTGTAACTAATTTTCTGCATCTTACTAATATTATAACCCAAAGTCTAAGAATCTCAATATATCTAAAAATATTCATTAAAAAACAAATAATTATGAAACTAATCTATATCTCATCCCCATGAATCCTATAGCACACACACACACACATACATACACACACAATACTAAGCATACTTTATCCTTTAGATATAAGAAGCAAATCCACTCTGATTTAATTGCTTTATATGAAAGAAGAGAATATTTATGTTGCATTGTATTCAATGAGAAAAGAAGCCACCTGCTGGCATTTTGATAGCCTCAAATAACACTGGTTACCATAAGAAAAGGGTTGTAGAAGACATACTTTTATTTTCTTCTGGGAAGGAGAAGCAGGAACAATTCAAGAATCTTCCTACTCACATACTGCTCTATATAAGGAAGAAAAAGTACACTATACAAAGCAAAAATTTTGTTTTGTTACTATTAAAGAATATGTAAAAGATAATGCCCTAGTCCCTACAGAGTTCAAATAATATGCAAAATATGAACAATTTATTAAAAATTCATAGTTAATTTTCAAAATCACAGACAAGCACAAGCTCAAGAAAAGCATAAGCATGAAATCATACTCAAGATTCACTGAGGACTGCCAAGGAGCACTTCAGACAGCCCATGGTAACTGAGCTATCTCCTGGCAAGGAAACCTCTGGTAAGGACACCAAGCCTGTGATGACGGGGAAAGATCGGCTTCTATGCCAGCCCAACCTCTAACTTTATCTGTTTGACACATGAGCAGGAGCTCAGAGCCATGGTGATGGCTGGGCTGGCTCCATCAAAGCTCTCTTCTCCATCCTGATCTGTCTACCTGCACCACACAACATGAATAATCCAGAACTTCCAAGACTTTTTATGTTTTCTTTAGGCTGGTGGGATCACAGAAACTAGAAGAATTTCCCACTTCTTTGAACTTTGAGTAGTCATTCCAAAACTAAAGTTATAAAAATAAATTTTATATTTGATTTTATAGAGAAAGGCTCTCATGTTAGAAAGGCACTGTCAGAGGAGAACTTAACATTTTCTTTTTTAAAGAGATTTAAAAGGAAAAAAATGGAAGAAGATGAACCTCTACCTGGAGCAATTTATGAACAGTTCTACCTATGACTGAAGATTGTATTCGAAAACTTACAGGGGTTTCTTTGAACAGAAAGAATCTAAGAAATTCTGGAAAGAAAGAGTGTTGGGAGTAGGGAGAGAGTTGTGACAAGTCATTTAGTTATTGTGAAGCCACTTAAGCTTGTAAATCCATTAAAAACTTTTGGATGCTTTGTGAGAGTGCTCAACTTCCCTTTTAATTAAATAGCAAAGATGCTTATAAAAGTGAGTACTCTTATTTTCCACTGCTATGACTTCCTTCTAGTCATAGTCAGTTATTAAAGAAACAACAAATTTCCACTCAGTTCAAATGATGCATGATGTTCAGAACAATGAGGTAGTGTATGAAGCAAAAGGAGCCAATTATTTTTAAAGCCAAATGTCAGAAAAGTTTAGTGATAAAGAAACGCCATATTCAGAATCACTCTTCACATTCAGAGTATAACAAGTTTTTACTTGTAAAAATGATACTTAAAAGGAAAATGATGTAAAGACCAAACTGTATTGTTACCTCCAAAAATATCAAGCTCTTCTCCACTTTTCAACTTTGTTATTGTCTTTTGAGTCTGTCATACAAGTAGAAGAAGTGTCAAGAACTGAAATGGCATCCTGGATGTAAAGGAAAAGCTATTTCCCTTCATATCCTAGCCTTTTATAAAAGGGTAATTTATTTTGTGGAAGCTATAAAGCTAAGTCCATTCTCCTGCACCCGATTTTGTGAACCAGTTCAATGCTAATTCTTCAACACCCCAAGCAATAACTCTCAGTAGGGCCTTTTTTGGCCACCCTATGTAAAGCAGACTCACCAGCTTATTTCCTTCTCCACAGGAATTCCCTATTCCATTTTTCATTTCCTTCAAATCACTTACCATTTTATGGAATTATCCTGGCTATTTATTTGCTAACTTTTTAGTACTGGTCTTCACCAGCCAGAAAGAAAGAACCATTTTACATGAACCCTTCTTACTTCTTCACTAGTGCATTTCTCCTGCTAAGCACAATCACTGATACACGGCGAGCATTCAAAAAAATGTGTTGACTGGGGGCACCTGGGTGGCTCAGTTGGTTGAGCGTCCGGCTTCGGCTCAGGTCATGATCTCACGGTTCGTGGGTTCGAGCCCTGTGTCGGGCTCTGTGCTGACAGCTAGCTCAGAGCCTGGGGCCTGTCTTCGAATTCTGTGTCTCCCTCTCTCTCTGACCCTCCCCTGCTCATGCTCTCTCTTTCTCAAAAATTAAAAAAAAAATTTTTTTAAAAGAAAAAAAATGTGTTGACTGAATGTTTAATGAAAGAGTGAGACTAAAAGACTACTAAACAAAAGTAGTATATGTGCGTACTTTTTTCTGCCTCTTATTTTTGTTACTGTTTTCTTAGAGAATTATCTTGGGTTGCTTAATTTGGCATGACCTAATTTTCTTTATTTGAATTAATTTAAGAAAATGATAAAGAATAAATGGTGATAGCTAGAGAACCAGATAATGCCTTTGGTTCATAAAGATTTCACTAATAATAATTTAACAGGAATTTGGCCTCATCAAATATTTCAAATTTAGCCTAAAGTTTATTCATAAATCATAGTAGAGTGACTAGTTGTCATTTAGCTAAAAATACTGTAAATGTACATTATCTAAGAATGCTTACACCTTTCCTTTCCAAATATACATGCTATAGAATTGGAATTTGAGTAACTAAAGTGTTGATTAAAAAATTTAAAGCAGTGTCTCAAAAACTTTTAATCCTTATATGATACATCGAGAAGTTGGGTTAATTTGTAACAAATCACAGGAATTACAAGTATTTTTTTAGGTTGAAAAATAGATCCTTTTCAGTTCAGAAAGCATTTCCTTCATTCTATTTTTTGTCAGTATAATGTTTGGGAATAGCATCACTTAAACTACTTCATGAACGTTAACCTTAAAACCTATTTTAAGTAATTAAAAATATTTTTTATCCTCATTAAACACAAATACATATATTCTGGCTTCATGTTTACTGAATGGTGTCATGCAACAGACAAACACAAAAGCTATTCCTAACTATTCCCCAAATAAAGATTATTACATCCTTTGTAAAAAATAAATTTGTAGAATCAAAATATTTTTCAATGGCCCTAATAAAATTTTGGCATATGCATTTTGGTAGTAAGATCATATTCATTCATTAAATAAATGGTTCACTTTTGTGTCTCTAGTGTCTAGAACAATGCTGAGAAAAAAGTGATGGTAAAAATAGTATGCATGAATAAAGTAACATAAATATCTATTGTACTGAACATAATATGATTAGGTTTACGGTTATGTAGAGTAAAAATTTTAAGTTGTTGCCAAAACCTTATTTCTTTTGTATCCTGCCAATTCTTTCTTCCCATGGTCTTAAAATGTGTTGTCACTGTTTTCTTCATAGTATCTTTAAATCAGTATCTTTCTGTTTGTCCCACAACCTCTGACCTGACCTGTCTCCTCAGGGACACCTCAGCCTCTTAGTTTTTATATCTGTCACAATTTCATCTTCCTCCCTTCCATTTAAAGATATCAGGTTTATCTTCTTTAGACCATATTGTCTTCTCAAGAGTTATCCTTCTAGGAACCTAAAAGGCTCCCTATTTCTTTCCATATAAAATCCAAATCCTTGAGACTAAGATAGAAAAATTCTAGGTTACAGTTCTTATTCCCATTCTCTCCTAAGTACAGTGTTTGTTTGGCATTGATGAATTCATGACACTTCTGTGGATCTCAGTTCTCATAGAGAACTGAGAGAAATTAAGGAGCAGGTCAGTCCTACAATAGTGAAAGCACAGAAGTGGAAATCTACCAGGTGTGTTGACAAAATAATCAGTGAACCATCTTGATTGATGTGAGAAGTGAGGATGAAAATATAACAAAATGGGAAGTTGGAAACTTGAAAAAATGAGAACGAAGAAGACAAAATATTAGAGAGTTATGCACTTTGTTTTATCAAAGAGTAGGAAGTCACTGAATATTTTTGGCGAAGAGTTAAGTGTTACTCATATTCATCACTCAATTTTCAGAAAGGGGCTCTTGAATAAAATATCCAAAAAGTACACATAATTAGATCATGGTACAGGAGGTAAAATGTTTGGTTAGAGTTGTAAACCAACTCAATTTATGAGTTGTAAATCAATCAATTAATTTTTAAATTTACTTTTGGTATGTAAATCAATTTATGTACTGTGATTAATTTATTATTTATTTAGAATAGTAAATCTAACTTCTTTTTTTGACATACATGTGATTGACTTTATTGTAAAGAAAGGTAAAAGAAAACAGAATTGGAGAGAAAAAAAAAGGTGAAGATTCAACTGGATAAGCCACTGAGCCTCCTGTGCACAGGTCACAGCAGCTCTGCCATGGATCCATCAAATTTTTTAGAACCAAGAAACTGATCTTGCCATTCTTTTCCATGTTATAGGTCCTCCAGAAGGTTTTATAGCTTTCCCTCTGTCATAAATCCAAGTACTATTATTCCTCCTAACAAGTTCCTTCTTTCTACTCATGTGAATCTTTATTCTTGAATTACCACGAGCAGAAAGAAGGATATCCATGCCACCAGCAGGGCATACATATAGTTTTGGTGAATAGAACCTTTAAAGAAACTGACTCTTTGCTGGCCAGAAGGGACCAAATAAGAGTTCTCAGGGTTTGTCTATTGAGTCATTAGGCTCACCAGGCTAAAAGGACTGCTAGAGATTAAACTGTGTACATACCTCACATCTTGGGAGGGAAAGGTGGAGAAAAAGAAAACGAGGAAGGAAAAGTGGAGGGTGGAGGGAGGATAGAAAGAAAATTACCAGTATCAAAAAAGAGAGAGAGGATCTACTACAAATTCTACAAACATTAAAAGGATAATTGGGGAATGGCACAATAATAACAGGGATACTATGAACAACTTTGTACCTGTAAATTTGGCAACCTACGTGAAAAAGGGAAAAACCTAAAAAATTTAATTGCATAACCTATATTAATCAAATAAATTGAATTTGTAAAGAAAAACCTCCCCCAGAAGATAACTCTGGACCCAGATGACTTTAATGGTGAATTCTATCAAACATTTCAGGACAAAATAGTAGCTACCATCCAAAAACTATTTCAGAGAAGAAACTTACCAATTTATTTTACTAAGCCAAAATTACCTTGATTTCAAAACCAGGCAAAGAATACAAGAAAAGAGTCGACCAATATCACTCGTGAACATAGACAAAAAATTCTTTTTATATATTATCAAATCAAATTGAGCATTATGTAAAAAAGATAATATATAATGACCAAGAGATGTTTATACCAGGAATACAAGGTTGATTTAATATCTGAAAATCAATCAACATAATTCACCATATTAATTTAATAAAGGGAAAGAAGCATATAATTATTTTAGTAGGTACAGTGAAAGCATTTGACAAAATTGACCACCATTTCATGATTAAAAACTCCCAGAAAACTGCAACTAAAAAGTACTGTTCTTAACCCAATTAAGAGGTCCTATGAAAAACCAGCTAACATCAAACTCAGTAATAAAAGGCTCAATGCTTCCTAGATAACATCAGGAAAAAGAATCTGTGCTGTCACTATTTCTACTTAACACTGTACTTTAAACCCAAAACAATAAGGTAAGAAAACAATAAAAAGTATACAGAATGGACAAAAGGTAAAAATGTTTTTATTATAAACAATATGATAGTGTATGTAGAAAATCTCAAGGAATCCATAAGAAGGCTATGAAAACTAATAAGTGAATTCAGGAAGGTTGCAATTACTGAGATCATATTAAAACATTAACTGTTTTCAATTTTTTAGGAATAAAAAATATGAAATGAAATTTAGAAAAACTGCATTCACAAAAGCACAAAAAATATATGGGAAAAATTTTTAATGAAAAGAGTTGTAAGATTTTATACTGAAAATTACAAAACACTGCTGAAAGAAACTAAACTAGACCTAAGTAAACGGAGAGATACACCATTCCTCTCCAAACTATTAAGATGCCAGTCTTCTCCAAATTGATCTCTAGATTCAATGCAGTCCTAATCATAAATCTAACTGGGACTTTTAAAGCAAATTAACCATATATATTTAACATCGAAGCACAAACTGTAAAAGAAAATAATTGGCAAAATAGATTTCATTAAGATCAAAAGTTTCTGCTCTTTAAAAGTCAGTTCTGAATTTAAAAATTTAGTAATAGTAATAAAATCAAAGTTAGACAAAATATTTAAACCGGCACTTCACAAAAAAAATATGGATGGCTAACACGAAAAGATTCTGAAAGATCACTAGTCATTAGGAATGTGCAAATTAAAGCCCCAATGATTCTACTACATACCCACCAGAATGGTTGAAATTAAAAAGATTGAAAATAACAAATGTTGCAAAAATATGAAGCAAGTGGAACTCTCATATATTGATGCTGGAAATAAAAAATAATACAGCCACTTTGGAAAGCTGTATGTCAGTATCTTATGAAGTTGAACAAATATTAACCATGTGACCTAGTAATTTCACTACTAAGAAAAATAAAGACATGTGTTCACATAAAACCTATATATAAATGTCATAGAAGCATTATTCATAATAGTTAAAATGTGGAAATAATCTAAATCATAAGAAAAGTTTATTGTATCCATATCATGATATACTACTACACACCAATGAAAAAGAATCAAATATGAATACACACAACAACATGTATGAATTTTAAAAACATTTGCTAAGTAAAAGAAGTCAAACCAGGAGACATGTACTGAATAATTCCATTTATATAAGGTTATAGAAAAGGCAAAACTCTAAGGACAGAAAGCAGATCTGATTTTACCTGTGGCCAGAGGTGGAGAAAGAACAGGACTGCTGGCTCTGTTCAAGTATCACAAGACACAAGTAAAACAAGGAAAATTTTTAAGGTGAGAGAATCATTATGCATCTTGATGTCATTTCATAATTGAAGACAATAACGAAACTTCAACAAACCACACACTTAAAATTAATGAATTTTATCAAAGGTAAAAAAAAAAAGAGAGAGAGAGAGAGAGTGAGGGGAAAAAATCTATACTAAGGCTAACATCACAATACTGTGTCATAGGTCCAAATCATGGCCTCTCTTCTCCACAAGGAAGTGCCATTTATACATATAAGGAATAAAAATGTAGTTACCTCCCTCCATTCTCTACACAATTTAAACAGGTTAGCCAAGACCCTTCACTGACCTCACCCACTTACACCTTTTTCCCCCACAGATTCTGAATCTGTGGACTGTGTCATGGTAATCAATTTCTCAATATGAAATTTTCAATGTTTAGGTGACTCAATTCTCCAAAGTATTAACTGAACAGTTACTCTCTGTCAGGGGTTATTATAGGAATAGCTATTTAACAATTAACAAGAAGATAGTCATTCTTCTTAGGAACTTAAGAGTTTAGCAAGAGAGAAAAATCAGAAATTTAAATAAAGACGTGATAAGTGTGGTGATCTTGTTAAATACACAGTGCTGTAGAAGTAACAATGGAGGTGCTCCTAACCCAGGCTTGCAGTCCAGGAAGCCTTCAGAGAGTGGAGTCATGTTAAGTGAAACCTTGACGATGAGGAGTTGGCTTGGGGAAGGGAGCATGGCTGCAAGAGACAGTACACACTGTCCATAGAGCTCCCAGTAGGAAATGTAAATGGATATATTCACAGACTGAAGAGAGTGTCTATTGTGTTATAAAACACTTAAAATAAAAAGTTTTGTACATGGCACATTAAGCACAACCCAGAGGGAGACGACATTTGACTTCACATTTTTACAGAGATACTATGACTATTTTGATATAGCGATTTGTTTTTCATGAATTACTTTGTCTGATTTCTAAGTGATTTTTGTTCTTGAGTGCTGCATGTAGGTGGAATAACATTTCAGTTAAAATTATATACACTTATCTAAAAAACAGAAGGTAGGCAAATGACAATCTTCACAATTTAGTGAACTAAATCTTCTAAGTAGTTCCATGGAAATCAACTTGCTTTACAGACCAATACATTTAGATTCAGAGCAAAAATATTCTCTAAAATCACCAGCTATAATCCATAATTACATGTTTTATTAAAATTTATAAAAATTACAATGAAGATATACATTTCAATAGTTATTCATTGAATAAAGGAAATAACATGCCCCAAGAGTAAAACATGTCAAGCAGATGAAAAAAACATGAGCAAGAAATTTTCCCTATGCCTACAGAAATGACCTCATCTAGTACCACAACCATTAGAAGTCCCCAGGACTCTTTTAATACACAGTACAATTATTGGCTGTTATCAGCCCATATCAGGAAGCCCAATTGAAATAAAACCAAACAAAGCACTCCCTTTAATCTGAATCGTGACTTTTCAAATCTGAGCTAAAATGAGACTAGCCTTTGAGTGTAGGATGGAAACTAAGGTGAAAGTCTCCAAATTTCTCCAAGATATGCCAACCCAATTCTTCATACACATTAAGATGTTATGTACTGCTCACTACTAGGTTGAACTGTACTCTGAGAAAAGAATTTTTTAGGTTGGCATTTGGTTCTTTTTTAAGAACACTTTTTTTGTTGAAATTTTTTTTCAACAGGAAAGAAATTATCACACTTCAGTCTTCCAGCTCTTTAGTGAATATCAATAAGAAAGTCAATGGCTCAGCAATGTGATTGCAAAAAGAGTTTCATGAGACACTCTTCTCAAACTTTCTTATCTTAAAATCTATTTAGGAACTGAGAAAATTTTTTTCATATAAGTGTCCAGATCTATAAGTTTCCTCAATACAAGCAATTGATCAATGGTAGCTATATTGTGGAAAGTGAATAATAACCATACACACACAGACACACACCCACACACATACACACACACATACATATTTGTTTGGGTTTAGGTATTTACTCTCATGAAAATTTTATTCTTTCTCTTTGGTTAGGATAGGCTCTGTTCTGAATGGGGGAAAATGTCTTTGTAAACATTTTTATCAAAATAAGGACCAATAGGAATTCTCTACATAATGTACACAGCAAGGCAACCTATCCAGTTCTCTAAACGACTGGGGAGTAAGTTTACTGCTGGAGCCAAATATTGCCCTAGATGTGGTCGAGCACAGAATCGAATTTTAATTCCATTCATAATTAGCCATGTGATCTTAAGCAAGCTACTTAACTCTCTGAATGTTGGCCTTTTTACTCATAAAATGTGCATATCTCTTTTCAAGGATCTTGTGAAAATTCCATGGGATTATTATGAAGCACAAAGTAGTCGCTTCATTAGGTTAATTCTCTTGGTGACACAAAAAAGATAAATAAAGTTACTGCTTTTCCTCAGCAAGATAGAAAAAGGAAATTATAGAATATGAGAACAATTATGTATACATATACCATAATAAGATTCCTTGGTTTCTTCTTTATTTAAAAAAAAAATGAAAGAGGAGAACCAGGAACACTCAATTACCTAAAGTGATGCTATCATGTCTTATTTACATGAAGACAACATGAAATTTCAAGAGAAAAATAAAAGATAGTTATGTAGACACTGGGTTCAGGCATATAGAAATAAAGACTCTCTTATAAAGGGGAAAATAAATATCTCTGTAATTTCTCCCATGTCGAACTGGAAATGGACAATTTCTGAGAGAGGAATCAGTATACCTGGACATCAATCTGGGGTACTCTTGGAACAGAACTTTTAGATGTAGTTCTTTGTGATTGCCCTAGGATGGCTTTTCCCCAGCTTCGAGCACTTGTCTATAGCTTCTTGAAAAGCAAACTGAAAAGGAAAACTTACAAATGAGGGGCACCTGCCTGGCTCTGTCAGTAGAGCATGAGACTCTTGATCTTGGGATTCTAAGTTCAAACCCCACATTGGGTGTAGAAATTACTTAAAAATAAAACCTTTAAAAAAATAAATCCAAATGAGAAGATAGATCCTTCTCCTACTTCAATAAGTATGACAACAATAGGTTCCAGAAATGGAATGACTTCCACATCAACAATGTCAAAATGAGACCCCAGAAAAAAGACCAAGATCCCAAAAGTGTTGTTTGGGAAAGCAGCAACAAATGCAGATGGAGGCCATCAGGTGACAGAGCATTAATTAGCACCACTGATCAAGGCAAGGCAGGGAAGGAGAAGTGAACTAACAATAAATGAGTCTCCACCTTTCCTCTGCACCCCTTACCCCCAAACAGACCTGATGTTTTATAAAGAGTATGTCACTGAGACTGAATGTATAAACTGAGATGGGATTTGTAATCCAAGCAATTCCAATGGGCTGGAAATTAAGGTCAGACACATTGTTTTATCATTTCCGTTATTACTTTGATATTTTATACAACTAACACTTCCTAGGAAAACTAGAGTTACCTATTTTTTGACTAAACTTATTTTATATCCTTTAGAAAAAAAAATACTGGTTAGTCACTCTTACTTCCATCCTTATACAAGTACCATAAAATGCATTTCAAACACACTAGATCTTTTCCTCAACTCTCTTGTCTTTAATGAAGTTGAGGTATAATTCCATTTTCTTTAACTTACTAAAAGTGTTTTATGAGCTTCCTTAGGCTATATATTTAGAAAAGAGCATTATGAATGGAAGTAGGGCTTTTTTTTAATCCTTAAATGTTTGCTTCCTAAAATGTTATACAATAATATTTAACTCACTTTTGCCCTTCAGATAATACAGTAAAAATATTAAAGAGGTAGGATGCTCTACCTTCTGGTGCATTTAAGGCTGCAGTAGAAAACAACCAATTTTCTTATTTTGTCATCAAAAGAACACAGTAAAGTTAAATTTCATCTATGAGTTCAAAAGAAACATCATACTAATACTCAAAGGGCTACTCTAATATTGTGGAAGTTTTTCTTTTAAAGGCAAAATACTGGGACAATAAATATTCATGCTGTATAGCCACAGATTTATCAACTATTAATTAGCATGAATTATAATTTTTACAATTACTGTTACGTATTTTAAGGCTGAATTCATAAAGCACACATTATTTTGATTAATATGTAGCACCCTGATAAGCTGACTAGGGCATTTTATTTAATTGGGTTTCAAAATTAACCCTGATTTAATAAAATTAATTCAGAATATTGCAAGATAGCAAAGGTGAAACCAAACATGAGAACTGAGTGGCTTATATTTTTCTAATTTTCCATGATCTATTTATTTCAAAAGGGACTTGGGCCAGTCTACAACCCTCCCCAAAAAGATATAACACCAGGATATTTTAACAGGAAAATGAAAATGTCAATAATAAAAGTGATCAAGAAGCAATAATTACATAGAGAAGCTTCAATTCTTAATATGGCTAAAGCTTTGTGAGCAAAACATAACTCTGAGCTTCCAGCTAAGTAAAGAGAGAAATATTATGCATTATACACAACTCATTTCATCGCATAAAAGGAGATATACATTTAAATTCTGTTAGGAATTTTTCAAATGGGTTATTATATAAGGACAGCAAACAACTAAACAGCATAATAATTCAAAAGCATTAATCTATTTCCATCACTTTAAAAGAACATCAACAAAAAGCCAATCATAGAATGTTGAGGCTCTGTAGTAGTAATTGCACTGTAAGATAATTCAAAATAATTCATATGTGTAGCTTTCTGATAATCTAACACATGCTGAGGATTGAAGATAAAAAATATAGAGTTGTTAGCATTTCTTTGATAATTTTTATTATGTCAACTAGTATTTATTGATTATAATAGCTGTCATTAATTGACTACTGGACACCAGTCACAGTGCCAGCTGCTTTAAATATGTCACAATTTAATTCTCATAAAACCCATTTTCCTCCAGACAGTTGAAGAAAATGAGACTCCGAGGGGCCAATGTACTTTGAGTCACAGTAAATAGTAAAATTGAGATAAGAAACCCCAATGTTCTTCATTTTGGAGACAATGTTTTCAACACCTGTATCAACCTGACTCCCCATTTGGTAATTGCTGTGTTCTAGAAGATAGTGTAGAGGGCTGGACATTAACTGACACATGTTAAAACTGTACAAGAATTTTCACGTATGTAGTTTCATTTCATACAACTACTCCTAGAAGTAGAGAGCACTATTATAGTAATGCCTATTTTACAGATGAGAGAACAGAAGCCAAATAAAGTCCAAGATTACATATTTAGTGTAAATTGAGTAAAGACTTATTCAAGACTTGGAAATCTAAAGCCCTTCCATGCTTTTGACAGAAGCTGTATGGCATAGTTCAAAATCCATTCACAAAAAGATCATTCAAGCAATGTACGTGTCCTCTGTGGAGAACTGGAGGGTCCTCCTTCTCTAGGTACCAGGTGCACAGGAGGAAAAGGTGAGGTTTTATTGCAGAAGCCATTAAGCCTGACTCATATTTTTGCCATGACAATGGATAGCTTCTCTTCAACATGGAGGACAACTAAAGACTGTTTGCAGGTAGTGTTGAAATTAATCTCAAAAAGAAGCTGTTCAAACCAATTGAACCACAAAAATGACCCATTACTAAACTTCTTTTGTTTCTTTTGACTAGAAGTCTGAAAATAAACAAACAACTTTAGAGAGAAATCTCTTTGTTGGTCTGTGCTTGATATAATTCACAAAATAACAAGGGAATTTTATAAATTCTGGACAATCTCATTTAATTTATGTATGTAACATCTCCACTGGTTACCACTATGAGTCAAGCACCGTGTTGGTTACTCCTGTTACACAAACACACACAAAAAAAACAAGTTCTTTCTAATTATGACAGACTGGCAGTGGATGCTGGAGCACTGTGTGGTTCACGTTCAGCCTTAATGGGAAAGGGTGCTATGACAGAGTAACAATGTCTGATATGGGACAAGAAGGAGAAAGTCTATGTGCATGCCAGATGTATACAACTCCCAGTTCAGGGGCATTCCTATGTGTCCTGCTATTTCCCCAAGTCATTTATCTCTGCAAATTGTTTTTAGCCCAAACCAAGCTAAAATGGAAAAATGACCACACAGGTCCAAATATGATACATGGACTCATTGTGTCTGGATATTATTGCTAGTGCATTTGTCCCACTGCTTGGAAAGTTTTGTACAACTCCTTGGCCTTTTCTTAGTTTGGCAAAGTCAGCTATTTTCTATATAATTATTCATGTCTTGGTTCCCATTTGGAGGCTAATACAGTGAACACCTCACATCTCTCCTCATACAAGAAACAAAAGGGTCATGAATTTAGCTTACCATTTTTCAAAAGTTACTTGCCCCTGGTCTGGCCTTGGTTAACTTGACCACCACAACATTTTCTTGTTCAAACTAAAATTACAATATCACAGTGTCTCATAAATGACACTGTGTCCTTTCCTATTGCATTATTTTATTACAGAGACTACTATCTTACTTCAAAACACAGTAGGTTTGATTGATGATGCTCGCTTTAGTTTGAAGTTACTGAATCCACACATATATATTACTTCCTACAGATCCCAGTTAGTTAGAAATGAGGATAAAGAATGAAGGCCTTAAATATTTCAAACTCAAAAAGATGTCGATGTTAATTCTAATAAGAGATAATCCTTTCAGATCATGTAAGTGTTAGAATTTTCTTAGACAAATTCAAAGCATGAAACAAGAGCTTCACTTTTATAAAAATCAGCCATTGTAGGCGATCTTAAGGATGCATGAAAGCAATATTCCTGTCTTTACATTTACTCCCACTTGAATGTTCATCCAAAAGATAGTTATGTTGACAGCTTACCACACTAGCAATCATAACAATTCTTAGATAAATTTGGGCTTTATAAGTTATATTGAAATGTGAAAGCTCTAATTCAACCCCTAATTGACAGAATCATTAGTGTCAAGTTCCCAGAAATAATTTTACCCTTTTCTTCATAAAAAGGAACAACAGGGAAAGAATAAAGGAAGGAAGGAAGGAAGGCAGACAGACTTAGGACATATGACTGATTTAGATCTAGCCTCAAAGGATGAAAATGTGTGAATGTGCAGACTGACAGAACACTAAAAGACTGAAAAGAGTACAAAAGATAAATACACATTGCTTTTCAGGTTTTATTATATACTGCATTCATTTAATAAATATTCATTAAATACATAATAAAGTATAAACCATGTATGGGAGAAATATTAATTATAGTATTTATCATATCTTGTATCACTATTTCTTGCTTGTACTTACTTCACTATCAGAGGCCTTATAACAGGCTTTTATCACTGAAGTTATTTGATTCCTTTATGTACCTAGAGAAGAAAGGCAATATAACCTTCTACAGAAAATTAACAGTGTTGACTAAATACGAATTCTACCATTCTGTTTCATACAGAGAACAGAATTTCAAGAATCATAGTATAAATTATTTTTCCCTCTCAATTACAAGGAACTGTTGCATTTAAACATTCAGCACCATTATGTTGAAGAACAATAACTACAAAACAATAGAAGACCTTTACCAGGTTGATCATTAATAGCATTTCCATGTATGACACCTAAGGTAAAGAAAAGTCTAGGGAAAAAAAACTAATAATCTTCCAACAAAGAGAATCTGATATCATTTTCTGCCCCAATGACAAAAATCTACTACCATGTGTATGGTCAAGCATACTCATTCTACTTAACACACGAGACAGAATGGTGCTAGGTGCTTGAAGCCGCACGTGGTGATTAAAGTCCACGGCCAAGAGCAAAAGCAAAAAACCTGTCAGAGATACCACCTCCTTGTAGGACTTCCTGAAATAGAGCCCTTTAGCAGAACCAGAAATACACACACACACACACACACACACACACACACGTCTCCTAATATAAAAAGATGGTTGATGAAAGAAATAAGGTCACTTTTCAGGGACGGATATATTTATGAAGAGGACATTTCTTCTTTTCCTTCTCTGCTACAGCCATCACCTGTACTTTGCAGTAACTTGGGGACACTTTGCCTATCCTGCCCCTTTGCCCAAGTTCAATACCAGAGCATCTGATGCCAGGAAGGAAGGTTGGGTGAACAGTTGCCTAAATAGAGAAAGTCATTCCTTCTAACTTTTGCACTTGGGATTGAAGTAGGGATGAAAGAGTTTTAAAATGGATATGAGGCTGATAATTTTAAATACACAGGACCACATCTTAAAAAAACAAAAGATATTAATTTAATCACCAAAGTGATTGAGAAGTTTTGAAATGAGGCTGATATATTGTGAAAGGGGCCACGACCTTGTGTGAAAAAGAGATGTTCAATAATATAATCAGAGACAATAATAGAAAAAAATTGTTTAGACCTCAAGAAACAGTTGGCCTTTTATTATTAAAATTATAATAATAAATACATACTAAAATTATGGCCTCTCATATGTTTATACATATATACACATCTATCTATTTAGACTTTTTCCACTAGACTATAAAGCTCCATGATAGCCACAACTTGTGTGTTTACTGCTTTACCTGGCTTTCTGTGTGTTACCGTTTATATTCCCAACATCTAGTGCAGTACCTGGCATGTAGTAGGTACTCAGGAAATATATATTGAATTAAATTGATAAATAAATATAACCACTATTTATCAAATGTTCAACAATTGACAAAGTAGTGTTTTAAGGCGTGGCATATGCTGCTTTATCACTTGTAAAAACGCCTGTTATCATTAGCCCCACTTAATAGATAAGGAAACTAAGACCAGGGATAAATTATCTTTTCTTGGTCCCTCAGCTCCACCAAAAGGTAGCATAATTCACACCCAGGTTCACCTGATCCTAAAGTCAATATTCTTATCCACCAAATGCATGCCTCCTATCAGTAGTATGAGACTTTTTCATTCTGATCTCCCCTCACTTAATATAGCACACACTGGGGCCATGTGCTAACTATTCTGCAGGGCCAAGATCTAAAAGAATAGAGAAGAGATAGAACTAATAGGTAATAGGGGTGCTTTTCTGTGCCTTCTCCCACATACTCACATCTCTTGCATTACAGGAGTCCCTCAGTCATCAACTATTCCCAAAATATGTGGTACTTGCTTTGAGTCAGGACTTTCCTTGACAAGGATGAAACTTTCTTACCATAAATTTCTCTGTTTGTCCACAATGATCAAATTAGATCCTACCATTTTGAGTTAGTGGGCACTCTTTCCCTTTTTCTATAGATAGAATGAAATATTTTCAACACTTAGGAAGTGTTTCCTTTCTTTTCTTGCCTAGTCAGCATTTAGGAGATTTCTTTTTTATCTAGTTCATTTCAGATTTGAAAGTCAAATATCAGGGCTATCAAAACAAACGGACTTGATCAGGATGCTAGTGAGTTCTTCATAAATGGAGGTATGCAAGCAGAAGTTGGATGATAGAGATGCTCAATTAGGCCTTTCTATCTCAGCTACAGAACTGGATATGTAGTACATCTTTCTCTCCAGAAATAATCTGTCTTTTGCTACCTTCCCTACCTATTCACCAGAAAGTGGAATTTATACACAGTCACAACATTTTCTTACTAACACTCTCTATACATTTAATTTCAACTTCTAGTCTGACAAACTGACAAACTAAGCACAGCAATAAAATAAAGTCACTCTACTAATAACTGAAAAAAGTTAAAAGTATAGATTTAAAAATCAAATCTTAGACTTTATAAAATTTATATAACCTTCAGGTCATCATCTGCTCTTTATATTATTGTCAGATCAAACAATATATTGAAGACAGCTTTTAGTTCCAAAGACTTTTATCTCAATATTACCAATCTAATCTAAATGTTAGAAAAATAAAGAATATAAATAGAGAGGTTTTTAAATGTTTATTTGTTATTTTTGAGAGGGTGGAGAGGGGCAGAGAGAGAGGGAGACACAGAATCTCAAGCAAGTTCCTTGCTGTCAGCACAGAGCCCGATGCTGGGCTCAGTGTGAGGCTTGAACTAATGAACTGTGAGATCATGATATGAGGCAAAATCAAGAGTCAGATGTTTAACTGACTGAGCCACCCACGTGCCCCTAAATAGATGTTTTTTTAAGTTACCATTTTCATTTGTTGGAAAAGAGAAAGCCCACGTATTTCGTCAAAATGTTTCATCAAATCCAAAATGTCAGGAACTCTAGCTATGCAGAAGTAAAAAATTAAAAATATTTTTACGTGGTGCAGCTACTATGGAAAAGAGTATGGAAGTTCCTCAAAAAGTTAAGAATATAACTACACTATGATCCAGCAATCATACCACTGGGTATTTACCTCAAAAATTTTTAAAAAACCCTAATTCAAACATATTCTGAACATATTGTGAACATGCACCCCTATGTTTATAGCAGCATTTTTACAATAGTCAAGATATGGAAGCAGCCTAAGTGTCCAACAATTAATGAAACACACACACACACACACACACACAGGAATATTACTCAGCCATAAAAAGAATGGATCTAGAGAGTATAATGTTAAGTGAAATAGGTCAGTTAGGGGAAGACAAATACCATATGACTTCATTCATATGTGGAATTTATGAAACAAAAGCAATGAGCAAAGAGCAAAACAAAAAAAAAAGAGAGAGAGAGTCAAAACAAGAAACAGACTTCTAACTATATAGAACAAACGGACAGTACTAGAGAGGAGACGGGTGGGAGGATGGGTTAAATAGGTGATAGGGATTAAAGAATGCACTTGTTGTGATGAGCATGGGGTGATGTGTAGAATTGTTAAATCACTATGTTGCACGCCTGAAACTAATATAACACTGTATATTATCTAACTGGAATTAAAATAAAAACTTAAAAAATATTCTTACATTAAAAACAGTGATATAATCAGACAAAAATTGTCAAAAACACTCATTCAGGGCTCCAGACATCAACCAAAGGCAAAATACAAATTGAAAAGCATATATTAACTAAAAACTATTGAACATAAGTTAACAATGAAAATCTATGGCTTTCTGACTTGGAGCTACCTCCATCCATCATCAGCTAAGTCAACATGGTAATTTTACCACAGTGACGCTGGTCTTAAAACCAGAAACTTCATTGTTGGAGGTGGCTGACTTGATTTGGAGCAGAATATGGAGGGAAGAAGGCATATGACTTAGAGAAAACAAGTAGGAAAATGACAGATATAAATCCAGTTATATCAATAATTCTATTAAATGTATTTGATTAAACATTCTAATCAAAAGCTAGAGATTTTCAGACTGAACAAAAAAGCAAAATCCAACCATATGCTGTCTATAAGAGACACACTTTATATACAAGGATAAAAAACAATTTGAAACTAAAAGGATGGGAAAAGATAAGCCATGTGACAATAAGAGAGCTGAAGTGGCCATATTAATATCATACAAAATGAACTTTTAGACAATAAATGTAACTATAGACAAGAGGAACAATCATAATGATAAAAGGGCCAATAGATCTGGAAGATATAACTATTATATATGTATATCTAACAGAGGCCGCACATATCTGAAGCGAAAAATGACCAAATTAAAAGGTGAAATGAGAAGTTAAACAATTGTAGTATAGATTGCAATATTGCATTTCAATGACTGATAAACTGGACAGAAAATATACAGGGATATAGAAGACCTGAACAACACAATCAATTAGACCTGAAATTTAGAAAACACTCCACCCGACAACAACAGAACACACATTTCTTTCAAGTGCACAGATAATATTCTCTAGAATTGACCACTTGCTAGTCCATAATGCTCAGTAAACTTAAAATGACTGGAATCATTCAAGTATGGTCTCCCACCAACCACAATTATATTAAATTAGAAATCAACAACAGAAAGAAATTTGAGAGATCCA
This sequence comes from Cryptoprocta ferox, assembly GCA_028646485.1. NCBI lineage: Eukaryota > Metazoa > Chordata > Mammalia > Carnivora > Eupleridae > Cryptoprocta > Cryptoprocta ferox. The sequence continues at coordinate 58,384,574 of CM053578.1, forward strand.
CAAATACAGAAAACAAATACTCTAAATAAGTCATGGGTATATGTAATTACACTAGAAATTAAGGTGTATTTTGAACTTAATAAAAATGAAAACACATCAAAGTGTATGGATGCACCTGAAGCATTGTTTAAAGGTAAATGTGTGGTTTTAAATTTGCATATTGGAAAAAAGAAAGATTTTAAATAAATGCTCCAAACTTCTACTTTAACAGCCTAGCAAAGAAAAAGGAAACTAAATCCTAAGCAAGCAAAGGAAGAATATATTAAAGATTCAGAAATCAGTGATCTAGGTAACATTAAACAATAGAGAACATCAATGAAACCAAAAGTCCACTCTTTAAAAAGATTAACAAAATTGTTATTCCTATAACACAAAGTGCCAAAATCAGGAATAAAAGTATGAACATCACTGTCAAGACTTCAGAAATTAAAGGACTATAGAAGAATATTTTGAACTCTATGCCAAAAAATTACACAACATAGATGAAATGGACAAATTCATAGAAAGATATTAGTAACCAGAACTGAGTAATCAAGAAATAGAAAATCTGAATAGATCTATAACAAGTAAAGAAATTACATGATGGGGTGCCTGGGTGGCTCAGTCAGTTGAGCGTCAGGCTTGGGCTCAGGTCATGATCTCGTGGTTCGTGAGTTCGAGCCCCGTGTCAGGCTCTGTGCTGACAGCTGGCTCAGAGCCTGGAGCCTGTCTTAGGATTCTGTGTCTCCCTCTTTCTTGGACCCTCCCCCACTCACGCTGTCTCTCTCTCAAAAATAAATAAAACATTAAAAAAATTTTTTTAAAGAAATCACATGAATAATTAAAAATCTTCTCACAAAGGAAAACTCAGGCCCAGATGGCTTCCCTGGTAAATTCTATAATTTTTTGGTAAAAAAATAATACTAATACTGAATCTACATAAACTCTTTCACCAAATAGAGGCCAGAGGAATACTTCCCAACTCAATTCATAAAGTCAAACTCAGGCAAAGCCATCAAAAGACAAGAAAATTACAAAACAATATCCTTCATAAACATTTATTTAAAAAACAGAAACCTTAACAAAATAGCAGCAAACCAAACCTAACAATATATAAAAGGATTATACCTAATATCTAAATTAGATTTATTCTAAGAATGCAAGATTGGTTTAAAATATGGAAATTAATTAATACAATACACCATATTAATAGAATAAAAGAGAAAAGCATATCATCATCCCAGAAAAAATAATTCACAAAATCTAATATATATTCATGATTCAAAAAAAATTCAACAAACAAGGAATAAAGAGGAACTTAATCAACTTTAAGGACATCTAAAAGAAACAGTGAATGCTCTCTACCTCAGATAGAACTAGGCAAGGACCTCTGCACATCATTCCTATTCATCATCATACTGGAAGATCTAAGTATGAGCATACAAATCAGAAAGGAAGAAGTAAAACTGCCTTACTGACAGCCTACATGATCTTGTATGTATGAAATTCTAAAGAATCTATACGAAAAAAACGTGCCAGAGGTTAATAAATAAGTTTAGCAAGTTTGGGGGATATATAATCAATATTAAAAAATTCAATTGTATTTCCTTTATTAAGTTTTATTTATTTTTTGTTATAGCTTTCCATTTCCAATTGTTCTACCTTTTATATTATAAACTTTTTCCTAATTTCATTGATATGTAATCAACATACAGTACTTTTTAAGTTTAAGGTGTACAGCATAATGACTTACATGTATTGTGAAATGGTTACACCGTAAGTTTAGTTAACATTTAATTGTATTTCTTTATAATAGCAATGAACTATTATATGAAACAAATTCTTTTCAAGGGTGCCTAGGTGGTTCAGTCAGTTAGTGTCTGACTTCAGCTCAGGTCATGATCTCACAGTTCATGGGTTCAAGCCCTGTGTCAGGTTCTGTGCTTGTATCTAAGACAGAGCCTGGAGCCTGCTTCAGATTCTGAGTTTCCCTCTCTCTGACCCTCTCCCATTCGTTCTCTTCCCCCCACCTCAAAATAATTAAACATTAAAAAATATTAAAAATAATAAAAACAAATTCCATTCAAAACATCATCACAAAGAACAAAATAGTCAGGAATAAATCTAATTTAAAAAGTGTAAGACTTATACAATTACAATTATAAAAACTACTGAGAAATTTTTAAAAAGATAAAAATTAATGGACTTTCCATGTTTGTGGGCTGATGACTTGATATTGTTAACATGTCAATTCCTTAGGATGGATCTATAGATTCAATAATACCCTATCAAAATCCCACCAGGTGGTTTTTTTTTTTTTTTGGTTTTTTTTTGGTCACAATTGGAAAGCTGATTCTAAAACTGATACAGAATTACAAAGAATATTAGAACAGTCAAAATAATTCTTTAAAAAAGATCAAAGTTGGAAGATTTACACTATCTGATTTCAAACTTACTCTAAAGTCGCAGTAATGAAGATAGTTGAAATTGCTATAAATTGACATATAGATAAAGAGAACAAAATTGAAAAGCCAGAAATAAATCCTTACATTTTTATCAATTTATTTTTAATAAAGCTATTAGTGGAAAACAGATGGGCTTTTCAAATATTACCAGGTAGGTCATTTGGTTATCCACATGCCAAAACATGAACTTAAACCCACACACAGAAATTTATTTAATAGCATGACAGACCTAAATGTAAAGATTAAAACTACAAAAGCTTCTAGTAGAATATGAGAAAATCCTGTGACCTTAAGATTAGGCAAAGATTTCTTAAATATGACACTAAAAGCACAATCCATAAGAGAAAAAATGATAAATTGGACTTCCAGAAAATTAGAAACTTTTGCTCTTCAAAAGACACTATTACTATTAAGAAAATGAAAGACAAGCAATAGTGAAGAAAAAAAATATTTGTAGGTCATATATCAGCTAAAGGACTTGTAACCAGAGTACATAAAGAACTCTTAAAATTTAAAATAAGAAGTTAAACAAACCATTTTAAAAATAGGCACAGGACTTGAATAGACATTCTATCAAAGAAGCTATTCAAATGACTAATAAGCACATGAAAAGATGTTCACCATCATCAGTCACTAGAGAAATGCAAATAAAACCACAATGAGATAAAATTACACTCCCACCAGACTGATTCTAATCAAAAAGACTGCCTTATCAGGTGCTAGTAAAAATGTGGAGAGGCTGTAACTTTTATTCACTGCTGGTGGGAATGCAAAATCATACAGCCACTTTGGAAGTTTAGTAGTTTATTAAAGGATTAAACATGAACTTACCCCTGAATCTAACAGTTGCAACTAACATGTGTTTTTGATTCTTTTGCAGCATTATTTGTGATAACCAAACCTGTCCGTCAACTGGTGAATGAATAAACAAAATGTGGCATATCCATAAAATCAAATGCTATTCAGCAATAAAAAGCAATGACCTTTTGATATCCACTACAAAAATATTAAAGACTACATATCTCATGATTCCATTTATATGACATCTCAGAAAACAAATCAACCTTTCCCTGGGACTGGGAGTGGGTGGGAATTGAACCATGAAAATTTTTTGAAGCAATGGAAATGTTTTAGAACTGGATCATGGTGAGGGCTGCATAACCCTATAAATTTGGTTAAAAAATCATTGAATTGTATATAATTAAATGGATGAGTTTTATGATATGTAAATTATACCTAAATAAGGCTGTTCAAAGCTGTCAATAGTAAATCAAAAACTTTAATTTGAAGCTGGCTTCCTAAGAAAGTTTCTAATGAAAAGTTTTGTATCAGAAAGGCTCATGAATAATATGTTCAAAGGAGTTTCCCTAAATTAATGTCAGAAAAAATATCAAACAATTATTGAATTCATATGTCAAGATCTGAATAACACTATATGTATTTGTCATTTGCAATAAGTAAATCTTATCACAGTGGCTTACAAAATTGAACCAAAAAAATGTATAAGTTAAATAGAACACACGTAATTTGGGGTTTAAGCAATGTATATAGTTTCACAGTTATTATCAACCCTTATTATTTTTCTGCAAACTACGAAGAACAAGTTCCATCACATTTATTAGCTTTAATAAATCAGAAAGTTATAACCAAGATGCAATTCACCATTCACAATCTGTCAATATTAAAGTGTGATGAGCCATATGGTTCAGTTATAATGACTACAGCATTGGAGTACATCTAGATCTTTTCCTATGTCAAAATTTAATTTACCAAAATTTAACCCACCACCGTGGATTCTTCACAACTGTGTCTTTTTGAATATCCAAATGCAAGAGAAAAGCAAGTAACTAATCACAAATAAACCACAGAATGATACCTAAGATGTAGTATATGAAAAGGAAATAATATAATAGAGCTTCAAATATCCACCTTATTTGGGAGATCAGGTATTCCAAAAAGTATTGTTTTTTGTTTTGTTTCCATTTAAATGCTGTACTGTGCTAACCCATATGATTTACATATTATCTTTACATCATTAATAAAATATCAATAAATCCATGTCTACTATAATATGCCAAATCAAGTCTTTGAAAATTATCAAACATAAGATGTAGAAATGAAAGGTAGAATATATAAGTAATCAAAAACAAGTAATTATATTTTCTTGCTAAATTAGTGAAAATTTAAAATAATATGCAATGCTTGTGAGTATGCAATGAAAGTGCTCACAGAAATTATGTAGTACACAATTTGATACGATTCAACAACTTAAATGCATAAATGCTATTCATTCATCCATTCAACAAAAAAAATGGTGGGTGACAACTAGGTTGCAGGCATGATCCAGGCCCTGGAGAAACAGTATGATCAAACTAAAAATAAAGGTGCCTGCTTTCATGACTTTTGTATTCTATTAGGGGATAGACAATCAAGCAGATAAATAATATGCTTAATGGTAAGTATATAAGTAAAACTAAAACACAGTAAAAGTTATAGAGTGATAATAAGGGTATTGTTATAAGAAAGTCTGTCTGAGAAGGTGACATTTGAGTAGAGCCCTAAGGGAAGTGAGGCTCCATGTGTGTCTGGGGCAAGAGTGTACCAGTTAGAACAAAGTGCAGATACAAATGACCTAAAGTCTGAATGTGCTTCAAGTTTAGGTGATGCAAGAAAACCAGTGTAGACGGAGCTGGATGAGAAAAGAGAAGAAGAGCAGAACATGAGGCTAAAGGTAGGGGAGGAAGCAAATCATAAAGGATGAAGACTTTTGATTTCACTCTGAGATTAAAAAACCAGTGAAAATTCTTAAACAGTGACGTGACATGACGTGGCTTCCCTCTTTTCTTTTTTTTTCAGATTTTATTTTTTAAAGTAATCTCTTTACCCAGTATGGGGCATGAACCCATAATCCCAAGATCAGGAGTCACATGTTCTACTGACTGAGCCAATCAGGTGCCCCCTGTCTTCCCTATCTAAAGAAGACTCCAACACTGTGTGAATAACGGCATAGGTGCATAAGTGGAAGCAAGGAGAGAGCAGGCATGGCTGATGGGAATATTCCTGGGGCAAGATGATAGTGGCTCAGACTCGGGAGGTTGCATTAGAGGTGGTGAGTGGTGGTGGTTGCACTTTAGATATATTTTGAGGTAGATTCTACAGGATTGCCTCATGAATCAGATGTGGCTGTGAGCAAAAAAAGAAAAAGGTCAAGGATGTCTCTCAAGCTTCTAGCCTGAGAAAATGACAGAATGGACTTGCCACTGACTTAGATCAGAAAGTCCATAAGAAGAGACAGTTTTATAGAGAGATAAAAGTAGGGAACCAAATTTAGTTTTGAGAATGTTAAGTTTGAACAACAAGAGATGGAAGATAGAACGTGGATTTTGAACTCTGGTAAAGTCATTTGGGGACATAAATTGGCACTAATCTGTAATAAACTATTACACCATGACACTGGATGCTATCAATGGAACGAGAACACAGAGAAGACAACTAAACTGAGAACTGAGTCCCAGGGTACTCCAAAATTCAAATGTTGGAAAAGAAGAAGAAATCAGCAAGGAAAACTGAGTAGTCAACAAAGTAGACAAAGCATTAAGAGAGTGTTCTTCTGGGAGCAGTAAAGAAAGTGTTTCAAAGAGTAACATTAAACCAAGCAGTAATATATGCTAATGGACCAAGAGATCTGAAGGCTGAGAAGTGAACAGTTGATCAGATGATATGGAGGCCATTGATGATTTTTAAGAAGAGCGGTTTCATTGGCAAAGGGAGATATAAAAAAATTTTTTGGATCCAAGAACAAATGGAAAGAGAGCAAGTAGAAACAATATGTATAGACAACTCTTTTGAGGAGTTTTACTGCAAGGGAAAATTTGACTTAAATGGAGGATGACATAAGTTAAAAAGTTTTTATTTTATTTAATTTTTAATATAATTTATTGTCAAATTGGTTTCCATACAACACTCAGTGCTCATCCCAACAAGTGCCCTCCTCATTGCCCATCACCCACTTTCCCCTCTCCCCCACCCCCCATCAACCCTCAGTTTGTCCTCATTATTTGAGAGCCTCTTATGGTTTGCCTTCCTCCCTTTCTGTAACTTTTTTTCCCCCTTCCCGTCACCCTTGGTCTTCTGTTAAGTTTCTCAAGATCCACATATGAATGAAAACATACGGTATCTGTCTTTCTCTGACTGACTTATTTCACTTAGCATAATACCCTCCAGTTCCATCCATGCTGCTGCAAAGGTTTTTATTTTTTTTAACTTGGAAATATTATGATACTCTTATATGCTGGTCAGAATTATATAGTAGAAAGGAGGAAAATGCAAGCTACAGCAGGCATAATTGTAGGAGTGATGTCCTTGAGCAGCACACTTTAGTGGTCTTAGGAGCACAGACGATTCATTCATTGTAACAGAAGGGAAGGCAGAGTATGGGTGTGAAGAAATCCGGGGGGTTGTAGACATGGATGGGGAGGGCTTTTGTTAGTGCTCCCTTTGCTCAATAATGTGGGAAGCAAGGGGAAAGGAAGAATCTGAAGCTTGAGGAGACAGGAGAAGGCCTAGTATAGTCATTCATTCTTATAGGGAATGCAGTGGCTTTGTGGACAACAGTTAGGTTACACCTGAGGTTCCTAGTCATGCATTTAAAGTAACAGCAATCAGCAGAGCAGTGTGGTTTTCTCCAGACACATTCGGCTGCATGAGAACAGGCATGAAATGATCTGAGAGTATGCTTCAACCAGGAGTAGGATAATTCTGGAACTGTATACATGAGAAGAACAAGAAGGTTAATAAGCATACAAGCAAGGGGTATAATAATGGACCATTGTATCTGAAGCTTGTTTGGGGAATATGAGCACCTGAGGGGAACAAAGGGAAATGAGAGAGACAGTGAAAAGGAATAATAAATTGGAGGTCACAGTAGGGTGGAAAATGTCCTGGAGGTGAGGTGCTAAAAGTAGTGGGCTTGAAAATTTTTAAAGAAAGGTGACTGGAAAGTTGGTCACTTGAAATTTAGATTTTACCCAGCAAACCTACTTCTGAAAACCTATCTGACAGAAAAATAGAAGATATGGGAAAGATGTTTCTTAGTGTTATCCATAAACAGCCATAAATTAGAAACAACATAACTATCCAGCAATAGAAACAGTAAGCTAATTTCCATGTTATCACATAAAGCATCATACATAAAGAAAATATAGCAGCATTGAATAAAATGTAATAAAACAAGTAAGACAGTCAGACATCAAGTTGTACACACACAAAGATTATGGGTGTGGGCATATATACACATATACATATTTATGTGGTTATGTATATAAATATGCAACATACATTCAAATATATATATATATTAAAAATATATATATGTATGTGATTATTTGTGCCAATGTCTAACTCTCTTGTTGGCTTTTAAATGTCCCACTTCTTAAGGTTTACAACTATTCTTTTTATCTAAAAAGCCAGCCTTGAGCTCTACACATGGTAGAAGTTCAGTACATTTTATTGAATGAATTAGCGAGTGATTTTATGAGTGAAGAATGGATAGACAATGAATGAATGAATGAAGATCTGTATATACTTTTTGACTCTCATATCTAAACCTCTCATAAATTTCTAATTGCATGATTCTATCAAACTTCCTGGAATTCTGAGTTTAACTGTCTGACCTATTAATGTAAATGGTTTAAAGTTACAAAATCATCAAATAAATGAGAAACTTTGTCTATATGATCTTAAAATAAACCATGGATCAAGAGAAAAATATTCACCATGTGAATTAGTTTCACTTAGGGAAACTAATTTTTCCTATCCTTTTGTGAGCTACAAACTGTTAGCTTTATTTATTGTTATACTTCAAAACAATGTTAAATGAATTTTATTTTTGATCCGGTGCAACATGTTTTTAAATAAAGTCTGAGTCTCAAAGAGATTCTGTGACAAGGGATATCCACATGCCAAAAAGTAATTAGTGCTGCCTTTGTTACTCACAAACTTAACTGTGTGGGGAATTACACAAACAATTTCCAGCCTCAGAATGAGTGTCAGACAGTGCAATGCCCGCGTGTTCTATTACGGTGACAGCAACTGGGCAAGGGACCAGCAGCCTTTTCAACCACACTTATTTTATTGTGTAAAACAGCTACTCTGTGCTAACCTCATTCTAATCATTGCAGCAGCTACAAGAGCACCAAACAACAGAACACTCCAGGAACTCAGAGAACAAAACCCTTAACAATTAGCCAAAGCATTCTTTGCCATATATTACAAAAATTCTCCCTTAACTTACACAAACTTTCAATCAGCAAGAAGACTTTCTGGACTATCTTTTGCAATGAATTTTATATCAGTATGTGAACAAAGTTCAAATACCAGATGACAGCACTTCAGTAGTTACATAATCAGAGAATGCTAATGTTCTTTAATTTGGTGATTTTGTTAAATCCTTGAGAAATGTACATTTAAAAAAATCAATTGCAGTGGGCTCCAGAGGAACATACAAAATCATTTACTGAGTCATCAACATGTCATGTATTATCATTTGAAGAAAGTTTAATGGTCTTTACGGACTATCTCCTAAGCTAAGGTAACCTTTTACCATCTACATGTCTAAAAGCATTAGCACCATCCATTTTGTTAACTCATCTAAATGTGTAGTAAGGCCTTAAAAAGGTCACTTGGATTCTAAAATGAAAAGAAATAAAAAGACAAAACATAATGCAGACATTTATAGAGAAAGTTTTACATCTCTTATTACTTAGTTATTGCTGATCATGCTTTCTCCACCCCGTGCTCAGCCATACTGCCCCACCTCTAACGATCTTTCCCTATCCCAGGGACTGCAAATGGAGAACACACAGTTTTGGCATACAGACATGTGTCTTGCAGACACGTGTTTAAGAAGCATACTACAATCAGGAAGGAGTCTCTTCCTCTCCCCCCCTTATTGTTCTTCCACACCCACCCTCTGGATTTCTTTGTTTCTACTATGGGATGAAATCCAGGTCCCACAGATTTTCTGGTCTCTTTCAGTCACAAGATGAGTTTCATTTCAGAAGTCAAAATGTCAACATCCAATGTAACAATCAGTACTCCATACTCTTTCAAAGTGAAGCATTTTCTAGCCTTACCCTCCCAACCCCAAGCTCAGACTTGCTTCAGGTTAGAGTTTCCTTTTTTCCCAACTCTGTAATTTATGAGGCCAGAGAGGAAAGGGAATTAGGAGGAAGGGCACAGTTTTATCTAACAGATATAATTGCTTTCCTGTGTTGGTTCCTTCTAGATGTTGACTTTTTCACTAGTGGGATCCACATACACACAGGATTTTTGGAGATCTCTCTCTGGTCCTCAGATTACAATTCCTAAGGCAGATCATGCTGGTCTTCTACCTTACCACTAAGGACTTCCTTCCTCCTCCCTAGAAGGACTGGTCCACTCTGCACAAGCTTTCTCTGTTAAGCTTACTTTAGACTTCCAGGCAATCATCTTGGGCAGCATCTCCTTTGAACTGACCCAGCCTGCCTTCTTTCCAAGGGTCCACCTGGCCTGCAGGAGGATAGACTCCTCCTTGCCCTGATGTTGGTGGCAAAGCCCAGTGGACACTCCTCCTTGCTGACAAACAAAAGAAGTACCAGCCACAGTCTCTCACCTTTATACTTTTCTTTGGAGGTGATGAGAATATGAGCACACAGACAGCTCTCCCTCCAAATAAGTCCTGAAGACCTCCCTTTCAATATCTCATTCAATATAGATTAGATGATGGTAGTTTCTAATGCCAGAGATTTCATTTTTGCACTGTTTTCCTGTATGGGTTGTCCAGTATGTAGTATATGACTTTGGCTAGCACCTTTTGCATTGTCCTTGGCCTTCATGGGTGGAACAGGGATGTACCTTGGTCTCAACAGTGCTTTTAAAGCGTGGTTTATTTGCTAACATTTTAAAAATTTTATTTTATTTATTAATCAGCACATGACCCCCATTTGCTGATACCCCAAAAAAGAGAAGATGAGCTAAGAGGCTGCTGTCCCAAGGGGCAACAAGTATACCCTGAGCTGCCTCAATCCCCACCCAATCCACCTCCCTCATTTATGCCCTCTATTGGAATTTGAGTTTGAGACACCCATCCAAATCCTACCTTTCATCAAGGTTCATCCCAAACCTCAAGAAACATCTAAACCACAAAATTTAAATCCCACTCTACAGTCCAATGTTACCATAGGCTAGTTATCTAGCCTTCTTGAGTGTCTATTACTATTACTATTCTCTAAAATGAGGATGGCAATATTAACTTATAAGGTTTGAATGGAGATTTAATGACATAACAAATACAGAGCTCTTGACAAACAACAGATGTTGGTATTTTTATCACTCATAAAGAAAAATACATATATTTCATATTTTAGTGTGTACAATCAATTAATAAGAGTTAGCTTTATCTACCTAAAGGAAAAAGCCTTTTATTTCTGTTTCCACAAATAGTCTAGTGTAATGTTAAGTATGTAATATTTGTCCATATGCTCTGTGCAATGAGAATCAAAATATTATCCTATACACTTAGATACTGTCAAATACTATTGAGAACAAAAAACCATGACAATTATACCATTAGTGTATTTTAGATAATCATTCCATTTGGAAACAAACTTTAGTGTAATTTTTATATTTTTAAATATTTAAATATTAATATTTTATTATATTCTTTCTGTTATTTTTTTATTTAGAGTGAGAGTGAGCAAGCAGGGGAGAGGGACAGATAGAGAGGGAGAGAGAGAATTCCAAGCAGGCTCCACACTCAGTGCAGAGCCCAACACAGGGCTCAGTCCCATAACCCTGGGATCATGCCCTGAGCCAAAACCAAGAGTCTGACACTCAACCAACTGAGCCACCCAGGGACTCCTATTATTTTATATTTTTAAAATAGGAGGATACCATTAAAAGAAAAATGCTGGAAGTCACAAAAACTGAGATCCAGCTTTAACTCTGTCACAAACCAGCGGTATTACCACAATAGATACTTTAGACTGAGCCATTCTATTTGGAGATATTTGAAAGCAAAAATCTATACCCAGGACATTTTAGCTAAGGTTCTAGATATGAATTAGGTAATGCCAATGAAAAGCAGTCTCAAAGCATTTGGAATATTTGGAAAGCAAAGTTAGGAGGAGCCATCTAATTATATAATTGTATTGTCTGGATTCCACCTTTGCATATCCAGCCACTGGCTCCATGGATGTCTAGAAGCAGTGGGGTAGTCACTAATGATGGCAGCCCAGCTGCTTCCTGCTTCTGAATCACAGCTGTGGTGTTGAGCTTTTAACTTGCCAGTTCCACAGAAGCCCCTACCTTCCAGCTCCTACAAACATTCCCGATTTTATAAACATCAACTGATTCCATATTGAATCCTTTTCTGTTTCTTCCTTTTTTTAAGTTTACTTATTTATTTTGAGAGAGAGAGAGAGAGAGAGAGGGAGAGTGAGCATGAGCAGGCAAGGGGCAGAAATGGAGGGAGAGAAGGAGAGAATCTCAAGCCGGCTCTGCACTGCCAATGTGGAGCCCAATGTGTGGCTGGAAATCATGAACTGTGAGATCATGACCTGAGCAGAACTGGACACTTAACAGACTGAGCTACCCAGGGGCCCCTCTTTTCAGTTTCAAATAGCAGCCTGGCTCCTGTCTTCTGCATTGAACTCTGGAATATAATTACTTTAAGAAAATCATCTCTTTTTGTTGCCTTATATGATAGATGGAGTTAGTACATGGTCTTTCCTCTCAGGTTTTGTAAGAAAATTAAAGTACAAAATAAAATTCAAATTAATTTTTTAAAGTTACTGTAAAACTTAACTGCATGATTTTTTTAACCATGGCAAACTGAATATGTATTTATCATTGTTGTCTCTTAAAACTCCTCTCCATGATAGTAAGGACATAAAAATGTTGTTAATCTCCCAGAAGGACAAGCAGAATTGAAAAAAAAAAATAGATAACAAGAAACAAGAGAATAAACTCATATTTTGGAAGTTTGAAACGGAGGAGTGGAAATCTCAGTGAAGAATACCAGCTAGAAACAGAAATTTCAACTTTTAACCATGAAATGACACAAGAATTGGAGGCACTCGTCATTGTAGAATTCAGAGAATCAAAGTGGGACTCAAAGTAGGGTTTTATTTAAAAGCCAATAGGTACAGAAGATAGATCTTCATTTTCTCCCTCAGTACCTAGCAACTACTGCTCCTGCATCATTATGGAAGACCAGATATTTATTTTCTGGTGAAATTAAGCCACAGAGGTGAGTTGCTATATTTAAAAAAAGTAAAGTAAAAAAAAAAAAAACTAAACACAAACTATGTAATAATAAATGGTATGACCCCATCTCCTTTCTTCCCTCAGTTCTAGAATGGGGGCAACCAGATTTCAATATCCTACATCAGAGATTAGATTATTTTCCAATAGAAAATAAGTGGTTCCAGAGAAAAGACTTGTAGAAACTGGCATTTTGTACCTAATTAGATGCCTAAGTACCTCCTACTCTATTATGAAGCCCACAAGTCAACAAACACTATCCATTTACACAAACCATCAATCAGCTTTTTAGTGTCTCTCTTTTAAAA
>CM053578.1:58397727-58415245 GCA_028646485.1 Cryptoprocta ferox
AAAAAAAAAAAAAAAGAATCAAAATAAGAATGAGGTCAGATGGATGGGTTGATAGATATTCAAGGTGTTTTTTTAAGCAAAAATGGATGAAAAGAGAGGAAATATAAGCAAATTTGAGGCTTAATCCAGAAGGAGCTACATAATTATCCCAGAAAGAATAGATGAATAAAATGAAAGGAAGAAAATTATCAAATTAAAAATGGAGAAACTTTCCAAAAAATGAAAGGCATAGCTGCATTTCTAGATTGAAAGGACAAACCAATGCCCCAGTAGAAAATTTTCACACCAATGTTATTATCATGAAATTTCAGAAACAAAAGGAATAAAGAGAAATTCCTGATTCTTGAGGTTTGGGACGAACATCACATGGAAAGATCAGGGCTAACTGGCACCATCCCTCTTGACAGCAATACCAAACTTAAAAGACAATGAAGCAATATTTTTAAAATTCTAAGAAAAAATAATTATTAACTTATTATTTCAGAGCCAATCAAGGTATAACAAAATAGAATAAATATATTTTCATATATGAATGTACTGTAAATGAGTGTATTTTTCAAGTGCTCTATTTCAGGAAGCTATTAAAGAAGCTCATTCCCTAAATGAGGGTAAACCAAGAAAGAACGGAATCCAGGAAACAAGAGACCCACTCATAAGGTGTTGAAGGGATTTCCCAAAATGAAGACAAAGGACAATTGCTAGAAGCCATTTCTGAAGTAAGGCGGGTTTGCAAGGCCTCCCCCCACTCAACCCCCACTCAATTTCTGCTTGAGCACCGACCCCCAAGGTACCTGGCTGACTGATATCAGGAGTGATTTGCCTTTTTATGCTAACAATATGTGAATTGTACCTTATAAAAAAACTTATTATAGGAGTTTCTTCTTTTGTGATTATAAGAGCAAATATTACATTTCCTGAGAAACCTGTTTTCCTTCCCCTCAAGAAAACAGGCTATTGACCCTTGCTCACAAAGAACTAACTCTTGCCTTTGCGATGTTAAAAACATTGCCTTGTATTTGAATGCTAAAGATGCCTTCCTTCCCCATGTGATAAGCATCTAGTCACCTACTTCAGTCACTATTGATAAAGATTATGCATGAGTCTTCTACCAATCTATGTTCTGGGAAATTTTTACATACCAAAGAATCTGTCATCAGATATCATTGTCTAAGGCAATTGCCACTCCTGTTTTGTACCCCATACATTTTTTTCAATAAATAAAGCTGACTCTCTGGTCAGTGCAGAGATGCCTGCTGATCAGAAAGAAACTCTAGACTCTCTCATTCTCTTCCCCTTTTCATGCCGACACTATCCATCCTTCAGGGGAACCCTGGACCTGCTGGAGCTGGACTCCGGCAGACAATTCCAGGGTCATCTGTGCCTTGGTCTTGGAGAACCCCAGATGGAGCTTGGAACAAAAAGACAAAAAGACATTGTCTAGAAAGACAATGTCTCCAAGGAAAAGAGTAGGACAAAAAAAGCACATGATGGGGTTGGAAATGTGGGAAATATTTGAAGAGTATGTTACAATTCTTTTTTGAATTTGGAATGAATTAGTGATAGGTATGCAGTAATCAAGGCCAACAAAGAATTAAAATGAGATATTTACTAACTCCAAGAAAAACAAGGGGGCTGTACTCTACAGTAAATACATTCATATTCCATTTCATGGCTCAGAAGTGAAGACAATTCAGGCATAAGATGATATACACTAAATACTGATTGACTGGAAAAGTAACAAAACTACTTTGGGAGAATGTAGAAGGGTAACTCAAGAGAGCCGTAGTCAGAGCTTGGTCTAAGTGCTAAATTTTCAGCCACTGTTATATGAAGGCAGTAGATACGCTTACAATAGATAAATGAAGAAACAATTACACCAAATTATTATCTTGAAATAAAGATAATTTATAGAAAGAAAGAATTAAAAGATGAAGGTTGCTGTCTCAGGAAGCAGACCTAGGTAATGCCAAGGATTGGGGGAAAATAAACTGTTGTCATTGTCTCATGGTACTATTTTATTACTTTAAGGAAAAGGAGAATTAACTTTTGAAAGTAAAAGTGTTATACAATGTATAGGATTAGTACCAAGGAAGCCAAATTTATATTTCTTTAAAGACCCAGTCAAAGCATCTGAGTGGCAATTTCAGACATTCAGGTACATCTTTGATGCCCAAATAAACAGGAATCATGTGGTCTCAGATCATAGTCAAGCCAATTTTCAAAGGGAAGGAAATAAAGAGAAATCTCTAGGAGTGAAGAAGGAAATTCAATTTACCAACAATAAAATGCACAGTATTACCTAGGGAATATCCCACCAAGAATCCAAGGATGCAAGCAAGGCCTAGTAGCAAACTTCAAATAAGATCAACCCTGCAATGCTAAATAGGAAATTCAACAAACATTTCAGAAAAGTAATTTTTAAATATTCACATAATTCATGTATAATTATCCCAAATTAGTTTGTTGCACAAAAACAGAAGGTTCAATTTCCTGGGGGAAAAAAAAACTAGATGTAAAATATTTCTACAAGTGACCTTTACATTAAAGTTTTATAATCCGTTAATATTATGACCCACAAAATTCTGTGTATAATGACACTGTGATAAAAATCAAAGGAAACCATGACTTTTACTTCTCTTTCTGCCCAATCAGCACAATATTGTATATGACCTAATGGCAGTTGCACTTACAACACAGTGCGTGACTAAGTATCATCATTTTGTGTGACTGTTCTATAAAATTTCAACCAAGACAAATTTCACTCTTGGTATTAAAATCATCAAAGAAAGGGATAATTGCTTGCTAAGTGTGTGCAGACTTACAAAATGGTTTGGCTCTCAAGAAGAAACTTAAAGTCTGAATTATTTAGGTCAACTAAAGCTACTATTAATGCGAACAGAGGAGCAACCCTTAGGTAGTAAAACAATCTCCAATACCCTTGTGATTAAAACCATATTTCACAATAGTCCTTCATGCATGCTTGGCCTATTGCTACTGCTGCATACATTGAAATGTGTCATAAATACCACAAACGATAAATTTTCAGTCACTGAAGAAAGGTGAAGGAAAAGCAGTTATGTGTTCTCATGACATTTGTAAGGTTCACGTGTAAAAGGGGATTGAATTTCATTAACCAAACGGTCTCATTATTTTCTGAAGCCTATTTTTATTGTCGTATAGGCAATATTTAAAAGGCTGTTGTCAAGGAAAAGCATTCTAAAATTAGATCTGCCAGCTTTGTTTTCCTTGCAGGAATGGTCATACTCTTAATGGCCTCTTCTGTTTTGAAGCGAAAGCTTAGTAATGAAAGGTAAAAGATTTCAAAGGGGGTTTCTATAAACAGAAGAATAAAACTTACTATATATCATTTTCACAAATTGTATTTCTTGTATAAGCTTGTCTACACATAACATGTGTCTATTTTATCATTCTGGGTCTTTGAGAAGAACAAAAGTTCACTGACCCTGGTATCTCATTCCAGAAGTTCACTATCCTTTTCTCTACCTCTGATCTGTTGAACTTATCCCCTTTTTTACTGTCCATCATTCCCCCATATTCTCATCTCTCCCCTTACCTTAAACCTTAAGGAGGCCCTCAGCCCTGCTATCCCCTTCTTGATCCATGGCACTGGTATTTCCTGGCAAAATATGAACTCTGTAAACCCAGTTCTGCATCTGCTCTGTGCCTACATGGAAGCAGCTGAACTGAATGTAGCAGGAAAAAAGCACACAGGGATGCAAACCGATCTCACTTTAAATATGTGATCAAGATGGATACTCAGCACTGCCCACCAGTTCCACTGCATTTCCTTAGTCACACTCCTTGCTGAGCTGACTCTTTCACACCTTCTCCTCAAATCTCCACTCCCTCTCTCCCCTCCTCTTCTCTACAAATAGCCTCTTATTTCACTGAGAAAATAAAAGTAACCAGAGGGGACCATCACCAAGTTTTCACCTGCCTACTTGCAAATGTTCCCAAACATTCTGCTTCCCTCCTGTTACCAGGGATGAGCCATCCATGCTCCTAGATCCAATCTCTGCACTCAAGCAGTCCCTACTTCTCAAGGGGAGATCTTTCTCTCTCTCTCTCTCTCTCTCCCTCTCTCTCTCTCTCTCTCTCTTTCTCTCTCTCTTTCTGTGTTAATTTTTACATTCTCTACAGAGTCATTCATGTCATCATTTCTCATCAGAATTCTCCAATAATATCCCCCACATTAACAAACTCCTTTAGTCTCTATCTCTAGAATCTCTATTCACTCTAGAATCTCCTTTAGAGAAAATTATTTAAAGAGTTAGCTGTATATACTGCTTCTACTTCTTCACCTTCAGTCCTCTCTCTACTCACTTCTATGAGGAGTTTTGTTCCTTCATTGGAACAATGAATGGAACATTTTTGCTTCATTGGGAGTATTTTTCCAAGATTGCCAAAGACCCCCAGAATGCAAAAACCAATGGCCAATGCACAATCTGTTTACATGACTGCTCAGCAACATTTGACACTTGACATTTGCCGTTCTTGAAAAGTAGTCATCTTAGGCTTCCAGGAGGCCACAGCACACTGGCCACTTCTCCTTCTCCTTCCATGATTTCTCTTCCCAAGCTCTAATTGTTGGGGTACCTGAGGGCTCAGCTCTGAGTCTCTTCTCAATTGATACCCTTTTTAACTCCCTAGATGATCTCATCTAGTTCCATGATTTTAAATATATTTGTATAGGACCACCTGGGTGGCTCATTCAGTTAAGCTTCTGACTTTGGCTCAGGTCATGACCTTGAGGTTTGTAAGTCTGAGCCCCATGTCAGGCTCTGAGCAGTCAGCACAGATAGCCTGCTTCTGATTCTGTGTCTCCCTCTCTCCCTGCTCCTCCCCTGCGCACACTCCATGTCTCTCTGTCTCTCTTTCTCTCTCCCTCAAGAATAAATAACACATTACAAAAATTTTTAAATATGTTTGTATATTGATGACCCACAAATTTATATCTTCTGCCTTGAACTCTCATCTGTCCAGCTGTCTATGTATTTGTAAGGCCACTTGAATGTCTAATAGGCTTCTCAAAATTCATGGATCCAAAAGAGTTTTTTGTTTTCACCACCATCTTCCCCATTTCAGGAAATGGTAAAGGTTAATATTCCCTTATCCACAGCTATGAAACTCTGAAAGTTCTCAACACCAAACATTTTCATTTGGCAGTAAAATCTAACCTGACTTGAACCCATTTGGCAGCAAAACCTGGCTTGAATGAGTAGAGGCCATTTATTGTCTTTATTTAAGTGAATACTTGTCTAGGGAGCTACCCTAGACCCTTCTGGGAATATTTAGTAAATTTTGGGATAGGTACCTTTTTACCTTTCTGAAATCTGAAAGTTAAGAATTTGGGTCACATTTGAACCCAAGGGTTTCAATAAGGGACTGTAAACCCATTTGTTCAGGATGTCTCTCTCTCTCTCTCTCTCTCTCTCTCTCTCTCTCACACACACACACACACACAATGTACACACACACTAAAACAAGGCATTGACCCTCATTTTTTTAGTTGTTACACTCCTACATCCAATTCATGAGTTCTATCAGCTTTAATTTTAAATATGTCCTAAATCTGAATACTTATCATCTCCATAAGTACCAATGTTGCCATGGACAACCGCCTTAGCCTCCTAATACATCCTATTTCCAATCTTATCCTTCCCTGCTCCCCACCTGTCAGTGTTAGCTTCCATAGAATGACCAGAGAAACTTTCTTTTTTAAAAAATTTAAGGTATATAACCTATTGATTTTATACATTTATAAAATACATTTATAATTATAAATTTAAAATTATGGATAAATAATTACCACTGTAGCATTAGCTACCACCTCCATCTCTTCACATAGTTACCATTTCATTTTTGTAGTGAGAACATTTAAGATCTGCTCTCTTGACTCTTGAATACTGAAAACAAACTGAGGGCTGAAGAGGGAGGGGGAAAGGGGAAGGGGGGTGATGGGCATGGAGGAGGGCACTTGTGGGGAAGAGCACTGAGTGTTATATGGAAACCAACTTGACAATAAACTATAAATAAAAAAAAAGATCTGCTCTCTTAGCAAAATTCAAGAAATGTTACAATATTATTAGGTGTACATTAGATCCCCAAACTTGTTAATCTAATAACTGGAAGCTTGTATCCTTTCACCAGTATCTCCACATTTCTGCCACCCTGCAACCCCTGGTAACCACCATTCTATGCTCTATTCAGAGAAGTCTTGTCCAAACATAGGTCAGATGCTCCACCCACTATTCCAAAGCTCCAAAGACTTCCTACGAGGCTGAAAACAAAACCCTAATTTCTCTTCATGGCCTGTTAGGTCTTAGATGATCTGCCTTTTGCCTTTATCTCCTTTCTCAAGTCTTTTGCTCTTCCCTTCACTCACTGCTCTAGACCTCTTGGTCTTGTTTTTCCTTAAATATATCACATGCACCCTGCCTGATGAGTTGTGCTCTGGCTTTCCTGTGTCTGGGATGCCATTGCTTCAGGCCTTGGTGCAGCTCAGGCCTCACTTCATTAAGATCCCTCTCTGCCAGCTGCTATTGTGGAAAGCCCTTCCTTGACAACTCTTCTAAAACAGCCACTTGTGAACCTCCCAGACACTTTGCTACCTTACCCTGTTTGCTTTTATTAAAATTACTTTGCATGCTTATTTGTTTGCTTGTTTATTATCCACCCTCCCATCCAAATGTAACTCCATGAAGGTAGGAATCATGACTCTACTATTTATCATTGTATCCATGGTGCCTAGAATAATGCTGGAGCTCCCTATGTGCCCAGTGATGAATATTCATTGAATGAACAAATAAATTAAATTGTATTAATAAGCCAACTGAATTGGATTAATCAAATAATATTAGCCCTATTTTCCAAAGTACCTCAATATTTTTATGAGTGTCAGTATAGTGCTGATGAGCTTAAGCTACAACTTTATTTCTGAATGACTCTCATTCTTAAGATAGTTTTAATTAGTGCCTAAGACTTGACTCACACTGTGTAAATTAGTGTTTACTTTTTAACTCACAAGACATATATTTAACAAAACAATCTGAATTTATTGAGGAGATTTTTTTTTTATTTCCTGATTTCTGAACTTAAATACTTTCTCTTTCTAGAGAATTTAACTTTACCTGGAAACATGTTTCTTCTTCCAAAGTGCTCTCAAGTGATTCCATCATATTTCTTGTTTAGCAGGTGCTATAGCTATCAGTAAATTAACCAAGTTGTCTAATAATAAGAAGTAGACATTAGCTATTTTAGTATAGAATTAAAAATCAAAGAAATATAATAAAGGTTATATAAAAATACGGTTTTTTTATTCAGAAAAATAAAATAATTTCTGGTAAGGAATAAGAAAATTTCTTATAATGCCTTCTATAAAATTGAGGGAAAGTATATATAATAAAGTCATTGTATATGTAAGTGTAGTACCAAAAATATTTCAATCTTTTAAGCTGAATATTAATATTTTGGTTGTGAATTTCATTTTGGAACATTCAGTCAATAAGTGTATGTTATCTCTCCTTAACCCATGATTCCATTGTGGATAGATAGGTAGTCTTTTGATACGTTTTATAAATATTTACCCTAACTGAAATATGATTCACATGACAGGATGAAGTCAGAGAAAAAAATATTAAATGACCGTTTGAAAACAATGACTTCAGTTCAAGCTTTGTCACACACCTTGAACTTGGTGTCTGGTAAAAATAAAACTCAAAATCTGTTAAAATTACACACCGCATCATGAAATGTCAAGACTACTTTTTTTGTAAGTTTCTCTGTGTGGCTCTGTATAAACAGAGGATTTGTTAGTCTTCAACTCAGTAGTGGACAAATAACTGGAGCCAGGAAGTTAATATGAAGTATTTAGCCTGATGGCCTCTATGTTCAGTCAGCTTATGTTTCTCTGTCTGACTCACTGTAGTTTAGAAACTTCAGCAGGCAATTAACTCTCCCAGGATAAATGGGTCTTCACTCACCCGGAATTCCCTGGGCCTCAAGGTCACATGAGGCCAGAATAATCACTAATGACTAAAAGATATTCTCAACACAAACCTAGCTATTCAACCACATAATGAAAGAAATTTGAGTTTTACTAGGATATGAGTGGTATAGGACTTAGGAAATTAGATTCTTGGAGCAGTCATTCAATCATTCAGTCAATGTTTGAATCTCTTCTGCCTCCTACCCATCATATAGTTAGCCGGAGTCAAATTTAATCTCATATTTGGCAAAGAAATGGGCAAAATCAAACATGCTGTCTTACACATAGTTGAGCCACAAAAGAAATTTACAATAACAGCTACTATTTGTAGATGTTTATTGTATGCCAGACACAGGGTCTGTGCACTTCGCATTATTTTTACCCCTCACAACAATCCTCTGAGATTCTAAGTTCCTTTTTATAAGGTTTATCTTTGCAGTTTTTGTTTTTACCTGTGACATAGTCACATCTCCAGTAACTTCTACTGGTCAGGTTCTGATACCTCATTCTCTTCCTTTCTCCAGAAACAATTTAAATACCCTCCAAAAAAGTATCTTGATCTTTCAGATTGAATTAATGTTGCTGCTGAACAGCTACAGCTTTAGTAGCTACATCATTCAAATGTAAAGTTGTTGCATATTACCTATTGTTTTATTTTTTATATTGAAACATTTTTCAGTTCTTACTTCTTGCAATGTACTATGCTGGGCACTGAGGATACAATAATAAGCAGATGCATTCTGCCTTTTTCCTCTTGTTATCTCAAGAAGAGGAAGAGAAAGATTACCTAAAATGCAGAGCAATTAATGGACAGTAACAGTAATACATGAAATGCAAACAGAGTATCTGGAAGGCACCTAATCTAGTGTCAGATAATCATGAATATTTTTTTTCTGACTTTAATGATATTCTGATTAGGCTCCAACTCTCCCACCTGGTCTTTCAGAAATTCAGCTTCAATATGCTTACAGTCTCACAGGTACTTCCTTTACACCAGCCTACACTTCCTTTTTCATCTAATTTAAATTCAAAATCTTCTCTCCACAAACCCCTTTGTCATGTTTTTTAAGAGAAGATTTTCCTGGGCACTATTCTCTTCACCAATAAGACTTCTAGCTTATGAAAGTTAAAGACTTCTGTTTTACAGAATTTAAAGCTCTTACTCCATCTTTAAAACCAAAGGAGTCAACTAAATTTTTTACTTTAATTCACAGAAAAATTGATAAAAATTGGGAATAGAAGAACTAATGGTATATGTCCGTTTTGAATAGACAACTATTTTATATAAACCATGAATTGTGAAGACAAAGCAATATAGAGTTCCAAAAATATATGTAAAGGGTGTTTCTTTAATATAGTCAAGCTAATTGCCTAAGGAACAAAGAGAGAGGGAAGGAAAGCAAAAATCTGGTCAGACTGCTTTCTTAGCAACTCTATATGGTAAGAAAGGATATGTAATGAAAGAAAAGAAAAGCTGAATAAAAAATGAAAAAAAGGAAAATTTATACAGAATTGCAAATTAAGTTCTTTAAAATTTTATAACATAAAATTTTATGATATTTGGTTATGCACTGTCTGCTCACAAAATAGAGGTAACAAAATAAACAACCATTTCACATATGTAACTTTCTCAGATGAATACCCTAAAGTTTAGCTAACCTTATCCAATGTAGCTAAGTGATACATACCCCAAATCAGCTCTTGGCTGCTACATTATTCATATACTACTTATCTGGTTTCCACAATTTATACCCCCTACTGCTTTGGTTCCATCGTTTCTCTTTTTTTTTTTTTCCTATCACTTACTCCTTTGACCCAATCAAAAATTAGCAAATGTTTCAGAGATTATGAATGTAAAAATTGAGGTCATGTTTTTCTTACCCTCCCCTACATAGGTAAAGATAAACTTATACTAGAGTGATTCAGATAGTGGAGGAAATATGTAGGCAAGGAGGAACAAGATGGAAAATCACTTTTTCCTTTTTCATTGTGGTTGCAAAAAAGAGGCCTAGAAGAGTAGAAACTGGGCCTTCCCATGCCCTGCACGACCTGTTGTCAGGGCAACAGGATGTGTGGGGAGCCCTGGCCTTCCCAGTGCCTGTTGCCAGGGTAACAGGATATGAACTATCTTTCCTTATGCAACCAGGCAGTTTCCTTGCCTTATTCTATGTTTCTCTTCTATTTGATGGGAATTTATATTTGTTCACAGAAACCTAAGAGCAACACAACTTCAACACAGAGGTCATTGAGAAATCACGTATTGGAAGAAATATTGTAAGTAAGGACATGCGATTGATACTGTTGCTGGTGGAAATAAGTGGAAAAGAATTTTATTGAACTGATATTCTGAAAATAAAAACTTCAAATTTTATTTTAATAATCTTTTCATTGAATCAAAGAAGTAAATGATAGGAGATGATGAGATGGAAAAAAAGGAGAGTGGTAGTAGGAAAAAAAACTTGTGAAAACCAGAGAATTATCTGAAAAATTTAGAAGCTAAGAACCTAATTTTTAGTGTATATCAATTGGCTGTTTTTATGCAACAAACCATCTTGCAAGTAGTGGCCAAAAACAATAAATATTTATTATTTCCTTATGACTCTGAGGAAGTTAGACAGTCCCAGGTGACTTCACTCACATGTCTGGTGGTTGGTTAACAGTTTGTTGGTCTAAGAGAGGACTCAACTGTAATGGTTTATATCTGCTTCACATGCTCATCCTCCAGCAAGCTTGACCAGGCTGGTATGAGAGTTCCAAAGAATGGCAAAAGCGAGTAAACTCCAAGGCATAAACCCTTTACAAATCTTCACTTGTGTCACATTTGCTAAGATCCCATTGGTCAAAGCAAGTTGCATGACAAAGTTTAGAGTCAGTATGGGAGGGATGATCCACGAGTGGTTATTGGAAGTTAAAAACTGGGCCATACTGCAACTGTGAACAACATCAGGGAAGAATTTCCAGGAAATAGAGAGCTCTTTGGAAAACTTGAGATATTAAGGCAGAGATTTGCTAGAGTATGAAATATTAAGAGGGTCACATTTATAAAGGCACTTTTTTAGTTGGTACCAGTCAGGTGTACTAGAGATTTTGAGATCTCTAAAGGTTAGAAAGGAGGTCCTTAACTCATCTAATAACCATCTCCAAATGAAGTCTACAAAAGAATGAGAAAAATGTGTGTGCCTTTACATAGTTTATGTTCTCTGTGGGAAATGAAACAGAATAAACTACATTTGGATCATTTTTCTAAAATAAACAAAGGAGAAAAGATTCTGCTCACTTTATTTCAAGAAAGAACTTTATTATATGCATAAAATCCTTTATAATAAGAAGCAGCAGCATAGCAACAATTAAATACCTAGGCTTATATTTTGAGAGAGAGAGAGAGCACGCAAGCCCACATGCACCCACAAGCAGAAGAGAGGTGGAGGGAGAGAGAGGGACAAAGAGAGAGGGACAGAGACAGAGAGAGAGAGAGAGAGAGAGAGAGACTCAAGTAGGCTCCACGCCCATCACAGAGGCAAACACCAGGCTTGATCTCATGACACTAAGATTATGACCTGAGCAGAAATCAAGAGTCAAAAGCCTAACTGAATATCTATAAAATACCTATAACCTATTTTAATCACTAAACCACCTGGCTTTATTCTTATTGATAAATAAAAATAAAATAAAATAAAAATCTCTACGGACAGACACCCACATGTCTCTACTATGCAGTTTTTCTCTGTTGTTTGGGATATCAAGGGCCAAGAAAATTAAAGCTTTGAAGGAGCAAGAGGGTTTAGGGAAAATACTAGCTAGGATCATTGTTAAAATAAGCTGATTAAAAAGGTAATGGTAGTGTAGGTCTAAGAGAAGGAGAGAAATAGAACCAGGGAGTTTCTGACATCTAAAGCATATGCCAAGTGATAATTCCCCTTGGGATATACAAAATTAGGCAAACAGATGGCAGGATTGTGGAAAATCAAAACAAGAAAATAGTTTTTAATTCCTGAAATGTCAGGTTTTTTGGTGAGTATGAGTGTTAAATGGAATTATCTAGGTTAGTGTTGATTGGAAAAGGTATGGCCTAGGAATCTGGCCTTCCTCTTACTACCCAGGACACATTGCTCAAGTCATTTGTCTTTTGAGGCTCAGTTTTCTCATCAGAAAAACTGGGAATAATTGTGCTGAACCACACAGGTCAAAAGAAAAATCTTTTAGAAATTATAAAGCACAAAAAAATTATAAAATATGATTAATACTATGATTCAATTATGAGTTTAAGCTAACTAAAAAATATGATTGATGCCCAAGTCGTTCAGTGTTTTCTTATCCTGCCCCAACTGCAGTTTATTTTGAACCAAGTCTTAGAAAGTCCACTTTTAAGTGGACCAGAGTCAGCATACTATGGCTTTTCTAATACAAAGTCTATTTTGATTTTCTTCTAAATCAGCTATCAGATTCATATACAAAACTGCAAGAATCCTTTGATCTTCCACTCTTATGCAGAGTGAGTTTAATTACAGCTGACCTCTGTTTTCTTGCCCTGTGGACACTGTACTTAGGACTTTACTATTTTTTCATGACTCATTATAAACATATTTGAGTAGCTATAAATAAAAAAAAAATTTACCTAGCAGAAATTATCTGCATTGAGCATTTTCTCAGCCTATTTAATAAAAATTTATGTTTTTAACTATTTTATAAAATATAAAATAACATGCAATATTTTTAAACAACTTCAGGAAAGTAGTTTAAAGGAGAAACCAAAAAGGTCATAATGTTTCATTTATATGCCTCTTATGACCTATTACCACTTTTATGTGCTTCTTTAACAATAAAGTTAATCATGTCTAATACTTGCTGAGACCAGATATTTGGAATACTGTGATTCTCATAAGCCTTTAACATTATCATCTGTTTAATGATAGTGAACAGTCCCTTTCCTATCCAAAAGGCTTATAGCACAGATCTTTTGGATGGGAATCAGACTTGCTCAAATATTTACATTCGATTAGCTGATTGAACTATATTAGAATACGGAACAAAATCTAATACTATAATGGTAATTTGGTATTTTCTAAAATGAATCAGCAAAAGGAAGGACTATGGGACATGACAGTAATTACTTGGAAGTCAACTCCATTGTGAACCAGACATAGACCAGGATAACAAAAGACCTAAAGAATGATTTTCAAGCCAGAGTGACTCAGGAAATCAGATTGGTCCTGGGTGATACATGATTATAGAGCCCTAAAATCAATTCTAAGTCCACCACATGACACTGAATAAAGGGTGCTGAATCCATCAAGGCAATTTTATAGGTGAAACTCAAGGCCAGCCCACTTCTCTTCCTCAGCTCTCTCTTTACATACCCATCACTCCTCCCCCAAGGCAATGTAAATCCTTGAGTATAAAAACCTGGGAATCTTGGTAAGAACATTTCCACTGAACTAATAATATAAAGTCTTCCTTTTCTCAACCTGACTCTCTCCACAGATTCTGACAAGAAAGTTATTTGAAAAAAATAGAATTCTGCTTTTGCATATAATATTAGTAATAATAATGATAACAGCTGGAATTGTTAAGTTCTGGACACTATTCTAAGATGTTCATAAGATTTATTCATTTAATTTTCATAATATCTAGGAGATAGGTAATGATATCATTCCCATTTTACAGATATGAAACCTACAGCATCAAAGAAATCAATCAACTTGGAGAAGATCATATAGCTATTAAATAACAACGTTTATATACACATAAGAATGGATAAGATTATGGAAATATTAACAACTGCAACATTTTGAAGAGATTACTGTGTGCCAGGTATTGTGTTATATTTCTTTTTTTATATATATTTATTTTGAGAGAGAGAGCCCATGTGTGGATGCACGCAAGCAGGAGGAAGTATATAGAAAGAAGGAGAGAGAGAATTCCAAGCAGACTCCTCACTGTCAGCACAGATCTTGACACAGGGCTCAGCCTCATGAACGTGAGATCATGACCTGAACTGAAATCAAAAGTCAGATGCTTAACCTCTGTGCTATATTTCTTATCTACATTATTTTATATAATTTGCATTACCTTGATTTTGGCAATATCCAGATAGCCTGATCCAAATGCTTCCCTTTTAAGACAAAGGACCTTCAACTAAAAAAGCCTTTCAGGCCTCTTTGCCACTTTTCACATTCGTTCACAAAGGAGGAGAAGCAACGTTTGGTTGGTGTGTTGTGGATAAAGAATTAGACCTGGGGGTGCAAGCTACCCTTTTCAGAGAGTGAGGAAGAAATATTCTGCTTGTAGAAAGCATAGTCTCATCTGTTGGGGGCCATGAGGCACATTTAGGAGAGCAGATTTTGCCGTTCCTGAGAAAACATGTCATTCATTAACCCCACCCCCACCCCAGTATCTCATGAGGTAGGTATCAATTTTTGTCTATGTCTCAGCTGAAAAGTCACCTTCTAAGATAAATCGTTCCTATCCAAAATACTTTCCCAAGAACTCTTGATCACATCACCTGGTTCATTTTCTTCAGGTCACTTCTTACTCTATATTAACTTATTTTTTTTTATAATTCATCTTTTTGATGTTTGTTTCCTCTACTAACATGTAAGCTCCTATACCTAGACTAGTGCTGATATAGTACACAACCAGTGAGTATTTATTGAATAAGTGAATGAATAAAATATTTGGATTTTACAAATAAAGAAAAGTTTAGAAAAGTTAATAGATTTTCCATGATCACACACCTAAAGGACAGATGGTATCAGAAAATACCTGACTGATCCCAGAATTCAGTTTTTAAATCTCTAAGGTATTTTACCTCAACCATGTCTATTCTATAAACATAATATTACATAAGGACTGAGACTTATATTAAGATTATATTTACACACCAGAGTAGATTTTTTGAGGTGGTTTTCTTTATTTTTATAACTAAAGGACACATTTTTAAGTTTATTTTTCTGATTAATCCATCAAAACTATCATATATTCAACAATGTGAGAATAGAAACTAAGATTTATCAACAATTTCCAAAAAAGAGCATAAACATTCTACTTTGACATTTGAAATGAATCCACAATAAGCTCTCAATATCAGAGCTTTGTCAGAAAATTGGTGGGCTAGGCATGTAAACCAGGGTTAGATGGAAGACAGTGAGTTATTTAATGGCTAAAGATAAAGAGCATCTACTCCAATTCTCCATAGAGCGGCCAAGACTGGCTCCACACTAAGCATCCTGTCTGTGTGAGAATGTGTGTGTTGGGGGGTGGTGGTAGGGGAGAGAGTAAGAATATAAAAAATCGTCATGTTCATTAAGAACTCTGTTACTCTGTTACAGAAGGAATGTATTAGTTTCTTACTGCTACTGCATCAAAATTACCACAAACTTAATAGTTTGAAACAACACAAATGTATTATCTCCAGTTCTGTAGGTCAAAAATTTGATGCAAGTTTCACTGAGATAAAATCAAGGTTTTTGGCAGAGTTGCATTCCTTTTGGAGGCTTAAAGAAGAATCTGTTTCTTGCTTTTGCAAGCTTCTAGAGGTTGCCCACATACCTTGCTTCATAGTCTGTTTATTCTATCTTCAACATTGACAAAGACAAGTTGAGTCTTTCTCACATCAGAGCATTCTGACCTCTTCTTCTGCCTCCCTCTTCCACTTTTAAGAACACTGTGATTACATTTGGCCCACCTGGATAATCCAGACTGATCTCCATACATTAAAGTAAGCTGATTAGCAACCTTGATTCCATCTGCTACCTTAATTCCCCTTCAACATATTCACAGATTCTAGGGATTAGGACATGGACATGTCTGGGGGGCAATTATTCTCTCTACTACAAAGCCCATGGACTAAGTTTTAAGAAGCACCACTCTGCATTCTTTTCTGTGATCTTTCTTGGTAACTATTTGGAGAAGGTCTTCTTTTTTGTTGAAAGTAAGATGAATAAAAGCCTTAGACACAGACAAATCTGTATTTAAAAGCAAGCTTCACCAGATACTAGCTGTTTAACCAACACAGGATAATTACTTTTGGAAACTGTTGGAAAAGTAAATAAGTATACAGATATGTTACATTTGGAAAGTTCTGACAACTAGTAGATGATAAGCAAATATTACTTCCTTCCATCTTCTCCATCCTATTCTATCTGTGAATCTATCTCTATTCCTCCAACCTGACCTTAGGCCCTATTTTGGCAATCTCACTGATCTTCTAACTTTGAAGTTAGAACCACTGTAAGGTTCCAAATTTTATTCATTCATTCATTGAAAATGATTTATTACATGATCTCCTACATGCCAGGTATTGTGCTAGATGCTGGGGATCCAAAAACAAACATGATGAACATGATTTGTGCCCTCAGGAACTTGTGGTCCAGTAGTGAAGGTAGATTTTGTTAACAAAAGGGAAGTCCAGGTTCCTTTATGAGTCAAATATAGGAAACTGACCTAGTAAGAAAGGTCAAGAAGGATTTCCTTTGCAAGTGAAATTTAAGAAGAGATCTTTGAGCATTTCTTAATAGTGTTCCTTATTAATATTTTGAGTAGGACAACTTTTCCTGACAAAGGAATTTCCCAAGCTCTGGAGGACATTTATCATGCCTGAACCCCGCTGCTCACTGAATACAGAAACACCCTCAGGCACTGCAATAACCAGAAGCATCCCCACACATCTCTACAAGCATCCCAGGAAACAGGAGCAGCCCTCACTAAGAGAGGAGAAAGGAGTGGTTCGCTTGTGAAGAGAAAGCAAAATGAGTAAATGCAGACAGGTGGGATGTAACACTTCTTTGGGGCAACCTTGAGCCTAACTGGGAGGTGGCCACAGAAGGACAGGCAAGAGAGGAGGCTCCAAATGTCAAGCAGGTACAGGGACACTCTGTGAAGGATGCTGAACTTTGAAGGGAAGGTACTAGAAGGCAGGATAGTAAAATCTAGTCTATAATGCTGCTTTATCCTAAAATGCAATTCCAATTTGGTATCCAGCTAATATTTGGATTCCAGCTAATAGCTCCTGTCATTTTACCTATTTTGCCAATTTTTATTCTAAATATGTATTTCTGCTACATCTTCTTGGTGATGAGGATTTGGGCAAGTCCATCTGAGAGGTGCTCAACACACTTCGTCTTTAATTACAGTTACTTTAAATTAGCTATAGGGTTATTATACATTTCCTCCTTTCTCCTTCATTCTCTTCTTCTCTATATTTTATGCTTCCATTACTGATGATTGTGTTTACCACCCATCAGAGGAAAAAAGAAAAAAAGAAGCTTAAGTCTTTGAACTGCTGCTTACACAGTTCCAGATCTTAGTATGTGGACATTTGTCTAGATATAGAGAGATATGGAGGGAAGCATCTATATGAGCAAAATTAATTCTCAAATATTAGGTTAGGGGCACTTGGATGGCTCAATCGGTTAGGTGTCTGATTCTTGGGTTTCAGCTCAGGTCATAATCTTGTGGTTCATGGGTTCAACCCTCACATCAGGCTCCACGCTAGCAGCACACAGCCTGCCT
>CM053578.1:58421486-58511064 GCA_028646485.1 Cryptoprocta ferox
ATGATTAAGGGGTCTACCCACCAAGCAGACCTAACAATTGTAAACATTTATGCTCCAAATGTGAGAGCACCCAATTAATCACAAACATAAAGAAAATCATTGATAATAATACCATAATAGTAGAAGACTTCAACACCCCACTTACAGCAATGAACAGATCATCTAAACAGAAAGTCAACAAGGAAACAATGGCTTTGAATGACACACCGGACAGGATGGACAGATACATTCAGAACATTTCATCCTAAAGCAACAGAATACACATTCTTCTTGAGAACATTCTCCAGAATAAATCACATACTGGGACACAAATCAGCCCTCAACAAGTACAAAAAGATCGAGATCATACCGTGCATAGTTTCGGACAACAATGCTATGAGACTCGAAGTCAACCACAAGAAAAAATTTGGAAAGAAAACAAATACATGGAGACTAAAGAACATCTTACTAATGAATGAACAGACTAACCAAGAAGTTAAAGAGAAAATTTAAAAATAGACGGAAGCCAATGAAAATGATAATACTATAGACCAAAACCTCTGGGACGCAGCAAAGGTGGTCGTAAGAGGGAAGTATACAGCAATCCAGGCTTTCCTAAAGAAGGAAGAAAGGTCTCAGGTACATAACCTAGCCTTACACCTCAAAGAGCTGTAAAAACAACAGCAAATAAAACCCCAAACCAGCAAAAGACAGGAAATAATAACAATTAGAGCAGAAATCAATGCTATCAAAACCAAAAAAAAACATAAACAAAAACAAAAACAGTAGAACAGATCAATGAAACCAGGAGCCAGGAGCTGGTTCCTTGAAAGAATTAACAAAATTGAAAAGCCACTAACCAGTTTGATAAAAAAAAAAAAAAAAGGAAAAAAAAGGAAAGGACTCAAATAAATAAAATCAAGAATGAAAGAGGAGAGATCACAACCAACACTGCAGAAATACAAACAATAATAAGAGAGTATTATGATCAATTATACACCAATAAAATGGGCATCTGGAAGAAATAGACAAATTTCTAGAAACATATAAACTACAAAAACTGAAACAGGAAGAAATAGAATATTTGAACAGAGCCATAACCAGTAAAGAAATCAAATTAGTAACCAAATATCTTCCAAAACACAGGAGTCCAGGGCTGGATGGTTTACAGGGGAATTCTGCCAAACATTTAAAGAAGAGTTAACATCTATTCTCTTGAAGCTGTTCCAAAAAAATAGAAATGGAAGGAAAACTTCCAAACTTTTTTTATGCAGCCAGCATTACCTTGATTCCAAAACCAAAGACCCCCCCCCAGAAAGGAGAATTATAAACCAATTTCCCTGATAAACATGAATGCAAAAATCCTTAACAAGATAATAAACAACCAGATCCAATAATACATTAAAAGAATTACTCACCACGACCAAGTGGGATTTATATCTGGGATGCAGGGTTGATTCAATATCCACGAAATAATCAATGTGATACATCACATCAATAAAAGAAAAGACAAGAACCACATGATCCTCTCAATAGAAGCAGAGATAGCATTTGACAAAATACAGCAACCTTTCTTGATAAAAACCCTCAAGAAAGAATGATCATACCTCAAGATCATAAAAGCTATATCTGAAAGACCCACTGCTAATATCATCCTCAATGGGGAAAAACAGAACTTTTCCCCTAAGGTCAGGAACGTGATACGATGTCCACTCTCGCCACTGTTACTCAACATAGTATTGGATATTTAAGCCTCAGGAATCAGACAACACAAGGGAATAAAAGGCATCCAAATTGTCCAGGAGGAGGTCAAACTTTCACTCTTCACAGGTGAAGTGATAGTCTGTATAGAAAACCAAAAATATTCTGCCAAAAAACTGCTAGAACTGATCCATGAATTCAGCAAAGTCGCAGGATATAAAATCGATGCACAGAAATCAGTTGCATTCCTATACACCAATAATGAAGCAACAGAAAGAGAAATCAAGGAATTGATCCCATTTATAATTGCACCAAAAACCATAAAATACCTAGGAATAAACGTAACCAAAGAGGTGAAAAGTCTATACACTTAAAACTATAGAGAGCTTATGAAAGAAATTGAAAGAAATTGAAGAAGACACAAAAGAATGGAAAAAATATTCCATACCCCTGTATTGGGAGAACAAACATTGTTAAAATGCTGATAATACCCAAAGCAATCTATATATTCAATGCAGTATCTATCAAAATAATACCAGCGTTCTTCACAGAGCTAGAACAAACAATCCTAAAATTTGTATGGAACCAGAAAAGACCCCAAATAGCCAAAGCAATCTTGAAAAAGAAAACCGAAACTGGAGGCCTCACACTCCTGGACATCAAGATGTATTATAAAGTTGTAATCATCAAGACAGTATGGTACTGGCACAAAAACACTCAGATCAATGGAATAGAATAGAGAACCCAGAAATGGACCCACAAACATATGGCCAACAAATCTTTGACAAAGCAGGAAGGAATATCCAATGGAATAAAGACAGTCTCTTCAGCAAATGGTGCTGGGAAAAGTGGACGGTGACATGCAGAAAAATGAACCTGGACCAGTTTCTTACACAATACACAAAAATAAACTCAAAATGGATGAAAGGCCTAAATGTAAGAGAGGAAGCCATCAAAATCCTGAGGAGAAAGCATGCAAAAATCTCTGGCCTCAGCCACAGCAACTTCTTACTCAACACATCTCGAAAGGCAAGGGAAACAAAAGCAAAAATGAACTACTGGGATCTCATCAAGATAAAAAACTTCTGCACAGCAAAGGAAATAATCAGCAAAACTAAAAGGCAACCGACAGAATGAGAGAAGATATTTGCAAATGACATATCAGATAAAGAGTTAGTATCCAAAATCTATAAAGAACTTATATATATATCAACACCCAAAAAACAAATAATCCAAAAGACATGAATAGATACTTCTCCAAAGAAGACATCCAGATGGCTAACAGACACAGGAAAATATGCATAACATTAGTTATCATCAGGGAAATACAAATCAAAAGACAATAAGATGCCACCTCACACCTGTCAGAATGGCTAAAATTAACAACTCAGACAACAACAGATATTGGTGATGATGCGGAGAAAAAGGATCTCTTTTGCAGTGTTGGTGGAAATGAAAACTTGTGCAGCTGCTCTGGAAAACAGTATGGAGGTTGCTCAAAAAATTAAAAATAGAACTACCCTATGACCCAGCAATTGCACTACTAGGTATTTATCCAAAGAATACAAGTGTGCTGTTTCAAAGGGGCACATGCACCCCAATGTTTATAGCTGCACTATTGACAATAGCCAAAGTATGGAAAGAGCCCAGATGTCCATCCATCTATGGATGAATGGATAAAGAAGATGTGTTTTATATATATGTGTGTGTATTTTACACACACACATACACACACACACACACACACACACACTATTACTCGTGCTCAAAAAGAATGAAATCTTGCCATTTGCAACTACGTGGATAGAAAGCAAAATTAATCAGAGAAAAGACAAATATCATATGACTTCACTCATATGAGGACTTTAAGATACAAAACAGATGAACATAAGTGAAGGGAAGCAAAAATAATATAAAAACAGGGAGGGGGACAAAACATAAAAGACTCTTAAATATAGGAACAGAGCGTTGCTGGAGGGGTTGTGGGAGGGGATGGCTAAATGGGTAAGGGCCATTGAGGAATCTACTCCTGAAATCATTATTGCACCATATGCTAAACAAAAGTAAATGTTTTTAAAACATATATTTAAAAATCAAAGGTAATATTCTTCATATTCAAAAATAATGAAATGAGATCTTGCACAGTTTTACATTTTTTCACATGTACACAGATTTTGTCAAAGTATAAGATTCTTCATCCACTTAAGTAATTTCAACACATACAATGAATGTGCATATATATCTATTTGTGTTGGTCTTAATTCACATTAACAAAAAATATATGACTACATACTGGCAGTATTATCAGTATGTTAATATATATGCACAGGACCTGTTTCCTCCCATAATCTCAAAATACTGAATATTCATTATCTAATTACCTATTCTTGGTCCATGCAAGAAAACTCAACTGTTTTCCTTATTACCATTACCCAAAACCCCTGATATAATTATAGCAATCATCTAATTGATAAAAAGAAGGAAGGGAGACAGGAAAGAAAGAAGGAAAGTCAATTGACTATAATATTGGAAATCACAGAAAGATGTATTTCTAAGAGGATAAATACCGTTCAAAATATATATTACTTCTAATCTAGACCTACTAAAAGCCATTGCTAACCTCACATTATTTAAATAGACAAGTTAGTTTTATAAAGATTATAAGAATTTGGCAGACCATGGTGGGAGAGTACAATGAGTTCTAGATTTCTATTCACAGTCACTGTGAATTGAATAGAAATAGCCCTTCTCCTTGCTAGTGATTTAAACACACTCTGTATTTCAGTTTCTTCGTCTGAACATAAGAAGACAAAAGAGGTAAAGATAAGCCTGGATCTATTTTCAGCCTCACCACTTGCCAACTCAGTGGCCTTGGGGAAACTATTTAATATATCTAGATTCCTCAGCTATAAAGTATCACTAATCATAGAACTTACTTCATTCACTTGGTTGTCATGAAGTTTCAGAGAGATAATACATGTATCTTAGTCAGCAGGATCCTTGGTTGATAACTATCATTGTACTATGGAAGGGGGATAAGAAAAGCTATCCTAGATTGTTCTTGTGAGGTTCAACATCCAGTAACGTTTATGAAAAACTATTACACGTCTAAATTATTTTTAAAACCATTCCAGGCTCACCATTAGATCTGCATTCATACATATTTAATTAATGTAACTGATAATGGAGTATTAATGCAATGAACATAGAAGAAACTTTCAGTATTTTGTTAATTTGTCATTAATATTTATAGGCAAATCTGCTTATGATTTAATTACCTTCACATATTAGAAAAGAAAATATTAATTGAGTTTTAGAATCCCAAATTAACAATTGGAAATGAAACTTGATATGACAAGAGCAGGAAATGACTGGCTTAAGGCTATGCCTGCATATCAAAATTCCTTTTCCAACTAATAAGTCTATCAATTATAAGTCCAAAACACAAAAAATTAAAGTCAATTTGAGAGTTTTATGTCAGGAATTTAGAAACGTTTGCTGAAAATATCTTAACTCAGTTTAATAAATTTATGCAATTATAAAACTTACTGCTTTTATTAGATTATTTTAAAATCAGGCATGTCTTTTCAAATTAGCTCACCATTTTATAACATCTAAACCTATGTAATTTCAGCAAAAGTATGTAGTTTAATTTAAAAATCCAACCTTCAATATTTCAAAATATGTTAACATATATTCTGTGATTTTTTTAACTATGCTCAATTTAATTAAAAAAAATAGATCCTTTTTGGTCTTTTATTTGACAGATGTAGCTATGTGTGTAAACACTCAACAAAATACCAAAATTTCTGAACCAAGTAGATTTATCAAGTAAATTTGGGATAAAAAATAATTGGAAATGTATGAAAATATCTAATATTCTGTATGAATTAAACTTTTTTGTAAGGTCAGTGTAAATGCTACATATATTATGTAATGTTTGCCATATACTGTCAACCAACATCATATTGGCTTGTACTTCCACATATTTCTTTAATAAATATTTGCTGAGGGCCATGCTAGTTAGTTGCTGGATGGAATGAATTTATACTCCAAATAATAACCCTGACAAAACTTTGGTGTCAGAAAAGAGAGACTAAATATAGTTGATTTATTGTATGCCAGTTTTTTCAAATTTTATAACGTGTTTGCTTATAATGATGACCTCATTAGAAGACTTAAGATAATATATACATTGTTACTATCTGTTAACTAGAATATTTGATTTGTCAGATCATTTTGCTCAAACAGAATAAATTACATATAAATCTGAAAAATTTTAAGTATTGTCTTGATTATTTTATTATGTGACTTTTTAGTATGTAAGATTTTTATGAATCTCATTTGTATCCTATATAGCGTATTCTGTCATTCTATTAGGCAATAAAATACTAATACCTATTTTGGGAATAGAAATCTCTCGGTTTCATGGCATATCTTTAGAATTTCCACACCATGGATTTACGTCAATGGATGATAAATCTTTGGTTCTTGAAGATGTCTAACTAGTGTATAAAAGCCAATTGTCAAGATAATAACTTGGATGTTTCTCAATTTTCACATTTGTTTTGAATTCTCTGCCAAAGTCATATATTTATCTTTTAGGGGAAATCATACTAATGAAAATAAGCATGTGTCTCCAGATTTAAAAGCCAGAACTTACAGGGCAATGATAAAGAAAATCAGAGGGTGAGTAGATTTGTGAGAATTATCACTGATGTGCATTGCTTCCATATCTCTTTTTCCTTTTGGCCTTTGTGGGAATCTGGTTTTGTGAGTGTGCTCTGAGTGAGTCTGTTCAAGGCAGCCACTCTACTTCCCTTAAGTTAAAAATCCCATGAGGCAGTAGGCATTAGGGAGGATAGCCATCAGAAGACAGGGTAGCCTTCTTACCTTGACAATGTGAATATTGAAGACCACTTCAATCATACTAAACTGCATATGAAACATTGAGAGTATAAGTAGTGTAGATATTAAAATATTGGTAAGATTATAAGAAATAAAATCTAGTTTCCTTTAATTTGTTTACATTTTCCAAAAATCATCCAGAAAATTAAACAGAACTTACAGATTGGTATGACTAATTCCATTGGCACACTAAGATAACTGTAAGATTAGCTTCTAATATATCACTAAACATTGTAGTGAGCCACTACAACTTGCTCTTATAGCTGAATCTCACCATATAAATCAGATTACAAGATTCTGAAGGTCAGGGCTTTCTTTTGGGTAGTTCATCCTCAGGATTTAAAAGTAAGACTTACACTTTTATACATCAAGCTACAAAAAAAAAGAGGGAATGCCTTCATTGTGGATGATGGAGTGGCTTTGCAGGGGGAGGTGGGGGATATTTGTTATCTTTTGTTTTGATTTCTTTTGTTCACAACATGAAAATTTTACTTGAATCAAAGACACGTAGGGGTGCCTAGGTGGCTCAGTCAGTTAAGCGTCAGACTTCAGCTCAGGTCATGATCCCAGGGTTTGTGGATTCCAGCCCCACATCGGGCTTTCTGGTCAGCACAGAGCCTGCTTTGGATCCTCTATCCCCTCCTCGCTCTGCCCTTTCCCCACGCATGCACACACACACACTCTCTCTCTCCCTCACTCCCTCTCAAAAATAAAAGTTAAACATTATAAAAGCAAAGACATGTAATTTGTAATTTTTAATTAGTAATTTTTTAAAAAGTGTAAACATCTTTCAGAAATAGTTTATGTTTTCATTTAAAAGTACATGTCTCAATTTATCTTTCAGGGTCAGTCTATATTAAAGTCAAAACACTCCTAAAAAATTCTATGAATTACAGTATGAGATTTATGACTTTTCTGAAATCTTCTTAATAGAGTTTATTCTTAATAGGATGTAGACTAAAATGATATAGCAATTGAGCAGAGCATTATGAAGCACCATATGTGCTTCTAAACTGAGAAGATGATACACACAGGTCCTGCCAACTACTCCTCTCTCTTTCCTTCCCCCCTGCCAGTCTCCCAGCACATCCTGGATTCTGTCATGATATTGAGTGCCTTTGATATAAATTATTTAAGTGGGGGTTTCTGTGACTCTCAATGAACATTTTTTAATCATGAGAAGCAGAAAATAAAAAGAGCCCTAAACTTTATTAAAAATCAGTGACCTGTTTCAACTTACAGGACTATCAATGTATAAACTTTTCCAGATGGAGATAAAAGGAGACAAACAGTTATCTGACCACAATTAGTGACCAGGGCTAGGTGATGAACAAAGCAAATTGCTCAAAGCAGCAGCTAGACTAGCCCTAACAAATACTAGAGGGAGAGAGAGAGAGAGAGAGAGAGAGAGAGAGAGAATTGAAGCACAACACAGTTGTCTGGTTTCTCTCCTCTGTTTATGGGCAAGTTTTAAGCATACTCTCTTCTATAAGAAAATAAATGCTTCCTTTTTCTGTTTATGGTTCCTTCTGCTGTCTACATTTATCCTTCAGTCCTGATGCACTTAAGTCATAAGAAAAACATTAAAAAATAATCACAAAAACATGAGATTGGGGACATACCACCAACTCAAAAGATTAAACATCTGTGGCACCTGTTCTGGTGGCAAGAAATAAAATCAACCTAAGTGAAAATAATGCAGTGAGGGAAGGAATTGTTTGATATAATCTTCCTATTCACCTTCCCAATCCCTCCTCCTTCCTCTTACATAAACGGGAAGAATATCCATTAAAATTCTGCATACATAGTATTGTCTCAGCATTTTAATAATTGCAGTTACTAGCCTTGCTTTTCTGCTTGTACTATCTGAGCCCTCTTGATTCTCTCCACATTTTTCCTCTCTGATAATCCCCACCCCCTCTTCCCTTCTTTCTGGTTCTTCTTGTTTCTCTTCTTTTCCTGTAATGAGAAAAGACAAAGAGGTGTAAAAGGTATGATAGAGATAGTGGTCATGTTTAATTTTATTATTTACTATTTGTGTAATATTTGTTTTCTCCCAGAACTTATATATCTTACAATTAGAATTTTGTATTTGGCAACATCTCCTTATTTCCCTCACCCCACAGCCCCTGTCAACCATTGCTCTAGGCTCTGTTTCTGTGAGTTCATACCATATTTGCTTTTCTTTGTCTGACTTATCTCACTTAGCATAATTCCCTCAAGATCCATTTGTGTAGTTGCTAATGGCAGGATTTTCTTCCATTTATGGCTGAATAATATTCCATTGAATGTGTGTGTGTGTGTGTGTGTGTGTGTACAATTCTTACTTTTGGGGAGTAGATAAATAGTAATTCTAATAGTATTACCTAGGGAAATACATAGCGGAGTAGGAAAAAACATGGCATGTCTAATAACCTAACTCAAAAGGGGCATATCTGAAGGGTGAAAAGAAGCAATCTCCCAGTAAGAAGGGTACTGAATTATTATAAAAATAATTAACAGTATGCTATTCACAATAGCCTAGGCACAAACGTGGCTATTTTGAATAATATAATATAATTCATAATATAATATTGCAATATCTAGAATAGTTTCTATTTTCCTGACTGAACCCTGAGGAATACAAACAGTATAGTGGGAAGAGCCCTACAAATGAAATCAGAAGGTCTGATTTCATATCCTAAGTATGACTAATTAGCTGGAAAGCTTGGGTCACGTCATTCAACCTCAGGTTCATAAAATTGTTTTATGACTCAAATATCATAGCTTACAGTGAAAACTCTGTAACTCTTCTCCAGTAATAGACTTGTCAGGTTCATAAGAGCCCTCCATTCCTTCAGAAAACATACTGACTAACATCCATGGCACAGTGAAAGCTCACAGATGGGACTCCTTCTCTCCCTACACTCTGATGTACGTTCTTACCAGGAGTCAGTTGTATTAATTCCAAGACTTGTTTATGCCCGTTCTTTGTGTAATTACATAACGGTAGCAAAGGCCAAACTGGTTTGGTGACTTTTACCATAGAGAGATATAAGAGAAGAACTGGAAGCAAATAAAGAGTGACATTTTGGACCACTACAGAGTTGGTGAACAACCATTCCTCCTTACACCTTCCTGTGGCTAAGGAAAATCATTTGAATGGGTCCCCTGGCTCCATTCTTCCAACAAGAAGGGAGAATCCAAACTGTCTCCCCTTGCTACTAAAGCAAGAACTAGTAATCATCTCTTATCTACAAGTGGTAGATACCTACAAAATACCTGGTACAGGTAGGGTATAGAGAAGGGGCAGGAAAAATCTTTTTCCTTTCCCACCTTGCCAAATCAATACCACAGGAACGAGTGTGGAGAAGAAAGGAGCATTAATAACCAAAATGAAATGGTTTTTAACTATGAATGACAAACTGCTATGTAATTTAACTGATATGTTATTAAAGAAGCCCACTACCCTGCAGGAAAGATGGGTAACTTCAAAGAACTGCTTTTGAAGGAGTAGTAGAAGTTATTGAAAATTGTATTCATTTCGTGTTTTTACCCCCAAATTGAAATTTCACCAATATGGTTACTTTCAAATCATTTTTATGATTCCGTCTTTACCAGATAACTGACTTCAGCTAACTGTAGCCTCCTTTGTAGATAAACTCACATTGTAAAACAAAAACAAAAACAAAAAGCAAATTTTGTTTTGCACTATCAGGGATAATTAGGAATAAATATGTGTAAAATAGGATTTAACAAAAAAAAAAAAAGGCCTCATAGACAGCCCTGGTCAATAACTGCATTTGCAAAATACAGAGGCATTTATACTCTCTGAGTGCTGGGT
This sequence comes from Cryptoprocta ferox, assembly GCA_028646485.1. NCBI lineage: Eukaryota > Metazoa > Chordata > Mammalia > Carnivora > Eupleridae > Cryptoprocta > Cryptoprocta ferox. The sequence continues at coordinate 58,431,898 of CM053578.1, forward strand.
TTCCAACCCACTATAGAGCTCCCATTCTACATGTCTAGCCTATCCTTTCTAATCTATCACATTCTTGCTGCTCATATTTGCCTAGTAGGATTTCATCTCCTAAAATGAATTTCTCCTCCAAAAAAGAGAAGAGCAAAGTTACAGGTTGATAGCATTTAACCCTAGATCTTATGCCTTCCTGCCTTTGATGATGAGCATAGGACATCTTCTTAATGAAAGGACTCCAGGCAAGAACTAATTAAGAACTAATTTCTTTCACATAAATTGTTTCTTATCAATCAGGCCAATTAATCAATAGTAACCAATAAGTGCTAATTAAAATGCATAATCCAGGGACGCCTGGGTAGCTTAGTCAGCTAAGTGTCCAATTTAGGCTTAGGTCATGATCTCGTAGTTCCTGGGTTTGAGCCCTGCATTCGGCTCTGTGCCAACAACCCTGAGCCAGTAGCCTGCTTTGGATTCTGTGTTTCCCTCTGTCTCTCCCCCTCCCACTTATGCTCTGTCTCTGTTTCTGTGTCTCTCTCTCAAAAATAAATAAACATTAAAAAATTAAATGCATAATCCATACAGACACTTGGCATACTCTTCAGATTACATGGGAAGTATACATAGAGAAACATCCTAGGGGGAAAAAAAACCTACATTCATCTGCATGTAAGCAGATTAAGCTGTTGGCCTGTGTTACATGCTTTGGCAGCTACTGGAAGGCCCACTCTGACCCAAAAAAACCCTCAGAAAATGTCCTATCACCAGAAATTTCTAGGATTTAAAAAAAAAGGCATTTAAATAATGCTTACTTAAATTAAAAAGCTAAAGCATTTATTAGTTATTCTTCAACACCTTCACACGACATAGTTGATCAACTAATGAGTTCTAGTTCTCTGAGAGGTTAGTAAAAGGACAAGTAAGTTTTAAAGAAGAGGAACCCTGAAGAAAGCTAAATAACAAGGCTTATTGCAGCAATGTCTGAGAGTCAGGGAAGTAGGAACTGAGAGAGAAGCATAGCAGTGGGAATGGCTTGTCCCAAAACAGTCACCACAATTTCTCCTAGGATTAGACTTCTGTTCCACTACATTCCTATGGCAAGTTTACACAAAATAAACATCTCCTTACCCAACTTTGTGTTTTTCCCAATGAACTTTCCTGAAATTTGGAAAGAAAATTTGCTCTTATTCTCAACTTAAGTCAACTGATGTGATACTTGCTCAGGCATCAGAAGAAAAGTAGTGGACTGAAGACGAGACCAGAGCCTGAAGAAACCCATGTTCCAGATTTAGCTCTTAGTAACAGGAAACAGCTGGCATTGCCTTCTTTCCCAAGACCTCCTGAATAGTTTTTTGCTTTTTAACTTTTTTTTTAAACTACCTGAGCCAAAACAACGGCAAGCTTGATTTTTAAAATAGGATCAGTGACAAACACTGAAATGCCAAGTGGAAACACACAGGATACAGCTAAGCAAAATGCAAGCAGGAATTTGGAAGGCAGATTAAGGGAATGTGGGCCCAAATCTGTGGCTGCCAAATTCTCTCAATAAACTGCTTGGGTCAAAGACACACTTGGGAGTTTACTCAAACACACATACAGACCAAGGAGGCAGATGCTGCTTCTCTTTGGATTTTTAGGGAGTTTTTTCTTTTAATCAGAGTGCTAGAATATTTCCCTCAAATTAAGGATTTCCACCTTTCTGTGCAGAGCATGTTCTTTCTCCCAGTGAGTAAACTTACATCTGGGTTAGGTTAGACTTCTTTGGTACTTTTCTTGATCATGCAACACTAGTATATATTTCCTCACTTGGAACCAAATTCCATTTGTGGTTCTGGGTTCCCTCAGGTCACACTAAGGTCAAACAGCAACTCTACAGTGGAAAAACTGACTAGTACATATTCTCTAAATGTTTGCAGACCACTCCTAGAAGAATGTTCCATGTGGATAACCAACTAAACATATCCTAAGTCACAATTTACAAGGCGAACAGGAAGCAAAGATGTGTTTAAGATTTTAAACCCAGCTTATACAGCTTATAATATAGAGTGAAGATAACTGCATATTGGAATACATTATAAAAGAAATTAATATTCATAAACTATTTTGAAGTTCTCAAGTATAGTACACTTTGGATTATAGAAGGGTTGAATCTTTAAATCATCAAGATTTCAGAATACTTTGAAAAAGCTATTCTTATGGGAAAAGTACTTCAAAAAGTGTTAGAAGTATATTCGAATAGTCTTTTCAAGAAAAATCGTGAAAAAACTGTAATAAACACACACACAATCAATTCCTACTGAAGCTTTTCATAGGATAATCTTCTATCAACATGCAAGCCAGAACTGTTTCTATTAATTCAGATTGTGCTTCTTCAAAATTACAAATACTAATAATCCAAAAAGACACAAAACTAATTAATTCTGAGAGAACACAGGACATTGAAAAGTCACGTGTTACACATAAATCAGGAATTAATGGTAATATAATTACCATACCAAGTTACAGTGGTAATATAATCACAGCATGGTATTGTATTATACATAGAATGTATAGCATATGGCAGAAGAAAAGAATGCATTAGTAAATCAAAATATGATTTGCAGATCTCTGGTAAATGTCTCTAAATGTGATCAAGTTGTCTACTTAAAAAGAAAAACAAATGCCATTTTTAGCCTAGATTATATTATTGCTACAAATCACTCACTGTAGGCAAGGGTAAAATTGAAGAATTCTGTTCCAATTTAAAAAGACATATAATACAGAAAAGAGAAACAACAGTAGTGTTCCTAGTATATGGTATTTTCCTTCCTTCACCAAGTTATTAGGGTTCTTTCAATGAGATAGTGTTTCTTGATATATTTATATGTATGTTCTTGTTACTTGTGTACAGGATCATTAAGTAATTTGTACTGTCTGTGTTACATAATTTCATTTGTGCAGATAGTAACATTTGGTTAAGGAAAATTGATATACACATGAAATCAAGCAGTAAGTCTGATAATTATGAATTTAGGTATTATCTTTATATCTTAGCTTTTTCGGGGAAATTTTTTATTTGTATATTCATAGTCATTCAAAGTCATCAGATATTTTTATCCATCCCTGAAGAAAAATAAATATTTTGATAAATGTTTGGTAAATCGTGAAGATTCCTAGAAAAAAAGCAATATATTTCTGACCTCAAATATCCAAGATAATCATAAGTATCAAAATAAGGGCTTTAACTCTGTCCAGTCTACTATAGAACTCTTACTATAACAAAAAATGTGAAAATGATAAACAACCAGTTCAGTTTGTCTGTTCCCAGTCCAGCAAAAACTTCCTGAGTTCTAAACAAAGGTTTTAAACATCATGAAATAAATAACAAATTAATTTGCAATCTTAGTCTGGAATAGATCAATTCACAGACTGTTCATTAGACTTTCTAATTTTTTGTTATAGCTAGAATAGGACCCTATCTCCAGAGAAATCATGCTCTGAGCAACTACTTATTTGGCATACATCATAAGAATTCAGGGAAATTCAAGCCAAGCCATATTCTCTGTTAGCCTTTAATCTATTACGAGTTCTGAAATACTGGCTAAGCAGGTACTAGTGATTTTGAGATTTTTTTAATTCCATCATATTGAAGAAAAAAAGGAAAAAAACATATGTTAATGAACAATTACCATGCTCCAGCCATAATTCAAGGTGCTTGGGATACATCTTTTTATGATTTAGGATAGGCTAACTGCTATAACAATTTTCAAAGCTTAACACAATATAATTCTCCTTCTGTGTCAGCTAAGAGATCAATGAGTATGTTTGGTGGGCAGCCATCAGGAGGTGATTCAGGAACCCAGGTTTAACCCAAGTTGTTTCTGTCTTGTGGGTCCATTATCCTATAGAGAGCATCAGTCAATGGTTGGAATCTCTGTGTCCATACAGCAGATGGGGGAATAAAGATAACATGGAGGCCAGGCCTCAATGGTGCACATCACTTCATGTACATTCCACTGGCCAGAAAGAAGTCATAAGGATATACCAGACAGCAAAAGTGGCTGGGAAATATAGTATACCTGTGTGCCCAGGGAAGATTGAAACAGATTTGAAAAAATAGTCAATATCGCCTATAATCAGTAAATTAAGAGAATAGATCTCTGATCTTGAGAAATTTGCATTCAGTCTAGGGGAAACAAATATTTAAAAGCAAGCGTAATAAATTCTATAATATATAGTCTGTTATACAGTGATAAATAACACAGTTGCAGCTGGAGATGGTGGGTAGGAGAAAGAAATTGCAGAGCAGGGTAAAAAGAAGAAGAGTCTTTTAACAATGACTATAGGTAGCTGAGGTAGGGAGGATGGTAGATCATTGTAGAAAAGAAGATCTGAGAAATTGGAGGCCAATTATTGAAGGCTTCATCTTTACCAAGAATAGCACAATGTTAGAGAAAGTGATAGTGAGCCAAGAACGAAAATCATAGAGAAATGAGAGTTGAGGGTGTCCCCTGTTAATTGATAACAGCAATAGGAGAAGCAGTGGGAAACTGGGCATGGAATTCAGAGTTTTAGAGAGGATAGAAAATGAATTATCTGAAAGCAGCAGTGAGGGACAAAGAGAATGTCTGTCTCCATCTGTGGGTCTAGCTGTGTAAAACCTGTAGAATAAAAAGCGTCTACCACCTGAGAAGTCTGCAGGGATGGAATGACCTCATGGGGGAGGCCAATTTCCACTAAAGCAAGAACATAAAGGAGGCATTCAAGAGGTCAAGGTCTCAGAATTTTGTCGAAAATGGAGTGGCCAGGAAACCTGGGGCTTTCTGCGATGACTAATATGAACAGGGATAAATGGCATATCCATATGAGTCTCAGACAGAGAGACCAGAGGAGAAAGGATATTGATATTTAGATATGATACAGGGGCCTGAAGCAAGGCATCTCTCAAAGAAGTTGCACCAAATTCTTTGACTAAATTTAACCCACAATTTGAAGAGAACATTTGTTTTGGAACCAAATTTTCTAAACTATTTCATATTCCTTTTTAGTGTTTTAAATTAAAACTGATTTTAAATCCATCTTTGATGAAACTCTAGTCACGATTCTCCTTCTGAAATCTAAAGGTACATAAAAATACATTTGTTACTGATATAAACATAGAATCACAGATTCTCAGGGTTTGAAAGTTTTAATTCACTTGGTTCAACCATCCAGCTGATTTTGGAAGCCTTTCTTGCATATTCTTGCCAAGCCATCTTCTGAACTAGGCTTGAACATCTCCATGGATGATGTATCTAGTGAGGTGGTTAAAAGCGTGGGCTCTAGAATTAAGCAGACCTAGATTTGAATTCCTATTCCATCACTTCCACTCATGTGAACTTTGGCAAGTTAACTTTTTTCTCAGAGCTTCAGAATCTTCATCTGTAAAATGGATAGAATATTACTACTTATCTCAGAGTTATACAAATGAAAAAACACATGGGCAGCACTTATCACAATGCCCAACACATAGTAAGCGCTCAAAAAATGCTAATAATACTATCATTATGTTTATTCATGCCATTGTTATTAATATTTTCCAAGGCACTGTCTTTTAATGTTGGATAGCTGCCTTCGAATTTTCTTCTTTCTGCCACTTTATAGAAAAGTCTGGTTTCAGAATATAATTTGGCAAAATAAAGTCAGTATTCCATCAGCCACAATTCATCATAAAATGTGAAAGAAATTCCTTGAAAAAGTGTACATAACCTCATAGATATCCTGTTAAGATTTCAAGATATCTTTTCAAAAATATAAACAGAGAAGCACTTGAAGTATTAAATCTTTAAAGCCTTGTCAATGCTATCTAGTTCAAAATACTCGTGTAAAGTGAAGAGAGATGGACAAACATAATCTGTTACCTGACATCACAACTGTGCAGTGACTCATATGGCAAATTTAATTTCAGTAGCACTCACAGTAATCATTTCCCTGACTTCAGAGCTTGACATAAGGTACTCCAGACAATAAACAGAAGCTTACCAAAAGAAGGTTTCTGTGAAGCTTCTCTTAAATTCACAGAAAACAAATTTCCATACTACCTGAATTTATTACATCATTCAAATATATTGCCCCTGAATGTTTTTGTCAAGATATTTGGGGTGTTTGATAATAGAAGTAAGATAATAGAATCAAAATCTCAAGAACTACAATAAAATAAACTATTTCTAATTCATGCAGATGACACTTGCCATAACAAGTAAATCCTGATATATGTAAATGAACCTTTTTATGCAAATTATCCAATTCTTTAAAATAGTGTCTTCTACAGTGTGGTAGAAAATAATATCTTAAAAATCACTTAACTCTTTCTTCACCATTTAAGAAGATATATTGAGAATGCATATACTTGGCACTGAGAAAAACTTTGAAAAAATATATTCTCAGAAAATGTTTGATATGTCATTATTAGTTAGCAGGAATCTTTTTAAGTTAATATTCTTTGAGTATAGCATTGTTTTGACTTAAAAAGAAAGCAATCTGCAACTGGAAGACAAAACCATTGATATGTTGGAGAAGGGAAAAAATAAAAAGCAAACTTATTGAAAAGAAATTAAGAATAAAAATAAGAGGATTGATATACATTAGCTCTAAAATCCTTTCCAACTATAAAGTTGTTATTCCTTTAAATGAAAGAAATCAAAACTAACTACATTAAAATTATTTGAGATGGTAGCTGCAAACATGAAGCCAAGAGGAACCTTTGGAAATAAGTATCTATTTAAACCATTTAAAGTTTCCCACCAAAGTCCACAGCCAAAAGAAAGCATGGCAATGTTCTAAGCTGAGGTCTGAAAGATAATTTGGCTGTTGGGTGTTGAGACAAAAAGAGTCTCAAGCAGCCAGGATATTGTGACTTGCAAGCAGTTCAATTGATTTGCAGATTTTTCTATATGGTGTTAACTAAATTTATTCTCAGACAATGCACAAGTTGCTTTAAAATATTCCTGTAAATTGAGGAACCTGGGTGGCTCAGTCAGTTAAGCATCTGACTCTTGGTTTCGGCTCAGGGCATGATCTCAGGGTTTGTGAGTTCAAGCCCTGCATCTGGCTCCATGCTAACAGTGTGGAGCCTGCTTGGGATTCTCTCTCTCTCTCTCTCTCTCTCTGCCCCTCCCCCACTCACTCTCTCTGTCTCTGTCTCTCAAAAATAAACAAATACATTTAAAATATTCCTGTAAATAAATTAAAGATTAAAGACAGTTTAATAATAATGTAAGCACAAACAAACAACAAGAAATAGAGGAAGCTGACACTTTTCCCACCAGGTAGTGCTTTTCAGTCATCACAGCTAGGATGACAATGACAATGTAATTAAGCTTTTGAAATTTTAAGATTATAAAGACTATTTATAAAATGGGTTTAGATTAACTTTCATTTATGATGAATGCATTGCCTTAATTTTATTTCTTAAAATACTATCTAATGATTTTAGGAAGTCATGATAATTAGCAAGCTGACATTTTTAATTTTTGTTTATATCATCTTTATCTCGCCCTTTTTCAATTTCTATTTCCTTATTCATTTTGTAATATACTTAATTTACTAGGTACTTAATATAGTAGGCCTTGTATTTAAAACATTAGGACTATTAGTAACATGCATACATTAATGAATAAATATATACTAGTTGTGCAGGAAATATACATTTTCACTGAGCTGAGCATTAGAATTAGTATTCACTCAAAGCCAGAAATCACCATCTTTGAAAGAACAGCTGGTATATAAGAATAAACAAAATTTTGGGTGCCTGGGTGGTTCAGCGGTTAAGTGTCTAACTTTGACTCAGGTGATGATCTCACCGTCTCCTGAATTTGAGCCCCCCATTGTGGGGCTCTTTGCTGACAGCTCGGAGCCTGGACCCTGTTTCAGATTCTGCCTGTGTCTCTCTCTGCCTCTCTCCCTTCATCACTCTCTCTCTCTCTCTTTTTCATATAAATAAACATTTATTAAAAATTTAAATAAAAAAGAATAAACAAAATTATGTCAAAAATATTACCTCAGATATTTAAAAATTCTAGTCATTGCCTAAGTTTTTGTATTATTGCCTGAGAATAATAATTTCTCAGCACTGTTCTGTAGTCAACATTGTTCTGCAGTCACTAGACATAAATTCTTATGTCAACTGGCCCACTTAATAAAGTGCCTAAATTATTTTATGCATTAAAGAATGTAATTCTGGAAACAGTGTTCTAGTGGCATATTTCCTAGTGAGAATTTTATACAAACATCCATAGCTTAAGCTAATCTTAAAAAGCACTGATTATCAAGTACTGAAAATGGCTGGCAGTTTGTAGAAATCACTTCGACAAGATTACTATTGATATGCTTAACTGCTATAGCCAAAAAACGTTAGGAGCTTTTCTTTTTAAATTGGTGTTATAAAATCTGTTGATTTGAAGTTTGACTAGCGAGTACAAAATGTGCTTTGGATACCTTATTTTTCTGTGGCACTCTTCTCTTCATTGTATTCCTATGTTCTTTTTTATGTTTGAGTTGAAAATAATTTATCATAGATGTTTATATAATTTTGTAGGAATTTTCTTCCTTGTAAATTTCAGAGACAAGGTGGGCATCTTTCTGTTACCCCATTCTCACTAGACATGAAGGATTTTCAAAGAAATATGAAACAATTTGACAACTATTTTTTATAAAACAAGTACACTAAATGAATCTATAAATATTAGAATTATGATATAATCTAATATCTATTATTATTTTATGATTTTTATTTTATTAATATTTTTTGCCTCAAAAAGAACATACTGGTTTTTTCAAACTTGTCTACCTAATATGCTTATTTGATGTTTAAATGGACTGCCAGTCTGCTTTTCTTTTTTCTTTCTGGGTTTTTTCTTTTTTTGTTAGCAGATAGTGTAAATGATTTCAGGAATAGAATTTAGTACTTACCAATTCTTAATAATACAAAATAACAAAAAGCTTTTATAATCATCATTAATTATTATACTTCTAGCATAAGAAATAATACTGCAGTCATAATTATCCTGAATCCATGTGAAACCAGGACTGTTATAAGTGAAAAGTACAAGATTATGTCCATCTTTTCCTGTCAACAAGTATATAATCAATTAAAACGTTATAACACTGACAAAAAAAAACAGTAAAAGTGAAACAGCCGATTATTCCTTCATGTGTATGACAAGAATGATTTATAAAAGCCATGCTAAAGAGAAAGGATGTCCAAAAATGATAAATGTGCTTTGCATTTCTCAATAAATCACAATGTACAGTATTTAAACTGTTAGTGCTCAAACTGTGTATCTTCCACAAAGGAAAAGGCACTCTTCCTTCTAAATCTGTTTAGAAAAGAAATTTCTGCAGATCAGAAATTGTGCTTGAGTCAAGGTCAACATTTCTTCGACCCCAGTGACTCTAAAAGGCTACTGAAGAGAGTTTTCTCTCCTCGTTGCTTGAACACCACATTCTGAGTGATTTTTGCTGACAGCAAAGTCTAAGCCTAAATCCAGAGGGAAAACAAAATAGTGATTTTAAAAGGTTCACTGTTCCCAAACTTTGATATTTACCCCAATCAAGATAAGCTTTCAAATCATGTCTGGTCTCCTTATTTCTACCTAAATGATCAGCTTTTTGCCAAGGCATTTTTAATATTAGAATTAAAATCTCAATAAACTGAATAAGTAAAGATCTGAGATTAAAAACCTAGTATAAAATTTCTAAAGTGAAAAAAGTTTTTAATTCTCAAAAGACAGAAATAAAGTCTGTGGATCTAGAATCCAGAGAATAGGGGAGATCATGATATAAAATGCAATCAGAGCTGGGCCAGGCAAGACCTTTTAGTAGTCTGTAAGCCATGATTAGGAGGTTGGATTTTATTCTAGGTAAAATTAGAAGCTATTGGAGGGTTGTGTAAGAATGGAAGAGATGTAATCTTATTTATAGTTTTAAAAAGGTCACTCTGACTACAAAAAATCCATTAGTTCAGTTAAAATTACAAAAACTGACAGCAGTAAATGATGGCAAAGATGTGAAGCAACTAAAGTTCTTAGACATTGCTGGTGAGAATGTAAAGTGAATATGAGCACTTTAGAAAAATATTTTGTAATGTCTGCTAAGTTGAACATATATATACTCCATTGCCCCGCAAGCTACTCCTAGGTGTATTTTTCAACAAAAAAACATGTAATAGAATGATCATTATAGCACTATTCAAATAGCCCCAAACTGGAAACTACCTAAATTCCCATCAATAGTACAATGGATAAAGTGTAGAATATTCATACAACAAAACCCTATACAGTAATTAGAATGAATATTCTATGACTACACAAAACAATATGAATCAATCTCACAGATGTCATTGAGCAAAAGCCAGACATAGTAGAGTACATACTGAGTAATTCCATTTAAATGTTGTAAGAACAGGTAAATCTAATCTATATTTTAAAAGGACAAAATAGTGGTTATTCTTGCTGCTAGTAGGGAGTGGCCAGTGACTGGAAGGTAGCATGTTTGGAGAGAGAAGTAGGAAACACATTAGCATCAAGAATGACAGTGTGGTGGCGAAGAAGAATTAGGAAGAAATGATAAGAGGTTCTTGTATTATCTGGTGATATATATAAAAAAACACAGCATTAAAGACTTCTTAGTAGCCATCTGCCTTGGCAGAATCTGCCTTCTATGTCTGGTTTAACCACTTCTGGGGATGAGAAACTCACATCCCCATAAAGAAGACTATTCACTTGTTGAAAAAATCTAATGGTTCAAATGTTATTTATAATAGTCAAAATCTGACTTGTTATTCTAATTATTCTCTCTGAAACAACATGGGACAATCCACTCGGATTTAGTAAAAGCTCTTTAATGGTTTGAATATGTTAGCTGAAGACAGCTAACATATTGTCCCCTTAGTCTTCCTTTCTCCTGGAAGGAAGAACTCCATCCCAGCAACTCCATCCACTGAATGAATTTGCAGATGTGTCCCAGATGCTGTCCTATCCCAGTCACCACTCTCTGAGAAACTCTCATTGGCAAATGTTACCAAAAGAGGAAGAGAGAAGGAGAAAGTTGGGTCAGCCCTGCAGATGCAGGATACACAAAATGTGGAATTCTGAGTTCAGGCTTCTTCTGTTCTCAATAATTTGAGTGACCTGCAACAGCATTATAAGATGGCTCAAGGTAGGTTCCAGATCTTCTGTTGACATTCTTAAAGTTTAAAAACACTGACTTGTTTTCAGACAACCCATTTATTCTCACCCAGCCACCAAACTTTCCTTCATATCCCACTCCTACATTTTCCCTTCATTGAGCCATAACAAATCTTAGTCAGAACCTCTTGTTAAATTTCTCCTGGTTTAAATCAATTCATTTCCCATAGCGATCTGTCTGCCACAGCTTTGTCCCTACATCTTCTAATAAGGTAATTAATAAGTTGAATTTTAACATATTTCATGTTAAACTGGGGAACTTCTTACTAATCATATTTTTAAACACAAGATTAAAAAAGGAAAGAAGGAAAGGGTGTCTGGGTGGCTCAGTCAGTTAAGCATCCAACTCTTGATTTCAGCTCAGATCATGATCTCATGGTCGTGAGATAGAACCTCGCAATGGGCTCGGCACTAGGTGTGGAGCCTGCTTAAAGATTCTCTATCTCCCTCTCCCTCTGCCCCTACCCTGCTTGCACTCTCTCTTTCTCTCTCAAAAAATAAATAAATAAATAAAATCTTAGAAATAAAAGAAGGAAGTATGATAGGAAATAATGAGGGAAAAAGGACAAAAAAGATTTTAGTTTGTTTTACATTCAAAATATATATTGTTTGGTATAATAATATATGCTATTATTGTATACATATTATATGCTATGTATAAATCCTATGATATAGGAAATAAGAGGTGAATTGTGGGCATTAAATTTTAAATATTTCTTTCCAATTACCCAAGGTATGATTTCTAGCATGGAACTGGATAAAGCATCCATGTTAGGTCTTTCCCTTGATAATATGTCCTTAAAGTTCTGTTGTCAAAAACCAACCTTGGCATTTTGGAGCCAACATATAACACAAAGACAGAGTTTGGGATAAAGAGGAACAGTAGCTTTATTGCTTTGCCAGGCAAAGGAGGCTACAGCAAAGTATGACTTTTAAAAACTGCAACCCCACTCAGAGGAAGGGGTTGGGAGGTGGGGGGAGGAGTTATAGGGAAATAGGAGTCCTAGCCAGTTTTGACAGTAACTGAGCACAGCGCCATCAGCTTCCTTAGTCATGTCTTTAGGGTCTTACCAGGTTCCTGATACAAAAGGCTAAAAAGGGCAGAGGGGAGGTTTGTGGAAGAAAGGAAAACATTACTTTAAAATCAAGCTTCCCTGAAGCATTAGTGCAGCCATTTTGATTTTTGTTCAACTTTATGATTTTAAGCAGTTTCAGTTCTGAAGTTTATGTCTGAGCAGAAACTTCTATGGATTTGGGAAGCTGATATTAGTGATTTATAGTAAATGTGCCAAATCTTTCCTGCCTTTCTTAACAGTCTAAGACCATCTATCAGTTATGACTTTGCTTTTCATCTTCTATAAATAGCAACACTGCTATGCAAATATATTTTATAAGTTTGACCTTTACATAATATATTCAAACCATCAAAATTTTTAATTTATTTTTGCGAGCACCTAGATTTGGCTCAGCATTTATGCTTGCTTTGCAATGTACAAATGATCCATAATAACCTTATAAATTTTGTTTCTTACATAGTCATAATTTGGAATGAATAACCTGAAGTGTTAAAAGCCCTAGAAGAGTCTAGCTTTGTTAATTAACTAGTAATTAGTTATTCTCTTTTAAATGCAGAAACATTCTTTTCTGCCATAACCAAATTTAGCTACATGATATTCTGAATCACTCCCACTGATGCCATTTCATAACAACTTGCTACAACATTAGCATGAGAAGCCAAGAATTGGGAAATTAGTAAGAAGATTACCTGGTTACCACAAAAGGTTTTGTTTCAATTGGAATCATCCAATCAGATGACTAAGAAATTTCATTTTCTTGGCAGCCAATACATATTTGTGCTTGATATCTCTGACAGCTGCTGACCTGATGCTCTAAGGTAATTTTCCAGAAGGGGAGGGAATTTTACAGCAGGAGTACTATCCAGTTACTTCTGTGGTACCTACACAAAAAATCTGGAACGTGATACACTTGTCTCTCAATCCAAGGGTCAAATAGTTGTGAACAATAAAATCTTTATTCGTTGGTGGTATGAAACATCACCAAATTGGGAGATTTCAAAAGCATATATCTTCTCATTTTCCCCACATTTCATAGTGAATAAAATTGTCTTAGTAGGATTTCTAAAGCAAATACAGTGATTCTTTCTTTAATTTGCACATGTTTGAAGCATGCAGAGACCAGAAAATATGTTTTAAGATACTAATTGTAAATCTCAGCTCGCAAACATAGAAAAGGAAAAAAATAATACTTATCTAGATGTGGTTCTCATTCTTGAAGAAAATCTAACTTTTCTTATAATGAGTTTTCAGTACCTTATATATAACAAGTTATTGTAATGTTTATGTTTTGTAAACAACTTTTTGTACAGCAGTGTGATATAATTACTTTTAGTTAGATTTTCAATTTAAGATTTAATATTGTTGGTCTATTTTTATTCTATTTTTATTCTGTCATTTAACAATGAGTTTTTAAATGTAAGTTATATTTATAAACTCAAGAAAAAAATATTTTGGGGGGCACCTGAGTGGCTCAGTCAGTTAAGCCTCTGACTCTTGATTTCACCTCTGGCCATGATCTCATGGTTCATGAGTTGGAGCCCCATGTCAGACTCCACACTGACAGTACAGAGCTTGCTCGGGATTCTCTCCCTCTCTCTCTGCCCCTCACCCACTCACATGCGTGCACATGCATGCACCCTCTCTCTTCTCTAAATAAATAAATAAATTTTAAAAATAAAGAAGGAAAATGTTTTCAGGGTGCCTGGGTGGCTCAGTCGGTTAAGCGTCTGACTTCAGCTCAGGTCATGATCTCGCGGGTCTGTGAGGTCAAGACCCATGTTGGGCTCTGTGCTGACAGCTCAGAGCCCGGAGCCTGCTTCAGATTCTTTGTCTCCCTCTCTCACTGCTCGTCCCCGACACACGCTCTGTCTCTCTGTATCTCAAAAACTAATAAATGTTAAAAAAAATTTTTTTACAAAGAAGGAAAATGTTTTTTATTGAACTAATATTTCTGATTTCTTTAGCTGATTCTAAAACTGAACATATTTAGAACTATTTAGAATAAGTTCTAAATGTGTCTTCTGTGCATTCATAAAGTGTTTTTATAGTAACAGTAAACACAGACTAGGTGTATATTTCTATGTTTGTCACTGGTGTAAAACATAATTTCACTCAGAAAATTAGCTCATACAAGTTTAACTGAATAAAAGAGCTTAGAAAATTTTGCTTGAAAGTTTACAATCAAATATATTTCATTCATTAATAAAATGAAACTTGTATTTGGTTGCTGGACATTAGCTCTGATCCTCAGTTTTTCATTATGCTCTATACTGGGCCTCTCTACTTGGGCCAAATGGTTTTATCCAGGAGGAACTGCTTTTGGATGTGAGTCAGAGCAACCTGGAAAATAGCCCTTTAAACTCACAAGGCTTTAGTCTCTCACATAAAAGAATCTGGAGATGGTCAGTCTAGAGTTGTCTGGCAGCTAAAGGAAGGCATCAGGAACCCTGGCTACTTTTGGCTCCCTGCTCCACGATTCCTGTGTGTGGTCTTTATCCTCAGGTTCTAAGATCCTCACTTGAGCTCTGCTGTCCTTTGGCCTTCTAGGTGATAGGAAAGTCATACTCCCTTTCTTTGAGACTTTCCAAAACTCCTACACAGTGACACAGCACTTCTTCTTGCATTTCACAACCAACAACTTATTACTTAGATGAACCTGGTTTCAGAGTGGAGAAGAAAACATAGTTTGTATCTGGTTATATGGTTGCTCTGGCATAAAATTAAGGTTCAACAATTGAGACAGAGTAGGAGAATGGATGTTGGAGCAGGCAGCTAACAATCTTCTCCCATGTTTATATGTCCATTGTCATTTGAATAAACTGGATTTCCATTTCTATATCTTGGTTCAGGAAACTGTCCTTTCCTAAAAATTCTAACTCCCTTCGCATACTACTCTCTTTGAAGTTTTAGCCATTCTTCAATGGCAAACTTAGTTTCTGTTGATTCTTGTTTTATCCAACTGCCCCAGAACTCATTGAAATGTCAGATAATATTTTATTTTAAATCTAAACCACTTATTTGGAACTCACAGTGTGTTCAGTCTCATTATTATTTTGTTTTTGTGTGTGTGCTTGTATGTGCTATGTTCCCAACTATGTCTGAGCTTCATGAGATCAGAGACCATGCCCATTACCTCTTGGAATTCCTGGATCTTAGAAGACAAAAGATTATATCTGTCTTATTCCACGAGAGATTTGAGGTCGCTTACATAAAACATTCAAAGGGTGATAAAATGTTAATAAAAATCTGGAGCACAGAAAGTATAAACTGAAATAGGAAACCACACATAAAAAGGAAAGAAGCACAAAGTATAAAATAGAAAAATACAAATTGTAAGAATATATTTTTAAATTTTTAAATATTGAACTACATATTTGACTCTAAGATACAGATTTGAGATACATATGCTATTCCTGGTAACCCAAGTGAAAAGGGAGACATGGCCAATTGTAAATTACTGTTGAAAGGGGGAAGAATTTTCAGTGGAAGCAAATTTGTTTCCAACCACTAAATGCTTTACAATACAGGGCTAATAAATATATTAGAGAATGTCCCTAGTAGCATTTGCATGTCAAATTCAGTAATGGACTAATGAGGCTGTTTCTTATAGCACCCATCAATAAAGGGCATAATATCAAACACAATAGTGAATGTAATTTTATAGAGGGCCAAGATTCAGTAGTCATTTTCTTATTGTTTTGAAATAGGGTAGGAATAAAAATAATAATCAGAGCAATAACATAATTGGAGCAATGCATATACTTCAGTCATTAATACCTAACACTCTTTTAACCTGACTTCTGAGTTAGGCCAGATGGTAGAGAGTTTAAAATGTAGATAGCTATGAATTTGACATGTGACGTTGTGTGGGGAGATGGTACAAATAAAAGCACGCAGCCTCTGCCACTTATATACTATGGAATACTGGGTAAGTTACTTAAGTTGTCTTTTCTTTAATTCTATAAAATGAGAATATTAATAGTACCTATTTTGTTGACTTGATATGACCATTTTATAATGGTCATATATATATATAATAATGATATATTAATGATTAATATATCATTAATATAAGAACCTTATATTAATAAGTTTCTTAGAACAAGAGCTCCACATGGTACTGCTATAAAAGTGGTTGCTTATTCATTTTACATAGATAGTAATGTTGAAATTCATAAAAATTGAGAATGTGGACCAGGGTTTTTATTTCAATAGAAGCCCACAGATTATTCATTCAATTCTTCCTGATTATGAGGAGAATGGCAAGAGCTATTAACATGGATAAAACTTTTACTTTGCAATTCACAATTTTAGAATCATGTTTTTCATATGTTTTCTTTTAAAATTTGGGTCATTGAAGTGTTACCAAGAGGGAGAGAATGGAAAACAAAAACGCAAATATCTTCAAAATTATTCATCAAGGCAAAGAAGAGATGGTATGACCAGACAAAGAAAAGCTTAAGAAAATGGCATATAGTCATCTATGAACTTTGAGATCTTGGAGACTCATTTAGCCTCTTATTATTTCTATTTCTTTATCTAAAGTGAATGTGGAACTGTGAAGGCAAATGTCATGAGTTATAAGAAGGATAATCTCTATGTCATTGTTAAAATGAAGATCTTGGTAAAATGCAAGAACTGCTTGTTAATGAATCGAAGGTTATATACAGTGATACTTTCCTGTTAAGTTATAACAAAAGCATGTGCTAACTACTGAGTTATACAATAAATTTATATTTAAAAACAATAATATTTAAAAAATATATAAAATAATCATATGACTTCACTCATATGAGGACTTTAAGATACAAAACAGATGAATATAAGGCAAAGGGAGCAAAAATAATATAAAAACAGGGAGAGGGACAAAACATAAGAGACTCTTAAATATAGAGAACAAACAGGGTTGCTGGAGGGGTTGTGGGAAGGGGGTGGGCTTAATGGGTAAGGGGCATTAAGGAATTTACTCCTGAAATCATTGTTGCACTATATGCTAACTAACTTGGATGTAAATTTAAAAATAAATTAATTTTTAAAAATAAATTATATAAGGTTAATTTAAAAAATAAATAATATATAATATTTTTAAATAATATCAACATAAAAATACTTTAAATTTCAGTAAAATTGATTTCTGAAAGTAACAACAAAACTTGAAAAATTTTCAGGACTCTAATGCAGTAGCAACTTATTGAGAAAGGAATCAGGACCCATTATGCCAGCAGAATTCTAAATCCACAACCTGGCAACAGCTCAACCCTATCTCATTATCCAGAAAAGGTCCTTTTTAAAATTGACCTTTTTCTGCGTTCACTTCCTAAGAAAAACTAATTGTCATCTTTGTAAGACCTCATGATCGTCCACAGATCGTCATTTCTCTTATATGTGAGGTGTCATTCTACTCTTATTGGAAAGATAATTGCAGACTGCTTCACAAGCTTCTAAAAGGCAGAGACCGTGATTTTTATCTCTCTATAGATTTAGGAACTGACACTGTGCCTGACGTTCGGCAACTATTCAGTAATTCTTTATTGTTGAGAGGATGGAAGTCAACAAGATGTCTTTCCAGGAGTATATTTTATGAGATAGAAGAAATGGGAAAAGTGAGTGTTCCCTAAAGAGGAGTGAGGGAAAGATTCATACAATAATCTCTCCTTTTCTCTCAGCCAAGGAGAATGCTTTAGTAGGGTAACTCTGGAGGGATCTGGTAAGGGAGAAAGGCAAGAGTAGAAAGTTGTTTAAACCTGTATCTGTTTAAACAGCCAAACTCCTCTTCAGAATTGAGAGTTTGTTACCTTAAGGCATAATCACTGTAACCCAATTTAGAAAAAAAAATATGGCAAGGCATCAGCCCTGGACCTGCTAAGAAATTGTTTACTTCTTTATAAAACCTATTGCTAAACATTTATATAGTCTATATGGTGTTTTAGAAGTGAATAACAAACAAATTTCATATGCCACCACTGGAGGAGATAACTACATCCATATGCCACCACTGGAGGAGATAACTACATCCTATCTTCACTCTGAAAAGTGATAATTAAGAAAAAAAATTAAGTATCTAACTTGCTTTTTCGGAGGAAGTCTAATTCATCACCATTTTTAAATACCCAATGAAATTCTGATTTATTCAAATATCAAATAACGTTAAATAAAGCCACTTGGGGTAAGGCTGGTGGGGAGCAGGCTTTGCCCCACACATTATTGCATACTTTGCTTAGCAATTATATATCTTTTACAACACAAACATTTGAGCAAACTCTTGGAAGGACAAACTACCTTATGTGCCTTTTGGGAACTAATATAAAGTCAACACTGGTGAAATATTCCTGCCAAAAATATTTCATCTTATATACTTAAAATTTACTAACAGGATAGATCTTAAATTAAATTTTCTCATCACACACACACACACACACACACACACAATGGTAGCTATGTAAAGGTGATTGATGTTATTTAGCTTGGTTATTGTGATGATCTTTCCACAGTGTATACATATATCAAAACATGAAATTCTACACGTTAAGTATAATTTTTATCTGTCAAAGATATCTCGATAAAGTTATTTTTAAAAATCTCATCTGAATTGCATCAAGGCTTTAAAACTAACTTCTATCTTTACAGAAAAGAGGACATAGAAGAACAAACTGAATTGTACCATAAGGAAGTCTTTTTTTCTTTCAAATCCAGAATGTATGATATTCCTCAAAACAGTGTTTTCAAAAAGCTGGTGTCATGGAGAAAAACAAACATGGGAGATTGTGACTAAACTAGAATAGATTCTACAGAGACATAACAACCAAATGCAATTCATGAACATTAAATGGCTCTTGGTTTGAAACAATCATCTATTAAAGATATTTTGGAGACAGCTTGAGATATTTGTATATGAATAAATAATATATGACATTAGGGGATAGTTATTCATTTTCTTAGTTATTATAATGATACTGTAATTATGCAGAAGTTTGTTCTGATTTTTAATCCATATTTAGTTAATTGTGATGATTTCTGCAATTTATTTTAAATGCTTTCTATTTTTTATTTTACATTTTTGGAGGGAGAGAGAGAGAGAGAGAGGGAGGCAAGCAGGGGAGGAGCAGAGGGAGAGGGAGAGAGAATCTTAAGCAGGCTCCATGCTCAGTGTAGGTCCCAATGAAGGGCTCGATTTCATGACCATGAGATCATGACCTCAGCTGAAACCAAGAGTCATATGCTTAACTGACAGCCACCCAGGCACCCCTGCGATTTATTTTAAATGGTTCAGTAAAAATATATTTTGTATAATATACAAATTCTAATAATACATAAATCAAATAGATACAAAACATGTATACAAACATGCATGCACAGTGCTATTATTGTGAGTGGAAGATATATACATCTGTAATACATATACTGAAGTGCTTAAAAACACTTCTTACAAGATGACTCCAAAAAGCTTCTTGTAAGAAAGGTTTAACACAGTATTACTGAAGTGAGTGGAATACATGCCTATTTTGTAATGCATATACAATGTGTTTACACACACACACACACACACAGGCACACACACACACACACATCACATATATCAAATATGGCAAAATGTTAACTTCGTTGAATCTTGGCTAAGTGTATACAGATGTCTATTGTACTACTTCACTTTTTCTGTATATTTGAAAGCTTATGTACATAAAAGGTTTGTCATAAATTAAAGATAAAACAAGCCAGAAAAAAGTAGTAACCCAGTGAAATTAAACACCATCATTGTTGTTCATAGTCACTATTTATGGATCACCTACTATAACTAGAAACCATACTAGTTGCTATACATACATTATTCATATTTTAAAACTTGTGGTAAAATACTTTTTAAAAAGTGTTTTCTTAATTGTAAAATAAACATGACAAAATTTACTATCTTAAACATTTTTGTGCACACAGTTCAATGGCATTAAGTACATTCACATTTTTGTGCAACCATCACCACCATCCATCTACAGTAATCTTTTCAGTTTGCACAACTGAAACTCTATACCCGTTAAACAATAACTTCTCACTTTCCCCTTCCCCCAGCCCCTGACAACCACCATCTTACTTTTGGTCTCTATGAATTTGACTACTCTAGGTACCTCATACAGTGTTTGCTTTTTTGTGACCAACTTATTTCACTTAGCAAAATATCCTCAAAATCCATCTATGTTGTAGCATGTATAAAAATTTCCTTCCTTTTTAAGGCTGAATAATATTCCATTGCATGTATATATCGATATTTATCCATTCATGCATTGATGGATACTTGTATTATTGTCACCTTTTGGCTATTATGAATAAGACTACTATGAACATGGGTGTACAAATTATCTCTTCAGGATCCTGCTTTCACCTCAGGGTGAAATTACCCAGAGTGTAATTGCTGAATCCTATGGTACTTCTAATTTATATTTTTTGAGGAATTTCCATACTATTTTCATAGCAGATGCACCATTTTACATTTCCACAAACAGTGCACAAGACTTCCAATTTTTCCATATTCTTACCAATATCTCTTATTTTCTGGGGTTTTTTCCATACTAGCCTTCCTAATGAGTATGAGATGGCATCAGTGGTTTTGTGGTTTTGACTTGCATTTCTGTAATGATTTGTGATGCTAAGCACCTTTTGTGTGTCTATTGGCAATTTGTATGTCTTCTTTGAAGAAATGTCTATTCAGGTATTTTGCTCATTTTTAATTGAGTTGTTTGTTTTATTGTTGTTGAGTTATGAGAGTTTTTTTATATATGCTATCTATTAACCCTGTAATGGGTGTATGATTTGCAAATATGTTATTCAATCCATGGGTTGCTTTTTCACATTATTGACTGTGCCATTTAATGCACAGAGTTTTTAATTTTGATATAGTGTAACTTATCTATTTTCTCCACATTTGCAACGTGATTTGTTTTTCATATCACTCCAAGAGATTGGTATTACAGCAAATTTTATACATGAATAAATTAAAGCTTGGGGGAAACAGTTAACTTGGCCAGTTCCACCAACTACTACAAGGTGAAGCTGAGCTTCAAATTCAGTTCTCTGTGACATCTTGCTACTAAACTATTCTGCAGTACTGGTTTCAATATTTATACTGTTATAAAATCAAGAATTAATTAGAATAAACTTTCTGTGCCATCCTGAATGTGCAGATTTGTCAGTTCTACAAACATAGAGTTTGGTTAAATTAAGAGAAACTCTTCCCCAGATGGCAGATCTTGGACAGCCAAATGTCTCATATAGTATCTTCTTTGACATGTGAAGTACTTAGAGAAGGATAAATAGACACACAAGACTTCTGACAGATTGCCATTTTTTGAAATAAATAAGACAAGACTTGAAGGGGTCAGAAATTATTAAAGAAATTGTCTGAATGTGATAGCAGGTCCATTGTGTGATATAGTCTCGAAAATTACACTCAACAATCTATAGAATTGCTAAAGAGAGTTGGATGTATACCTTCGAAGTAGATAAGAGTGAGAAATAATTTAGTTAAAATAAAAAGTATCTTTGCATAGAGACCATACAGGAAACTTTTTTCCCTATTTTCTGAACTATGAGTCTTAGTCTAGAAGGAGCTCAAGGCCATAAACTAACCCAAATCGTGTATCTCTCAACAAAGCATAACCTGGATCTATTTCCTTCTAAACTCTTTTCTAATTTTTTGGAAGGGAAAAGGAGGAAAGTTTAAGGATCCTCCTTAATATCCTACATATCTGTCAAGCTTACCATCTGATTTTCTTATGAATTTTATTCTGATTATAGGAGACAATGAAAACATTGCAATGAAGACTTCAAAGCTTCTAACATATCAAAAAGACAGTATTGTCTGATTTCATAAGGAAAATTCTACACTTAAAGATTTTAATGACTAGGGTTTGGGCAATGGAATCTGGCAACATCGATTTTAAAATTTGCAGGTACTTTGACCAGAAGACTCATTTTTCATAAGCTTATCATTTAACAGCAAAGAGGCCAGGGTGGCTGTCAACAACCCTAATGCTCACTGATAGGGGAATCTGTGCATTTAGACAATGGGAAATTATACTGATATTTTAAAAATAAATTAAATATGTATGAAATTGAAGAAATGATATTTCTGCTCAGTGAAAATAGCAAGTTATAGAAATGTATATATATTTTGACCCTGTGAGCTCAGAAAGGAAGGGCAGACAGTGGAATGTTAACATGGATTACTTTAGGACTGGAGGAAGAGTTGAAGGAGATAAGATCAGTGTCTTTAGATCTCATATTGCCATCTTGTTGCAGCAACTAAGTACTAGTTTGTAATTTTGTATATGGTAAAGAAAAGAAGGTAAAATTCTGCTGTGGCCTCAAAAATACAATTCCTAAAATCAAATTCTAAGCAATGGAGTTATTTCCCTTTCTTTTTCCTAAAAGGCACTTAGTTATCTAATCACATATAAGGGAAAAAATGTTTTTACTTTGAGTGATTTAAATAAACTGAAAACAGTTTTCCAAGATCATAGTCACTTAATTCTAACTTGATTGAGTATGAGAGGGAAACAGTGAGCCTCATGTACCCTAAAATAAATATCCAACCATGGATTTAAGAAATGCTTTTTGGTTGGCCATTTGTGTTGGAGGGCAGAGCTGCTGAATGGAGCATCAACCCTGCAGTCAGACTGCCTATATTCAAATCCTATCTGCTACTCACTTGCTGTGCAGTATTTGATTCATTACTTAAACTCTATAGGCCTCCATCTGCTCAGCTGTAAAATAAGAGATAATTCCCTTAGAATAGTGCCAGACACATAATGAATTTTCAGTAAATGAGTTAGGCACTCTGCTGTAGGATTCAATTCCTGCCCTCCAGTAGCCTATAGTGAAGCAGAGAGACAAACTTCTAAAAATTAACAAGCGACTAAGCTAATGAAGATTCCTTTTGCAAAGGATCACAAACATTTTTAATTGTCCCTCAAGTGACATGGTCTGTGGGAGCTTGGAGATCAGCCAAGGACTACCAGTGTATATAGTTACTTACAATGTCATTGCTGGCATAAATCTGAAAGGAGAGCAAATCTGAGAAAGATGACTGTTTTCTTTCATACCTGAAAATAAGCATATGGTATATTCAAAAAGTTGAAATGAGAGACTTCCTGGGAAGATAACAGAGTAGGAGGATCCTAAGCTCACCTCACTAGATAACACCCACATCAGTGTTAACGACCTAGAAAATGACCCAAAGACAGGCAGAACAGACAGACTCTCCACAGCTAAATGTAGAGAAGAGCCACATCAAGGAGGGTAGGAAGAGTAAAGACATAGTGTAGAACAAAACTGACCCACAGAACTGTCCACAGTAAGGAAGGACATGGTGGGTGCAGAGAGAGAGGAGTAGCATGGGGAAGCAAACAAAGCATGGGGAAGATGAATCCCCATAACTTTTGGCTTTGAAAACCAGAAAGGCTTAATTTCATTAGTTCTTATAATCAGTGAGACTTACACCTGAAACTTTAAAAATCAGCAGACTCAGCTCTGGGAGAACCAGAAGGGTGAAAGAAAATTAAGTTCCTGCCCTTAAAGAGACAGCACAACAAACAGCCCCTCTGAGATACAGCACTGAGGTAGCAGTGTGAAAAATACCTAAGGCACACAGGAAAGAAATTTATTTACTAATCTCAGTGCATGTGCTAGAGGGGCAAGATTCTTTGGGAGATTTCTCCAAGAACAAAAGAGCTGGTGAGTGTCATTTCCCATCCCTGCTTCACAGCCTAGATAGATACATGGACACTTATAGAAACCAGCACAGTATAAGCACTCTCTACCTAGCTTGCTAACAGTGTGCCCCACCCTCACATTTTTCTATGAACTTGCCCCCTCCAACCCAGCAGACCTCATCCAGAGTTTTCTCAGGTGGTTATAGGCTCCCTCCTGCAGCAGACCAGGATGAACATTAGTGGCACAACATACCCCGCCCCTATATTTTCTTGAGGACTTGCCACCCCCGTTTTGCTATCCCTTGGCCAAAACCCATCCAAAACAGTGTCATAAGCCTGGCAGTGTGCAAAGAGGCCCAAGGGGGCCAGCAGTGCTCCAAAGTGACTCCTATCCCAGGAAGAGAGGAACATAACCACCCACCCATCTGATTGCAGCTCTAGAAGTGGGCTGGGGCAGACGTCTGGTCTGACTGCAGGCCTTAGCCACCAATGAAAGCTTCTCAGGGGAGAACACAGGGAAATTGCCTTGCAGTTGATGCTACTATCTATGGCAAATGCCTGGTCTGACTTAACTCAAGCCTAAGGCAGCACCAGACTGGCCCACTAACAGCACAGGGACAAAAACCTGCCCTCAAAAACAAAGAGAGCCATTGCAGACAACCACATTAAGGGAAAAGTATCAGAGCCACAACAGTAGGGCACATATAACACATATAGTAATCATTCATGAGGCACCAGGTTTGGTGAACAGGGAACATTGCCCTACAGGGCACTGAAGAACCTCTTCTTCATTAGGCCAGTACTTTAAAGAGCAAGAGACATAGCTGACTTTCCTAACACATAGAAATAGACACAGAGAGTTAGAGAAAATGAGGAGACAGAGGAATATGTCCCAAATGAAATAACAAGACAAAAATCACAGCAAGAGAGCTAAATGAAATAGATGAGAGCTATATGCCTGATAGAGAATTTAAAGTAAAGGTCATAAAGAACCTCACTGGACTTGATAAAAGAGTGGAAGATCTCAGTGAGACCCTCAAATAAGAATTAACATAAAAAAGAATTAAGCAGAGATGAAGAACTCAATAACTGAGATTAATAATACACCAGAGGAAGCAGAACAACGGATTAGCAACCTGGAAGACAAAATAATGGAAAATAATCAAGCTGAATAGAAAAGAGAAAAAAAATAATAATAAAGGAAAAATAGATTAAAAGAATTCAGTGACACCATCAAACATAATTACATTTGCATTATAGGGATCCCAGAAGCAGAAGAGAGAGAGAAAAGTGGGCAGAAGATTTATCTAAAAAAATAATAGCTGAAAATTTCCTGAATCTGGGGAAGGAAATAGAAATCCAGATCCAGAAGGCACAGAAAGCACCCAACAAAATCAACCCAAGGAGGTCCACACCAAGACTCAGAACTAAAAAAGTAATGATAAAGAGAATATTTAAAAAGCAGCAAGAGAAAATAGCTCCATACAAGAGAAACCTAGTAAAGCTATTAGCTGATTTTTTAGCAAAAACCGGAAGATACTGGAATGATATATTCAAAGTGCTGAAAGAAAAAAAATCTGCAACCAAGAATCCTCTTTCTAGCAACACTATCATTCAGAGTAAAAGGGGAGATAGTTTCCCAGAAAAACAAAAGTTACCAAAATTCATGACCATAAACCAGCCCTACAAGAAATGTTAAAAGGGATTCTTTGAACTATCAACAATAGCCAAATTATGGAAAGAGCCTAAATGTCCATCAACTGATGAATGGATAAAAAAGATGTGGTATATACATATATAATAGAATATTACTTGGCGATCAAAAAGAATGAAATCTTGCCCTTTGCAACAATATGGATGGAACCAGAGTGTATTATGCTAAGCAAAATAAGTCAGTCAGAAAAAGATAAATATCATATGATTTCACTTATATGTGGAATTTAAGAAACAAAACAGATGAACATAGGGGAAGGGAAGGAAAAAGAAGATAAAAAGAGAGAGAGTGGCAAACTATAAGAGACTCTTAAATTCAGAAAACAAACTGAGAGTTGTTGGAGGGGTGTTGGGGGGATGGGCTAAATGGATGATGGCATTAGGAGGACACTTGTTCGGATGAACACTGGGTGTTATATGTAAATGATGAATCACTAAATTCTATTCCTAAAATCATTATTACACTATATGTTAACTAAGATTTAAATAAAATTTTTAAAATTTTTTAAAAAATAAACAAAAGACAAATGGCAAAAAAAAAAAAAGGTGGGGGGGGACTCTGAGTGGAAAAGAAGACCATAAGTGGGAGTAAGAAAAGTAAGAAGCACAAAGGCAATAAAATTAAGTAGATCTATTAAAAATCAGTCAAGGGTTTCACAAAATTTAAAAAAGGATGTAAAGTATTGGGAGTAAAGAATGGATGCAAACTTTAGCTACCACAAAAAATACAGACTGTTACATGCACAAGACGTTATGTATAAACCAATGATAACCACAAATCAAAAAACCAGTTGTAGAGATGCAAAAATAAACAAAAGGAATCCAAGTATATTGCTAAAGAAAGCCAGCAAACTGCAAGAGAGCAAGAGAAGCAAGGAACTCAAATTCAACAAGACAAGTAACAAAATGGCAATAAATAAGTACCTATCAATAATTACTTTGAATGTAAATGCCCTAAATGCTTCAATCAAAAGACATAGGATGACAAAATGTATAAAAATGAAAGAATGGATAAAAACCAAGACCCATTTATATGCTGCCTACAAAAGACTCATTTCAGACCTAAAGATAAATGCAGATTGAAAGTGAGAGGATGGAAAAACATTTATCATGCAAATAGAAGTGAAAAAAAAAGCCGAGATAGATCAATACTAATATTGGATAAAATAGACCTTAAAACGAGAGAGAAAGGAGAACACTATATAATCATAAAGGGAATAATCCAACAAGAAGATATAACAACTGTAAATATTTATGCACCTAACCTGGAAACACCCAAATACATAAAGCATGTATGCAGACATAACAGAAGTAGTGGATAGTAATACAATAATAGTAGGGAATTTTGAACACTGCAGTGGAAATATCATCCAAAAAGAATATCAAAAAGATCATCCAAAAGAATGACACACTGGGCCAGATGTATGTGACACATATACTTAGAACATTCCATCTTAAAACAGCAGTATACACATTCTTTCCCCAGTCATATGGAACATTCTCCAGAATAGATTGTATGTTGGCTCACAAAACAAGTTTCAACAAATTAAAAAAGATTGAAGTCACACCATACATCATTTCTGACCACAATTTTATGAAACTAGAAATCAAACACTAGAAAAAATATGGAAAGAACACAAATACATTGGAGGTTAGATAACATGCTACTAAGCAATGAATAGGTCAGCCAAGAAATCAAAGAGGAAATAAAAAATACATGGAGACAAATAAAAATGAAGACATAAAATCCAAAATCTTTGGGATGTCACAAAAGCTGTTCTAAGAGGGAAGTTTATAATAATGCAGGCCTACTTTAAGAACCAAGAAAAAAAATCTCAAATAAACAACCTAACCTTATACATACAGGAGCTATGAAAGAACAAATAAAATCCAAAACAAGTAGAAGGAAGGAAATAAGAAAGATGAGAACAGAAACAAGTAAAATAGAAACTAAAAAAACAGTAGGACAGATCAATGAAACTGGAAGCTAATTATTTGAAAAGATCAATAAAATTGATAAACCTCTAGCCAGACTCATCAAAAACAAAAACAAAAACAAACAAACAACAACAACAACCAAAAAAAGAAAAACAAAACCAGGAGGGGGAGAGGACTCAAACAAAATCAGAGATGAAAGAAGAGAAAGAGCCACCAACAACACAGAAATACAAAGGATTGTAAGAGAATACTATAAAAATTATATGTCAACAAATTGGACAACCTAGAAGAAATGAATAAATTCTTTGAATCATAATCTCCCAAAACTGAATCAGGTAGAAATAGAAAATTTGAAGAGACTAATTACCAACAATAAAATTGAATCAGTAATCAAAAACCTCCCAACAAGCAAAATTCCAGGACCAGACAGCTTCACAGGTGTTCAACAAACATTTACAGAGTTAATACCTATTCTCAAAAAAAATTCCAAAAAAAGAAGAGGAATAAAACCTCCAAATTCATTATGTTAGGCCAGCATTACACAGATACAAAAACCAGATAAAGACATCTCAAAAAAATAGAACTCCAGGCCAATGTCTCTGATAAAAATAGATGCAAAAATCCTCAACAAAATATTAGCAAACCAAATCCAAAAATACATTTAAAAAGACCATTCACCACAATCAAGTTGGAGATATTACTGGGCTACAAGAGTGGTTCACATTGGCAAATTAATCAATATGATACATCACACCATCAAGAGAAAGGTTAACAATATATGATCATTTCAACAGATGCAGAAAAAGCTTTTGACAAAGTACAACATCCATTCACGATAAAGAAAAAAATCTCAACAAAGTAGCTTTAGCAGGAACATACCTAAACATAATAATGGCTGTATATGAAAACCTACAGCTAACATCATACTCAATGGTGAAAAATTGAGAGCTTTTCTCCTAAGGTTAGGAACAAGACAAGGATATCCACTCTTACCACTTTTATTCAACATAGTACTGGAAATCCTAGCCAGAGAAATCAGACAAATAAATAAATAAATTAGACATCCACATTGATAAGGTAGAAGTAAAACTTTCACTATTTGCAGATGTCATGATACTAAATATAGAAAACTGTCAAGACTCCACCAAAAAACTACTAAAATGGATAAATGAATTCACTAGGGTCCCAGGATACAAAATCAATATACAGAAATTTGCTTTATTTTTATGTACTAATAATGAAGTAGTACAAAGAGAAATTAAGAAAACAATCCCATTCATATTGCATTAAAAATAATAAAATACCTAGGGGCACCTGGGTGCTCAGGCAGTTGAGTGTCTGACTTTGGCTCAGGTCATGATCTCACAATTTGTGAGTTTGAGCCCCACATTGGGCTCTGTGCTGACAGCTCAGAGCCTGGAGCCTGCTTCAGATTCTATGTCTCCCTCTGTCTCTGCCCCTCCCACTGCTCATGCTTTGTCTCAATCTCTCTCAAAAATAAATAAATATTTTTTTAAAAAATTTTAAAGAGGTACTACAAAGCTGAAATAATCAAACAGTATGATACCAGCACAAAAATAGACATGTAGATCAATAGAAGAGAATAGAAAGGCCAGAAATAAACCCATGATTATATGATCAATGAACCTTCATCAGAGCAGGAAAGACTATGCAATGGGACAAAGTCTCTTCAACAAATCATGTTGGGAAAACTGGACAGCTACATACAAAATAATGTAACTGGAACACTTTCTTATACCATATACAAAGTAAGCTCAAAATGGATTAAGTACCTAAATGTAAGACCTGAAACCATAAAACTCTGAGAAGAGAGCACAGGGAATAATTTCTGTGACATCAGCCATAGGAATATTTTTTCTAGATATGTCTCCCAAGACAAAGGAAACAGAAGCAAAAATAAACTGTTGAGACTACATAAAAATAAAAAGCTTCTGCACAGCAAAGGAAACAAAAAACTAAAAGGCAACCTACTGAATGGGAAAAGATATTTGCAAATGACATACCATATAAAGAGTTAGTATCAAAAATATATAAAGAACTTATACAACTTAACACCCAAAAAAGAAATAATCGAATTTAAAAAATGGCAAAAAACAGCAGACATTTCTCCAAAGATGACTTCCAGATAACCAACAGACACATGAAAAGATGCTCAAAATCCCTCCTCATCAGGGAAATGCAAATGAAAACCACAATGATATACAACCTCACATCCGTCAGAATGGCTAACATCAAAAACGCAAGGAACAAGTGTTGGTAAGGATTTGGAGAAAAAGGAACCTTTGTTCTCTCTTGGTGGGAAAGCAAACTGGTGCAGTCAGTTCCACAAGTCATTGTGGAAAACAATAGGGAGGTTCCTCAAAAAATTAAAAATAGAATTAACCATATGATTCAGTTATTGCACTACTGGGTATTTACTAAAAGAATATGAAATCACTAATTTTAAAGGATATATGCACCCATATATATGTTTAGAGCAGCATTATTTACAATAGCCAAATGATGGAAGCAATCCAAGTGTCCATTGATAGATGAATGGATAAAGAAGTGGTATATATTCAAATGGATATTATTCAGCTATAAAACAATGAAATTTTACCATTTACAACAACATGAATGGATCTAGAGTGTATAAAGCTAAGTGAAATGTCAGTCAGAGAAAGACAAATATGATATGATTTCACTCATATGTGGAATTTAAAGGAAAAAACAAATGAAGAAAAAAAAGAGTCAAACCAAAAAACAGACTCTTAACTATAGAGAACAAACTAATGGTTACCAGAAAGGAGGTGTGGGGGAGGGGGAGGAATAGGTGGAAAAGATAAAGGGAATTAAGAGTACATTTTTCAGGATGAGCCCTGAGTAATGTATAGAATTATTCAATCACTATACGTATACCTGAAACTAATATAACACTGTAATATTACTCTACTGGAATTAAAATAAAAAAAATTTTAAGTTGGAGTTTTTAATTACTTTTATATAAATTTTTATAACAAACCAATATAAACAAATGATTTGAATAAAAAGAAGATGATTTGGGGCATTCATTCCATGAGAAAAGCAAGTAGTAAGAAAATGTCTGGTAAACTGTTTTATTCCTGCTGATGCCATCAGCACTTTATTTCATTAATGGCTTACCATAAGCACTATGATTTTATTAAATGCAGATAAATATCCAGACCCTATTTGTAATCCACTTAGGCTAACAACATTTGCAAAACAAACTATTTATAACTACTCCCTTAATTGCTAACAATAAATAAACATATTAACCATTCAAATTTCCTAAATTTGCCTCTTCCGTGACTATATTCCAAAGAATCCCTTCTGGGTTGAATTGTGTGACCCAAGAAAGTATGTTGACATCCTACCCCCCAGTACCTCAAAATATGGCCTTATTTAGAAATAGAGTCATAGTACATGTGATTGATTAAATTAAAATGAGGTCATAATTGAGTAGGATCAACCTTAATCCAATAAGTCTGGTGTCTTTACAAGAGGAGGAGAGACACAGATACAGGAAGAACACCATGTGATTAGGGAGGCAAAGACTGGAGTTATGCAGCCGCCTCAAGTAAGGAACACCAGGGATTCCCAGCCAACCACCAGAAGCTAGGAAAGGCTGGAAGGAATTATCCTATAGACTTCAGAAGGAGAATTTCCCTGCTGACACCTTAATTTTGGACGTCCCGCTTTCAGAACTGTGCAATGATGAGTTTCTGGTGTTTAACACCCCAGTTTGTTACTTGTCACAGCAAACTTAGGAAACAAATACATATTGCAGTTTTGTTATGGGTATGAACTTTTACCAGGCCAGCTGTGGTAATTGCAGTGTACCTAAAATGCTTAGGATCCTCTAATTTTAAACGATATGAAATCTTTTTTATAAATGGCATAAAAATATTAATGAACTCTTTCTTATTACAAAGTCAAAATAAGATCCATCATTCAGACTATTGAATTCTAACCTGAAGGACCATACTAGTTTTCTAGAGCTGTCATGATAAAATATCACAGATTCGGTGGATGACTTAAACAGAATTTATTTTCTCACAGTCCGGGGACAAGAAATCTGAGATCAAGTGTTGATGGGGATGGTTTCTTCTGAGGTTTGGTTGGTTCTTCCTTGGCTTGTAGACAACCATTTTCTTCCAATGTCTTCATAGGCTCTTCTCTCTTTTAAACTTAACGAGAGGAACACAGCAATCTTTTAACTTCAGTAGAGGGATAAGACATGGATTTGGGGGTCCATGATAAGAATTGCATTTCAGCCCTAACTCTCATATAAATCCCATTTAGTCCTTAATATCTGATGAAAATCACCTTGATATCTTCCAGGAAATCTCATCAATCTGCAGATCCTGATGAAAACCAGATTCACTCATCAACATGGCCCATAAGACATCCCATTTTAAAATTAATGGTGTGTTATATTTATGAAATGTATTTTAGGAGTCTCTTCCCTCTTTGGTTAATTTTCATTCTTCAATGTTCTTATTCTTAGAGATTTTCCATTAAAATTTGCCTATAAAACTTGGTCATATTCATGAGTCAAATCACAGAATTAACTTAGAAACTATGTAAGTTTGAACATTTTTTATTTCCTAATTCAAAAAGCAATTCAGAATTCCAAATTAATTGATAGTATACAACTTTCTTTAAGGCAACATCAATCCATTTCCTTTATCTTACATCTTTTGATTTCCACCCACATGGCTTTGCTTTTCTCATGGTAAAATAGATAATTACACAAGGTTAACAAAGAGGGCAACATCTGGGATAATTATTCAGAGTAGCACATTATTTCTCTTCTTTGTACATTTGTTGGAAGCAGAAGTAATTTTCCTCTTCGTTTCCATAGATACAGTACATCTGATTATTAATCAGAATGATAGACCATAAATTGCAAAGCCAGTTAAATATCATCTGTCCTTATTTAATATTCCAAACATTTTCTTATTTACTAATTGGTTCCATTTTTTTATACCATATATGATTTTAAAAGTCAGTTTGATATAAATTTGGATTCATTTCAGATGTATATATAAAAACAATGGTTTTAAGATGCTTGTCTAGATAAAATATGATCAAAGAAAGGTATAATACAGATCATATTAAATAATGTATCCCTCTTTCTAGAAAGACAGGCCAGAAAGACAATGTTTTCTCTATCCCTGCATTAGAATTGCTTCAGGTTCTGTCCCCGCCATCTTTCTCCTACAAATTACGGTCTATTTATTTTCAGTTTTTCCTCCTCAGCATATAACCTAGAATGTTCAAAAAAAATATATTTTTTAGACTTTTTTTTAACATTTTTATGTATGTTTGAGAGACAGAGAGAGACAGAGCACAAGCAGGGGAGGCGCAGAGAGAGAGGGAGACACAGAATCCAAAGCAGGCTCCAGGCTCTGAGCTGTCAGCACCGAGCCTGACGCGGGGCTTGAACTCACTAACCGTGAGATCATGACCCGGGCCAAAGTCGGATGTTCAATTGACTGAGTCACCCAGGCACCCTGACAATGTATTTTTTAAAACTACACAATTGAGTGACAGATATTTTATGGACAGTACAAAGTTAAAGCAACACAAAAGAGCAGTAACTAGAAGGAATAAGAAGACAATAGTAGGGGCTCCTGGGTGGCTCAGTTGGTCGAGCCTCCAACTCTTGATCCCAGCTCAGGTCATAATCTCTCAGTTCGTGAGATTGAGCCTTGCTTTGGGCTCTGTGCTGACAGCAAGTGGGACCTGCTTGGGATTCTCTCTCTCCCTCTCTCTCTCTGCTCCTCCCCTGCTCTCTTTCTATCATCATCATCGTCATCAATACATTGAACAGCACATCTAAGCTTGAACCTTTTAAACTCCTCTACTCAGCCACCACAGGAAGCACCATTAACACAGGAAGTTTGGTTCCCATTGCTCTTCATGACATTGACTGTGAACCAATTGTACAACACTTTGAACTGCTT
Organism: Cryptoprocta ferox; assembly: GCA_028646485.1. Taxonomy (NCBI): domain Eukaryota; kingdom Metazoa; phylum Chordata; class Mammalia; order Carnivora; family Eupleridae; genus Cryptoprocta; species Cryptoprocta ferox. The sequence continues at coordinate 58,465,503 of CM053578.1, forward strand.
CCAAACATACCAGTTATTTACATTTGCTACCCATTTTTTTCTACTACTTTACCCTGAGGACACTTTTGTGTTACAATAAACACAGTATTATTTATAGCAGAGTTTCTCAGTCTTGACACTATTGGCACTTTGGACCACATAACACTTTGTTATGGGGCAATGAACCTGTGCACTGTACAATTTTTAGCAGCATCTCTGGCCTCTACCCACTAGATGTCATAGCACTATCTGTCCCAAATCTTGTTAATCAAAGTGTGTCCAGACATTGCCAAATATTCACTGGTAGGCAAGGTCAACCAATCACCCACATTTGAAAAACACTGGTTTACAATGACATTTGTTAATTTATGCATTGATCCATTGAAATAAATGTCTATTCAGATGCATGCTTTGTGTCAAGTACTGGACTACAACAGTAAGAAAGATGTAATGTTTGCCCTTCCTATTCTGAAGTCTAGTTATAAGTGTGAACAAGTAAACTGACAATTACAACTTAATATATAAAATATTATAACAGAGGTAAGAAAAAGTACTACTGTAGCATAATGAACAAAGTACTTCTAAGGTAAGTACTTCTAAACAAGTTTGGGAGGAGGGGAGGGAGTCCAGCTTTTCACAGAGGAAGAGACACTTAACCTGACACCAAAAAGATGAGTGGAAATTAGTTCAGTGAAAAATAAAAAAAGGGCAGAGTGTTCCAGGCAAAGAGAACAATTAAGTGAAAGCCTGTAGGTGAGAAAGCAGATCAGCATTACTGAGGCACTGAGAAGTATAAGCAAGGACCAAGTCACATGAAGTCATATGTTTCATATTAAGGAGTTTTGACCTTATTCTAAGGATAGTGGTGGGTTTTAATCTTGCTCTTCAGGACAGTCACTCTCATTGGCTAACTTTTGTAATGTGAGATAAATATCCTTCCAATGTAAGTCAGTCTTGAGTACCTGTATGCCAACCCAAAATGTCTCCAAATTCTCTACTCTTTTACAGCAACAAAACACAAACCATCAACCTTCCTAGCCTATCCATGAAAAAATGTAAAATTATCTCTGTAATTAAAGCTGAAGCTATCCTGGGGTGCCTGGGTGGCTCAGTTGGTTTAGTGGCCGATTCAGCTCAGGTCATGTTCTCACAGTTCGTGGGTTCAAGCTCCGCATCAGGCTCTGTGCTGACAGCTCAGAGCCTGGAGCCTGCTTCTGATTCTGTGTCTCCCTCTCTCTCTGACCCTCCCCCGCTCACACTCTGTGTCTCTCTCTATCAAAAATAAACATTAAAAAGAATAATAATAAAAAAAATAAAACTGAAGCTATCCTAAATTTTTCACTATTACACAAATAACTCAAATTCTTAAGGTATTCCATGTGGTTGTTACCAAAGTATGAAGTTTTCTGTGTACTAATTAAATTAGTGCTCAAAAAAAGAAAAAGTTCTTTAAGAAGATAAGGCAAGTGCATAGTTAACTTTCCATTTACATATGAAAATAAGAAAAAAGCAAATCAATGGCATGTCAGCTTTGGACAAAGCCTGCTGATGTCCCCCTCTCTGAGCTTGAGGTGTTATATCTTGTTAGATTTGTCTAGAATTCGATTGAAAATTTCTGAATTATAAACACTTTTTTTAAATTGTCTAATATATTTCTTACATAAGATTTTATTTGTGTGAATTAAAAACTTTAGGGACACCATGGGGTGCCTGGGTGTCTCAGTCAGTTAAGTGTCCAACTGGCTCAGGTCATGATCTCGCTGGTCTGAGTTCAAGGCCCATGTCAGGCTCTGTGCTGACAGCTCAGAGCCTGGAGCCTGTTTCAGATTCTGTGTCTCCTCTCTCTGCCCCTCCCCTGTTCTCTCTCTCTCTCTCTCTCAAAAATAAATAAACATTAAAAAAAAACATTAATAAAAACATTAGGGGCACCTGAGTGGTTCAGTAGGTCGAGCGTCTGACTCTTGACTTCAGCTCAGGTCATGATCTCATGGTTCATAGGATCAAGCTTCATGTTGGGCTTTATACTGATGGCACGGAGCCTGATTGGGATCCTCTCTCCCTCTCTCTCTCTCTCTCTTTCTCTCTCTCAAAATAAGTAAATAAACGTTTTTTAAAATAAGAACTTTAAAACATTAAATAGGCAGGTGATGTTTGTTCAATATACCACCGAACTAAAGAAGATATTTAACATAAGAAAACAACTTGATGTGACTTTGAGTAATATCTGAGTCACATACAGGAAAGTCAAATGAATGCTCAACATATTGGGAGATTTTTTTTCTAACCAAGCAGTGACTGTGTTTTAACAGAATGTGTTTTTGATAGAATCAATTTGGAATCTGAAGGATGAAAAATGGTAGGGTTGCTTTGCTATTTAGTATTCTTACTCAAAGCAAAGCTTTTTAGAATGTGTCTATTTGCAAGTAAATAAGTTCGAATTCATTTCCTCCTTATCATCTGTTCACTACAGCGTAAAACAGAGGAAAGAAAGCTCTGGGGAAAATACACCAAGGAGAAACTTTCCCTCCAGTTCTGTAAGGAGCCATCTTTACATCTAGAGAAGTGGATCAGCGACCTCTACCTTTGAACTTTAGGACACACTTCAAAGCAATTCTTGTCAATTGATTTTTCTCTCACAGGTAAAAAAAGTTCCTGAAGTTTTAATTTCCCATAAATTCTTTCTCTTACATTTTTAATTCTAAATGTTTAGAAAGTCTTCAAGTGCTGGAAACTTGACCTTCCCCGAAACTGCTACTTCTGTCTAAGTTAAGTTTTCTAAGAAATAAATTTAAATTTCACAGCAGAGTCCTTAAAATGAACAACCATATGACTGTTTTATGATTTTATCTGCCATCTAGGTTTAGAAAGGAGCTCATCCTTTGTATGTGGCTATATCTAAATGTCCAGTTAAGATTATAAAACCTACCAGAAGAACATTGGAACTTAATTCTCTGTTCCTAATTATTTAAATTTTAAATGGTATTCAAGAAAAGTTAAGTTACAGTTTAAGAGAGTAAATTTAAATAATCTTTTGCCACAATTATATTGTTATCATTTCTTTAATTTAGCAAGATTGGATCTGATTTTTAAAAAGAGAAAAATGAAGAAGAAAGGATACAAGAGTAAGATAAAGAGAGAAGGGAAAAAAGAAGGAAAGAATGGAAGGGAGGGAGGAAAAGAAGAAAGGAGGACCTGAAGAAGGGAGAGAAAAGGGAAAGTAATACAGTTTACTGTTATAATTCATAGGTGTTACAGTGTGACAGTCTCCAATGAGATTTAGAGTCAATGAATAATGCAAGAATGCGGAGATTCCCGGCCAAAAAGACAAAATTCAATCTGAGTGAATATAATAATATCCTTAAAGAAAGAAAGTTTCCATCATGAATTAGCGGAGGTTATGGGAAAAGCAGGAGTGTTCTGACATAATGTCTTAAAAATCAGAATTGAAAGAGCAAATCCTGGGGGTGCCCAGTCAAGCTTCATCCAAGGAAGGAAGCATCCTAACCAATTACACTTAGAGTACTTCAATTCCATGAAAAATGCTCTCCCTTTCAGGGAGATAGATATATCAGACTAAAGAAATTTGTATCTAAATCTCACTGCTCTGATTCTGTTTCCAAATGAATGTGCCTATAGGCCAATACTCTTATCATGCCAATACTTGTGAATATTGTTGTACTAATAATCATATGCTATATATCAATCTCATGAGTCCAGTTAATGGGAATTCATCACATCAGTGGTTAGCACATCCACTCTCAGAGTTAACCATACAAGATTTAGGATTACATACTTATCAAAGATAATAAATGCCATCTGTTGAGTCCTCTTGGTTAACTATCAGCCAGTCTTTCTTAAGTGGACACCTTGACCATTATCTTAGCTATTTGTTCTCTCCATTTGAAATTTCTACAATTAAACACTTATCCATTTCTTCCAAATATTAAATCATCTGTTCAAACCATAAATAAAAATAATATGTGTCCTTTCTGGATGTAGGAATAAGTGTATATAAGTGAATATCAGTGTATTCATTCATCCTTTAAACATAGCTACCTTTTTGTGCTAGGTTCTTTGATAATTACTAGAAATGTGCCATTCCCACTTTGAAATAGTTCACAACCTAGCAGGGGAGAAAGAAATGTGCATAAATGTGATGTAGTTTGAAAACACTACAATGGTGGTGTGTAGAGGTGAAATTTAAACAAGTGGAGACCCGAGAGACTTTATCAAATATTCTGTTACATTTTCTATCTCATGTACCAATGAATTGCAGATCTTGTGTTTATAAATTCTCTGACTTATGAGTAATTAACCCAGATATTTCATATGCAAAGATTTTCAATAAAATTTAGGGAAAACTGTGTTCTGGGGATAAAATTTATGTTTGAAAAATTGACAAGAGCATGTGTCCCCACCCCCCTCTTATTCTCACATTTATTTGCATTCACCAATTTGTTTTGGAAATGACTTGCCTACTAGGGAAAGAACTCGTGTGTTCACAATTAGAACTCAGACATACTTCTAATATAATCCTCAGGAAAGCAAGCACTGTCTGTTTTGTTTACCATTACGTCTATAGGAACTATAACAATGCCTGGTGCATATAACAATGCCTGGTAACCTACTGAATGTATGCACAAATATTTAAGCATGTAAAAACCTTCTCAAGATCCTGGATAGCCAGTGCCACAGAAGGTTGAAGTTATACCTTGTCCTTTGGGAACTAATCTGAATAAAATTAGTTATGCACAACCAGTAGGCTATTTTCATAAATATAAATAGTATCTAATGAAAAGTAGGTAAGAACTATAGGTCTTTGCCCTGAAGATCTCTCAATCCATCAAGTGTTTTATTACAGTGAGAGTAAGTCTCAGACTGAATTCTGCAACACATCCAAACATATATTAGCAAGCAGTCACAAAAATAGTTAAGTTCTAGTTCTCTGATCTCATAGGAACTCCAACTAACACCTCCCATGAAAGGTTCACTGGAAGGAATTGCAGCAATATTTTAGTAGCAGGTGTCAACTAAATTTCTACTTAGAAGCAGAAGACAGACTCCTCAGTTAATGGCTACACATAGAAACAAATAGAATCCTAGACCTAGGGCACCACTCTGAAGAGTGTAAGCTACAGTTTATAATAATGACATTACCAATATTTGGGGCCAATAATTCTTTGTTGGGGAAGGGGGACAAGGCTAAGGGGTGGGAAGTTTCAGCTCATTGTAGCATTTTCAGCAACATCCCTAGCATCTACCCACTAGATCAGTAGCAGACCCTTTTCCCGGTTGAAAAAAAAAACAGCCAATTTGACAAAAAATTATATTAAAAAATTAAATAAAATTAAAAAATTTTAAAAAAAAACAAGAAATGGTGACGTCAAAATTTCAAAATCATTCCCTAATGGAGAACCACTGGTCTAGGCTCCTTGGTTCTTGGACACTTTCTTTTTATGCAATGTTTCTAACCAACCCATGTATCTTGAACACTCTCATTTCACCAGTGAGAACTCATTTCAACATTCCATATGTTATAATTAGGACACCTATTAGTACTGATCAAGATCTAGATAGTCAGAGTCCTAGCAGCCGGTGCCTCTGGAGAATGTTCTCCTGATTAGACTCTTTCAAATGCTAACTAACTGCTTGAGTGTGTGCCTGATTAGACTATCTCAAATGCTAACGAACCATCGCTTTGACTTCAAATAAAATGAACATTTAGTATCTAATTTAGACCCCAGATTGGTAGTACTTACATGCACTATACAGAGGCAACCACTGGAAAACATAAATGCTGAACTCTCAGGGAAAAAGTAATAAAGCTGATAGCAATAGTGCAAGCACAGTGAACAACACAAATACACATGCTGTAATCCTGTTGGGAGTACAGCTAAGATGTGGCATGTTTTACATCTTCTCTCCCTGAGTCCTGCCCAATTAAAATGATTTTGTTAGTGCACAAACATATTCATTATAGCAGGTTTTCAGTTCAAAGAATGAAGTATGGGTAAAATTTTTGCAAGAATATAGAGTAAATGTTTGGATAATGAGATCTGAATAGTGGGCAATGTCTGTATATAGGATGCCTTTCTTTACACCTGAGGGCTGATAAATATCTTCCCATTATCAGGTTCGATGAATCAAAATTAAGAGGTATTATAGTTTTAGATTATTTCAATTTTGGTTTTTGTTCAAAATCAGTTCTGAGTAAAATGATGATTATGCTGACAAAAGATAGCTAGTCCCTCCCCACTTTTCTGTATACAAAATACAGGCAAAAATAGAATAGGCCAAACCAAGTGAATCCAATTAAATAATCACAGCCCAAATGGAGGTGTTTTTGATAAAGTATGCCCCTTGCCAGGGCAGCAGAGATTTTATGCCTGACCCATTGAGAAAGAGAAAGAGGGAATCGGAAAATGAATCAGAGAAGGAAAAGATGGCAATTGATACATTTGTCAAGGCACACATGCCTTTCACACCCACTGTTCTCCATCTCTGGACAATATACCTGTACCTGCTGATACACCCAGGGAAGAACTAAAAGCATTAACAATCTAGGTGACCCAGAGGCCTTATCTCTGAGAATGCAATAGTCTCTGAACACAAAGGAAAGCAAGCACCCATCCAGAAAGAGATCTAGTTGAACATCTTAAGAAGAAGAGGAGCAAATTCTACCCAATAGTTAGACTTATCTATGCAAGACATTATATCTACCTTCACTGAGTTATATGGCTGGAGGGGTTGGGGGACAGAAATGATAAACACACCCTCCATAAATTGGTGAAGAAAGGGGAAAACCTTATTCCTCTCATCTCATGTTTTTCAGAGTCTCTTAAATCCCTCATTACTCACTCCTCCTCCCCATAAGAAGAGGAATGACGTACCTAATTAGTACATCTGGGAAAAGAAATAAGCAAACTAAGTTTGCTTAACTTAGTATGTTTGGGTTTTCTCTTTTGGACCTTCCTGCCAATAGAGAGACAACACTCCCAGCTGCTCTCAACCCTATGGGAAACCCATAGTGCTAAGTTACCATTGTCTAGATATGTCACTTCCTGAATGGCTAAGGCAGGGCAGCACATCTACACTACAGTCTTCAGTTTTTGCCTATTATGAAGCTGAGATCTTGATTTCTGTCTGCTCCCTTATCTATGTCTCTGTTCTGGACTCAAAAGATAATAAAATAATAAATATTTGCCAAGTCATCAACAGAATAAAACACAAGTAATCTTGAGAAATAGGAAATGGGACTAGCATATGAAGACCAAGATAATACTTAAATATTGAGGTCTCTGGCATGATCAACGTAGGTGCCTCTAAAGTGTAATAGTTTAGAAAGAGTTAAGTGGGATTCTGACATTGTGGTATCCCAACAGCTTATTATAGCTTTACCCACAGATGAAAGGCTAAATTCTTATGTTCATTAAGGTTTTCAACAGGCTAGAAGTCACCATACACACACACACACACACACACACACACTCACCCACGTGCACACACACACATGCACCCATACAACATAATAGTTTTAAACTGGCTCTAATTTATTAATTATATACTCCATGACTGTGAGACCTTATTATATTATTATTATATTATATAGGAAATATGACATCTTTTTCAGCTGATATATATAAATAACTCAAGAAAATTATTGGAAATACAACAGCTATGTAGGCAACTTAAAATAACTGTTCCTGGAACAATCTGTCTCTAGAAATCATATTTGCTCAGAAAAAGAAGAGATTGAATTAGCTGTAAAAATATGCTTAGACAGAAGCATGATAATGAAAGAACAATGAAAGAAGGCAAAAAGCAAGCAAGAGATTGACCTAGAAGAAAAGGATGAGACTTTGGAAATCATACTGAATGTATATAAATGGGAAAAGTAGATGGATCCCAGTCTAGTTACTCTTAAAGAGGGGGATGTTAAAAAGAAGAAGATGCTTAGTTATTACCTTTTCAGAAAGCATGACTGGACCTCAAGAATCTGACAAAGGAAAAGACCTAATTCTTCAAAAAGTGGACTAGCCCCCAAAGAAAATCTAGATCCAAAAATATAGAGTGTTTTCTTTTTAACCCTTCAGAAAAATAGAACCTATAATAAAAATAATTACAAATTTATTTCTGTGGTAGCAGAATAATATCCATCCTCCGAGATATCCACACCTTACTCCCTAGAACCTGTGAATATGTTATGCTACATGACAAAGAGGACATTTTAAGATTATGAACCTTAAAATAGGGAGATTATCCTGGAATATCCAGATTGCCTCCACCCCTTTAAAATTCGAACAGGAAGATAAAAGACAGAACAGAGTCATGGCATCATGAGAAGGGTTCAAGGCATCATCTCTGGTTCTGAGATGTAGGGAGCTTTGTGCAAGGACTAGAGGGAGTACTCCAGAAGCTGAGAGTAGCTTTCAGCTGGCAACTAGAAGGAAATAGAGACCTCAGTCCTACAACAACATGGAATTGAATTCTGCCAACAATGCAAATAAGCTTGGGAGCAGATTGTCCCCACGGAGCCTCCAGATGGGAACACAGACCTGCTGATACTTTGATTTCAGCCTTGTGGACTTGAAGCAAAGGAAACAGCCAAGCCACTCTTGGACCAGACCTTTGGCCTACAGACTGCAAGAGAATAAATTTGAGTTGTTTCAATATGTAAAGTTGCTAGCTAGCAATTTATTACAGCAACACTAGAAAAATAATATAACATTCCTTAAAAATTGAGACAGAAATAAAAAGAGGTAACTTAGTGATTTGACAAGGAAGATCAAGGAAAAACGCTCAAAATATTAATGGTTTAATATCAGGGAAATATTAGGTAGGAAAACAGGTATTCACTGTGCTTTGAGAAACATTCTGTAAATATTTATGGATTTAAGAGTCTTTGCAGGAGGCACAGATAAATTAAGGCATAACTAAAAAGCAGCCAAGCAGGACTTCCATTTCCAATCAAGATGGCATAACAGGGATATAGCTTATCCTCCTGTCTGAAACATCCAAAAAATGGGCCAATATATCTGAAATATTGGTCTTCGAGACACAGAAAGTTAGACAGTGAAAGGTCAGTTTAGGGATGGTAAGAGTTGAGAAACAAATAAGGTACACCCTACTGCAGCACCAGCTTACTGCCTTGAAAGGGTTTCCAAGCTGCAGCATTGGAGGGGGATCTAGGAACAGCCAGGTTGACCCCCTGATTTGAGAAGACAGAACTGAGAGTCCTGGGTGAACCAGGCAACCAGGATTTGAAGGACAAAGCTCCACAGGGGAAAGAACTGTTCAGAGAACTCCAGAAAACAGCAGAAGGTCCCAGCCAAGCATTTGCCTGAGTACCAACCAACCAGTAATGTAAGGAGACTACCTGGGGCGAAGAAAAGAACTACTACAAGGATTAGTTGTTCCTGTGCCCAGAATTCACAAAGGACCAGAGATTTTACTGGCTCCCACCAGCCAGAGTGGAAGACTTCATGTGTCACAGGACATGGGGTGGAGTATACAAAAAGGTCTTCCCTCAGTATTGGATAATGAATAACCTGAGACTGAGTATGGCTAACATATCTTAGAAGTATTGTTCCTCTTGGTGGTTTGAACCTACTTGTACTTTTGGAATTCAAGAGAATATCATGCCACCTAATTTTATTATAAATGTTGTCCATGAATATTTTTGGTTTTGCTATCTAGTTGCTGTGTTAGCTTTTATGTGAGGATTTTGGAAGATCCAAAAGCCATCTCTATCTTCCCATCAAATGATTTTTCAACAACATAATTTATGATGACACACCATCAGAGTTCAAAAAGGAAATATTATTTAAGGTTTCAAGTTGACACTACATGCCTAATGCCAAATATTCCATGTATCAAATATATTGATTACAATAGATAAAGACAAGCTAACTTTATTTCCTAACATTAAATTTTTGAATGTGAAAATTGTATCAAAAGAAAAGTGACTTCTCATTCTAATTGCCAAATATTTATTCCTATGATGATAGTTAAATATATTATCAAGAAAGAATCATTTGTCATGATCATTTTCATTACTTCATTAAAATAGAGTTGCCACAGAAATCAAGACAATATTTGTTGTACAAAAAAAAAAAGAAACGAAAGGTTGGAAGAGAAACATTTTCCTTGACTAAGAAATACACTTAAAGAAAGCAATGCACTATCTCAAAATGCTTCCTAAAAAACAAAGAAGCTCTGAAACAAACATGCTTCATTAAATTAATTTCCTTTTAGAATAATTCATGGGGATACTTGCCACAAAGCATATTTTTTTAATTTAAATTCAAGTTAGATAACATACAGTGTAGGCTTGGCTTTAGGAGTAGAACCCAGTTATTCATCTCCTACATATGACACCCAGTGTTTATTCTGAAAAGTGCCCTCCTTAATGCCCATCACCCATTTAACCCATCCCCACCCACGCAAAGGCCCCTCCAGTAACTGTCAGTTTGTTCTCTGTATTTAAGAGTCTCTTATGGTTTGCCTCCTTCTCTGTTTTTGTCTTATTTTTCCTTCCCTTCCCCTATGTTCATCTGTTGAGTTTCTCAAATTCCACATATGAGTGAAATCATAGAATATCTGTCTTTCTCTGACTTATTTTGCTTAGCATAATACCTTCCAATTCTATCCACATTGTTGCAAATGGCAAGATTTCATTCTTTTTCATTGCTGAGTAGTATTCAAAGTATATTTAAAATGCAATCTGGGGTACCTGGGTAGTTCATTCAGTTAAGTGTCCAACTTAGGCTCAGGTCATGGTTCACCAGTTTGAGCCCTGAGTCGGGCTCTGTGCTGACAGCTCAGAGCCCGGAGTTTGCCATGGATTCTGTGTCTCCCTCTCTAGCTCTCTGCCCCTCCCCCATCCATGCTCTGTCTCTCTCTGTCTCTCTCTGTCTCTCTCTCAAAATAAATAAAAACATTTACTTTCTTTTTTAATGTTTGTTGTGCTGAACAAACATCAAACACCTATGGGGTTTTTTTTCCATCCTTTTTTTCAAATAATTTTATACAAGGCCCATATATATGTAGAAAGTTTGCCAATTAAGGAAAATTAGCTTAATGTTCTACTTCTTTTTTTTTTAATTTATTATTTTGAAAGAAAGACCACAAGCAGGGGAGGGGCAGAGAGAGAGGGAGAGAGGGAGAATCCCAAGCAGGCTCCATGATGTCAGTGCAGAGTCAGAGGCAGGGCTTAAATTCACAAACCATGAGATCACAACCTGAGCCGAAATCCAAAGTCAGACACTTAACCCACTGAGTCACCCAGGTGCCCCTATTGATGTTCTACTTCTAATTAACCTTTGCTTTAACCTTTGCTTTCTTTGTTTTAAACTTAGACATGCAGGGACTTGTATAAAATTATTTGAAAAAAAGGATGGAAAAAAAACCCGTATGTGTTTGATGTTTGTTCACCACAGCAAACATGTCACAGAGAATGCTAAAGGACCTTAGGAGTCCTGGAGTGATGGATGCCAAAAGCAGCTGAATGTCTCCAAGTACATGCAGATCATGATGGTCCGTAAATCCTGTCCCTTTTGGCTCATTTGCAGAATAAGAAATGAAATAGAAAATGGATAACTACATTCTCTGATATTTTTATTTTACAAAGAAAATCTTCCTAGATATTAATATTAGTACATATGAATTATGCTTTCAGACCTTTCAATTATACTCTTCTTGGATATAAAGACTATGTTTACTTTAGGTAAGGTTTAAATAAGGCAAACCACACATGCACACACATTCAGACAGTAGTTTTTAACAATAATAATAATGCTGATGCTTGAAATTCTGGGGAACTAAAAATGTGACTCAAAAAAATACACAAATTTTACAAGTCAAATAAAGTGAGTGAGAACATTGCTACAGGTGCTGTTATAAACGTAGGTGTTATTTACACAGAAGTATCGCAATGATTACTGTGCTTGAGGTCTCTGCCCAAAGCAATTATAAACAGGTTAGCTCTGTTTGACTTCCCTACCATCTGCTGGTGGAACCTGGGATCAAACCTGGGATTTAAACTGGTCAGGTGTGCCCTTGAATCTAGTTATGGCTAAAGTTTCTTTCACTACTAAAAGATCAGAAGGCAGATATCATGTCTCAGGAATGTGAACAGAAGAGCATTATAGCCAGACCAGAAAAATGGGACGGATAGGCAGAGATCAAATAGAATTTCAATTGTTCCACTGTTTTATCAATTATGTATTCAAGGAATTTGGACTCCAAGATAACATGATGTGGTTCCACTTAACACAGGGCAGAATAATCCCTCCTGATGAGTCAGACTCGTGGGAGAGAATCAGTATTGGGTTTGAAAACTCCTTTGGAGTTTCTGCCAAGCAGCATCTTATACTAAAAAGATATATAATTATATAGAATGACTAATTCATTTCTGCAGATCTCTTAGATGTTTTGTTGGATGAGGTTATATATTTACCTAATTTGTCTCCACTTCATGGACTGTGTCCTTTGGGACAGGGACTGCATTGTCTTCACCCTTTCATATCTGTTGTCTAATGCAATGCCTGAAATATGTTAAGTGTCCAATAACTGTTGTTTGAGAGCTGAATAGGCAGATGAGTCTTTACTCAGAGAAGCTAGTGGCATCTGCAAATTTGAGCATTCCCTGTGTGCTTTCAGAGGTTTGAGAAACTTTAAATGAAACTGCCTTAAAAGTGCCTTGAGAATTGCTTTTTCTACCCAAAATATCCTTCTCCCATTCCCTTTGTTGCTTATTTTTACCTGTTTATTAAAAATTAAACTTATCAAAAAATCTTTGAATCTATAAATATAGTGTAACCTTAGATTCTTCTCAGCTTACAAAAAAGAAGTCTGTGAAAATAATGTGGGGTTACTTTTTCCAAAGGTTATGCTATGATTTATTTCTAAAGCAGGCTTATATTTCTAAAACATCTTAGTCTTAAATCCATTTTTCACTTCCATTCAACACTTGTATACATTAAATCTGACCCAAATAATTTATTCATGCCTAGGTTACCAAATAATGCAGAGAATGCCATCAGCTTATAACTCTCTAAACCTCATCTCTAGATAGAGTTTAAGTATGGCACATTCCCCAAAGTATTTCTTAGTAAAGATTTAAGCAATTGTTAAATATCTGTACTGTCTCCTTTCTAGCCCTCATAACAACTCCTACACAGTGACTATTGAGTAGTACTCCTTTGTGTTAGCAGCTGGCTTCCTTCTTTCAGTATATTTTAAGAACCATCCTAGTTGCAAACTAAAGCTCTATTAAGGTATTCCTCAAATCCTTTTTGACTAATCTAAGATTTGATGTTTACATGGCATGACTTTTCTTGGTCCACATAAACCAGATATTAAATGGACTTCTAACATATTTCCAAAAATAATTTATAAAAAAAAGTGTTGTCTTTTTTTAAATAAGATCGCTTCTTGTATAAATATATCTTATTAAATATTTAGTCTTCTTACAATGTATAACTACAGAATTCTTAAAAGTTGTTTTTAAGTAAGGGGATGTTCAATATATTTAATAACTCATTTAGCGTAGGTATTGATCAATCTGAATGGATCTAGTGGCCATAGCACTGAACCTGGCTTGATGTGCCAGATGTTACCTTGTTAAGGGCTGAATCATGGGAGGCAGGGGTAAGTTTCAGAGGAAGAACTGGATTAGATGGAATGGTTGTAGGAGGTACGAGGAGATTTAAGGCAATGCCTGTTTATCAACAGGTAAAGTGGTACTTCCATAGTTTAACAACTATACATGGTTAATGATACATATTGGTTTAAAATAAAACTGTTTTAAGTCTTTTTTGTTATTTTTTTCTAATAGAAATGAAAATGGAAGATAATGACAGCTGAAATAAAAACTGTTTCACTTTGACGAAGTCCCATCTTGTAGTATTCTCAATGATTCCACACAATCAGGTTAAGTGAGGTCTGAAGTTTCTGCAATTTTTTTCTTAGGAGAAAAAGAAAACACCTGTCTTATGCAAATTTTATGAAAACACACATTTATATGAACACATTTCTAGAGGTCCTTCCAGAGGCCTAAATCTTCAACTTCATTATCATCACTAAATCTACCTCTACATATTATTCAGAGGAAGTTACATAATTGACTCTTCAAATGATTCTCCTGTGCACAATATAAATTATGACCCTGGAAAACTGAGATAGCTATTAAAATCCAGAACTAATATCATGTGACATTAACTATGTTTTCATATAAATGAATAGGAGAATCAAATAGGTCAAAGATGAAAATAAAGTAACATATGCTTAGTTTCCTATCCTAGTCAATTCTTCCCCAAACTGGGTCAAAGATTTTTCTAATGCCTTAGAATGTGGAAACCTCTAACACCAGTAAGACTATCTTTTTCTACCCTGGAAGTTTGTGTTTGGAATTCTTTCCTTATAAAAACTGCCATGCACTTGTACTTTGAGCACCAACTAAAATTCAGATTTGTCTGGCCATCAGGTGGGTGCCTTGATATGATTTGTTTGTTAGGATCCAAAGGCAGACCACTATTTTGAAGGCATCTGACTGAAATAGAGACTGGGAGGATGAGGAGAGGAGCACAATGTTGGTCTCCTGTCAGTGCCCATACAACACTGACTCTCCACGTTCACAGTACAGGGGAACCACTTAATGGTGGGCCCACCCAAGGTGGATTAAATCAGAATCTCCCAGGGTGGGGCATCAGCATTTTTAAATGTGTGATTTAAATGGGTGATTCTAATGCACAGCCAAGGTTGAGAACCAATACTAAAAAATCTATAGCACAAGCAAATGAAATCAAAAGCTGGCGAAATAAAATGTTTCATGATGGAATATCTGAAATAGAACAGGCATAAGGGGTGTTGTTTAAGTCTCCAAGATAAAAGTCTAATTGAGTAGGCTGCATTCTTTTCCACTCTGGGATTTGGCAGCTATGGAAGTTCAAAGAACGTGAACACTGGAAATGGGCATGGAGGTACCTGCAGGTACAGCACTGACAGTCCCTCAGGGAAAGGGAAGAGAGGCTCACAGAATGACAGAATAAAACCACATTAGACAATATATCAGTGACTGCATCTGGCACACTTTCTGAGGTATGTATGAGACACCACTCACCACATTCAAAAAAGGCTGAATCCTTAAACTGGTGGAAATTTGTAAGGTCTTATAGTTAAGGAGAGAACAAGAGACAGTGAAATTGAACTATTAGTAATAGGCAGATGATCCTATCTGTTACCAAAGTCTGGTGATGATTTTTAACAATTGATTTGCTTTCTCAGTATTTTTATTTCTTTAACATAATGCTCACTATGTGCCAGGTCACTAAATTTAAAAAGAAATAAGGGTATCAAAGTTTAGAACTATAAGTAACTAAGAGACTGTTGTATAATATGAGCTGTTCACATCAGTAATAAACTAAATGGGTGGACGGATGGATGGATGGATGGATGAGACAATGCCAGAATTTGGGCAAAGACAGAGAGAGTAAGGCAAATGCCAAGGCCTCAATGAAAGCTGCAGAGTAACCAGAAATGGATTTTAAAAAATAATAATCGAGGAAAATGAGGAATGAAAGATAAGAATTTTTCATATAAGGAATCTAAATACATAATCTAGGATTTGGTGTCCCTCTTAGATTTAAGTAATATTTTGCAGATGTAGTTGAATATCAAAATCTTGGGATTTCTTAAAAATGTAAATATATAAAGATAATGAAATTGTATACTATCTATCTTGAAAAACCCAGTCTATGTGGTTGCTATGCCTCACTAAGGGGAAGTACATTTGGGTGCATGTGAAGGAGCCATCAGTAGGTTCAATGGATAGCTTGAAGGAAACTCAGAGAAACCAGTACTGTTAGACTGTAGCAGAGGAAGAGAGGAACTAAGAGGCCCAGACAGCCTGAGAACCGAAGGGTCCTGGGAAGGTCCAGAGAGGTTCAAGGGAAGGGAACTAAAGAGAGTAAAGAATGCAGGAAGGAGAAGAGGGAACCCTTTCAGCAGTCCCTTCTAAAATGAGAAGTTACTGCTGTATATGTAAATAGATACTCTATTAGCTTTATTTTGATTGATATACAAATATCCTTTACAGTATAAACATCTCCTGACATTGTAAGTCCTCAAGGAAAAAGATTCAACCTTCAATATCTTTCCCTACAATATCCACACATGATGTGTTAAAAAATCCTTTCATAAAATAAAGGCCAAATATTCTCTTTTGTTTTTATCTTTGGTTTTTTGGCAGTTTGGAGACTTCTTCAAAAAACATTAAAGGCATAAAGAAAAGTCGCTTTTCACCAAATTGCTTTGTTCCCTCCATGAAATTTCTATTCTTTAAAAATAAAATCCTAGGATGCCCTTGTTCCAGAATTTTAAAGAAATGTGAAATTTAAGTAACTAAGTAACTAGCATGGTGGATTACCCATCCAAAATTATTACAATCTGTTTCTCAGTTTATCGGTCTCCTTAAAGACCATGAAGTCCTATGCACAACCACAATAGCTTCATTTTAAATGCTCAGAAGCACAGCCCAGAAATTAAGATGGGAGCATAATTTATTTCTTCTCCATTCAACTCATATTCTTTTTTCCAGTGCTTTGTAAACAGATTTGTTTTTAATTACAATTATTCTAATAAAAGAATTTTAAAGAAAAAAACAAGGATCTTTGCCATTCACCTTGCTTTCACACTTTCGAAACCTTTCTCATTGTCCATGCCCTATATTGTCTGTCAAGATCGGCCTTTAAAGTGTGTGTAAGGGTGGTGGGGGTAGAGGGGAGAGCCAGGAAGGGGAGTCCCACCCTATCCAAATTTTTGGAGACTGCTTCCTCCTCTAAACTCCTAAGGCACAGATTATGTTAAACATTCACTTTGTACTTAACATGTGTATTGCTCTTACTACTACCACATAACAATAACAAAAAAATTACCCCAAAATTTAGTGGCTTAAAACAACCACTTTAGTATGCTAGTCCATCTAAGACTATGAAAGTCAAGTATTCAGATACCGTACAGTGGGAATGGCTTATCTCTGTTCCACAATGTCCACACTTTAAGCAGGAAGTTAACTAATGCCCAGAAGCTACTGTCATCTGGAGGTGATTTCACTCACATGCCTGGTGGTTGATACTGGTTACCTCAGTGGGACTTAAACAGGGGCTGTCAACCAAAGGACCTACTTGAGTCTCTCCATGTGGCCTGGGCTTTCTTAAGATATGATGGCCTCAGAGTAGTGGTGGTCTTCTGTATGGAGGCTCAGTGCTTCAGTAGTGAGCCAGGCAGAAACCTCATGGCTTTTCATGACCCAGCCGCCTCTATAGTCATGCAGCAGTATTTCCTCTGCATTTTGTTGTCTACAAGCAAATCCCTCAATCTAACTAGATTCAAAGGAAGAGACATACACCCCACCTCTCAATGGATGTCAAATAATTTGTGGATAAATGTTTTCAAATTGCTACAGTATATTTCCTTATGTTATTACTTTTTATGTATATGTCTTGGCTCTTCAGCTTCATATTGTTCTGAGCTGATAGGGTTACCAGAAATAGCAGCAAAAATATAGAATTCCCCAATAAATTTGACTTTCAGATTAATAATTTTTTAACATAGATAGATAGGTATCTCCAATCCAATATTTAGGACATACTCATACTAAAAAATTATTTGTTGTTTATCGGAAATTCAAATTAAACTGGATACTCCCTTATTTTATCAGATAATACTACTCAGGCACATACCTCAGTGCCGTAGGTATCAGAGAGATTCAATAATACCTGTTATTGATCCAAATATTGTATCTGATTATATTTCTGAATAACTACATATACCAGATCACAAAACCCTACTCCCTGTATAGGAATTATAAAGGGAAATCACATATTTTACACCCAGATCTTCAGGTTGCTACTTCAGCATAATAAGGAAGACCGCTTAGAGCCTGATCTGAGTACATAACCTTACTTTACTTCCAGAAATAAAATAAGTCATCAAGAAAAATTTTTCAGATTTTAGAGTTGCCATTAGCTTTGAAAACTCCACAGCAAAGTTCTAAGTTTTTAAAATAAAATTGGCCACTTTTATACACCTTATTTTTAAAAAATAATAACTAACACTATTTCAAAGTGTTCATGCTTTCTTCCATCATCATCGAACAGTTGTCTTTCTTCCGTTTTGGAATATCCATTATCTGAAAGATTCTTTTCCAAATGTGCTATAAAATTTTCAACAATAGAGGACTCTTAGTGGGGCTCCAAAACTATTACAAGTTTATAAGTCCTAAGCCTTATTTATATGCTGATTACATAAAAGTACTATGACTTTTGTGAGAATTCACATTTTCATCTTTCTGTTTGTTTAGCTGTGAGAAAAAGAGTTGAGTTGTCTATTGAACTATCATGGAGAGAGCTGTTTTATTTATAAACATGTCATCAGTAAGTTTGTTAACAAAAATTAGGTTCTTTGGAGGTCGGATTTAGATGACATTAGAAGATCACTATATTGTGCACCTGAAACTAATATAACACTGCTTGTTCACTCTGCTGGAATTAAAATAAAATAAAATAATTAAAATAGATGACATAGGAAGAGTTTAAAAGAGATAAAGTGCTTTCCAAAAAATAAAGAAACAGGAAATGGGCAAGATTGAGTTACCGAGACAGGGTGGAAAGAGAAAAGGTCAGAGGAAAAGCCCAGCAATGCAATGGGATATGTGTGCCCTAAAATAAAAGATAACCAATAAAAAAAAAAAAAAAGATATAGAAGTTTGACAATGTTTCACAGATGTTTAGAAATTGGCTTAATAATTCTCCTTCCTGTTTCCATGCCCTTGACTGTTCCCCTTCGACACTGATTCTGGGGTTGGCAGTGTGCCTTGCTTTGGTCAATGACAAAATTGACATAAGCAGAGATTTGCAAAATGCCTGTTTATTGAAGGCTTATCTCTTGCTACTCTTCAGAACTCTGTTGCTGTTACCATGTTAAAAGCCAAGGCTAGTCTCCTGGATGATAGTAGACACATGGCCCAGTCATCCCAATTACCCCAATCAACAGCCAACATCAAATGAGAAAGGCCATTCTAGAACACTCAGCCACAGATGGCTGTAGAACTACATGGTCAACCCACAGACTCATAAAATGAGTTGTTACCTTAAATGCAAAATGAAACAATCATAAAATGATTGCTACCTTACCTTAAAGTTTTGAGGTGATTTGTCATGGAGCAAAATCTAACATATCTAAATATTATCCGCGTTTAAATGGTATGCTGTCTTGTGATGTAAACTTTCTTTTGTTCTAAATATCCAATAAAAATTTTCTAGAAAATTAGCCCATGTTGGTGACAATTTGGAGGTGGAATAAAATTGTGAAACAGTGGTAATTTAGAGGCAATAATTGGACAACATGGTATGAGAAAATGATTAATATAGGCAGAAGACAAAGAGGATATCATAACATCTAGAAATCAAGCCAAGCATTCATGAAACTGAAGCTATGAAAAATGACACTGGATTAGAAGTTGGAGCCAATTTTATGAAGAAATTGATAAAAAAAAATACAAGATAATCCAATAGACCTATTGAGCATCTAAGAGACTGACATGGGTTATATATTAAAAAAAAAAAAAAGATATAATGGGGAGGCTAAAATACACTCTGTCTACTCATCTTTGATATTAATTTGAAAGGCAACATAGGGCACGTGAATGGCTCAGTTGATTAAGTGACCGACTCCTGATTTCAGCTCAGGTCATGATCTCATAGTTCATGGGTTCGAACTCCACCTCCAGCTCTGCACTGCCAGCACAGAGCCTGCTTGGAACTCTCTCTCTCCCCTATCTCTCTGCCCCTACCCCACTTGCTCTCTCTCTCAAAATAAATAAATAAACTTAAAAAAACTTTTAGAAAAAGGTAACTTGGTCAGAACTAAAGATTAACCCTATCCATGGCTGTACCTGAAGTGCATGATGTTTTTTCTTGCTTCTAGAAGTTCTTTTACCTTTCCTATCAGTAAGTAATTGTTTAAGAATTTACCATTAAATTTGATGATATTCACTCCATGAAAATGGTATTAACTATGACCACATTGGTGACCAGAGGAGGGTGGAACAGGAGGGGTGAGTTGAAGTTTGTTAATACTTTTAGAATGTAGGTAAAGTACTCAGATAAAATACAGACCATGAGAGTAGCAAAATAGAAAGTTAATTTGTCTGTATTAAATAAGTCATTGAAGGTTTATTTTGTTCAACAAGATATGGCCTTCAGTTAAATTCATTTTTAAAGACAAAAAGGTTAACAGGGAACATTATCCAAAAATGTAAATTCTACAACAAGAAAGAGGCAGAATATTATTAATATTTAAAACTGCAGCAATTTAAGCCTCTATAATTTCATAGGGTGCTATCTACATTCCCATTTCATTTTGAAATATTTCAAACCGCTAATATTTCATTAAGTTAAAAGTAAACCACCTTTTTTAATGGTTTTTTTTTTTGAGAGAGAGAGAGAGAGAGAGAGAGAGAGAGAAAGAGTGGGGAGGAGAAGCAGAGAGAAAGAGAGAGAGAGAGAGAGAGAGAGAATCCCAAGCAGGCTCTGTGCTGTCAACACAGAGCCCAACTCGGATCTCAGTCTCACAAACCACGAGGCCATGACCTGTGCTGAAATCAAAAGTCAGACATTTAACCAACTTAGCCACCTAGACACCCCAAAAGTAAACCACTTTTGTAGATATATTCTAAAATAAATTACATATTATTCCTAAAAATATAGTTTCCATAAATAAAATATTTATTCACTTTTCCTAAAAAATACTTGACCAGAACTATACGTAAAGTGCCTAGCCTATAAACAGCAGAGAATTTGCAAGAATACTACAAAATAAGAGTTCAAAATTCATATTTGAAAATAATTCTAATGAGATATAACTAAATTTTATTTTAATTTTTTATATGGAATACTTTTTGGTTAACTTATAGTGTCAATTCATTAAAATAGATATCCCACTTACATGTAACAGTGTTTGGGTAACTAGTCCAATTATCTCAAAGTGTTGTCAGCTTTTTGAGCCATTACTAAACTAGCAATAGCAAATTTGAGATATTACACAAGAAATTTCAAGGGAAAAATTGCTAATTTCTGACAATTTCCCAGAATACTAACTGAATGATCTTTGTTTTAAACATGCTGTCAATCATTATAATTATCAGAGACAATAAAACTATATTCAGGGGAAAGAAAAATTTCCTATAAAGAACCATTTAAAATGATGAAAGTAATAATTTGCTAAGCCCAAGAACATGGAGAACACAGGGGGATGTTAAGGAAAAAAGAATCAATGAGAGAAGTTGCAGGTTTTCAAAAACCAACCTTTTTTAAACTTTATGTTTTTAGAGCAGTTTTAGGTTCACAGCAAAATCGAGGGTAATATATAGAAATTCCCCATGTTCCACTTGTCTCCACATATGCATAGACTTCCTTATTATCAATAATCCCTACCAGAATGGTATATTTGTTACATTTGATGGATCTACACTGAATGTCATTATCACTCAGAGCCATAGTTTACATCAGGATTCACTCAATGTTGTACATTCTATGGGTTTAGACATTCTGTGGATTTAGAAAAATGTATAACAATATGCATCCAACATACTGTATCATACTGAGTATTTTTACTGCCCAAGAAATCCTCTGAGCTCCACCTATACATCCTTCCTCCTCCCTTAACACCTAGCAACCACTGATCTTTTTATTGTCTCCATAGTTTTGCCTTTTCCAGAATATCATACCTGCAGCCCTATAGTGTGCAGCCTTTTCAGACTGGTTTCTTGCACTTAGTAATATACATGTAAGGGTATTTCACATCTTTTAATGGCTTGATAGCACAATTGTTTAGAGCACTGAATAATATTCCATTGTCTGGGTGTATCATGGTTTATTTATCCACTCACTTACTAAAGGATATCTTGTTTGCTTCCAAGTTTTAACCATTATGAATAAAGTTTCTATAAATATCTATGTACAGTTTCTGTGTGGATATAATTTTTCAACTCTCTTGGGTCAATACCAAGGAGTGTGATTGCTGAATCATATGGTAAATATATGTTCAATTTTGTAAGAAACTACCAAACTGTATTCCAAAGTGGCTGTACCATTTTGCATTTCACCAGAAATATATGAGAGTTCCTGTTTTTCCATATCCTCACCAGCACTTATTTTTGTCACTGTTCTGGATTTTGGACATTCTAATAGGTGTGTAATGGCAACTCATTGCTGTTTTAATTTGCATTTTTCTGATACTCCTGATGAGTATCTTTTCATATGACTTATTTGCCATCTGTATATCATCTTTAATAAAGTGTCTGTGAAGTTCTTTGGCCTATTTTTAAGTATGATTGTTTTCATATTGTTGAGTTTTAAATGTTCTTTGTATATTTTGACTAACAGTCCCTTATCAGAT
Organism: Cryptoprocta ferox; assembly: GCA_028646485.1. Lineage (NCBI taxonomy): Eukaryota > Metazoa > Chordata > Mammalia > Carnivora > Eupleridae > Cryptoprocta > Cryptoprocta ferox. Next base: position 58,487,940 of record CM053578.1, read on the forward strand.
ATGTCTTTTGCAAATATTTCCATGCAGTCTGTACCTTATTTCCTCATTCTCTTAATATTGTCTTTTGCAGAGCAGAAATTTTAATTTTAATGAAGTCTAGTCTATTATCTCTTTTATTAATTGTGTCTTTGGTGTTGTATCTAAAAGGCATGATTATTCCACCAACCGTAAACAGGGTTACCCTTTCTCCACATCTTCAACAACACCTGTTGTTTCTTGTGTTGTTGAGTTTAGCCATTCTGACAGGTGTGAGGTGATATCTCATTGTAGTTTTGATTTGTATTTCTCTGGTGATTAGTGATGTTGAGCATCTATTCCTGTGTCTGTTGGCCATCTGTATGTGTTCTTTAGAAAAATGTATATTCATGTCTTCTTCCCAGTTTAAATTTGATTAATCATTTTTGGGGTATTGCATTATATAAGTTCTTTATATATTTTGAATACTAACCCTTTATCAGATATGTAATTTGCAAATATCTTCTCCTATTCTGTATGTTGCTTTTTAGTTTTGTTGATTATTTCTTTGTACAGAAGCTTTTTATTATGATAAGTCCCAATAGTTTATTTTTGCTTTTGTTTCCCTTGCCTCTGGAGACATAACTAGAAAGAAGTTGATATGGCCAATGTCAAAGAGGTTACTGCCTGTGTCTCCTCTAGGATATTTATGGTTTCAGGTCTCACATTTAGGTCCTTAATCCATTTTGAGTTTATTTTTGTGTGTAGTGTAAGAAAGTGGTCCAATTTGTTCTTTTGCATGTGTAGCCACTCTGGAAAACAATATGAAGTTTCCTCAAAAAGTTAAAAATAGAACTATTCTACAATCCAGCAATTGCACTACTTTTACCCAAAGAATACAAAAACACTAATTCAAATGGATGCGTACACGCTAATGTTTATAGCAGCATTATCGACAATAGCCAAATTATGGAAACAGCCCAACAACCCAAGTGTCTGTTGATTGATGAATGGATAAAAAAGATGTGGTGTCTATATATATATATATAATGGAATATTACTTAGCCATAAAAAAGTGAAATCTTGCCATTTACAGTAACACGGATTGTTAGCTAGAAAGTATAATACCAAGTGAAATAAGTCAGTAAGAGAAAGACAAATACAATATGATTTAACTCATATTTGGAATTTAAGAAACAAAACAAAAGAGCAAAGGGAAAAGAGAAAGGGAGAGGTAAATCAAGAAACAGACTCGTGACTATAAAGAACAAACTGATGGTTACCAGAGGGGAGGTGGTGGGGGGAATAGGTTAAATAGGTGATTGGGATTAAGGAGTGCACTTGTGATGAACACTATGCATTGTACGGAAGTGTTGAATCACTACATTGTATACTTGAAACTGATATTACACGGTATGTTAACTAACTGGAATTTTTAAAAAACTTAAATAAATAAATAAAAAGCATGATTATACCCAAAGTCATCTAAGTTTTCTCCTAGTTATCCTGTAGGATTTTACAATTTTGCATTTTACATTAAGGCCTATGATACATTTTGAGTTAATTTTTGCAATGAGTGTGAAGTCTGTGTCTAACTCATTTTTTGGCATGTGAATGTCCAATTGTACCAGTACCATTTGTTTAAGAGACTATTTTTGCTCCATCGTATGTCTTTTGCTTCCTTGCCAAAAATCAGTTGACTATACTTATGGGAATCTATTTCTAAGCTCTGCATTCTGTCTATTGATCTATTTGTCTATTCTTTCACCAATACCACTTCATCTTCATTACTGTGTCTTTTAGTAAGCTTTCAAGTCAGGTAGCATCAGCTTCCAACTTTTTCTTCTTTTTTAATATTATATTGGCTATTATGGGTCTATTGCCCCTTCATATAAACAGAATTAGTATGCTAATATCCACAAAATAACTTAATGGAATTATTATTAGAATTACATTGAATCTATAACCCAAATTGGGAAGAACTGATGTCTTGACAATATGAGTTTTTCTATGTATGAACATGGAATACTTTTCCACTTATTTAGTTCTTCTTTGACTTGCATTAGCAAGAACTTCCAATACAATGTTGAAAAAGAGTCATAGGAGGGGATAACTTTGCCTTGTACTTGATCTTAGTGGGAAAGCTCTGAGTTATAATGTCTATATTACATAATCATGAATTATATGTCATTACACTTTTTTCCAAAGCCATAGAATATACAACATCAAGAGTAAACTCTAGTGTATATTATGGGCTCTGGGTGATTATGATGAGTTAATACAGATTCATCCTTGATAAAAAAGGTACCATCTGGTGAGTGCTGGTGATAATGGAGGAGACCATGCATGTGTCAGGGTGAGGAATATATGGGAAATCTCTGTATCTTCCTTTCAATTTGGCTGTGAACCTAAAACTACTCTAAAAAATTGTCCTAATATTCTAAAAATGTAAGACAAGACCAACAGCTCAAAATGTAACATTATTAGATAAAACTAAATTATAAGAAAGTCATAAAACGTTTAAAAAAGCAAAAAGATAAATTGAAAAGTGAAAGTAAATGAAGTATCTTAAAAACAAGAAGACAGAAGGCAAAGATACACTCTTAATTAAGAATATAAGCTATTAATGCATAAAGACTAAGATAATAAAATGGGTAAAAGTTGTTCCAAATCATATGTGAGGTAAGGAAAGCAAAATGCAAGCTTAGTGCAGGCGATGTCAAGATACAAATCTCTTTGAAAAGAGTCCCAAGAGAAGTCTTTAGATGAAAAACAAGAGCTGAAGTTATGAGAGCCTTTAGGGATGGCCTTTGTATTTTCTGCCCCTCCTTCCCACACTCCTCCTTTCTGGGCATTCAGCAAGCAGTAAATGTGGGCTCTACTCTTATTATGCCCAGTTTCCTCCTCATCTCCCATGACCTCCAATTTCCTGACCTCCATGCCTGAAATGCACAATTAACTGATTCATCTCACTGCCAATTCCATATACTGCCATTTTGAGGTGCTGTATAACACAGAATTACTCAGCACCTAAGCCACTCAGAATTCCTAACTATTTAGCACCTACTGTGTGGGCATGGGGAAGAGAGCTAAGAAGTGGGCAGAAACTAGGAAAAATAAGCCTCAAAATAGCACTAGATAAAAGTGACTTCCAAGAGAAGAAACACCTTCCCCCTCAAAAAAATGTGCCTCAAATATATATATGCCAAAAGGTAGATTTGACATAAGCGAAGTAATTCTAAAGCATGGTATTCCTTTTCGGTTATGCTTTTCATCAGTCTAGTCTTCTTAACCGGTATCAACACTCAGTAAGTTTAAATATGAATTCATCTTCTATTTTGTTTGAAATAGCAGTAGATTCCAGACCATAAGGCTAGTAGACTCTGAAAATTACATAAGCTCATTCCTCTGCCTTAAACTATAGCCTTAAAAACCCCGGAAAAACTGCCCTATGAATAAAGATTTCCAAAGATGGTGATTTTACAGTTTTCCTTAGTAATTACTTTTAAATTTGACAATTTACAGCATCAAAAAATATTGAGAAACAAATGAGGAAAAAGCAAAAATTAAGGTCTATATAAAAGCAAAAAAAGAATGAGGAAAAAGCAAAAGAATTGCAAAGTATGAAAATAACCAAATGTTAGAAATTATAATATTTGAAACTGATGATTGACTTCAAGTAACAAAGTTAAATATAAATGAAAGATGATGTTTGCCAAACCACTACTTTACTCAAAACTAGAATAGCTAAGCCTACTGCTGAGATATCTTTCACGCCCTGCTCACAAAATCTCAACCTCCACACTGAACTCTGCGCCAAACCAACAGCTCCACATTCTCTAGTCGCTCTTAATGAGATGAAAAAGTGTCAACTCAAATCTACTTTGGTTCACAAAGGACTCCAGCCTAGTACTAATTTCACCCAAAAGAAATACACACAGTATTTTAGTATTCAGAACAAGCTATAAATTAATGTCAAAATAATCTCATTTATAGAAATTCTATATTCTTAATGGATGTGGTTAATATTTAATAATTTAGTCCTTGTGAATTGTGTTATCAGGTTGCTTAGACAGAAACCAATTTCATAGGTATTCAAGACAGGAAAATATCAGAAAGAAAGAATATTACAGATTGAAATAGCTTTTTATAGGCTACTGTTCAGAAACAGGTTTGAAGTAAATGAACAAGCTCTAATATTTAACTCTCATAAATTCCACAGATTTATGCTTCCATACACAAATGCATCAATGGGAATTTATTTAGATTTTGAGCACCTGTAACTAGAACTAGAATTAGAACCTGCATTTCTTTAGTCAAATCATATCCAAGTATGGAAACAAGAAAAAAGAACCATATAATATAAAGATTTCCAAATATTTTTGTTCAATTTGTTTATAGATTAGTTATAAGGCAAGAATCAAAGTGGCTCTCATTAGACACTATTTTTCTTTTCATTGATGACCCTGCAAATATTTAAAGAAGCAAAAAAGTAAGCATGTTATATTTTCTGTCTCTACTTGCTAAGATGTCAATTATTTTGACCAAAGGAAAGTAGGTCCAATCTAAAGTATTTGCATAAAAATTAATTGAATACAAACTATATTATTTTACAAAATTTTCTTGTAGCAAAATTGTGTATCCAACAGCCAAGAGTGGGAAAAATCTTTTGTGGGATCAGTTTTCATCCCTAAACTGCCAATATTTTTCATTTCTGAAGTTTCATGATCTCTTTATGAGTTTCATGACGGTGAGCTTTTACTCTCATAGCAAATCTGCAAGACAAAAACTATTTTGAAATACAGTTTTGTGGTAACAAATTTTCACATGAGAATTCAAGTTTACTTGTTTTTAATGTTTATTTATGCATCTTGAGAGAGAGAGAGAGAGAGAGAGAGAGAGAGAGAGAACAAGCAGAGGAGAGGCAGAGAGAGAGGGAGAGAAAGAATCCTAAGCAGGCTCCACACCGTCAGCACAAGCCTGACGCGGGGCTTGAACCCATGAACTATGAGATCATGTCCTGAGCCGAAACCAAGAGTTGGATGCTTAACCAACTGAGCCACCCATGAGAATTCAAGTTTAAAAATTCATGGTAAATTTGGGGTGCCTGAATGGCTCAGTCATTTGGGCGTCCCACTTCAGTTCAGCTGATGATCTCACAATTCGTGAGTTCGAGCCCCACGTGGGGATCTGTGCTGACAGCTCACAGCCTGGAACTGCTTCAGATTCTGTGTCTCCCTCTTTCTGCCCCTCCCCAACTCACGCTCTGTCTCTCTCTGTCTCTTAAAAATAAATAAATGTTAATTTTTTTTTAAATTCACAGTAAATTTAATATCCTGGTTTAAATGAAATATAGGAGATTCAAACATTTTTGTCTCTGTCATCAGAGATAAGTCACATGCATGATACTATTTTTGATAGTTGTTTTAATGTGTTTTTAAAATTATATTGTTGAGGAACAATTGTCAATGATTCATTCATTTCTTCTACACATGACTTCAAATGATGTCATTAAATAATATTTTAAATTTACTTAGTTTTCAAATAGGATTCCATTGAATGCCATCCTAATAAACCTTTAGTCAATAAATGATAAATATCTCCATTTATTAAGGTATTTTGAATATATAAACATACTATGGTTTCAAGTTCTAATTTCAACACTTACCAGCTATTTCATTTTGAGAAATTACTTAACTCTGAGGTTCCCAAACTGGTGCAATGATAGAATTCCCAGGGCACCATAGGATCGTCTACATTTTCAAGGGAGACATGATGATACTTGACATCTATTCAGTACAGTACAAACTACAAGCTCAAGCTAGTTTACAGTATCAACATCGGACAATGCTACATTTCTCTGAATGATGATATATCTTCGCAAATGTTCAGCAATTCATGTAATAAAAAGCAAGTATCATTTGAAAGTCAATGTAGAACAAGAAATGAAAGTGGTAGTGTGTAAACTGTGCAGTTTGCAAAGTTGTGCAGATTCCAACAGGCACACACATCCTACTAGTAATTGTAGGTATTTAAGAATGAAGTAAAAATATTAATTTTGGTTTTAATTTGTGTATTTTTATTTTCAAGTGGGTAGTAAATTGCTAGAACCTAAGCTGGGACCAACAACTGAATAAAGCAACCTTTTTGGTGTGTCTTTTGGCAGAATGGTGCCATGAAATATTACTAAGACACATAGGATACCGTGAACTGAAAATGTTTAGGAACCTCTGACTTAATCCCTTGGAGGTTCATTTTCTGTGTGTGCAAAATGAATATAAAACCAATTTCACAGAACTGTTGTGAAAGTTAGAGTACATAATGCATGTAAAACTATTAGCCACAGAAACTCTGTAAATTTTAATTTCTTTAATTTTCTGAATGATTGATGTTCATCTTTGCAACATTATTATGTGAAAGCTTTATGGAAATACCACTTTATTATATAATATCTAAAATAATCTAGTGTATCTATTCAGTTATACCTGAAGAGATGTATTCTGATCCTAGACCATAGCAAACTAGCAAACATAAAGTACAATCTGCCCCATAGAATTTTAGTATTGAGGGCATATTTAAAATAGATAATTCCTATATGACATGTGTAGAAAGTCTTGGTTAACCAGAATCTTTGGTTAACTAGAATACTCTATTTTCCTGAAAATTCATTTGTAATTGAGTTCATTTTCATGCCATGTTCACTACTTCTATAACTATGTAGCTGTGACAGATGATTTGAGGATATGTGAAATTATTAAATAAATTTCTTTTCCATTTCTGTGGGAGTAAGATCCAGTGAAAGCCTCCTGAATAAAAGCCTTTTTATAAATAAATAAAGATTGAGGTTCTACTCCCATTTCAGTTGAGTAACTTCAAATCATTTGACATCCCTAGGTATCAGTTTTGTTTCCTGTTAAATGACAAGATCAGTTCCTGTCATGCTCCAAGAGCAGTAAGGGATACAAACAAAATATGAGCTGGTTTTTATATCTTATATCTTATTGGGAAGATATGTTACTGGGAAGATAAAACTTAGAATCTAATTGGGAAGATAAAACTATAACACTTGGGAAAACACAAAAGCAATACAAAATCTTACATCATCATAGGCTAAGTAAGCAATTTCTCTGTTAATAGATTAAATATATTTATTCTGATATTTAAGTTTTATTAATAGCGTTATCAATGAAAAAGCCATGAACAAATTATTGAACTTTAATAAGTCCTAGTTTCTCAGCTATTGAATGAAAATTATAATGGCATCTATTTCACTGTTATAATGGCTATTACAAAAATGAAATGAGCTAATTTATATGTTACGTGTTAAAATAAACAATTTGGCACAGCGGCTATAATAAGGTTTCAACCATTTAATCCTAGGATGACTTATGGGCGTATTTCCTATCATCTCCATTTTATCAATGAGGTAGCTGGGGCTCAAAAGATTAACTAACCTGCCCCAGAAGGTGAAAGGCAGCAGCCGGAGTATTAGGTAAATTCATTCAGATTGCACAGCACAAAGACAGGTTACCCCTGATGATAGATGTTCACTCTAAGGATAAGGTACATACAGGAAACCAACTTAGCAGAAGTAGAGTAAGGCCTCATGAGAACTGGCATGTCTGTCTAGATACCTCAGCAACTCCAGTAGAAAATCATTGTTTTGACTCAGCTACTTTGTTTATGCTTCTTCTCCTGAGGCCACATCTTTGTGTACATCCACTGCCTGAGTTAGGACAGACAGCCTCATGTTCCTGCGAGTATCTTCACTAGGTAGAATTCTCCCAGCTACTCCATGCAGTGGTTCCCATAAATTGGAATCACCTGGAAGAACTTTCAAAACACCAATCCTGGATCTGGCCCAGACAAATTAAATCAGAATCTCTTGGGTCAGGGGATGTAGACTTAAACATGTGCAATAGTAAATGCTCCTAAGTAAGCCCAGTGTGCAGCCAGGGCTGAGATCCACCAGACCTCAATGAATGCCTGAGTTAGGAGCTGACCCCTGGTCCAATGAGGAAAGCCTTACATAAAACTTCCTCTAAAGGAAATAGGACTGGAATTTCAGAGTTTTCTCATGTACTATAAAGTATTAACCTTGCCCAAAGAGAGATGGGCCTTTGCACTCAGGTCCTGAGAGCTAATCTCTCAGGTCATGTCCGTGGAATGTCTTGCCAAATAAGAATATTGTTTGTTTGTTTGTTTGTTTGTTTTATTGGGAACAATGGGCCATGTCAGATTATCTGTGCTAACAATGTCATATGGTTGAAGACCCTTGAGTCACAGAGTGTCAGCTTGACCTCTGGAGGGGCTAGAGACTGAGATCAGCCATGTGACCAAGCCGCATTAAAAACTCTAGGCACCAAGGCTCAAGTAAACATTTCTGGTTGGCAGTACTCCGTAAATGTTGTCACACATTGTTGCTTGGAAAAGTTAGTGTTGTCCTCAAAATTCTCCTAGGAAGGAATATCTGGGAGCTTGTGCCTGGACTCCTCTTGGATCCTACCCTATGTACCACTTCCTTTGTTTCATTTTAATCCCTAACCTTTCCTGTAATAATCTATCATCATGATTCTAATTGTTTTGCTGAGTTCTATGAGTCCTTCTAGTGAGTTACTGAACCTGAGGATGGTCTTGGGGACCCTCGGAGTTATGGTTGGTGTCAGAAATGAGGGTGATCTTGGGGATTTCCTGTATTTTGTGTGTGGCCTATCCAATTCAAATTGTCTCTGTGGAGACCCCAACAGCCCATACTGAGTAACTCTGAGTGCAGCAGCACCCTCTCACATCTTCATGCCTTTGCATTAGCTTTTCCATTTCTGGGAATTCCTTTACTCATTCTGCCACCAACTCACTCTTCCTCATTTGTCATAAATTGTCTCAAGTGTCACTTGTTCCCAGAAACCTCCACATCCCACGTGGATTATATCTTGGCCCTTCCTGTTCCCATAGGACTTCATACTTACATCTAACGTATACTTACCATATTGTAACACTCATGACAGAAGATTGGTATTTTTGTTTTCTTCCAGTTTCCTATATCCTTGAGAGGACTTTGATAAAACCCCAATTTTAGCATCAGAGGAACTTCAAGATTTCATATCCATCTTACTCTTTCTCATTTCTGCTTTGCTCCCTACTCAATGTCTTAAGGTCATGGACCTTGTCTTATTATGGTTGAGTTTTTTATTTGTGAGAAATTGCTGGAAAAATAAAAATAAATGAGACTCAGAGAAAGAATAGAGAAGAAAAAATGAAAAAAGACTGGAAAATATCTTACTGGTTCCAAGGGAAAGTAGAGGCAGTGAAAGAGTTTGATGAATAAGGCAAACAATACAATGATAGTCAAAAAGTGATGGGGCCAAAGAATTTACAGTAAGAATCATCATAAAAATGATGATTATTTACAAACAATGAGAAGATGTAGATGAGAATTTAATAAATATAGAAAGAATTGAAAGTTTTTTTGCATATTGGCAATAGGTTTATTGCTTTAAAAGATGGTATGCATTATATTTCTTTTACGTATTTTCAGTATACATTGCTATTGCCAGGAATGTCAGTCAGTAATAAGTTTCAACTAAAAAATTATCTATTTACAGACTGTGAGTTTCAGAAGACAGGGACTTTTATCTCCATGTCCTTGGCACAAAGCACAGGCCTGGATTGTGTTTGTTAAATAAATGAGTGCCCTGCAAAAAGAAGATAAACCTTAGAGAAAGACAACTCCTGTTTTGACACCATGTTAGAATTATGGATGCCATTGAAATTGGCCATAACAAGAAGGAGGAATTATCCAGGGCAATGACTCCCACATTCCAGGCCTTGGTCCAGCACCAGTCAGTTACTAAGTTGTCATTGATTTCTCTGAAAAAAAAAAAAAAAAAAAAAAAGGATACTACAATAAGTTTAACCTAAAGCTAAATTAATTCCACATTCTCAACTTCTGACATTATTTTTTCCCTATTTCCCTTACAAAAACATTCATTTACTCAATACAATTAAAATGGGTAGTAATTATTTTTTTTTAATTAACATACTTACTTGGTCAAATAGAAAAATCATAACACTGTGATAATTTTCAAAAGCTGTGGGGAAATATTACTGATATGTGAAGTTCAAAAGTCTAAGCATGTCCCAAAAGTGTTATAAATGCCTCAGAAAATGAGAATGAAACAAGCTCTGAAAAGACACTATGTGACCCAAACAAGCATAGAAATGTGCAGCCAGTTGTGCTCCCCTGTCACCAGAAGAGCAGAGTCATGTGAGCAAATCACAGCAACAGAGGGAAATGCTGCAGACTTCGTTAGTGCCACACACAGAGTGTCTACATGATCCCTCCATGAAAAACAAATCTTCAAAGAGGTTAGATATTGGGAAATATTCTTTGTGAAACATGGATATTTTAAGATTTTACATCACTGTAACTAACCTGAAAATGAAAAATATTTCTATTCCTTTTATCAAAATTTCCTTCTAATACATTAGAATTATAATCCATATAAATTCAGGAGAATTTCATGCCACTGGGCTTTCAGAGATTTGCTGGGCTTTTTAGTGGGAATTAAGCCAATGCAGGATCCCATAAAATATAATTTTAATGTATTTATTTATTCAATAGTAGTAGTAATTAAATAAGTCTATTTGAGTAGATGGGAATACAACTATTAATGCATTTTTATATTCACATGAATTTTATTATTTTATTTTTAATGATTTTTCAAATGGTTATTTGGTCTTCATTTATTGTTTTAAACATCTAATTGAAATCCATTTTTTCTCACATTTTTTTATTTTGATCACAGCACCTATAAATTTATTAAGATGTATATGGGAAATTATTCTGCCAAAAATATTGTAACATTGTACCTTCTCTAGTGGCAAAGGTAACTTCTGTTGTTATCCCCCATCCCAACTGAGTCAGGCTGAGCCAGAAAAGCTCTTAAAAAAGGAAATAGAGGCTAGAATACTGTGTAATTAAAGCCTTTTACAGTCACAAGATTTTTTAATACCACTAAAAGAATGTAAATGGTAATAAATACTCATCTTTTTCAGATGCATAAAAACTATAGTTCCACAGACTTACATACAAAAGTATAATTGTCTTTATTTTCTTGAAAGCCAATTTCTATCTTGAATATCTGTCTCATCAGGATGAAAAACCTTAATCTTAGCTAATTTGACATCCCAATTTTTATTTTTCTAGAGCTCTAAATTCTGGGTGTTTATGTACTGCCACAGGATCGGGTAGAACACATTTGGTCCTCAATTGAGAGGATTCTGTAGACATTCACTAGAATGTCCAGCATCCCATCCAATCATCAGCCTACACGTGACACTTAGGACAATCCTCATCCAGAAGTTCTTTCCACTGCCTCTATATTAATCTTAGTGTGTTTGTATTTCAGGGCTGCTGTAACAAAAATACCATAGACTAAGGGTGGCTTATAAACCATTGAAATTTATTTCTCACAGTTCTGGAAGCTGAAAGACTTGAGATCAGAGTGCCAGCATGGTCAAGTTCTAGTGAGGGCCCCCTTCCAGAAGGAAGGTAGGTTGCTGACTTTTCACTGGGTCCTGATAAGGTGGAAGGGACTTCACATGGTGAATACCTCTGGGGGCTCTTTGATAAAGGCACTAGCCCCATTCATGACCTCTCTACCCTGCCCCCAATCCATATGTTGATATGCCATCATATTGGGGATTAAATATCAACATATGGATTGGGGGCAGGGAAATATAAACATTCAGTCCATAGCACTTAGGGACCCAGGAATCCTCTCCACCAGGTTCTCTCTGTTCTTTCTACCCAAATAAATCAAGCAGTCATTCCCTCTCTGAAGCTTTGCCAAATCCCAAGCGTCTAAGTCTGAAAATTGAAGATTTTATCTCAGAAGCAAGGGTACACATCCCCTTCTCTGTGACCAAAAATCACCAGCTCCTTAAGTCTGAAGTAATCTTCAGCTATCTCCACTTGAAACTTCCACCCTTAATCTTGTTTTGAGAATAGAAGAATCTCTTCTTTTTCTATCAGATGTTTTTGCTTCAGAGAGCACCTAATATAATCTCCACAGTGTGGCTATGCCTTTGGAAACACAAAAGCCAGAGACTCTAATCTTATTTTTTAGTTTCCAACCCAACAAACACACTCTCCTAAGGGGAAATATCAGGAAGAAACATGAATTTTTTAAATTATATTATTTTCTAAACCCATCAACTATTTTCAACTATTTAAGATGACTTTCCTTTCAATCTTTATCATTTTATTGATAATCCATTGTTTCCCCTCACTTCTGAGTGTGTTGTTGTGTTTTAGATTTCTAACAGGCATTTTAAAAGTTTTATTTTTGTGTAAATACAACAAAATGTTGGTTTTTCCAACATCTATAAGATTCTGGAGGATTTCAAGTATTTAATTTCTACATAATTAAGTTCAGGCTGGTAGACAAGAAAAGTATAGCAGCACATCCTGAAGAAAAATGAGGTTTGTGATTTAGTCTGAAATTTACAGGATGTGAATTACAGTTCATTCATATTCTTTTGGTTTGCTAATTTATAATTCATTTACTTAATAATGGAAATAGCCTCAGGAGAGAATTGTACATTTTCAAGACTTTGGAGGAAAAGATTTGAAAATCTAATTAATGGTTCAATTTATAAACTATTAAATATTATAGAATGGTTAACCCATCTCCAGACACATAAGTGTTCTTAAACAAGAATTAAGGTGTAAGTATGTTTTAAATACTTTTAGTTTTAAAGAGAATTGATTGGGGGCAGGGGGAAGGAGAATATTTAGTACGAGATAGAATTACTATTTAAAATTAGGAAGCAAGTGATTACTTTGAAAGCTTTTTCTACTCCTATTGGTTCTCAATCGTAGCTGTATATCGGAAACACATTAAAGAGATTTTTTTTAAATCCCTATTGTTTTAGATCCATCTATAGAAATTCTGATTCAATTGATCTGGAATGAGGCATTTTTTTCAAAACCACTCAAGGTTATTTAAAATGTGGAGCCAGGTTTGAACACTGCTATTCTATATCATTAGGTCAGAGAGCAGCTAAACACGAGAAGGAAAAGTATACAGAGATAGTTTCCCAAATGAATAAAATTAAACTATCCTGAATCTAGTTCTTAGAAGACTAGCAGTATTCCACAATGTAAGAAAAAACAAATATTCTTTATATAAGGCCTACACAGAAATGACAGGAATGAATATATATTCTTTTTAGAAATCAGTTCATATTATCATGCATCCAAGGCACCCACTTTCCATGCCCTGATGAGTAGAAAGCAAAGTCATTGGCCTGGGCTAGATTTGATAGAAGCAAAAGCTAGCCCAGAAATTAAGAACTCTGGAAGACTAGAGGTCAAAATAGGTCCAAAATGAGAAGAAAAGTGGGACCAGAAACAACAGGGGACAGACAAATCTAAGGATATACTCAGAAATGCAGTCCCAAACACCAATAGTCAGTGGAAGGAAGCATTTTAGTAACAACAGAGAGTCCGTGGGCGTGGAGCACAGTTAGAACTACAACCACTAGAAAAGGATTTGACTTAATTTATAAGAAATGATACTCGACTGTTATGCTGAGAGACACAGAGACCAACTGAGACCACTGAAGCCGAATTAAGGGAGGCTTTATTACCGGTCGGGACCACACGGAGTTAACACAGAACTCTCTAAATGTGCGGCCCCGAGTCCAAGAACTTAGGGCCTTTTATAATGAGCAAGAAAGCAGGAGGTACAGAAGCAGAATTGAAGCGTTATTGCAGGGGGCTACAAAGAGATAAGGAGAGGGCCCTTATCCTGGTATGCAGGAAAACATTTGTCATTCTGAAGGCAAGGTTTAGGGTCATAGGGGGGTTTGGAAGAAATAGTTATTACCTCAAGGACAGAGTATGCCCGCTGTGTCGTAAATAACCATTAACAGGGACTATTAACCCTTGTCTTTTTCCTTGTTGTTTTTTCTTTTCTTGTACCTGGGGATAGTCACATAGCGCCCCCCCCCCACCAGTGCAGGCCTAGAAGGTAAACTCTGGGTCAAGATGGAAGGACTAAGGCTAAATTCATGTGCAACAGACAAAATCATTATAATTGTAATGAGGTATTGTACTTGAATCCACAATGAACTGCTATTTGCAGATATTAGACTGCAACTGTGGAATTATCTATGTGCATGAATTGATATCCACAGAAAGTCAGAAAGTTCTGGGGTCTGGGAAGAAGAAGAAGGAGAAGATAAGAATATTTAGGCTTGTGCATGCACTTGCCGGAGTCCAGCTCCAGCAGGTCCAGGGGTCCCTGAAGGATGGACAGTGTCGGCGAGAGAGAGTGAGAGAGCCTCGAGTTTCTCTCTGATCACCAGGCAGGCATCTCTGCTCTGTCTGATTCTCTAGCTTTATTTGTGGTGAAGGGTACAAGTAGCAGAAAGAGGAGTAAATGATTTCTCATAGATAATTTTTACAATTTTCCAGGACATAGATTCTGCAGAAGTTACAATTCTACTAGTAATGATTGTCATAAAAAACTTAGCTACAGGCACTGATGCTATTATATGGGAAGGGCAGGTATTTTTTTACAAAACCTCAGGTATAGCCCTAAGGAAGCGACCTTTAACCAAGAGGCAAACAGCATTGTTTATTTAAGGTCAGTTTTTTATGAGTAAGGGTCATTAGGCTGTTTATAACTCTAAGAGAAAGTTCCCAGAAAAACAGGGTTCCCAGGAGACGTAATGCCTGCTCTCACAGTCCCAAAGACGATTGATACATTTTATTGCAGTAGGGACTTTTGCAACTATGTCCAGACCTAGAAAGTAGTAAATTATCAGTTAATTGCTCAGCTAGGAGGAAAATTATATGTTGCTTGCCTTACTCGCATTAGGATGTATCTAGTTTACTCATCTTTTCCCTGACCAGGTGCAATCACGCCTCAGGGACAGGGCAGGGGGACAGGCTGCTCCTGACACTAATCAGCAAAGCACTCCAAGGTTTGGTGCCCAAGCAGAAATGAAAGTTACAAGAGGGTAGATTTTGGTCGCTGTCTGGGGGCAAGAGACGGTGCAAACTTGCTGTACCCTCACCAGGAATTTTCACTCAACTGGAGAGTTCAGACAGCTCCCTACATGCACTGAATTAGGAATCTAATGAAGAAATGAGAAGGAAGAAATGAAAATAGAGGTGACAGCACAGTGACCACTTTCTTGCCTAGCCCGGTGGACTGGTATAGATATTATATGGGGAGAAATGTTTGGGAGCAGACAGACTAGTGTACTTCTCTAGGAAAGCCTATGTGGAAATCCAGGCACAAGAAGTCTCAAGGAATCTTGTTTCAGATCTAGGAGACAGACATAAAATAAAATCAAAGTAAAAAGCATTTTACATGCTCTTCCACAGACTAGGGTTAAGCCCTGGGGCTCAGGGTTGTCACCAGTAACCTGACTTATAGGGCATAGAAGAGACATTAGCAAGGGACCACAAAGGCTCCTGAATACCTATAAGATATCTTCAGAAGATAAGTAAATATATATGGAGAGCTTTTGGGTTAAGGGAGGGTCTTGCATGAGCAGGGTAATTTAAAAAGCCCTCTTTATTTGGATGTTAATACCAAATAACTTCATTTACGCCCACAGGCTTCAGCCTGAGTTATTTGAATTACATGGTTACTTAATGAAACATTGTTTCATACACTTTCTATAAAGTCATCTCACTTTATAGAAACCCAGTAGATGATAACATAAGTTTTACTTTCATTTTATATTAAAATTCAAAAAAGATAAATACCTGTTCAGTATCACCCATCATGAAATTTAACTTTGTTTCCTGATTTAAAATAATAACAATAATAACAGTAATAAACCCTGATACTTGCCACTGGGCATGCTTAAAGCACAAGTAGGGGCCTCTGCTCATGACTACAGCTCTTCTTGAAAAAAGTCTGTATTCCAAAGAAGAAACAGAAACCACAGAATTTGTTAACCAATAATGAGATGCTCACATACTAATGCATTTGAAAACATGTGTCGATAACACTAAATGCTAAGAGGAATTTATGAGATGAGTCTTCATATTGGTATCACGGATGCCAATGAACTATTTTCAACAGTACTTTTAAAAACTGATGAAACCTTTCTTTTATAGCCAGCTCTCATACCAATTCCTAATTAAACTGAGAGAATAATATGAAATCATGCTCCTGGCAACTATATGTAATATAATTTTTCATGCTGCCTTGACCCAGTTTTAAGGCCCTGCCTAGAGGCTGCCACTGATTGAGTCTATATGCCCAGCCATTTCCATTATCAGACTCCCATACTCTGGGCCACTATGCATCAGCCCTAACTGCACCAGGGCAAACATCTAGGGGCAGACTCTGTGTTCCAGAACCTGCAAATTCAAATTGCCAATCCACAGGGAACCCACAAAACCTAGCTAAACTCACCAATCTTACCATATATAAGCTACCTCCTGTAGTTCTAGCTTGTTACCCTGTCCCTGGATATAACTCCCTATGTGTCCCCAAGTGACAACTTACTCTTATTTGGAACAGTAAGTAACAAAAGAACCGTACCTTTCATCTATCTTATCTACCCCAGTGTCAGTGTGTTGTTTCCCATAAAAATATAAAATAAAATAACAATATAAAATAAAATAGCTTTAAATATGTTACAGACTGAATGTTTCCCAAAAATTCATATGTTGAAGTGCTAACCATCAATGTGATGGTATTAGGAGACGGGGCCTCTGGGAGGTAATTAGTTTCAAATGATGTCATGAGGATGGATCCTCCATGATTAGTGCCCTTATGAGAAGAGGAAGAGACATCAGAGTTTCCTCTCTCCACCTTGTAAGTCTACAGCAAGAAGACAGCTGTAGGCAGGTCAGGAAGAGGGTACTCACCAGAACCCAATCATACCACTACCTGATTCCAGGGACCAGCCTCCAGAACTGAGAGAAATAAACTTCTGTTGGTTAAACCATCAGGTCTATGGTATTGTGTTATAGCAACTAGAGGTAAAACAAAATCTTATAAATACCATGGAATGAAGGCAAGTTGAGGAAGCTCTTTGGGAGTACAATATGTTCTGGTGCTATGATTTAACACAAGTATAGAAATTGGAGAATTAGGTAGTTAGCTTGACTCTCTTTGACTATTTTTTTCCCAAATATCTGTCACCTCCTCTGGACTTTTAACAGGTGCGATGGAGTTAGAGGCACCTTCCTAAATGCAGGAACATCACCATGAAAAGAGATCTCTCTGCTTTAGTGAGCAGAATACAGATGCCCCCAATGTACATTAGGTTTGGGAAATGACTCTTGGCTGGCTGGCTGGATACAGGGCCATGTCACCAGTTCTAGGAGAGTATAAGTCTTCTAGCTTTCATGTGAGAACACTTAGTAACAGAAAAACATGAAAATGTGAGATCAGTTTGCATTGCTTTTAACTTGTCAATATCACACACTCTCAAAAACCCAAAATATATTTTTGAAGGACCCAGGGCTAGAAAGTCAAACCATCATGTACTTCTAGCTCAAGAGAAAAGAAACCCAACCACTTATGTTTACTAATAAAGACATCTTTCCTTGCATACATCAACCAGTGCCATAATGCTGGCATCTATTGTGACTTATGTGTGAGAAAAACAAAAGAGAAGACAGGGAATTAGGAAGCCTTACAAAGATAAAAGTCAAACAATGACCAAGATCAGAGACAAAGACAGAGAGAAAGAAAAGTTGCGGGTGGCTGATTCCGCTCACCTTCTGCTCACCTGCTGGAAGCCATTTCTGAACTCAAAGGCCTCCCGCTGTCAGATGGCGACTGATGTCTACCCACACTCAATTTTTGCTTGAGCACCGACCCCCAAGGCGCTTGGCTGACTGATACCAGGAGTTACTTGTCCTCTTATGCTAAAAATTATGCTAATTGTTCCTTGTGAAGGAAATTATAAAAATTTCTTCTTTTGTGTTAATGGGAGCAAATATTACATTTCCTGAGAAACCTGTTTTTCTTCCCCTGGAAAAAAACAGGCTATTGACCTCTGCTCACAAAGAACTAATTCTTGCCTTTGCTATGCTCAAAACATTGCCTTGTATTGGAATGCTAAAGATAGCTTCCTTCACCACGTGATAAGCATCTAAGTCACCTACATCAATCACTATTGATAAAGATTATGCATGAGTCTTTTACCAATCTATGTTCTGGGAAATTTTTACATACCAAAGAATGTCATCAGAAATCATTGTCTAAGGCAATTGCCACTTCTGTTTTGTGCCCCATACATTTTTTCAATAAAAAAAGCTGACTCTCCGGTCAGAGCAGAGATGCCTGCCTGAAGAGCAGAGATGCCTTCCTGGTGATCAGAAAGAAACTCGTGGCTCTCTCATTCCCTCCCCCTTTCGCTGACTCTCATCTCTCTCGTGCCGACACCGTCCATCCTTCAGGGGAACCCTGGACCTACTGGAGCTGGACTCCGGCACTCACCATTGCCTTTGAAATCTGTAGGGTACCTCCATATGGAAGACATGTAAGGTGACCAAAAATTAGACTAACTTGAAGCTACATTTGATACGCTCTCACTGATTTTTGAAGCAAACAGCAAACTTCAACAGCAGATAGCTTCAGGGCGCTATGAAACAAGAAAGGTATATAAATTCCTGGCATTCTACTTAAAGCTTTTTATTGATGAAAACTAGAATAGCACCATGAAATTCAATTTCAGAAGAAGGTAAGAAAAAGGCTTTGAGATCTACAAAATATTTAATGGAAGCAAGGACACTTGAATTTTTTTAAAGCCTAAGAATATAAATATAATTCTATCTGTAATTTTTTAAAGTTAGCAATTTCAGCTGTTCCTTTGAAAAATTCTAGTCATTTCAAAGACATAGTAAGTTATTAAACTAATTTTAGAGCTTGTAATACTAATCCTTATACTGGTATGCAAAAAGCCTAATAACAGAGGTCATTCTGGAGAATCCTATAGATATCATATACAAATTTAGCAGCAACCTGTAGATCTCATAAGAAAAATGTTTTCTAGTATACGGGAGACTTGGAACAAAGAAACGGCCAAAGAAAAGAGCAAATTGCCTTCATTTAAAAAAAATATATAATCTCTTTCAAACAAGTCAAGTCACTTTCGGTGCACTCGGAGTTGCTTTAGGAGATAGTTTATTTAAATTGCTCTTCAAGTTTGATTAGCATTCATTTTATCTAAGGAAAAACACTGTTCATACACAATATTGTAATTACATCTATTTGCCGTACTTAGCTAAACGATTTTCCAGACATCTGCAGCTGATCGTTAAAAATTAATTCAAAATTTCTTATACTATTTTCACCTTAGCAGTGCTTCTTTCCCCAAAAAAAGAAAAATATACATCTACAGAGTTTGCTTTAGTTGACCTAGACACGGACTCCTGACACCCGAGAACTATTGAATGACTCGAGGAATTTGCATATAGAGTATCTTATTTATCCTTGCTTGACCTAAATCTGATCATTGTTATTTTTAATTTACATTTAAAGAAAGAAGGATGTGAGGCAACAGTGGCTCTCAGCAAGCACTGTCTGAGAGGAAGGAGGTAAGCCATTGGGGTCTGAGGGCCTCTAGCAAGATGCTAAAGAGAGTTTTTCCAAGAAGAAAATGTCCCCAAGTAGTTTTCATAAAATCTAAGATGAATATATTTTCATATCGTTTAAGTTGGCATATGTCTCATAATTAATGATGCTAGAAAAGCCTAGTTTAACTAGCATTCTATTTTCTTTCATTATGGCATGCACAATAATGAGCCTCTGACAACTCAAGGCATGTTTTAGAATGGATGAAATATGGAGGAAAACAACAGGGCATGTTCTGCAAGGAAAACCCTAAGAAGTAACACGGTACCATATACTCCATTAATGGTCTGTGAAGAACCCAAGGGAATGCAGAATACAAATGATCTGAGACATGGTAGTCATTTTCTTTTTTTTTAAATATCTCTATTTAAAAATATTATTAATCCACATGTACAATTTTATATAATATGATTATATTAATAGTTTCTGTTTTCTATTAGTTTTTGGTCTTTTTGAAATATTATTTCTTTTCATTGTTTGCTTGGCTCTCTGTAATGGGTGCACTGTAATTTTGAAACTCTCCGGTGATCTGTGTCCTTGTAGTAATCCCCTGCCCTCAGGTGTTGGTGGGACCTTTCTCCCAACCAATAGAATATGGCAAAGGTGATGGGATGGGAGGTCACATTTCTGATTAAATACCTTTTTATAAGACTCCATCTTAGCTGATTTTGCAAAAGGAGACTCTCCTGCTGGCCTTGAAGAAGCAAACAGCCATGTTGTGATCTGCCTATAGAGAGAGACACATGACAAGGAATTGCAGGTGGCCTCAAGTCACCAACCAGTGAGAAGACAAGGTCTTCAGCCATACAGTCACAAGAAAATGAATACCACCAGTGATGCCTGGGTGGCTCAGTTGGTTAAGCTTCTGACGTTGGCTCAGGTCATGATCTCACAGTTCATGAGTTCAAGTCCCGTATCCCAGCTCTGTGCTGAAAGCTCAGAGCCTGGAACCTGGTTCAGATTCTGTGTCTTCCTCTGTATCTGCCCCTTTCCCTGCTCATGCTCTCTCCCTGCTCATGCTCTCTCTCTCTCTCTCTCTCTCTGCTCTCTCTCCCTCTGTCTCTCTCTCAAAAACAAATAAACATTAAAAAAAATTTTTAAAAAGAAAGAAAACGAATACCACCATCATGTGAGCTTGGAAAACCATCATGAGCCTCAGAAGAGAATTCAGTCCTGTCAACACCTTTACTGCAGCCTTGCTTGATGCTGAACAGATAATTCAGCTGAGCACATTTTTATTCTGACCCATAAAAACTATGAGAAAATAGGTGTATGTTATTTTAAGCCTCTACATTTGTGTTAACTTGTTATACAACAACAGAGAATTTGTTTTTCTTTCTCCTGTCTACCCACAGCATCACTACCACCATTACCACCTGGGTAACCGAGGTGAAAGGGACTCTTAGATTATAAAATTATAAGTATTTACAAAATACACATATATTTAGAGTGTAGGGAATCTCACTTATATTTCAAAACTTGGATATTATGCAACATCATCAGCATCCTGCTTTTCTCACTCACCAATACCGCATAGTAATCTTTCTGAGTTTCCTACTATGGTTCTATACAGTCGTTAATGGCTACAAAATAGCCCATGGTATAAATATGCTATGATGGGCATTCACTTTGTTTCCAATTCTTTGCCACTATGAATAATGTTACAACCAATATTCTGTATACAATCTTCACCAGTGCTATTATTTCTACTGGCTAGATTCCTAGGAGAGAGACTGCTCCATCAAAGTCAACTATGCATTTGTTTCTTTTAATAGTATCACATTACTTTCCAAAAAGGATGCAATAATTTACATATTTGTTACTAAAATCTGAAAATATACTCACTTCTCCATCCCTGGGCAGAAAGTGGTATTTTTAATTTTGGCCAGACTGAAAGATACACAGGTATAAATTTAATTTACTTTTGCCTGCCTATAAGGATTTTGAATCTTTTTAATTAGATCTTCTATGATTTGCCTGGTTTTAGCCTTTGCATATTGTTTTCTTGGATTATCTCCTTGTCCATTTGTAAGAACTCTTTATGCATTATAGATATTAGCCTTCTGTCTGTTCTGCATGCAAATATATTCTCCAAATATATTGTTTTTTCTATTAATTAAAAAAATTTTTTTTAACATTTATTCATTTTTGAGAGACAGAAAGAGACAGAGTGTGAGTGGGGAGGGGCAGAGAGAGAGGAAGACACCGAATCTGAAGCAGGTTCCAGGCTCTGAGCTGTCAGCACAGAGCCCAACTCAGGGCTTGAACTCACAGACCCCGAGATCAAGACCTGAGCTGAAGTCGGATGCTTAATTGACTGAGCCACCCAGCCACCTCTCTATTCACTTTTTTTTTTTACTGTTTATTTATTTATTTTGAAAGAGAGAGAAAGAGAGAGTGTGAGTGGGGGAGGAGTAGAGAGAGAAAGGGAGAGAGAATCCCAAGCAGGCTCCACACTGTCAGTGCAGTGGAGACTTGATCTCACAAACTGTGAGATCACACCTGAGCCGAAATCAAGTCAGACACTTAACCGACTGAGCCACCCAAGCGCCCTCTACTTACTTCTTAAAAAATAAAACTTCTTCCCCTCAATTTATACCCATGTTCTTCTAGATTTTCTTGTAGTTATTCATGATTATGTTTTTGTTAAATTTAATTTTTAATTCATCCAAAATTCATCTATATGGCGTGAGGTAGAGGTGCAATCGTATTTACTTCCTGATGGATAGATAGCCAGTTGGGCTAGCACCATATGGTGTAGAAACCATCATTTTCCCACTTAGCTAAAATACCACCTTGGCCACATGTTAAATTCTCATCCTCACCAGGAACTATTTTCAGATTTTTGATTTTTTTCCACTGGTTTGTTCTGATGCCAATGCCATATTGATTTAAATACAATAAGTTACAGCATGTTCTGTTCTAGTAAGCAACTTCTCCTTTCTAGTCCTCTTTTCAAAAATATCTCACGTTAAGCCTTTATTCCTTCATAAAATTTTTTAAAGACTTCATTATATTGAAAAAACATAGTTTGTGGGGAGTTCTAATTAAAACATGAATTTCATTTTTATACTAACATTTAGAAAATTCACATTTAAATGTTATTAGTTCTTTTCACCCAAAAATGTATTCCAGGGGAGCGGGCAAGATGGCAGAGAAGCAGGGAGCTCTGTAATCCGCGCATGCCCATATGGATTGAACTGAGAAGGACTGAAGGGATAAAACTCGGATTTGCAAGTGGGGGAAAGAAGAAACAGACGCCAGAAAGAAGACAACCTCAAAGATGCCTGAGTGAGTGACTGTGATCTGGGAAATGAGGGGACGGGCGGGTCACGGTGGTGCAGGGGGAAGGAGCCCCCGAGCCCAACACAGGGAGAGCGCGCTGTGCCCCGGAGAGACCAGGGGAAGAGAAAGAGAGACGGAAAACACACCTAGAACCATCTCTAAGGGAGGAAAAACTCGCCCGTCTCCCCATATATAACTGCCGAGCGCCAGGAGAGAAATCCATCCCATCTGGCCGGCGAGTTCTTCTTTGGGCGCAGCCGCAG
>CM053578.1:58511564-58525006 GCA_028646485.1 Cryptoprocta ferox
GGGGGGAAGGGGAAGGGGGAAAGGTAATGGGGTGTGATGGTCTTGGTGGAGGTCACTTGTGGGGAAGAGCACTGGGTGTTATATGGAAACCAACCTGACAATAAACTATAAAGTTAAAAAAAAAAATGTATTCCAGCCCTTTATCCACATCTCATGTTATATTCTTCAATACAAATCTGTAATTTTGTTTTTATTTAATTTTTTGTTTACTTATTTTTGAGAGAGACAGAGACAGAGCATGAGTACAGGAGGGGCAGAGAGAGAGAGAGAGAGAGAGAGAGAGAGAGAATCTGAAATAGGCTCCAGGCTCTGAGCTTTCAGCACAGATCCCAACTCAGGACTCGAACTCACAATCCATGAAATAATGACCTGAACCGAAGTTGGACTCTTAACCAATGGAGCCACCCAGGCGCCCCAAGATCTGTAGTTTTCCATATAGGGATGAGTCCAGCACCAGTTCTCTTCTTGGGACTCTCACGGGATACAGAGACTCACTAGAACACAGACATCAGTGGAGCAAATTTTCTTTTTCTTCCTTCCCCCTCCATTTCCTTTTCTTTTTGATGTTTATTCATTTAATGAAAATTTGGGTCCCTGCAATTGCAAAACACTTAAACACGATTAGGTACTATGGATTTGGGGATTTGCTTTAACAGAAGTTAACTTACTAAAAACAGATTTTGCATAAAGGCAAATAAAATCTTTTGCTCAATCCACTTCCACTCTGGCAAGGTTTTCACATAGAAATATTTCTCTACACTTTTATCAGGTGTAATGTTAGGAAATTGTCAAAATTTATAATATTTGCTGTTCTTACAAATATAAGTTGAACTTAAGAGTGCAAAAGAAATGGCAATAATTACCATTTGCTTTTGTAATTCCCGTAAATAGGAAGCATTATCAATCAAATCAGTGGAATCAGATACATTGATACTAAATTATAGTGGGTGCTTTCTTTTTCCTTTTTTTATGCTAATTGTAAACAACTTTCAGAGAGTTTTATTCATTGCCAGACTGAAGTATATAAGATGTGAAAGAGAATTGGATTGGGTTGTGAGGAGATGAAGGGAAAAGGAGGAAAATCTTCAGGATAGTAACATGTAAATGCATAAACGTGGACGGACACACACACACACACACACACACACACACACATGCACACACACAAAATCAGATATATATTTTTCCAGACAAATATTTCATCAGCTTTGAAGTCAAGCAAAGACACAGTAGATTTTCATTAACTGACCCACTACTGAAAATAAAATTTTAAATTGTCAGTATATTTTAACCAGACCACTTTTATCCTAGAAGCCAAATATGCAAAATCTGAGATTTTTTATCAACTTTGCAAGATTTATCATTCACCTGAGTAAATGGAAGAAGAAGTGCAAGCTTAAACCTTCCATTTTACATATTTGACAATAAATTTAAAGATACATAATTGTATTTCCCTTTCATTAGTAATTATGCCTCAAGGCTCTGGTTGCCTTTTTCTGCCCCTAGCGACAGGATTGCTCTGTTAGACACCACAAGGAGTAAGTCTTTTATCTTGAAAATTATGCTTGCTTGCTTTCATAACTCCTTTGCCCAACTGGATTCTAAACTGATGGTAAATAATTTCCTAGTTTTGCAAAATTAAAAAATAATATTTCAAGTATCTCTATAACTGAAAGCAAGTGGAATACAACAAAGAATTATTTATAGCAGTTCAAATTTCATTTTAAAAGATTATTATGCACAGGTTTACATAGGTCCCCTCAATTTTAAGTAGAAGAATCAATTTTATGATATAGGACAGTCTCAAATTATGACTGCTATATGATGCCAATGTTGCTTTGTTTCTCTCTGAATTTCTTACTTCATAAAATAAAGGCATATTTTTTTCCAGAAACTGAAGAAAGCATAAAATGGTTTTATGACATCATGGTAAAATCAAACCATGTGATTTGGTAGCATCCATGTTATACCTATCCATTTAGGTCTTACAGACTTACTTTCCAATCATACTACATTACAAATAAAGATGAATTACATATTGGCTCCATTTTCTACAACCAAAACAAATTAAAATTTAAGTGGCATGATGAATAGTGAAGAGTGATATGTCAGCTTGATGAACGGTCAGCATGAAATGGGTTGATATTACAACATGAATAAGATTTTAGTTGCTCAGGTCAATAATATGCCATAGATTGCATGGACAGTTTTTAAAATAATAACTTTATCCAGACACCTGGGTGACTCAGTCTGTTAAGCATCTGACTTTGGATCAGGTCACGATCTCATGGTTTGTGAGTTCAAGTCCCGCTTCACATGAGTTCAGTCCCACTTTGTATGAACACGAGCCCCACTTCGGATGAGTCCCGCTTCTCCCTCTCTCTCCCCTCGTGGGATTCTCTCTCTCTCTTTCTCTTTCTCTCTCTCTCTCCCCCCCATCTCTCTCTCTCTTTGCCCCTTGCTCACTTGCACCCTCTAAATAATCAAATAAATAAATAAATAAATAAATAAAGACATTATCCATGTAATCAGAGATTTTCCTCGTCTAATACTGGATTAAGAAGGTCCACCCTGTTCCACCCTGCTCCAGCCTGGTCGTTGTGCTTTTCTTCCTGTTTCTTATCCACACTATCTTCCAGGACCCCCACCAGTGCCAGTCATTTATACAAAGCCTAAAAACTCATTCACGGTAAAATAAAAATGTCTGGTGTTATGTCTAGCACTTTGTATTGGAGTATCCTTAATATTAACATGAAAGTCTTTGTCCCTTATTAAAGGAAGCCATGGAGGAAAGAGGGGTGGGGTGTGGATGTTAACTTGTGACTTGAGTCATAGATTTCTTCCAGAGGGAATAGGAAGAACATGACTTTTAGATCTACAGTTTTCTCACTTTGCCCCCTTTCCTATGCTATTCTGCCCTTATAACAGATATTCTCTTAAATCTTTCTAATCAGTTTGCCTGCATCTTAACGAAACACTGATTCAAAAACACACTTTTACCTATCTCAAAAACTTAGGTCCACATGAATGGATTAAAAAGATAGCCATTCAACTTCAAGTTCAGTAGAAATCTTCTTATCTGACATAACATAAAGCATTGAGTTTAGTTCTCATAGAGACATCACTTTCTTTTCACTCTGTCAGCTTATGGAATATTTAATTAAAATTATGTTCTTGCGATTACCAAGAAGCTGACAGGTAATGGTAATCTTGCAATTACCAAAAAAATGACAGGTGGTGGGGACAAGTTCCCTGACTTAAGGTTTAGCCTGTCCCAGGAGGAGCAGGCACGACAGAGCAATCCTCAGCTACCCACATTCAACCTGCTCTAGGCATGACTATGTTTTGCAGAGGGAATGTGGAGTACCAGTTTAACTGGCAAGTTAGATAAATGTAAGATAAATTGAGGTACAGAGCCTCTACTCCGATACAGTGTGACCTCACAGACCAACATAACTCCAATAAAGCTTGAGCCAGATATAAGAAAATCCAATTATCCCAGAGAGTTCTCTCAGGAGACTTTCTCTGCAGAAGAGATCAAACACAGAGGATGAAACATGACCATCTCCAATGTGTTTATAATACTAAGATAATAAGTATTGGAGGAAATGAAAATAACTCCAGGAACAGGGTAGACTAAAGAACACAAACAACCAAAACAAATCAAGCAGTAGCAGAAGAGTCCTGTTTTGCTGAAAGAAGTTTTTCACTGTCATTTTTGTAGCATGAAACTGATCCTATTACCATTTTCTGTTACACTAAGGATTGCAGGTGTCACTATTATAATGCAAAATCCTCATCTCACATGGGTAGTGTTTTGTGGCATTTAGAGGAAAAAAAAACAGCTTTCTAATGTGAGGACTAAAGGAAAATAAAAGTCTACAAAATACTTGATAAAATGAGAATGAATTGTTTTAACAGCAGTGGCATATTAGCGTGATCAAAATTTGGGTAGCATATATAGATGATGATTCATCTTTAGTGGACCCTTAATTACTACATTCATCTTAATGATTTGAACCTGTTCCAGAAATATTTAAGCCAGGTGCAAAATAAAAGAAAAAATGTCACTCCATGTGAAAATAAACTGCAGTTACAATTATTATAAGACCATGCAATCTAAAGGATATCAATAACATAATCTGAATTCTAAAATTTAGAAGAATTAAATCAGATACCCTTCATTATGAAAACATGTTCTCATATTCTGATTGTGAGAAGGAGAGAATGGGATAAATAGCTACATTTTGATTGGGGGGAAAAGGTGAGTTTTTTATTTCATCAATAGTAAACTTTACTTTTTTTTTTTTTAGAATTTTTTTTTTCTGCAAAAAGCTTTATTGTTTCATTTGGCCCACGGCTTGGGGAAGGGCTCGAGGGTGGTTAAAAAGCTGCCTAGTGGCTGCTCCAAGAGACTCAGGCACAAGCCCTGACACCTGGGGGATGCCAGAGGGACCTTCTCAAAGGCCGCTGGGCTCCAGAGACTTCTAGTCATGCTTGAGGGTGAGCGTTTCGACGAGATACTCGCCCAGCCCAGCCTGGGGGCCGGACAGCCTGCGGAGATTAGTCAGGTGGTCACCCATCTTCTTGATGAGTTTCACCTCTCTAGAAAGTGATCCTCCAGGAAGTCACAGAGATGGGGGTCTGCGCGGGCAGAACCCAGGGCATGCAGATCCAAAAGAGCCTGGTTCAGGTTCTTCTCCAGAAGCAGGGCGGCTTTCATGGCATCCAGGGTTTTACCACACTCATCTTGGGATGGCTTCTGCACGATCTGGAAGAGGGCCCGGCCTCAGCGCTGGTTTTGCATCTTCAAGAGACGTTCAGCGTCCTTCCGTGTCTCCTCAGCCATTTCGCGGGAGAAGTGGCCCATGCCCTCCAGAGCCACATCGTCACGGTCGAAATAGAAGCCCGGAGACAGGTAAGTGTAGGAGGCCAGCAGATGCATGTTGACCAGGCGGTTGACAGTGGCCTCCACCGAGGTGGAATAATTCTGGCGAATCTGAGAGCTCATCATGATTCATCAGTAATGAGGAGCTAAGTTCAAAATCGGGTGTTGGCTGGTCCCAGAGGCAGAGGGTGGGCAAGAAGTTGGCTCCGAAGGTTGCGACTAGAAAAAGGATTGGAGGGTGGACAGAGGCTGTTAGAAGGGGCGTCCTTGGGTTTGTTCTGTCCAAACACCGTTGAAGCGAGAGACAGATCCCCAGGACCTGTGGGAGCACTGCCTAGAATTTTTTATCTTATACACCATGACCAAATGGAATTTATCCCAGGTCTGGAAGGCATGTTCAACATTCAAATATCAATTAATGTAATCTATCACATCAACAAGAATAAAAATCATATGCTCATATTAACATATGCACAAAAAGCATTTGACAAAATCCAACACCCATTCATGATTAAAATACGCACGTGCACACGCACCCACACCCACACCCACACACACACACACACACACCCCCTCAGCGAACTAGGAATATAGTGGGAATTACAGTGGAACTTCCTTAACTTGATAAAGAACATCTACAAAAAGCCTTCAGCTAGCATCATATGTAAATGTGAGAAACAACGTTTCCCTCCTAAGATCAGAAACAAGCCAAAGATGACCCTCTCACCACTTCTGCTCAACATTGTACTGGAAGTCCTAACTAATGCAATAAAACCAAAAAAAGGAAGTAAAATATATACAGATTGGGAAGCAATAAATAAAGCTATCTTTGTTCATAGATGACATAGTTGTTTATGTAGAAAATCGCAAAGAATCAAAAAGAATCATTGCTGGAATTAATAAAAAATTATAGAAAAATTACAGGATATAAGGTTAATATACAAGAGAGGCGCCATTGATGCAACTTAAAAGAGACCTAAACAGGGTCTTCAACACAGGCTTCTCACCATGGGATTCAATGTTATTTAGTACCATGTATGTACTTCTCTTCCCGAACCAAATAGTGTACCAACAAAACAAACTAAACACACTTTTTTTTATACCAACCTTTCATTGAACATACACAGCACATGTATTTCTATATAATTTAAATATTTCCTCTTTGATTCTTAGCTCCAGCTGAGACTTTGTGCCTTCCTAGCTCTATTCTTGGTACTTTCATGGCTTTACAAAAAAGGCTACTTTCAGCATAGATGTGAAAGAGCTAAGAAAGAATGGTTTAGGACAGGGATATGGTTGAAGGTTGAGAGGGGAGAGAGAAGTTTTCACAAGACAGAGCTATGGCCTTTGCTTTTACCGTCTACCTTAGTGAAAAATTTGCCATTTCTGCATGATTTCAGGTTGAATAAAACCATGTTGTGAATTAAAAAAAAAAGAACTTTATATTAATGTTTCTTTTAATTTAGACTTTAAATATGTAATAGATAATTCACATGGTCAAAAACTTACAAAGTTTAAAACAATATACAGTGAAGACTCCTTCCAAGATTATCTCCATCCACCCTGTTTCCAATTGTTTCCTTCCCAGTAACAACTGTTTTATATAATGAATATATATATATGTAGTTAATTTACACAAATGGTAGCATATTATACTTCCCTGTACCTTACCTTTTCATTAACACTGTATCCTTAAAAACTTTCTAAGTCAGCACACAGAGCTGTGTGCTTTCTTCTTTGTTTTTAACAAATGAAAAATATTCCATTGTACTGATGTACCACAATTTACTTAACCAATATACTCTATAGATTGGTACATCTATCATTTCACACATGTTAAGAATTTATCTATGAGGAATAAAGCTACAGATTCAAAACATAAAATGTACATCTGTAATTTTGACAAATATTGTCAATTGCCCTTTATATGCAGTTGCTTTTATTTCCACGAGTCTGAGCAATGAAGAGTAGTGCTTGTTTCCTGTCATCAGTAGGTTACATTATAAAACTCAAAAATTTGCCAATATGACAAAAGAAATGGCACCAGTGTAGTTTTTGTCTCTAATATTCAGTGAGGTTACTACCTTTTTATATGTTTTTAAATTATTTGCATCTTATTGTGACCTATCTGTTCATATTTTTTGCCTTCTTATATTTTGGATTATTGGTCTTTTGTTGAGCCGTACTAGCTTTCTGTATAGTGGTGAGATTAACTCTTCGCTTGTGATGTGGGTTACAGAATTTTTCCAAGTTTGCAATTTGTCTTTTGACTTACCATGTGGTGTTTTGTCATGAAGAATTTTTGTCTTTTTATATTTCCAAATTTACTAATCTTTTTTTATTGAACATCCTGGATTTAAATCCCTACTTAGAAAAGACTTCCCATTGAGAAATGAATTTTCATCTAGAATTTAAGGGCTTCTTTTTTTATATGTAAATTCTTGATGCATTTGGAATTTACCATAGTACATAATTTACAATGTGATCCATCCAATTTTATTTTTTCCAAAAAACTACCCCTTGTCCTAAGACCATTTGTTAACCAATCCACTTTTACCTTCATGTTTTAATATAGCCCTTTGTAATACACTAGATTTTTGTATCATTTATTTGTAGCTGCTATTTATTGATATACACATTGTTTGTTGAATACTGAGATCTAAAGTGTCTTACTACCAGGAAATCTATCCCCTACAAATATTGCTCCTTTTTTCAGTTTTTCTCAATATTCCTGTTTGTATAATTTTTCTATACAAGCATTATAATCAGTTTTCTAGTTTAAAAATACTTAGTATTCTCTTGGATCACTTTACATTTACATCATAAATAATTATAGAAATTTACATTGGATTATTTTATAATTTATGAAGAATTCATAACTTTATGATCTTTGAATTTTCCTGTCAAAACCTTGGTATGTCTTTCCATTATATCAGTAATTTTATGTCTTTCAGGAGCATTATAAACTTTTCTAAATATAGGGGTTTTATATTTCTTGATGTGTTTATTCCTAGGTATTAAAATAATACCCAGAGTCATTTGTTCTATTATTTCATAGTTGTTTCTTGTATAATAAAAACTGTTGATTTCTCTATATTAATTCTACATCCCACTACTTTACTGAATGTTCTTATGTGGTAGGTTTTCAACTGATATTTTTTATACGATCATATTATTTTCCAGTAATGTTTTTATTTATTTCCTAGTAGTTACCTGAAGGAGAGTAGATAGGAAAATATTCTTTGAATTCTTTCATGTTCAAAACAGTTTATTCTAGCCTTTAATCTTAAAGAACAGTTTGGCTGGTTAGAAAATTGTTGGGTCACACATTATTCACATTATTTGATGATCTTGTAAGATTTGTTCCACTACCTTCTAAAGTTGAATTTACTTCAGATATCTGAGGTCAGTGTGATTTTTTCCCCCATATATATATATATATATATATATATATATATATATATATATTTCAACCATTTTGACTAGATGTCCAAGAGATTCATTCTTTATCCATGAAGTTTCATACTTTCCTGAAGTGATATTCAATATTGACCATTCTGGGTTAGTTTCCCTGGGCACATGGTGTTTCCTTGCATCATTTAGATTCAAATCTTTTATTTCATTATTTTATTCAAATCTTTATTTAGAGTCCCTAAAGAATAAAGATAGAGTTCAAGATATTATTTTCTTGAATAATTATGCAATGTTACATTTTTATTTGCCTCACTTCAATATTTACCATCGTTCTCCAATCTGAATCTACCTATCACTTTTCATATGGACATTTTAACAATATTAATTTTTCCATTCTATGAACATAGAACATCTTCCCATCTATTTGTATCTTTTTCAATTTTCCCATCAATTTCTTATAGTTTTCAGGGTTTAGATCTTTTGCTTCTTGGTTACATTTATTCCTAAGTATTTTATTCTTTTTGATGCTATTGTAAATGGGATTATTTTCTTTATTTTGTTTCAGATAATTCATTGTTAGAGTATAGAGACACAATTGATTTTCATATGTTGATTTTGTATTCTGAAATTTTACAGAATTTGTTTATTCATTCTAACAGTTAGAGACACTTAGTCATTAGAGTTTTCTATATATAATATCATGCCATCTACAAATACATACAATTTTACTTCTTCCTTTCCCATTTGGATGTCTTCTATTTCTTTTTGATTTCCCTTTTGATTTCTTCTTTGTCTCATTGATTGTTCAGGTGTGTGTTGTTCAATTTCCACATATGTGTGAATGTCTCCAGTTTTCCTTCTGTAATTGACTTCTAGTTTCATATCATTGTGGTAAGAAACGATACATGGTGTGATTTTGGACTTACTATATTTGGTAAGATTTGTTTTGTTATTTAACATATTATCTATCCTGGAGGATGTTCCATGTGCACTTAAGGAAAATGAGTATTCTGGGGCTCCTGGGTGGCTCAGTCGGTTGAGCATCCAGCTTCAGCTCAGGTCATGATCTCATGGTTTGTGGGTTTGAGCCCCGTGTCAGGCTCTGTGCTGACAGCTAGCTCAGAGCCTGGGGCCTGTCTTTGGATTCTGTGTCTCCCTCTCTCTCTGACCCTCCCCTGCTCATGCTGTCTCTCTCTCTCTCTCTCTCTCTCTCAAAAATAAGTAAAACATTAAAAATTTTTAAAAAAACAAAAATAATTAAACATTAAAAAATTAAAACAAAAAAGAAAAATGAGTATTCTGTTCCCATTAGATAGGATGTATGTGTCTTTTATATCCATTTGATCTAAAGTATAGTTCAAGTTCAAGTTGATTTTCTGTCTGGATCATCTATCCATTGTTCTAGGTAGGGTATTAGAGTCCCCTATTATAATTGTATTGTTGTCTATTTCTCCCTTCATATGTTAGTATTTGCTTAATTTATTGCTTAATACATCTAAGTGCATGCTGGGTGCATATATATTTACAATTGTTATATCTTCTTAATAAATGGACTCCTGTATCAGTATACAATGTCCTCCTTTTTCTCTCCTTACAATTTTTGACTTTAAAGTATGCTTTATTTGATGTAAATATAGCTTACGCTGTTCATTTCTGCTTTCCATTTGGATGGAATATCTTTTTCCATCCCTTCACTTTGAGCCCATGCATGCCTTTAAAGTTGAAGTGAATCTCATGGAGGAAGCACATAATTGGGTCTTTTTTTTTTATTATCTGTTTAGCCACTCTAAGCCTTTTGATTAAAGATTTTAATCCATTTACATTTAAAGTAATTATTGATAGATTAGTACTTATTAATGCCATCTTATTTTTTTCTGGCTATTTTCTAGTTCCTTTGTTGTTTTCTTCCTCTCTTGTTGTCTTCCTTTTGATTTAATGATATTCCATAGTGGTATACTGTGATTCCAGTTAATTGGGCTTATTCCTCCTAGACTTCAAAAGTTAGTCATTATGATGAATTAAAGAGAAGGTATGAATTTATAACTCACAATTTATTATAGTTTTATATCCTGAAAACACCATTATAAGTCTTCTTTCTCATCCTCATATGATTTAATTCTTCAACTCTGACTAGAGACCTTTGCAAAGTTCTTCTGAGGTAAGAAAACAATTTTATTGTTTTCAAGTAACATTTTTATTGTTGCTTTTCTTCAACAGATATGATAATCACCTGGAAATTGTAACCCTTCAGTATAGCTGCTATTCAGGGCACATGAGACAATATGTCTTCACATTTTTAAAATTATTTTTATTTAATTTATTTTTTTAAAATTTACATCCAAGTTAGTTAGCATATAGTGAAACAATGATTTCAGGAGTAGATTCCTTAATGCCCCTTACCCATTTAGCCCATCCCCCCTCCCACAACTCCTCCAGTAACCCTCTGTTTGTTCTTCGTATTTAAGAGTCTCTTATGTTTTTGTCCCCATTCCTGATTTTATATTATTTTTGCTTCCCTTAACTTATGTTCATCTGTTTTGTATCTTAAAGTCCTCATATGAGTGAAGTCATATGATATTTGTCTTATTCTGACTGACAAATTTCACTTAGCATAATATCCTATTTGCATCCACATAGTTGCAAATAGCAAGATTTCATTTTTGATTGCCGAGTAGTACTCCATTATATATATATATATATATATATATATATATATATATATACATACCACATCTTCTTTATCCATTCATCCATAAATGGACATTTGGAAACAGCACACCTATACCACATGGATAAATATCTAGTAGTGCAATTGCTAGGGTAGTTCTATTTTTAATATTTTGACGAAGCTCCGTATTGTTTTCCAGAGTGGCTGCACCAGTTTGCATCCCCACCAGCAGTGCAAAAGGCATCCTTTTTCTCCGTGTTCTTGCTAACATCTGTTGTGGCCTGAGTTGTTAATGTTAGCCATTCTGACAGGCGTGAGGTGGTATCTCATTCTGATTTTGATTTGTATTCCCTGATGATGAGTGATGTTGAGCATTTTCTCATGTGTAGGTTGGCCATCTGGATGTCTTCTTTGGAGAAGTGTCTATTCATGTCTTTTGCCCTTTTCTTCACTGGATTATTCGTTTTTTAGATGTTGAGTTTGATAAGTTCTTTATATATTTTGGATACTAACCCTTTATCTGATATGTCATTTGCAAATATCATCTCCCATTCTGTCAGTTGCCTTTTAGTTTTGCTGATTGTTTCCTTTGCTATGCAGAAGCTTATTATCTTGATGAGGTCCCAATAGTTCATTTTTTCTTTTGTTCCCTTGCCTCCAGAAACGTGTTGAGTAAGAAGTTGCTGTGGCCAAGATCAAAGAGGTTTTTGCCTGCTTTCTCCTCGAGGATTTTGATGGCTTCCTGTCTTACATTTAGGTCTTTCACCCATTTTGAATTTGTTTTTGTGTATGGTGTAAGAAACTGGTCCAGGTTCATTTTCTTGCATTTCGATGTCCAGTTTTCCCAGCACCACTTCTGAAAAGACTCTTTATTCCATTGGATATTCCTTCCTGCTTTGTCAAAGATTAGTTGGCCATACATTTGTAGGTCCATTTCTGGGTTCTCTATTCTGTTTTTTTTTTTTTAAGATTGCTTTGGCTATTCTGGGTTTTTCTGGTTCCATACAAGTTTTAGAATTGTTTATTCTACCTCTGTGAAGAATGCTGGTGTTATATTGATAGGGATTGCATTGGGTAGTATTGACATGTGAACAATATTTGTTCTTCCTATCAAGGAGCATGGAATATTTTTCCATTTTTTTGTATCTTCTTCAATTTCTTTCATAAGCTCTCTGTAGTTTTTAGTGTATAGATTTTTCACCTCTTTGGTTAGATTTATTCTTTGGTGCAATTATAAATGGGATCAATCCCTTGATTTCTCTTTCTATTGTTTCATTGTTGTATAGGATTACAACCAATTTCTGTGCATTGATTTTATATCCTGCAACTTTGATGAATTCATGGATCAGTTCTAGCATTTTTGGTGGAATCTTTGGGATTTCCCATATAGAGTATCATGTCATCTGCGAAGAGTGAAAGTTTGACTTCCTCCTGGCTGATTTGGATGCCTTTTATTCCTTTGTGTTGTCTGATTGTTGAGGCTAAGACTTCCAATACTATGTTGAATAACAGTGGCAAGAGTGGACATCCCTGTCGTGTTCCTGACCTTAGGGGGAAAGCTCTCAGTTATTCCTCATCGAGGATCATATTAACAGTGGGTCTTTCAAATATGGCTTTTATGATATTGAGATATGATCCTTCTGTCCCTACTTTCTTGAGAGTTTTTATAAAGAAAGGATTCTGTATTTTGTCAATTGCTTTCTCTGTACTATTGAGAGGATCATGTGGTTCTTGTCTTTTCTTTTATTAATGTGATATATCACATCGATTATTTTGAGGATATTGAATCAGCCCTGCATCACAGGTATAAATCCCACTTAGTCATGGTGAATAATTCTTGTAATGTATTGTTGGATCTGGTTGTCTATTATCTTGTTGAGGATTTTTGCATCCATGTAATCAGGAAAATTGGACTATAGTTCTCCTTTCTAGTGGGGCCTTTTTTTGGTTTTGGAATCAAGATAATGCTGGCTTCATAGAAAGAATTTGGAAGTTTTCCTTCCATTTCTTTTTTTTTTTTTTTTTTTTGGAATAGCTTCAAGATAATAGGTGTTAACTTTTCTTTAATTGTTTGGTAGAATTCCCCTGTAAATCCACCCCAGCCCGGGACTTTTGTGTTTTGGCTAATTTGACTTCTTTACTGGTTATGGCTCTGTTCAAATTTTCTATTTCTTCCTGTTTCAGTTTTTGTAGTTTATATGTTTCTAGGAATTTGTCCATTTCTTCCAGATGCCCATTTTATTGGCAAAAAATTGCTCATAATATTCTCTTATTATCGTTTGTACTTCTGCAGTGTTGGTTGTGATCTCTCCTCTTTCATTCTTGATTTTATTTATTTGGGTCCTTTCCTTTTTCCTTTTGATCAAACTGACTAGGGGTTTATCAATTTTGTTAATTCTTTCAAAGAACCAGCTCCTGGTTTCATTGATCTGTTTTACTGTTTTTTTGTTTTGTTTTGTTTTGTTTTGGGGT
>CM053578.1:58525106-58559048 GCA_028646485.1 Cryptoprocta ferox
TTGTGGTTGATTTCAAGTTTCATAGCATTGTTGTCTGAAAATATGCACAGTATGATCTCAATCTTTTTGTACTTGTTGAGTGCTGATTTGTGTCCCAGTATGTGATCTATTCTAGAGAATGTTCCATGTGCACTCAAGAAGAATGTGTATTCTGTTGCTTTAGGATGAAATGTACTGAATGTATCTGTCCATCCTGTCCAGTGTGTCATTCAAAGCCATTGTTTCCTTGTTGATTTTCTGTTTAGATGATCTGTTCATTGCTGTAAGTGGGGTGTTGAAGTCTTCTACTATTATGGTTTTATTATCAATGATTTTCTTTATGTTTGTGATTAATTGATTTATATATTTGGGTGCTCTCACGTTTTAAGCATAAATGTTGTGACAGTCTTTATTTTAAAGTCTAGATTGCCTGATATAAGTCTGGCTACCCTAGCTTTCTTTTGTCAACCATTAGCATGATAGATAGTTCTCCATCCCCTTACTTTCAATCTGAAGTTGTCTCTAGGTACAAAGTGGGTCTCTTGTAAACAGCATATCAATGAATCATGTTTTCTTATCCATTCAGTTACCCTATGTCTTTTGATTGGAGCATTTAGTCCATTGATCTTTAGAGTGAATAATGAAAAATGTGAGTTTATTGCCATTATGTTTCTTAAAGAGTTGGCGTTTCTGGTGGTGTTCTCTGGTCCTTTCTAGTCTTTGTTGCTTTTTGTCTTTTTTTTTTTTTTTTTTTTTTGTCTTTTCTCCCTTCAAATAGTCCCCCTTAAAATTTCTTGCAGGGCTGGTTTAGTGGTCACGAACTCCTTTAATTTTTGTTTGCCTGGGAAACTTTTAATTTCTCCTTCTATTCTGAATGACAGCCTTCTTGCTGGATAAAGAATTCTTGGCTGCATGTTTTTCCAATTCAGCACATTGAATATATCCTGCCACTCCTTTCTGGACTGCCAAATTTCTGTGGATAGGTCTGCTGTGCACCTTATCTGTCTTCCCTTGTACGTAAGGACTTTTTCCCTTGCTGCTTTCATGATTCTTTCCTTGCCTGAGTATTTTGTGAATTTGACTATGATACGCCTGTTGGTGGTCAGTTTTTGTTGAATCTAATGGGAATCCTCTGTGCTTCCTAGATTTTAATGTCTGTGTCTTTTCCCAGGTGAAGAAAGTTTTCTGCTATGATTTGCTCACATAAACCTTCTACTCCTTTACCTCTTTCTTCATCTTCTGGGACCCCTATGATTTTGATGTTGTTCCTTTTTAATGAGTCACTGATTTCTCTAATTCTTAAATCGTGATCCTTGCCTTAGTCTCCCTCTTTTTTTCTGCTTCATTTTTCTCCGTAGGTTTGTCCTCTATATCACTGATTTGCTGCTCTGCCTCATCCATTCTTGCCACCATGGCATTCATTCGAGAGTGCAGCTCAGTTATAGCATTTTTTATTTCATCCTGACTAGATTTTACTTCTTTTATCTCTGCAGAAAGGGATTCTAATCTATTTTCGACCCTAGCTAGTATTCTTATTATTGTGATTCTAAATTATGGTTGAGACATCCTGCTTGTATCTATGTTAATTCTCTGGCTGTTGTTTCTTCCTGCTATTTCATTTGGGGTAAATTCCTTCATTTCATCATTTTGAAGGAAGAAAAGGAATTAGTAAGGTAAAAAAAATTAAAATTAAAAAATTAAAAATAGCATGCACACACACACACAAATCAAATAAATGATGTTAGATCCTAGGTGTGTTTTGATCTGGTTTCCTCTAATTTATCAAGCTGCTTGATAAATTAGAGGAAAGAGGGAAGAAAAAACAAAAAAGGAAAATATTTGAAAATTTGAAAAAATGAATACAATGAAATAGAATAAAGTGAAATGATGGAAGTAAAATAGAATTTGAAAAATTTATATAAAAGTAAAAAATATAGTAGAGAAAAATATTTTTAATAAAATTTAAAATAAAAATAAATGTTTTCTCTTTCTGTATATGAGAAAAAGAAAAGAAATGAAAAAGAAAAAAAAGAAAATTGAATATATGGACCAGTGAACACACTGCAATACAATTGAAAATAAATTGTTTTCCCCTAGAAGTCAAACTATGAAGCACTTTATAGTCCATAAACTAAGCAGGTAGAGAGACTTGTGGTGTTCCTGAAGAGCAAGGTTGGCCCACTTGGGTGGCGCTTAGTGTGACAGCTCTGTTCTCCACTAGATGGCACTGCTTAACTTGTTGTGTCGCTTGTAAGTGTGTATGCATTTGCGTGGGAGGGGTGAAAATGGCGTCACCCATCTACCCATTCTCTAGTATTGGAACTCTGTTCTCCCTGATGAGCAATCACATGCCCGTCCTTTTTCGCCGGCTTCCATCCTCTTCCTGCTTTTACAGTCTGGACCAAGCCATCACAGGCTTGGTGCCAGGCAACACCTCCCTCCTGAGTTTTATCTCAGATGTGGCTGTGTTTCCTGACCCCTCACTTCTGAGGGACTGAGTCTTTGACTCAGTCAGACCCTCTGGGGGAGGGTCTCACTGAGCAATGGCCGGGTGCCGGTTGCACCCAGGAATGTTTGCAGGACCCTGCTGCTGCCAATGCCCAGAGACTACAGCTGGATGCCATCCCACCCCAGAAAAAGTTAACTCAGTCGTGTAGCAGCAGCATTTCAGGGATTATGGAAAATCACAACACACATCTGGCATCAGGCTTCACGTTTAACGACCCTGTTCCAGCACCAATGAATGTTGTTGTTCTCTGGGGTCTGCTGGGACTGGGTGACCACACAGCCTCTATCAAATGTCCTTCCAGCATGGTGACTGCCTCTCCCCATGTGGCCTGAGGATCCCAGAGATCACCCTACTCCTGGGGATTTGCCCTTCCCACCAAAGAGCCACCAGGTATTGAGCTGTGGAGTTCAGACTCTGTGCTACCCCTGTTTATAGCATCTTAATGGAATTTAAGCCCTCTCCTTTCTCCTTTCTCCCTTTTAATGCAGTCCCTGTGGCTGTTTCCACTTTTCCACTTTCTCTCCAGCTGCTTTTGGGGGGGTGCTTTTCCTGTACTCTCCCCCCATCTCTGTTCTCTCTCCACAAGCAAAAATAGCTCCCTGCCCTCCGCACCTTCTCTCTCCCCCAGTTAACCTCTCTGCACCATATACCTGCTGAGTTCTGTGGTTCAGGTTGTGCAGATTGTTGTGTTAATCCTCAAATCAGTTTTCTAGGTGTGCAGGATGGTTTAGTGTTGATTTGCCTGTATTTCATTGATGTGAGATGGAAAAAAACAACTATGACTTCACATTTTAAGCAATCTTCAATTGTCAAATGATGTATCCAGGAAAGAATATCTATACATTTTCCTAATTTACTATGACATACTTCCTAAGATATCTGAGAAACTTATTTGAAGTCTCCGTAGAAACTACTTCTTTCCTAAGCAATTGTATGTAATCTAATTAATTGAAGACAAAGACCTATATGAGAAAACTTTTCATATTAATAGGCTTTATGGGGCAAACTTATCTGTTATTTCTAAAGCAATATCAAACACTCCAGCAAGGCCTACATATGATAAGGAATCCTATGGTATTAAACTATTTTCAGACAAAGCATATTTCTTTTATTTTTGCTTTGCTAAATTATAAATTATATAACATTATGAGAAATAGCTGTAGCTTAACACTGTGGAACTATACAAAGCCAGAGCACTTTTCAAGATCCAGTGACAGAAAAATACAAGTGTGAAGGC
Source organism: Cryptoprocta ferox (assembly GCA_028646485.1). Lineage (NCBI taxonomy): Eukaryota > Metazoa > Chordata > Mammalia > Carnivora > Eupleridae > Cryptoprocta > Cryptoprocta ferox. The sequence goes on from CM053578.1 coordinate 58,528,832, forward strand.
CAAAAAGTGCATCTCTTACTGAATCCAGTAGTTAAAACGATATCATTAAAATTCATTAAGACACTGTTTTCTTGTCTGCTTTGCCTCAAATCAGTCAGGATTTGTCTATGTGGCAGCAAAATGGCTGCAAGTATTCCAGAAACCTGGAGGAATCTGAATCATCCAGTGCGAGTTACATGCCTATCCCCATGGCAACCACTGTGGTTAGGGAAATGCAGCACTCTGATTGGTCAGGGCCTGGACCATAAACTAAGGGGGATTGGGAAATGTATATGGCCTGGCCAGGACTAGCTAATCGTTATGAAATGGGAGAAGGTGTAGCTTCTTAAAGGGGAGGTGCTGAAGACGTTTATCTGTATGTTTTTCTCTTCACTTAATTTGTTGCTAAAATATCAAGCCCAGTGGAATGAGTTTTAGAAGTTCTGAAAGTTTCTTTGAAGGCTTTCATATTCAAATGTTGAAGCCCTGAGTTATTTTAGGGAAATATCATCTGATTTCAATACCTGGAATTAGGTCTTATAGTGGCACTTGAGACTTCAGAGACTCTCTCTAATTAGCTCAAGCAATACTTTCCACGTCTATAGGCAGAAACAAATGATACAAATTGGCAAACTTTAAACCAAGACTCAGAGGCAAGCACATGCTCAAGCATGAAGATCAGAAAGTTTCAAGAGGGCAGATTCCTGAGATTTCTCTCTGCCCACCCCTCCTCTTGGAGAACGTACCCTTTCCCTGCAGTCTTACAGACCAGACGGTCTTTGTTCTTTGTCCTAGCTGTAAGCAGGCTACTGCTGGGTCCTGGACTTCCAAGGACCCTCCTCAACCCCAGCTATTTGTTGCTGCTCCTCCAGCTCCATCTTAAGATTTCGTATGAAATTGAAGTTATAGCACATTATACCCGCATTGAGGTGGATATAATTCTCATTTCATAGAGATTAGAAACTGTTGCTCAGGGACGTCTGGATGGTTCAGTTGGTTAAGTGTCTGACTCTTGATCTCAGCTCAGGTCTTGATCTCAGGGTTGTGAGGTTAAACCCCTCATTGGACTCCACACTGGGCATGAAGCCTACTTAAAAAACAAACAAACAAACAAAAAAGTCATTTCTCAGCGATATTAATTAATTGCCCAGACTGACCCAGGAAAGTATTGAGCCAGGTCTTCTGCCTAAGTCTTGTGCTTTTTCCCCTCTATCAGCTTCCAGGTTCTCTCTGGGTCTATGCCTGGCCCTGCTGCTCTAGTCCTCCCTTGTCTCTTCTGAGCTTGCCATCTCATCTCTGATTCTTCTTCAACCCACATACATTGCATAACTTTCTTCCCAAAATTTTTGCTCTAAAGATAATAGTAGTATATTGGTAGTTAAGTTTTTTTGTTTGGGTTATTTTTTTAAGTAATTAATGTTGAAGTAGAAAAGAGGATTAATGAGAGAGAGAGAGAGAGAGAGAGAGAGAGAGAGACAGACCTATTATCAGAACCATCAGCATTCCCCTTCTCATCCTCACAGAGGAAAAGAAAATGTTTGAAAATGGCAGCCCAAAAACAATGGCTACAGTTCAAGGGAATAATACAGTGAAAGGAAATGAGAGACTATTTGTCAGATATTTAAATAATAGAGTTGATATGAAGGGTACTTGCTTTGGCACATCTGAGAAAGTATAATAAAATACAATATTGCAATTTATTTGCAATATATTTAAGCTGCTTATGTTGATTGCTTATTAAATCAGACTGGGAATTCAGCCAACTCCTGTTGACTTACACTACCAGAAATTCCCTCTTTAGCTTATATTGGATGATAAATAAATGCTGATGACTGATATGTTACAATTTTCCCTTTCATCTGACTCCTCAGAAGCCACAGTTTGCCTAGAGTAAGTCAATGCTCTTCAAAAGCCTAATGGTCATATTTAATTTATGTTAAGTCAGAGATACCTTCTCTCTAATCAGTGATTACACAAAAAAATCTTGTAACAAGCTTCTGTACCTGAGGACTCACTAACCACCAAATAACCATAAATATGGGCTTTTCCTCCTAATTTCTGAAGATCAGAATGATAAGGAAATATGTATATCTTTATACATATATCATTACATATATCCTTATGTACATATATCTCCTTAAATATCTCCTAATATATTGTCATCTTAAATATAGATAGATATGGGTATGGCTGTAGACAGATAGAGATATATGGATATATAGGCATAAAATCATCTGTGAAACCCAAAGTTATCATTAGATCCAAACCATGGGGTTTGGGGTGGTGGTTTCCAGAATTAATGGATCAAAAGCTAATTGAGTAATAGATTGTGGGAAAGCCTAAATCACGATTAAATAAATAAGGCGTTGAACTCTGTGTAAAGCTGCATGTGGGGGTGCCTGGGTAACCCAGTCAGTTGAGCATCTGACTCTTGATTATGGCTCAGGTCATGATCCCAGGGTCATGGAATTGAGCCTTGTGTTGGGCTCCACGCTGAGCATGAAGCCTGCTTGATATTCTCTCTCTCCCACTGCCCCTCTCCCCTGCTTGTACTCTCTCTCTCTCTCTCTCTCTCAAAAAAAAAAAAAAAAGCAGCTACGTGTTTAATTCTTTATAAGAAATTCATAATACCACTGACAATGGGCCATATAATGTGCAAACAGGACACACCTGAGAGGAAAGGAAATAGGCTCCACGCTAACAATTAAGTCAGCTACTTTAAAACTCATTGAGCTTGTTTCCTCATTTGTAACATGAGGATAACAACATTATTTACCACAATGGGATGTTGTGAAGGGTTAACAACATAATGCATGAAAAGCACTTGGCATGCCCAATGATATACTGAGTAAAAAAAAAACAAAATGACTCCAAATATTCATTTGGTTTGGAATCAAATGCAGTACCTTTCCATATAGTAAAAGACTAGAAAAACTGTACTGTTAAGTAATAATTATAACTCTTATAAGTTGTTTCATATTTTACAAAGAATACTACATAGTATGGAATGAGTTACTGAATCAAAAGAGAGAGATTCTAATGTCAATTTTGCTGGAATTATTATGTCTGTGATCTTCAGAATGACAATCTCTCTGTGCCTCATTTTCACATCTCTGAGTGGGAAGCATATAACTTGCTTCAGGAATTGTGGTGATGATTAATTATGACAAAAGAGGTAGCATAAGTGGCAGAGTGACATAGTTTCCTTTTCTTTCCCAATCCTATTTAAGACATAAGCAAGGCCAGTGAAACTCCTCAAAATGTTTGAATATAAATGGATTCTAAAATAAGAAAAAATTGTATGAACACATATATTTGAAATATACATAATAGTATTCAATTATTTCAATTTTCAAAATCATAGTAATTTGAAATAGCATAAATAATCTCCTACATCCTCCACCATGCCCACGTCTGCTCCATTTTTGCAAATACTTTCCGTTATGGATTGTTGTTTATGGTAAATATTCCTTTGGCCTTATGAAATATTATTCCTTTGGGGTGTTCTTTATAATAAAATTGTCACTTATCATAAAATCATCTCTGCCAATTTATTCCTTTTCACATTTTCTACATCTGTATAAAGGCTTGCAAACATGATTGGCATTTCTTATTCAAAACACATCAATAACATTGGATGCCAGGGTACACTATCTTTTCTCTGTCAAACTAAAGTCAACTGTTGTGCTATTTGGAATATTAATGGAGAGACTGTCAGATATTCAAATAATAGTGGAACAATGTTTATCAAAATCATTATACCCAGAGGGAAAAAGGGCAAAAACCATGGATATCTAAAGTAAATAAAACATGAATTTTTTTCAGATTACCATATTGAAGTCTTCAATTCATAATGAAAATTTTAAAAATTAATATATGGCCAGTACTGAACAAAATATGCTAAATCCAAGTACAATGTATTCAGAATTGGTAATGTGATGTTTCAAGTATTATCTCTCTCCTAACAAGGTAAAGTATTGTTCATCTTAATGTCATCCACAAGTAAAGCATTTGCCTAAAATGAATTTTCTCTCTTTTTAAATATGCCAAATTTGATTCATATCTTCCCTATATGGGGAATAAAATGTCATGTTTCAGTCAAAAATAACTTCTGATAGGCTATGTGAGGATATAAAAGATACAAAAATGAAAGAAGATAGTGCCAAAAAAAAAGAAAACAAAAAACAAAAAACACCCCAAACCCTCAGCCTACTCCTCTGTGTAATTACTTTGATAAGAATACAGGCCACAGTAATATTTAAACAAAGCCACCTGAAAAAGTATAATTCTCACATCAGTGAAACATGAGTGTAACCCAATTAAAAGTTGTGATATAGCTGAAGAAAGTATGTGTTAGTCAGAAAAAAAGATTGATCTGCTGCAAAATCATAGGACGGTCTTTCCCAAACATTGGCAGTGCCTATCCAGATTGCATCCAGAAAAAAATAGTAAATTTAGCCATCAGTTTTTCTGGTAATAAAATTCATTTTCATGTAGTTTTACATGGTGAGAAAGCAGATTCTGGCCATGTTGACAGGGGGATTCCAGTTTTTAACACAGATGTAATGGCAAAGGAATAAATTGGCACTCTGGTTTTAAACATTAGCTTTAAGAGCTTGTGCTTTACTTAACTTGAACCCAATTCTGGAACGGACAGAGTTAAGATTTTAAACCTATCCAGCTAAGGACCATGGCCAATGCTCCAAAGTACCTCCACTCCAGGAGGCCTCTTCTCTGGGAGGCAGTAACTATATGATTTCATTCTTGGCTTTGTGACTTTACATGTGCTCTGTTAGAGCTGTGTGAGAACATGACTATATAGACTCATCAATGGGTAGCCTCGCAGTTTTCAAGATGCATGTTTACTTCCAATCTCTTTCCAATGACAGATGGTTACATTAGATTGCATCCTTTTCCAGAACATCTTATTTCTTGACACAAATAACCATTCCATAATTTGTCATTTTTCTTGTGGGATATTTATATGTGTGCTTTGTTTTTATACTGTGCTAAGGGCCTCCTAGAATTTAATTTAGGAGTCATTGAGATAATCTGGCAACTTCTGCAGAATAGAGGAGGGTTATTTAGGAAAAGAAATGTCACCTCCTTCTGAGAAGATAATAAAAGAATTTAAGATCCAACATCATCTCGTTCCAAAACTCTTTCATTATTGGGTGGCCTTTAGAAATACTATGGCATAAAATCATCTTGGGTGGGTAAAATTTCAGAATCATTTTCTCCAATTCAATTCAGGACAAGGAGCATCTGTAGGTCAAATGGCTTTCCAAACCCAAATTACACAGTGGGCTGATAAGCTAGCAGAATGAAATTCTGTTGTTGACAGGAGGAGCTCCGCAGTGGAGGAGGGAAAAAGGAAAGAAAGATGCTCCAATTCATCTACTGAGAAAAAGATGTGGAAAAGGAAATGAGCATAAGCAGGTTAATGTCACACCATTCTAAGAGACTGTGCTCCAGAAAATGGATTTTCAAATTTGCTTGAAGGTAAGAACTGTCTACAACCCTTTTTGAAAAGCTCTCAGACCTCATCCCAGACCTACTAAATCACAGTGTGCTCAGGGATAAAACCTGGTAACCTGGCAATCTGTGCCTATTACGACGTCTCAGGGGATTCTTTTCAGGTAAGTTTGTGATACACTGTTTGAAAAGAGAATTTCAAGTTGTTAACAAAGAAGATGCTTCTGTGTGCTTATTGTGATATTCTGAGCCTTGGGAATAGTGAGTCTCATTCCTAATAAGATGATAATCCACTTGCCAGGGTCAGAATAGAAGCTCAAATTCAAAAGAGCACAACAAAAGTAGTAAGGCTTCACAATGTGGGGCAAGAATGTAAGCAGACTCAATAATAACAAGAAGTTAAGGGAAGGCAGTAAAGCATATTACCAGTTGCAATTACTTTAAACAAATAAACAAAAAATGCTTTGATATCTGTAATATGAAAACATGGGTGAAAATCCTGACTTTTTCAGCCATATTTTTATCATCTATACAAAATGAGTGATAATATCCAATTTATAAATGCTTGTTATCAGAGCTGATATGATAAGTAAGTTAAATAATGTGTTTGAAAGTGCTACATGAATGCATTATGACTACCAGGTGAAGAGTATGAGGGCAACTGTTTGTGTCAGGAGAATCCAGCAAGATGTGGAAAGTTACCCTGAGAATATATAGATTGTGGCTAACCGGCAGCAGAAAACATAGCCCCCTCTAGTGGCCACTAGTTCATCTGCAACGGCCATCTCCACACCTAGAAGGTAAAACAGGATTCAAGTTACTTGGGGAAGAATCCAGTGAGTAACTAGAAAGTTAACAAAATACAATTCAGACGTATGGAAGAAAACGCAGTTTCCACTTCCTGGAAATGGGGTACATGATGGGAGCTTTATATAACACAAGTTATTAGCACTGAAAGCAAAATCAGGTAGAGCTATTCCTAAGACTTCAATTCCCCTTGGTCAACTCTGGCAAAGTTGAGCCTACACATGGAAATCAAATCCCAGCTGTAAAGAATGGGAAGACTAAGGAAACTAAAGAGGTTTTTACACATGGGCTGATAAACCACATTAATGAGACAATGCTTATTCAACCACAAAACGGTGTTCGAGACAGACATCTGCCCCCAGCAAAAGATTCTGGGTATATCCAGAGGTTTTAAACACACATAGCTTTTTATGCACCAGGCAGGTGAGGTACAACAATGGGGGGATGTGAGCATTGTTAGAATTTAAAATGCAATATTCTAAATTAATAATCTTATATAAAATTAGAATTTAAATGCACTCCAATACAGATATTTAAAGACCTACTGACGAACAAAAATGGTCTCTCAGCTAAATTAAGCAATCAAGTGACCAGGCTCTGACTATCACCTAGCCCATGAAAGGCCAGGGAAGACGGCACAGATACAAATAGTGTGATATCTTCATTAATATTAAAAGTTTTCTTAGTCTCTGGATTCAGAGTTGAGTTAACACCTACTATAATCCAGGCACCAGATGAGGCCTTCCCATATATTATATATATTATAATATATATTATATTTAATGTGAATGTAATTAGGGGAAAATCAAAGTATTATGGTGATCCTGCTCCCAGAAAACATCTCAAAATTCTGACTAAAGGGTTTTAATAGTAATAGTAATAATGATGATATTATTGCTAACAACAATAATCAAGTAAAGAAATTAAGTAAAACATAAGCAATGCAGAGAAAACAATTAGACCTGTGCATATTAGAACATTTAACCTTGTAAATGTACATATATTCTCTGGAGAACTTGATTACCATCACAGGCATTAAAGAACATAAACTATCCCAAGTGAAAATATGTAACACAAAACACAAAACTCCTATTAATCCATACTGATTTCATGATCTTACGTAAGTACTCTAACCTTCTTGTAAGGTAATTTTAAATATTCACGATGAATTTTAAATATATGCATTCATCGCTGCATTTGAAAGAATTTCATGACCTCTTGAAAAACAATAGGAATAGAGTGCCCTCTAGAGTCTCACATGTATTTTTAATGCCAAATTGAGGGGAAAATCTCATTTTAATCGTTTCTGGTTATGCTCATTAAAATTTAGAAATGTGGCAGATTTGTCTATTGCTGCTAAAAAACTGTACGTATCTGAAAAATTCAAATTCAGTATAATTCTTTTTCCTCCAAGAGAAATATCTTTGAACATTAGTTATCTATGCAGAACCAAAAAAATTTTACTTAAGATTTTATTTAATATATATTATATTCTTTCTTTTTACTTTCTTTTTATGGGCTACACAAAAAATATATTTGAAACATATCTAATACCAGAAGGGCTATTTTCAGCTCATATTTACATGTTATTTGTTTATAATTATGCATTTATTTCCATCTATAATTTCCCAAAAGGAGAAACAATGTTTGTTAATCTAACATCTGAAGTTTCTACCTTAAACTGAGACCATCCATGAGAGTGACTAATAAATACTTTTACAAATAGATAAATCAGCACACAGTGTTAAAATAGAGGCATAACTAGATATGCATTTGTCATGTTTAAGATACATAGATCAGGCCAAGGCTGTAACTGTCAGGCTATATATAAGATTGATATATATTATATATAAATCTAGTTTATATATAATATGTCGAGCCTGAAGCTGCAAACCTTGAACCAAAAACTAAAATTCAAAGTCTAGAAAGATGAACAGTCACTTCCTCCAGTTTAATAAAAGATAGGCTTTGCTTTAACATCCAGCTATCGGGTCTTTATCAATAAAGTCAAGGATCCAATTTCCTTATCTCTAGAATAGGTATAATTTTGACAGCTGAGCTATATGTATCCAATATGAAAACTCATAGAAGGGTTTTATAAGCTACAAAAAAGTGTGTGTGCTTGTGTGCAGGTGTGTGTGGTAGTATATATGTTTATATATATATATATATACATGTTTATATTTATATAGATACATGTTAATATATATATGTACATATACATACATATATATATATATATATATATATATATATATATATAACTAAGAAGATTAGTTAAGTTTGCCTAAATTAGGTCACCCTTAAATAAAAACATTAAGCATTCTGGTATTGCCCCTGGCCACTCTTCAAGCTTGTTTGCCAGTCTTCCCTCTTTGCACATATATTAACTATTCCTCGCATATAAATATTTTACATATCCTTCAGGACTTTTCCCCGTGACCTTTCTCTTTTCATTTGAAATACTTCCTAGGGAATCTCTTTCCTTCCAATGTCTTCAAATACATCCTCCAGTCTGGAAAGACTTAAATTTACTTCTACAGATCTACTTCCTAACATCTAGATCTATATTCCAGCCTCCTTCATCCACAGCATTAGAGAAGCCCTGAGGCTAAAATCAAAGACATACATACAACATGTTTGAGACAAGATGCTGTTGGTGCAAAATGAGTCAAAACATACTTAGAACAGTCCCCCCCCCCCCCAGTCACAGCTGGACTCGAAGAAATGACCAAGAGGATGTTAGGTACCAGAGACACCTTGATATAGTCCACCCCTGGTCCTACTCAGATCCACCTGTGCCCTACATTAAATGAAATCTATCACTGAGACTTCAAAGTGTTGGCCTCTTCAAAAAGCGTAGTACACAAGGGCTAGAGGCACAAACTACAGATGGCTGTAACTGACACCCAAACCAAATTCACATTCATTATCTCACTTACCTATCATTCTTTATATATTTTCTTCTTCCTTCTGTCTTCCAAGATCGCTCCATCCCTCCCCCACTTGTCTACATTGCTTGCCTAGTAGAGTAACACAGAGTGGAGTGTCACAGCTCTTCAGCCTGAGAGTCTGAACTTTTACCTGCTTTGTTCTTATCATGTTATCATCACTGCAAATGCTTCTTCATCATTACCAGACATGGAAATACCTGATGCACATCTTGAGTTCCACTGTTTAGTAGCACTCCTACCTCTTCATGAACTTGAGGCTCATTTCCCCATGAATATAATTCTTTCCTTACCTGTTGGTCCCCTGCCATGAGGAGCCCATAATAAAACAGGAGTTACTTTTCACTCTTTTGAAGTAGTCACAACTTCAGGTTTAATGGGCACACTGTATGACTTTGTGAAAATATTTCCCTCATCTAGCAGAGCTGAAGTATCGAGAAGGGGAAGTGCAAATTCAACAAGTAGACATCAGGATGGTGAGAAGGACCAGTTCTATTGCCATGTCTTGGTTCCTGGATCTGTGTATTTTAGCCATGAGAACACCTCATTATATATCAGCCAGTGATTCACGGCAGTCTTGAAGGGCATTGGCTAAACCATTCCGTAATTCTGATCATCCGATTGTTTTAGGTGATGGGGTATGTGGTAGAACCAGAGGATCTGTTGGCCATGAACCCTTTTACACTTCTTTCTGTATGAAATGAATCCCTTGATCGGTGAGGATATTATATGGTGTTGCACACACGTTGAGTGTGATTTACACTTTGTAAATCACTGTGATTTACATTTTGTAAATGCACACATTGCAGAAGCACTGTTAGCAGGTAAGGAAACCCATATATAGAGAAGATATCAATTCATGTAAGGAAGAATCACTGCTATCTTCAGGATGGAAAGGTATTGGTATAATCAACTTGCCATCAAGTAACTGGTTGATCTCCTTGAGGAATAATAACATATCAGGAGCTTATCACTGAAATCTGTTTCTAACGGGTCCAGCATTCAGTAGCAGTAGGAGCTAGATCAGCCATGGTGAGGACTCCATGCTATTGAGCCCATATACAGTCTCCATCTCTGACACCAATGCTCCTCTTCTGATGAGCTCATTGTGTAAATATTGAGGTGACTCAAGGTAGAAGCTGATCAGTATCCACTAGAAGGGTCATTATGTCCACCTAATTGTTCGGTCTTTCTTGTGTGTTGTGTGTGTTCCAGTGGATAGTATCATCATATAGGAAGAGACGCACACACTTGTAAGTCCAGCTCATGCCTCTAATTCAAACCTTTTGTCCCTAATCTAATCTTGCCCATTCTAGTCTCCTGACCAAGCCACACCATTCACTACCTTCTTGGGAGGTATATCTTAACCATGGGCCACTTGTTCTTCATACGAAATAAACAACCATGTCTAATGCTCACATTTCTGCTCACTGGGAATATCCCCTTCTTCCCAACTGTTCTTTAGGGCCACCTTTGATTAGCACTAGAGTGAGGCAGCAGCTCATATTTGGTTCCACATATGGTGTCAACCTATCCGTGAACTAGTCCTTGTATGTGAGGTGAAGGAGATACAATTCTGTTAGTGCAACAGATATAGGTAAAGTCACCTGTTAACATAATTTATTTTCCTTGTGATCTGCTTGTGTTGGATCCCAAAAGAGCCACTTCCATTTATCTTAGTCCATTTGAATTCTATAACAAAAATACCATAAACTGGGTGGCTTATAAGCACCTGACATTTATTTCCCATAATTCCAGTAGCTGGGAGGTCCAAGATCATGGTGCCAGCAGATCTGGTGTCTGGTGAGAATCCATTTCCTCATAGATAGCTGTCTTTTTGACTACAACTTCACATGGTACGAGGGGCAATTTGGGCCACTTTTGTAAGGGCACTAATTCCATTCATGAAAGCTCTGCCCTCATCACCTAATCACCTCCCAAAGACCCCACCTCCTAATACTATCACCTTGGGAGTTTCAACATATAAATTGTGGAGGGGACAATTCTCCAGAACATAGCTCCATTTTATAATGAATTGTCACCATGCTTATCCAAATTTTTGTCAGTGATCTACCCAGGTAGTGGTGAGCAGCTAGCTAATGGACAGATATTCAGTCTCTGCTAGCATTGCACCAGCAGTGCACCTGGTAATTTTCTTCTGTGGAAGACATAGTCTTGCTCTAAAACCCTAGATCCTGCAACTTTCTTGTTGGAGCTTCCAGATACTCCATATGAAGTCATTATCTGGTTCTTACATAATTGGGTCCACCTGAAATAATAGGGCAGCTTACACTATAGTCTAGACCTGCTGCATAGCCCTCTTTTGCCATGGGCCCAACTTGAAACTGGCAACCATCAAAGTCATCCCATAAATGAGTCAAAACAGTATCTTTAACTGCAATATATGCTGCCTTCAAAATCCAAAGAGGCCCACTTAGACTCTGCCTGTTTTTGTAGTTGGACTAGGTATAAATTAAAATAACTTGCCCTTTACCATGGAGAGAATGTCCTGGAATGTCTAGGGTTCATTGAACCTCTAAAAACATTTACAATAAAGCAGCCCCCTGAAACTTAGAATTTTTTACCACCATCTGACATGAATGGGCAACTAGGATAATTTCTTCTTACACATCAGATTCAGTTAACAAGGTGACATCAATATAGTGGATCAGTGTAATGATCTGTTAAATGTTAAGATAATCAAGGTCTCTGCAGACTTTATTTTTATAGAGAGAAATAGCATTAATAATGTCCTGAGACAAGATAGTAAATGTGTACCACTGTCCATCTAACATAAAGGTAAATTGACTTTGAATGACTCTTCCTTGATTCACAGGGATTGAAAAGAATTCGTTTGCTAGATCAATACCAAGTACCAGAGGCTATATTGATTTGTTCTAGTGGAGATAACATATTTGGCACACCTGTGATTGGACCCACTATTTGGCTAAGTTTGTGGTAGTCTATTGTCATCTGTCAAAATCCACATGGTTGTTATATGAGTCGAAGAGGTGAATTGAAAGGAAATATGTTGGAAATAAACCTGTGTCCTTCAGGCCTTTGAAGGTGACACTAACCTCTGCAGTTTCTTCTAGTTTTCAATTTTACTTATGATTTTTTTCCTTGGTGCCAGGAGTTTGACTCACTATGAGACAGATTTAGGCCAGGACTCCATTTAGCACCTGGTCTCCCAAAGTCCCACCTTACCCAAGGCTCATGATAACACTTCTGCTCCCCTATCATAAGTACCAGCTCAAATTATTTATCCAAAACCCCTTGAATGGTCTTTACCCAATGTATCACTATCTGATAGGTGGGTATAAATCCTTTTGGGTAAGGATTGAAGAAAATATTATTGTGTACACTTGAAGTAGTCTCTCAAGGTCCTTTCTCAAAAGACCAGAGGTGTCCCTTCAATCAATGGGCTCTGCATCTGTGAACTCAGATCACTTTGATAACTGGCTCAGATCTAGAATCTATTTTCCATTGTCTCTTTTAATATCAGTCTTCATATACTCATTTTTATATACTGAAGTTAACAAGCTACACACTGATGGACTTTCCATCTCTCTTCTTCCAGAAGAAGCATGATGTATGAACCCTTGGCACAGACCCCAGTGGGCCAAGGCTTCCTAGTTGTCACTCTGGCCTTGTCACCCATTACAATAATTATGTCCAAAGTGCAACCATTTGGCCTCAGATATTCTGGAATCCTATCATTCTCATATTCTCTTGGCAACCACATATAGCACTCTCCAACTATGAACTGTAGCCTAGAGAGGACAGCTACTAGAGAAGTTCTCAAAGTTGCCAATATCTCCCTCAATACTGCATTCCTTATTGCTTTAGTGAATGAGGTGTTATCAGAGCTCTTCCAGGAAACAGAAGCAGGGATGGGTTCTCTAGTCTCACATAATAAATTCATTCTAACATGCCTACCTCCTGAGCTTCTAACTCCATTCCTTAATGTTCTGTCAAGGAAGTTCTGGCTTCTCCTCCTAGCTTCAAAGAGCCATGTTAGCATGATATTACAATGGGCTCCAGGTGTCCTCTCTAGCACAATAAATTTGAGTCATGGGCATAAAAACCCAAGTCTATAAACTCCACTTTCCAGCTTTGTTTTCTGTACAAGCCCTAGGCCAATGCCCTTAAGATGTACTCCCACACACATTTCAAGGTTCCAGCTAGTACACCATTTCCAGCTCCTACATTTCTTTGGAAAGTAAGCTATCTGCTTCCCACCACCCCAGCCCCCCATGCCCAGCTTTCTCCCTCAAGCTATGCTGCTTTGACTCTTGTTTCTGCTTTGTAGGTAATGAGAGAAGGAAGGAATATGTCTTAAGAAAGTCAAGCACCATTTGCAAGGCATTTGGCCCTGTTGAGGTCTTTCATACAGGGTCTTTCATCCCCAGGCAAGAAGAAGTTGCTCTTCCCTAGCATATGGGTCAAGGTAACCTCTGCCAGCCCAGGGGAATTAAGAGTTCAAAATTCTCTGGGTCCCTGGGTGGCTCAGACAGTTAAGGGTCTGACTCTTGATTTCAGCTTAGGTCATGAGATCAAGCCCTGTGTTGGGCTCTGTGCTGACAGTGCAGAGCCTGCTTGGGATTCTCTCTCTCTCTCTCTCTCTCTCTCTCTCTCTAAAAATAAATAAATAAACATTTTAAAAAAGAGCTCAAACTAGCACATCCACCCAATTTCCTCTTCCCATTTCTCAATTTTCCACTATAAGGGCCCTGACACTAACTTAGGACATCTGTCAAGGCTACTCTCTCCATCTTCAGTTCAGTTCCAGTCCCAGTCCAGTCTCTGGCTGCAAGAGATAAGAGACACTTTAAATACTGACTTCTGGCTTCACTGTATCCTGAGTTGATAACCAGCTGATCCGAGCCTCTGGTTCTTCTTCAAGGTTTCCAAAGCAGGCCAACTAGTATACAGTCCTTAATTCCCTCACATCCTTCCATTAGTAGAGCTACCCATTATCTCACCTTAGCTATTGTGTATCCATCCACCACAAGTAAGGTTCTTAGCCATCATGACACCCCAGGAGTTATCATTCTACTTATCACCAGCACATTACTTTTCTTCTAAACAAACAAACAAAAAACCTCTGAGATACATTAAGCACAAAGCTAGAAATGATATTTACATAGCAAAGCAACATTCAATACAATCAAAACCTCTGAAAATCTATTTTCATATAATTTCAAATAACTTGATTTTCTCTTTTGTCAGGCAAGCCAGCTTGTGGTTTACCTATAATGCACATTCTATGATAATTTCACTTTGAAGCTATTTTAATGGAACTGAACTGGGAAAAACACAATAAAATCATTATTTATTCATTCTGGGTGCAGCCTTTATCAGGGTTATAAATCTTCAGGAAATGTTGTGAGTCAGGCTCTTCTCTTCTCTGTGCCCTAGGCTTAGATTTTAACATCTGTGAAAAATGAAAATGAATTTTAAAAATGTCCTTTTACTTTGTCTTCAATGAATAGCTCCACCAAAAACTTGACACCTATTTGTAGAATCCAGCGATTCATCACTTACGTATAACACCCAATGCTCATCCAACAAGTACCCTTCTTAATGCCCACCACCCATTTTTCCCACCCCTATCAATCCCCAGTCTGTTCTCTGTATTTAAGAGTCTCTTATGGTTTGTCTTCCTCTCTGTTTTTATCTTATTTTTCCTTTCTTTCCCCTGTGATCATCTGTTAAGTTTCTCAAATTCTACATGAGTGAAATCATGTGATATGTCTTTCTCTGACTGACTTATTTCACTTAGATAATACCCTCTAGTTTCATCCACATTGTTGCAAATTGCCAGGTTACTTTTAATATTTTTCTTTATTACTATATTTTGCCAATTTAATTAAAAAATGCCTTGGGATGGATCTGCTTTTGTTGAATTTAATGGGAGTTCTCTGTGCCTTCCTGGATCTAGCTAGATATTCCCCAGATTATGGAAGTTTTTAGCTATTATTTATTCAAATAAATTTTCTACCCCCTTTTCTCTCTACTTCTTCTAGGACTCCTATAATATGAATGGTTTTTTTTATTTTTTTCAATGTTTATTTTATTTTTGAGAGAGAGAGAGACAGACGGACAGAGCATGAGTGGGGAGGGGCAGAGAGAGGGGGAGACAGAATCTGAAGCAGGCTCCAGGCTCTGAGCTGTCAGCACAGAACCGGACGCGGGGCTCAAACCCACGAACCATGAGATCATGACCTGAGCCGAAGTCAGACACTTAACTGACTGAGCAACCCAGGGGCCCCGATATGAATGTTATTACATTTGATAGAGTGACTGAGTTCCCTAAGTCTATTCTAATTTTGCATAATTCTTTTTTCTCTTTTGTTCACCTTGATTACTTCCTATTACTCTGTCTTCTAAGTCACTAATTCGTGGAAGGCTGCTTCCAGCCTTCTGTTCATTCCATCAAGTGTTTCTCATTTCATTTACAGAGCCTTTTTTATCTCTACTGTGTTATTCCTTATCTCTGTGTTAAGAGCCTCACTCATATCTTCCACTCTTTTCCCAAGTCCAGGTAGTATCCTTATGATCATCACTTTAAATTCTTTATCAGGCATGTTACTTATATCTGTTTTACTTAGATCCCCAGCCATGGCCTTGTCCTATTCTTCCATTTGGGATAAAATTCTGTCTGCTTATATTGTCTAAGCCTCTGTGCCTGCCTCTGTGTGTCAGGAAAGTCAGCTACGTCTCCTGTTGTTGAGGGTAATGGAGGAGAGGTCCTATAGTGCCTGCTGTGTAGCGTTCCTGTGCCCTATGGCCTGGCACTTCCAGAGCGTCTTCAGTGTGTGCTGTGTGTGCTGTTGTGTCCTCATCCTTCAGGTAAGTCATCTCCAGATGTGCGCTCCCCTTTGTGCCCTTCTCTCGCCCTTCTCTGCAACCAAGACTCCCTCCCTGCCACAGCAACCACCATCTGTTCTTCAAAACCGCATCTCTGTACTTCCTACCTTCTTCAATATGTCTTCTTCTCTACCTCTAGTTGTGGCATTTGTTCTGTCAGTCTTCTGGTCAATTTCTGGGTATTTAGGATGATTTGATAGTTATCTAGTTATATTTGTGGGACAGGACAAGCCTAGGATCCTCCTACTCTGCCACCAGATTTCAACTTCAGCAAACAATATTCTTAAACTGACAGATCTTCTATGATATCAAAGAAAGAAAAGAAAATACTCTAACATATTTATATTTTCATTGATGTAATAGGTTAATCCTTCTGGAATATTTATATTTTAAAAAGAAATATTAATTGTGGTAAATAGCGAACTTTCAGACATCAGTAGGAGATGTAATTTTTGTTTCTAATGTTTCTATAATCAGACCATGTGAGGCAACTCCAGATGGATAAAACCATTCCTAAGTTTAGCTGTCCCTTTATAAACAGGTGATCATCAATAAGAGTGTGATGTAATGGCTTCTTTATCAGACAGACTATTTGCGGTGTGACTTTGGAAAGTTATTCAACACTTTTGAGTCTGAGTCTTTGCAATTGTAAAATGAAGATAATATCTACCTCGCGATGCTGTTATAAGAAGAACAGTAATCAGATAATGTGTGTTCCGCACAGGTACTAGCATGTAAGTAGTTTCTCAGTAAAAAAAAAAAAAAAAAAAAAGCTCTTTGTGCCTTTCCTCCTGTGTTAGTTTCCCACAGTTGCCATAAAAAAATTCCACAAGTTAATGGGGTGCCTGGGTAGCTCAGTTGGTTAAGCATCTGACTCTGGATTTCAGCTCAGATCGTGATCTCTTGGTTCATAAGTTTGAGCCCTAATCCCTGCTTGCGATTCTGTCTCTCCCTCTCTGCTCCTCCCCGACTCACATTCTCCCTCTCTCTTTCTTTCTCCACCCCTCTCCACCCCTCTCTCTCCATCTCTCAAAATAAATAAATAAACTTTTTTTTAAAAAGTGCCACACGTTGAGCAGCTTAAACAATAAAAATTTATTCTCTCACACGTCTGGAAGCTAGAAGGGCTTCTCTCCCAGATGCTGTTGATACCAGCAAACTTTGCCATTCTTTAGCTTGCCACTACATTGCTCCAATCTCTGCTTCTACCATCACATGTCTTCTTTCTGTGTGTGTCTTCATCTACACATGGCCTTCTAATAAAGACACAGGTCACTGAATTTAGAACCTACCCTAAGCCAATATAGCCACATCTTAACTTGATTATATCTTCAAAGACTTTATTTCCAAATAAGGGCACATCCACAGGTACCATAGGTTAGGATTACAACATATCTTTTTGAGGTACACAATTCAACTCACAATACCTCTTGATTCTATAAGGATATCACCTTCTTCTATACTGTAACTGAGAGATTAGTCCAAGAGAAGATAACTGAAGGAATGGATTCTAGTAACAAGCTTAGCAGGAACACGGTAGAAGCAGCTCAATAAGTGAGAAAATGTTTGTCATGTTGTCCTGAACCCAGCAAGCGTCCATAAACAGTAGCACGTTCTATCCATCATTCAATTTTGTGTCAGGTTAAGGACAGTATCTTTTTGGAAATTGAATAACCAGAAGTTTTCTCCCTTATGCATACAAATGTGTTTAATTGCCATTTTCCACTCATTTTTAAATTCTGCTCTACTTTTAAACATTAGCAAATCCTTTTTCCTGTTTTGAAGAAATATTAACCAGAGACTCCCTGCAAGCCACCAAACTACTCATAGGGACTGGAACATGGGGTCAGGAGAAAAACTTACTTCTCACCACACATTCTTTTGATCTATTTGAATTTGTCATATATCTATATTACATGCAAAACAATTTAATTTAAACAATCTCCAATCTATGAGTTTGTACCATCTTTCATCATATTTGTAAGCTCCATCTACTTAACAAAAGCCACTTGCATTGTAGAATTTGCTCATAAATCTCGAAACCTCATGAATATTTCCATTCTGGATATTACTATCTTTCTTTTGTTAGAAAATGTGCCACCAGGCAATGAAATGTGGATGATAAGGTATAGTGTATGAATGGCTGTGAAACCCTTGAATAAATCTAACAGGCATGTTTTCCATTTGTTCTCTCTTTTAAAGAAGAAGATATACAGCCTCATAAAAATACAAGGGGAATATGGAGCAGACAAGAAACACATGCCAAATTATAAATGATAGAGCATAATCTAAAATAAAACCAATTCAAAAAGAGTTGCAAAGAAATCATAGGAAACCACCTCAGAGTTGCACAAAAATAAAACTATGCAAAAGAATACCCTTCAATTCTAGAAAACTCTGTGGTTATTTTTAAATGCAAATGTAAGAAATATATTTACAAACTCTTTCTACCCACATGGTAATGAAGCAGATAAATGAAAAAGGTTTATGCTTGAAGTCAGAAATCCTGGGTTCAATTCTCTGTTCTACTCAGTCCTACATGTGCAACTTGGGAAATGACCGATGTTGGCTTCACTTTCCTCCCCTACAACAGTGCTGTTAGGCATAATAACATAAAATGTGTTATGAGACCTTGTAAACTATAAAATGCTACTAAAATTTAGGCACTCCTAATAAAGTGTACATCTCTCAAAAGTAAAACAAAATGCCATGAAAATGGTTTTTCTGTCATTTTAGAATTCTCTAATGCTTTCATAGTTTTTTAAACATTCTATATTCAAACTGGGAGAGAAAAAAACTATACCAGGGCCTATTACTAACAGCTACACAATATTAATATTCTGGATAAATTAACAGAAATATTGTAATTATGTGTGTGTGCATGTGTGTGTGTGTCCATGTGGCTTTGAATGTAGCTGAAACAGCAGCTTAAAACCAGTGAAACCCAGAAGCTCTTGGATTAAAATCTATCAATTATCCAACTACCAAGTGTCACATGAAAAAGATGTCCCCAGGCTTACCTAAGAAATAAGGCTAAAACCAAACTATCAACTTAAGGCATATGGCAGTTTAAGGCACGTGCAAATGTTTGGAAAAGAGAAAGATTTGTTGAGACCTTCATACAATGATGCCATGAAACAAGAAAGAAAATGTTTCTCTGAGAGAATGGAAGAAGGAAAGTGACATTCTACATGTGAGTATATAATAGCTGTGGCAGTCAGAATCCTAAAACGTTCCTCATTGACCCTCAACCTTGTATAATCGTCTCCCCTTGAGTATGGGCAGAACCAGTGAATATGATGAGATATCACCCCAGTGATTATATTACCTGACAAAAGGAATTTTACAGATGTAATTAAGGTCCCAAATCAGTTGTCTTTGGGTAAATCAAAAGGGAGATTACCTTGGGTGGTTCTGACCTAATCAGGTGGGCCCTTAGAAACAAGAATTTCCTCTGATTGGCTTATGAGAAAGAGAGCAAACAACTATGTTGTGAACTGACTACAGTGTTGGGTCTTAGTTGCTTAGAGTGGTCTCCAGCTAAGAACACAAGGACCTCACTCCTAAAGCTGCAAGGAACTGAATTTCTGCCAATAACCTAAATGAGCTTAGAAGAGAACCCAAACCCTAGAAGAAAATCATAGCACAGCTGGCATCTTGATTGCAGCCTTGTGAGATCTGAGGAGAGAATCCAGCTAATCGGTGCCCAAACTCCTGACCCACAGAAGCCTGAGATAATAAATTAGTGTTGTTTTAAGCTGCTGAATCTGTGATAATTTGTTACAAAGTAATAGAAACTAATTCAGTAGCAGAATAGCAGAACTTGCTTTCCTTCTCCTAATGCCTACCATTGGTTTATAAAGAAGGCAAACAGAAAACCATAGCTCCTGAATGACATGATAAACATTTGAATGTTTATGCCTAGTGGGTTGGTAATAACAGATGTTTAAAAACAGCAGTTTTGTCATAAATCAACTCTCCCTAGTCACAGAGTAATTCCCTCCTGTTTATCACACCGATTAGAAAGATTCCTACATATTCAAGTTGACATCTACTCTGGATAATTTAAGATGTTACCAGATTGCAAGCTGTAATCACTTTATACTTAAGCATATAATTTTCTAGGCTTTTTATGCCTAATAGAAATGCTCTTACATAATATCTGTCCCTATACTAGAAAGAATAATGAAATTTAAATCAACAATTATTTAATAAGTATCTACTGTGTACCAGAAACAAGATTAGGTGCTAGAATTAAAGACTTTCCCTACCATTGTTTACAAACATGCATTCAGGGACTTTAGGGTAAGTGGCAAATTGTTAGAAGCATTGCTACTAAAAGTAGATACAAGACTATGGGCTATCACTACATTATTTGACACAGTACTAGATACTGTCCTTATCCATGAAGAAAGACAAAAAGAAGAAATAAAAAAGGTGGGAAGTAGTGGGGAAAAGAGGGAGAAACTGATATTGACATTTTTATTAGAAAATATTACTATCTATATAAAAGTTTAAGGTATCAAATACATTCCTATACACTATCAATAAATCGCTGAAATCCAGCATTTTGAGATATTTTTTGTAATGTTGCAACAAAAGCATCAGGTACCTAGGAATAAATCTAGGAAAAGGTATGTAAGACACGTATGAACTTTATGAAAAGACATTAAGGAAAATGAAGTAATATAAGGATAGAGAATTAATCCCATTTAATCTGTAAAACTGATACAATTCCAACCAAAAATCAAAAAAGATATATATGAATTTGATAACCTGATTCTAAAAAGAATTGATATGAAAAACCAAAAAGCCACAAATAGCCAGGACCATTTAAAAAAATGAAAAATATGGGGAAGGCTAATCCTCTCTAATATCAAGACATATTATGTAGCTTTAGTGTGACTAAACTGTAGCTTTTGGTATGACATGACCTCAAAAGTAGGTAAATAGAACAGAATAAAGAACTGAGGAACAGTTGGGAAAAAATATTTCACAGTGAGGAAAGATTAGAGTAGCAAAAAACAAAACACAAAACAAAACAAAACAAAAACAAAAAAACATACAGAATAATAGAAAAATGAATTCCAAGATAATTGAAAGACTACATATTAAAATCAAACTTTAAACTTTTTTAGAAGAAAATACAGAGGAACTCAAGAAAATTTAAAACTTCTTTTTTTATGTTTATTTTTTAGAAAGAGAAACCTTAAGTGGGGGAGGAGTACAGAGACAGGGGGGCACAGAGGATCCCAAGCAGGCTCTGCGCTGACAGCAGTGAGCCCAACGCAGGGCTCAAACTCATGAACAGTGAGATCATGACCTGAGCCGAAGTCTGATGCTCAATTGACTGAGCCACCCAGGTGCCTCCAAAATTTAAAACTTCTTAAACAAGATTTCCCTAAAATAAGATAAAATAAGATATAAAGGAAATGATTCATTAAATGTTAAAACTTTAGTATTAAAAGCCCCCATTTTTTAAAAGTGAAAAGATCAGACATAGACTGAGAAAATTTGTCTGCAACGCTTGTAAGTGGCAAAGGATTAGTATCCCAAATACATAAAGAAAAATTGATGAGAAAAAGAAAAACAGCCCAATAGAATAATGGGCAAAACTTTTGAATAGCAATTTACAAAAGAAACCCAAGTTCTCTATAAACATAGTAGTTCCACTACTAAAGAATTTTTTGCATATATGCCCAAGGAGTCGTATACAAGCCTTACTTGTAAGATCAAAAAAATTGAATGCAACGTAAATGTCCATCAATGATATCTATGAATAGGTATGTAAATTGTAGTATATTCATAATTTAGAAAAACACGTAACTATAAAATGAATGACAGAGCTACATGTATTAAAATAGAAAAATCTTACAAGTGGTAGAGGATAAAGTCTAACATTCATATAGTTTTGAAACATCAGCATATGATATACATTGAAATACAAATATCACATACAAAATTATGAATATTTTTCATTTGAAAAACAAGGGAGGAAGAAATATGATTGAGCTTAACATTTAAAAGAAAGATACCACTGCCTATCCAAGTATCCTAGTGTCTGACAGAAAGAAATAACTCTACCTTAAAATTAGTTCTAATTAATTCACACAT
Source organism: Cryptoprocta ferox (assembly GCA_028646485.1). Taxonomy (NCBI): domain Eukaryota; kingdom Metazoa; phylum Chordata; class Mammalia; order Carnivora; family Eupleridae; genus Cryptoprocta; species Cryptoprocta ferox. The sequence continues at coordinate 58,551,031 of CM053578.1, forward strand.
TTGAATCAGTGGAACTTCTGAATCAATAATATTCCATACTTCATCATGCCAAGGAGTGGTGTGTAGAGTGAATTTACTGCTTTGATGTAATTCTAATGAGATACATAAATCAATGGATTGCACTTCTTCATTCTCAGACTAAAACAATGCATATTTTAGGTCCACACAGTCTTTTGACAATGGCTTGTAGCACTACTGTTTTTCTAAGAAAGGGTAAACTCAAAATACAAAGTAGTTGTTGCCAAGGTTATTTGTTCCTTAGAAGATATCTTCTTTTGAAGTTTATAAATTGTTTTCTTGACTAATTTTAATCAAATCAAAATTTGTTTTTCTTTTCCTAATATATTTATTATGAAAAATTTCAAACATCCAGTAAAATTGATGAGACTATTACCATGAACTAGATTTTGCCATTTTCACTTTAACTTATTTTTTCAGTCATTATTATTATTATTATTATTATTATTATTTTATGGTTCAGAGGTTTACATTTTCTTGTCATAAAAAGTCTACATGCTTATATAAATCAGCAGTCTTCAATCTGGCTTAATGAAGTAAAAATCACTACATTAAAAAAATGAACAGAGCCAGATGGCAGAATGAAAAGTCCACTGTTCATATCCTTCCATAGCAACAACAATTTGGCAGCCATCCATGGACAAAAGTGCCTTTGTGGGAGCTTTGGGATGTAGGTAGGAGTTTGCAAAACTCCAGTGGAGCCCCAGATCAAAAAGGGGCTAATTAGAGAAGGCAGGCCCACAAAGAGGTGGCAGACTCACTGGCTGTGATCCTGACCACAGACCCAGCTCCACCCCTCTGTGGACTCTGCTACAGCCTTATTTGGCCTTGATCCTGCCACTGGCACCATCTGCCAAGGAACCTGGGAGGAGTCACACTGTCCCATGCCATAGGTAACGGGCCCACCAACCTCAGCCACAGCTGTGGACTCTGAAAGTAGGCCGTGACCTGGCTGCAGCCCCTCATGCCGTGATTGAGGAGCAGTGCTTCCCAGATAGGGATCCAATGGTAGATACACCCATGTGTACCCTCAAAGGCAGATACACCAAGCTTGGTCTGATTGTGAATCCTGACCATGGTTCCAGATCATCCAGACATAAAACCAATAAGGGAAACAGTGGACTGGAATAACACTATACACCAAATTGACTGAAGACACATACAGAACATCTCATCAATAGCAGCAGAATACATATCCTTCCCAAGTACATATAGAACATTGTCCACCTGGATTATATGTAGGGCCACAAAGCAAATCTTTGGAAATCATACCAAATATCGTTTCTGACTACAATGGTATGAAACTAGTTATCAATAACAAGGGAAATTGAAAAATTTACAAATATATGGAAATTAAGCAACATATTCTAGAATGACCAATGGATCAAAGAAGAAATTAAAAGGGAAATAAAAACACTTCTTGAGACAAATCAAAGTAGAAATACAACAAACCAAAACCTATGGGATGCAGCAAAAGCAGTTCTAAGTGGGAAGTTTATAGCAATAACAGACTACATTCTGAAAGTGAAAGATATCAATCAGCTACCTAACTTTACACCTCAAGGAACTAGAAAAAGAACAAACTAAGGCCAAAGTTAGGAGAAAGAATGAAATAACAAAGATCAGACAGAAATAAACAGACCAAAAAAAAAAAAAAAAAAAAGAAAAGATTAACAAAACTAAGAGTTGGATTTTTTTAAGAGATAAAGTTGACAAACACTTAGAGTAAGAAAAAAAAGAGTAGACTCAAATAAAATCAGTTATGAAAGAGAAAACATTACAACTGATACTACACAAATACCAATAACACACAATGGGAAAAGGATTGTTTCTTCAAGAAATGGTGATTGGAAAACTGAATATTCACATGCAAAAGAATAAAAGTGGACTCTTAAACATTATGCCATAAACAAAAATTAACTTGAAATGGATTAAAGACTTAAATGTAAGACTTGAAGCCATAAAACTCCTACAATAAAATATAGGGAAGAAAAACTCCTTGACATTGATCTCCAAGATAATTTTTTTTAATAGTACACCAGAAGCACAGCAACAAAAGCAGAAATAAACAGTGAGAGTATAGCAAACTAAAAAGCTTCTGTGCAGCAAAGGAAACAATTAGCAAAATTAAAAGCAACCTACGGAATGTGAGGAAATATTCATAAACCATATACCTGATAACAGGTTAGTATTCAATATATATAAGGAACTCAATTCAGTAGCAAAAAATACAAAAACAAAAGACAATCTGATTTTAAAATAGGCAAATAACTTGAATAGACATTTTTAAGACATACACATGTACAATAAGTATATGAAAAGTATCCAATATCACTAATCATCAGAGAAACACAAGTCAAAACCACAATAAAATATCACCTCATATCAGTTAGAATGATTAGTATCAAAAAGACAAGCAACTGTTGGCAAGGGTGTGGTGAAAAGGGCACCTTTGTGTGCTGTTGGTGGGAATGTAAATTGGTACATTCATTATGTAAAACAATATGAAGTTTTCTCAAAAATTTAAAAATAGAACTATAATATTACCCATTAATTCTACTTCTGAGTATATATATCTGAAGAAAATGAAATCAGTATCTCAAAGAAATATCTGCATCCCCATGTTCATTACAGCTTTACTTACAATAGCCAAGATATGGAAACAACCTAAGTGTTATCAATAGAGAAATGGATTTAAAATGTAGTATATATACAATGGAATATTACTGAGCCATAAAAAGAAGGAAATTCTGCTATTGACAACCATGTGAGTGAAACTGGAGAGCATTATACTAACTGAAATAAGCCAGACACAGAAATATAAATATTGTGTATTCTCACTTATATGTGAAATCTAAAAATACTGAACTCGTAGAAGCAAAGAGTGTAGTGGTGGTTTCTAGTGGTTAGGGGTGAGGAACATGGGGAAAAGTTGGTCAAAGGGTATAAACTTTTAGTTATAAGATGAACCAGGTCTGGGTATTGAATGTGCAGCATAATGGTAGTAATTAAAAACACTGTATTGTACATTTGAAATTTTCTGAGAATAAATCTTAAGTTTTCTCACCACAAAAGAAAATAAATGGTAGGTATGTGAGGTGATGGATGTGTTAATTAACTTAACTATGGTAATCACATCTCAACATATACATATATCAAATCATCACATTGTACACCTATATATATACAATCTTATTTGCCAATTAGACCTCAATAAAGCAGGAAAAAATTAATGGATAACAGACTCAGAGGAATAAAATTTGATGAGGCAGCAAGAAGTAGAAATTTTGCCAAATGCCAAGTAAGTCTATTCCAATTACATATTCAGGAACTGGGGGAGAAAACACAAGCTAGGTTCTACTAAGATTTAAGTCCATGTAACTCAAACTTAGGGTAAGCCTCCCTCTATCTCTTGGCCACCATAAGCTCCCATCTTGATTGGTGGGTCACGGTGAGTTTGGTGTACCCAGAGAATAACATCAATTTATATACCATATCTAATAAACTGAAAATTATGGGTATTTCCATTTCACCTGTATGCATCACTCTAGTAGTGGCCCATTGGGAAAGGCTTGGAGGAAGATTTATAGTATGTATAGTATGCTGGCAGTGTACAACATCCTTCCTCAAGAGGACCAGACCTCCCCTTCAATGAAGGAGTTCTAGGTATATGAACTAACTTAGGTCTAGAAACTAGATAGAAATTCATCACTCTCCATAAGGTGACTCATGTCAGGTTTTTAGCCATCAGCTTTTTCTGTTATATAAATTAAGCTTTTTCTGTTATATAAATTAAGCAACATTTTAGTAGGCTGCCCATCTATTTCATTCTTGGTGATGCTGTGGTCAAGATGGGAGATAATAGCAGGTCCACTATGAGTGGGGGCAAATGAGAGGAACCATGGACTTAAGCAGAGGATGTCTACACAGTAGTCAAAAATCAAGGTGGTATAAACCTGCCTCTGCAGTAGTATATCAGATCAGACAACCTCATTTTAGTGGATATGATATGACACAAAAAAGGGGCAAAATTCAGGGTAATAGAGAGACCATCATGACCAAATGTAAGCTACCACCACCACCACACATAAACACCTATTTTCTTGAAGTAGAGGAAGGAGAAATGAGATGTTTGAGAGAGAAGAGAAACAGCCTTTTAGGAAGTTTGAATTTTGAATTGATTGACTATATCCCCAAAAGAGTCTATTCTAGGCAGAAAAAAAACTAAACGATCTTTAATGGACAAGATTAAGTGTACCCATCTTCTATCCACCAAGGTTTACAAAGAAAGATCAGTTCTCAGAATGAGAGGACATTATTTTTTCTAGCACTTGTGTTTGTAAGGTATAACTTTTAATAAATGACCCAATGAGCTCAGGTATTGCTATTTCACCGATTGAAGTGATAAGAATTTGTTGTTTTGACAAAACCTAAAGTTGTTCTCAGGGTTTTATTTTTTAAATCCATAGCACAAATATTCCCATCAGTCAAGTAATAGTTGTTGAATTTTTACCAATAGTTTGAATAGAGGTTTATTTTGTTTGGCTTTCTGCTTTCATTCTCTGACTTCATCTTATGTGTAGATCTCACACTTCTTTAAAACAATAACCACCTTCCCTAAACTATTTTTCCTTTCTAGCAAGCATGTTATTTCTTCCTTGTCTTCTAGGTTAAGGATTTTATTTTGTTTAAGATTTTTAAAATTTATTTATTTTGAGGGGTGTGGGAGGAGCAGAGAAAGAGAACACCAAGTAGGTTCTGCACTATCAGCAAAGAGCCCATCATGGGGCTTGATCTCAGAAACCTTGAGATCATGACCTAAGCTTAAATCAAGAGTCAGACACTTAATGGACTGAGGCACCCAGGCACCTGGATTAAGGATCCTAAATGAACCATGTTTTGTTAATAATTAATTCCATATTTTCTTGATCATTAATTTTCTCTACAATCCCTTGCATTTTAAATTGTGTTCCACCCCTTTACTGGCATAATACTCTCAAAGAATCTCCATGACTTCCTCACCATACAATCCAACTCTGACCTCTCTACAGACTCTTATGTGGTTGAACATACCCCTTACTAAAAGAGTTCATCTCAAAAACCTAATAATTCTTTTCTAAATATTTCCTCTTTCAAAATTTCTCTTTCCATTTTTATTGTCAGTGCTTTAGTAGAACAGCTCTCAACTGCATTATTACGGGTAGTTTTCACATTCCTTATAGCTCCCATTTTAATCCATTTTTATACCATCATAAAAATAATATTTCCAAAAGGTCCATTTTGTATGTAACTCTTATGTTTAAAAAAAATCCAAATTTCCTTTTATTTGTTCCCTCCTACACTATTTAGATAAATTATGAGAAATAATATTTCTCAATTCTGGTTGCACATTAAAATCACCTGAGGAGCTTTAAAACATATGGATTCCTTAGTCCCACAATATCACAGGTAAATCAAGTCTCTCAGAGTAGGACTCAGCTTTCAATCCTTTTTAAGGGCTCCTCAAGTAATTCTATTATGCAGTCAAGATTGAGAATCATTGATCTGGAACTAGATCAAGACAAACTTGAGATATACTGCCCTAGGCCTAGGGCAATGGTGCATCACAATCATAGAAGCTGAAGCAGCTTGTTCCTGGACTTTAGATCTACTGAATTAGAATCTCTGGTGGAGGGCACTGAGAATTTCTATTTATATTTAAAAAAAGCTTTCCAGGTATTCTTATCTAGCCAAAGTGGTCCTCAGGTACTGGAAAACAATCGCATGTCAAACTGTCTCAGTCTCTAATGTCCACATGAATCACCTGAGAAATCTTGTAAAAATGCAGGTTTAATTTATTGGATCTGGTATGGGCACTAAGATTCTATATTTCTAATACATTCTCAGGTATTGGCTATGCTGCTGGTCTGTCACACTTTTGAGTGATGTTAAAGAAAAAATAATGTTCAAGAACACATGTTAAAGTGCAGTAATGAAGACTTTATTTAAAGTCCATATAGGGACATGAGATGGAATATTACAGTGCGGGAGAGACATTGGGCTCAACCCATAAACAGCATGGGCAAATGGGGATTTATAGTCAAAGAGTAGGGTCGGGGTTAATGAATGCAAAATTTCTGAAAGGAAACATTAAGGGTAAAGGAGGATTCTGGTTAAACCCACTTCACAGGATTCTTGTTGAAGGCAGGCTACGGTGATCAGATATCACCTAAGGGGTGTTAGAGGATGAGGAACTAGTTCTAGTCAGATATTGAGGGTCTGCCCTGGAACAGGTTGACTAGTCATTAGTAAAAACTGTTTTAATGATTTATGGATTCTCTGAGAGACCTTAGGAGTTTAGCTAGCAGGATTCATGACAGAATGTGATGTCTGTGAGAGTCCTGTTAATATATATACATTAGTTAAACTTAATGATGCATGTAATATTATCAGAATCCAATTGCTCCCAAATATGAATGAAGATATGTCATTTTATAATTAGCCATGCCATTTTGGACACATGATTGTCTAACCCAATAGGGAAATTTCTATAATTCTGATTATTCCAAACTGATGACTTTGTAAATCTATTTGGCTAAGCTTAAAAATGCAAGTTTTGACATGTCTTCATTTGAACATGTAAGATACATAAAATTAATCAGAATATGTAAAAGATATTATCAAGAGGTGAAAGTATTGAGAGAATACAATGAGAAAGAATGAAATCTGACCATTCGTAGCAACGTGGATGGACCTCGAGGGTGTCATGCTAAGTGAAATAAGTCAGGTAGAGAAGGACAGATATCATATGTTTCACTCATAAGTCTAACAGGAGAAACTTAACAGAGGACCATGGGGAGTGGAAAGGGGGAAAAAGAGTTAGGGAGAGGGAGGGAGGCAAATCATGAGAGACTCTTGAATACTGAAAACAAACTGAGGGCTGAAGGGGGAGGGGGAGAGTAGAAGAGGGTGATGGACATGGAGGAGGGCACTTGTGGGGAAGAGCACTGGGTGTTATATGGAAACCAACTTGACAATAAACTATAAATTTAAAAAATTGTTAGCCTACAAATAGGGCAAAATTTCAAATCCTTAAAATTTCTCAGAAATAAGCTGAAGTTGCTATATTGATCCCTGACAGGTTACCAAGTGGGAGTTAAACCACATGGTAGCTACAATATGTTATTGTAATGAAAGCAGGCTTTTCCATAAAGTACTTTAATGGCAAAGTTTAATTGTTAAAAACTAAAGGCAGACAGAAGATTTATAATTTCCATATAACCTAAAACTTAATATCTACTAAAACATTTTCATAGTTGTGGGACTATTCAAGAAAACATTTAAATCAATCACATTATTTACTTATATAGTCTACCTTAAAATGATTGATGCATTTCATTCGTTTTCTGTATCCATTTACTTTAAAGGTAAATATTTCCTTCTTAAGAAATTCATGAAATTTTAGAATATAAGTTTCTACTTTGAAGAGAAGGTAATGAAGCCCAAAACATGACTCCACTTCTTTTGACCACAATCTACCTTCTCTAGCTCTAGATCCAGACTACAGCCTGTGAAGAAAAGTTAAACAAAAAATCATGAGAATAGTTTTTCAGAAAATGTATCACTTGAAAATATATTTTGCCTTTAGGAATTATCTATTTTATCTTAATAGCACAATAGGGCAGCACTTCAATATAGAATTATTCAGTGTTTTAAATAAATAATTTTTAAATATATATTAAAATTTAATTGTATTTGAGATTTAGTTTCTAATTTTTTATGCACTCCATTTTATATATGACAATTAAGACTCCTTTAGATATCATTTCCTTAAATATGTTGCTTATTCAACCCAAATTCCTAAGGCATATTCTCTTAAATAAAGTAAAAACTGAGAATATTCTAATGAGAAACCTTAACTGTAAGAAAAACATCCTAATTTCTCACTTGATTAAACAAATCACCTGTTTTTCTAAAATTGTCACCCTAAAAAGTAGTCACAAATATTCACCAATAGTAGT
>CM053578.1:58559548-58651688 GCA_028646485.1 Cryptoprocta ferox
TCCTAAACTTATTTAAATCTAACAAGCACATATGAAGTAGGCACTATTGTCCTGTATTTATGGATTAGAAAGTGAAGAAACAATGTATAGAATTTGATCATAATCACAGATCCAGTAAATGGTATAGCAAGGAATTAAACCCAAGGAGTTTGCCACCAAAAGCTATGTACTAAAACATTATGCTACACTATATGCTAAAGCACCATACAGTACAACTGTAGTTGTATTGTTTTTAAATTTGCCCCCAAATTCATCTTTTTTTACACAAATATATAGCAAAGTTGCTACAGTGTCTGCCACTAAGCAGTATAGAAAAACACAATGAAACAGGGTCCCAACTTCCCATAAACCATCCCTTAATTATACCCTTGAAATTCTTATTACTTTAATCTATGCTCTAACTTTAATTTATAATAATCTTGTAGCTGAGTTTATAGAATTGGCAAGTAAAAAGCCAATGTCATGTCTATTAATATGAAATGTTAGAATGCAGACCCTAGAGCATAATAAAAATTGGCATAAATTCTGAATTTCATCACATCTATTAATCACAAAGTTTCATTCATAGACACATATATACCCCACCCAACCCATACAAACTTATCCATCATCTTTTCAGAACTGCCACTTCTCATCATAGTAAAATATGAAACAAATTCAGTGGCAGATTCAAAGGTATATACTCAAAGAAGTTATCATTTTCACAACTACTTATAAAAAACTCAAGAAGCCTGCTTTTCACTTTAATATTTATTTCTTAGAGACAGCAAATGGAGTAGAGAGAGAAAGAAACAAAGAATCCCAAGCAGGCTCTATGCTGATAGCAAAGAGCTCAATGTGAGGCTTGAGTTCACAAACCTGAGCAGAAATCAAGAGTCAGATGCTTAACCAACTGAGTCTCCCAGGTGTCCCCTTCCATACATTCTTGACAGCATATTTTATCAAATGATGCTCAGTTAGACCCAGGAATTATCTTCTCCTTCAAAAAAAAAAACACTAATTAAAATGGTAATAGGTAGAAACTTGATGAATCTATCACAGCCTGAAAGCCAGGAACTCATATAATGGGAAAATACTATAACCATTCCTTTAAAAGACAAGAATGAGACCAGGATAAACACCATCACTACTATTTCGCAGTGTACTGGAAGTATTAGTTTTAATTCCATTAAGAAAGAAAAGGCATTTAGGGCATGTGAACTGGAAAATTCTCTCAATGCCTTCTCTTGCTTAATAACATAAAAATTATATAATCTGTTATGATATATACCTGAAAATCCCAAAAAATAGTGGAAAAGCAACCACAATAAGATAATTTAGCACGGTAGCAGAATATATAATTAATACACAGAAATTAATTAAAATAGACTTAATTAAAATAACAAATATTAAATGACATAACAGAAAGTAAATGTAGCATGGCAACAAAAAATATAAAATAGTAGAAATATACTTAAGAAATATAAAACCCTCAGGGGTGTCTGGGTGGCTCAGTCAGTTAGGCATTAGACTTTGGCTCAGGTCATGATCTTGTGGTTCATGGGTTGGAGAGCCCTAAGTCGGGCTCTGTGCTAGCAGCTCAGAGCCTGGAGCCTGCTTCAGATTCTGTGTTTCCCTCTCTCTCTGTCTCCCCCCTCCCGCCTCCCCCGCTTGCTCTGTCTCTCTCTCTTTCTCCGAAAAATAAATAAACATTAAAAAAAAGAAAGACATATAAAACCCTCAATGAGAAAAAATGATCAAAACACTTCTGAAATAGATAAATATAGACTTGAACAAACAGAAGGCATTTTCGGGAGATATTTCATGATGAGGAAGGCTCAGTAGAAGAAACATGTCAGTTCTCTCTGTATTGATTCATGAATTTAATACAATTCCATTTAAATTATCAACATCTTTCTTTCTAGAGGTCATGAAATTCACTCAAAAGTCCATATGAAAAAGTAAGCAAGCAAAAATAGGACAGAAAAACCCTAAACTATAGGAACTATGGGTGGGGCATATGGGCAGAAGGAGGAAGATTAGCTAGCTCTACTAGATATTAAAATATTATCAAGCCTCGGGGTGCCTGGGTGGCTCAGTTGGTTAAGCATCTGACTTCAGCACAGATCTCACGGTTCGTGGGTTAGGGCCCCATGTCGAGCTCTGAGCCTGGAGCCTGGTTTAGATACTGTGTCTCCCTCTGTCTGCCTCTCCCTCACTTGCACTCTGTCAAATAAACATTAGAAACAATTTTTTAATAAATAAAAAAATAAAATATTATCAAACCTCAAAAATTAAAATAATGTGGCATTGGCATATAAGAAGTTAGACTGATCATGAAGCAAAATTGAATGTCAGAAATAGAAAAGGTACATATAGAAATTTAAAGATAAAAGCAGTATTTCAAATAATCAGAAAATATATGTAGTCAGTTCTGCTGTAACAGAAAATATATGCTCCCAGAAATCTCCCCATTGTGCAAAATCACAGAATAAAAAAATATAGGGCTTATGGTTCAATACTCAAAAACTTCATCAGTGATGCATAAAAAAGATAGGAATTTAATTTTTTAAAATACAGCACCAATTTTATACATGCTTAATGATTAAGAAATATATAAATATTGTAATAAAAATGGCACTCAACCTTGAAAAAGACCTGAAGTTTGCTGTAGAAATGCACTTGGGAAGGGTTGCAGCCTGTGACTCGCTATGAAGTAGTAGAAAGAGGATTATCATAATTTGTGATGTTTCACATCTTAAATACTTAAATAGCCTGTTTTTTTGCCTTTGAGATGGAGACCCTTTAAGACATGCATTTTTAATAGGTACTTGTTTCATCAAAACTGCAATGTGACACACTGTACAGCCTACTTCTTCATTGACATCTGTCTGCTTCAATGCTGGATATTCTTTTATGGCTTCCTTTTTTGTTCTCTTAGCTTCACCAGACAGCTTAAGACTTTGAAACTGTAGTCACGTTTCAAATCACCAAACCAACAGTCCTAAAAAAAAGAAGTCACTTCTGCAGGATTTGGCAATGTCTGTTTAGGCCTTATATATAGATTATGCTTTCTCTTTGATTGTGAGAAAAGTTGTTGGCAACACAGTTTAGTCTTCAATCCATATTCCACAGTCTTTACATTTCTTCCATTTAGTTAAGGTGTTGTTCTTACTGATCTCACAGCACTTGAAGTTGTTCCAGCCATAGATGCTTCTTTCATATTTGTGGAGTCTCTCGATTGTCTGCAATGTAGATTCCTTAGTGCCTTTTACTTGAGAGGAATCACATACTGTCTCATTTCTTTGAAAATCTTTACTATTTCAGGTTTTATAGTTTTTCTCTTCTGTGCACTGGTTGGCATTTTTGAACCATGATATTTAGACATATTTGAAATGTGGAATGAGTGGGGTTTTTTTTAACATAGAAAGTTTACAGGGGTGACTGAGTGGCTCAGTCGCTTAAGTATCCAACTTCAGCTCAGGTCATGATCTTGTGGTTCACAAGTTTGAGCCCCGCGTGGTGACAGTGCAGAGCCGGGAGCCTGCTTTGGTTTCTGTGTCTCCTTCTCTCTCTGCTTCTCCCCCCACCTCACCAAAAATAAATAAACATTTAAAAAAATTTTTTTAAGTTTACAAATATGTAAAGTGATAGCAAAACACAACCTTGTAGGATAAAACACATGGTGAACTGGAGTAGCTGGTAGATAGTTGAGGGTTTTGTGTGCATGCACATTGTGTACTCCTTAATAGTGTAACTCAGATCGGCTAGGTAGTTTTCTGTGTACATTTAGTATTTCCCAGAGACAAAACTGTTCATTAGTAAATGCAAAATTTAGTATTACGTTCACACTGTTCCCTAATACATCAATTACATTGGAACAACTTGTGTCTTCAAATCAAGTACTATAGTAGAACTGACTGCACTTTCTAAATACAGAAAAGTAAAAACTGAGTCCACAGAGATAAACTCCAAATAGATCAAACATCTTAATGTAAAAAAAAATTAAACTATACAATTTTGGGGAGAAGACAAGTATAAGACTGGAAGAATTTTTATATATCCCAGGGAGTGGAAAAGTTTTCTAACACTAACTCAAAATCTAGAAACAATGGGAAAAAAAGGAAATTGGCAGGTTTTGACATTATCCAAAGTTTTTAAGTAAGCTCTGTATCCAACATGACGCTTAAACTCACAACCCTAGATCAAAAGTCACATGGTCTAGGGGCACCTGGGTGGCTCAGTCGGTTAAGCATCTGACTTTGGCTCAGGTCATGATCTCACAGTTCGTGGGTTTGAGCTTCGCAACCAGCTGGCTCTGTGCTGACAGCTCAGAGCCTGGAGGCTGCTTTGGATTCTGTGTCTCCCACTCTCTCTGCCCCTCCCCTGTTCATGCTCTCTCTCTCTCTCTCTCTCAAAAATAAACATTAAAAAATCTTTTTTAGGTCACATGGTCTATAGACTGAACCAGCCAGGCACTGCATACATTATTCAAATTTTTAATTGTGACCAAAAAAATGCAGCCAAAGGAAAGTAAATAAACAGGGAGAAAAGCTTGCAACTTTTCACTGGCAAAGGGCTTAACCACCTTCTAAAGATTTGAAAAACAAGAAACAAAGAAACAAGTAGAAAACTAGACAAAGACAAACAGTGTAGAGGCAGGGGCGCCTGGGTGGCTCAGTGGGTTAAGCTTCTGACTTCGCCTCAGGTCATGACCTCATGATACATGGGTTCAAGCTGATAACTCAGAGCCTGGAGCCTGCTTCGGATTCTGTGTCTCCCTCTCTCTTTGCCTCTCTCCTGCTCACCCTCTGTCTCTTTCTCTCAAAAATAAAAAAATGTTAAAAAAAATTTTTTTAGGGGCAACTGGGTGGCTCAGTCAGTTAAGCGTCTGACGTTGGCTCAGGTCATGATCTCACGGTTCATGGGTTCGAGCCCCGCGTGAGGTTCTGTGTTAACAGCTAGCTCAGAGCCTGAAGACTGTCTTTGAATTCTGTATCTCCCTCTTTCTCTGACCCTCCCCTGCTTGCGCTGTCTCTCTCTGTCTCTCAAAAATAAATAAAAAACATTAAAAAATTGTTTTTATTTTTTAAAAGTTTAAAAAAGACAAATTCAGCATAGAAAAAGTGGACTAAATGAAATACACTTGGCCCTTAAACATATGAGAATATGCTGGACCTGATTCATAACAAGAAAAATGAAATTAAGATATTACCTCTAACTCTCAGATTGGTGAGCAAAGTATAACAACACCTTCTATTAGTAAGGCTTTGAGCAAATTTCTGATGTGAATGCAAAATGGTACAACAGAGGATCTATTTACAATATTTTTAAATTATATATTTTTAAAATTATATATATGACAAACCAAAACTATTTCTAGAACTTCATTGCAAAGATAAACTGGCAAAAAATTAAGACAAATGGTTTGATATATATATATATATATATAATCTATGTGTTACATATTAAATATTATATATTTTCTTTTCTTTTTTTAAGTTTATTTATTTTGAGAGAGAGACAGAGAGTGAGCAGGGGAGGGACAGAGAGAGAGGGAGAGAAAGAGAATCCCAAGCAGGCTCCGGCCTTTCAGCATAGAGCTGATAGGGGCTCAAACCCACAAACCCATGTGAAATCATGACCTGAACTGAAATCAAGAGTCGGATACTTAACCAAATGAGCCACCCAGTTGACCCTGTATGTTTTATTTTCTGGTCAATATAGACTACTAATTAAATATATGAGAAAAATAAGATATGTAGACATTTAAGCTAAACAATTCCAATGAAGAAAAACTCACTAGTTTATTTTTTATTCTGCCTTAAAGTAGACTACAAACCCAATCTGGAAACTCTTGTGTAAGTAATCACCTCAAGGACTTCAAAAACAGGCTTTCATGAAGAAGGGATCTTTATAGTTTTTTTTATGCAAAGCATATAATTTTTAATTGACCAAGTATTAAAATCATGATTTGTTAAATGACATACCATAGAGGTTATATCTGTGTCCTTTATATTCACATAAAATCCAGTGAGAGAGAGAGAGAGAGAGAGAGAGAAGATGGATATATGTATATCCATATATATATATTCAGAAACTAACTGTGTAAAATCTTGGCAATCAAAGAGAGACAGATGGTTGGCCTGGTTTCAATGCTTAATGAAACTTATATACTAGAGAAATAGAATAATCCCTACTGGCTGTGTTTTCTCTTTATGTTTGACAAAAAGGACATTTTCTGCTTCTGCATTTCACTAAAGTTTTTAGTAAATCAGTTAAGGAAATATTCGTATGCCTTGTATAATATGTTTATGCAATACTCATCTCAAATTCTCATTATTGAAGCAAACGATTTCATAGACTATTCTTTCCCTTAATTATTTCAATGGAAACAGTACTGATTTAGAGACAAATTTGAAATTAACATTTGGCTTAGCATTTGAAGAGCTGGGTCACCTTGTGCGTGATAACCTCCCTGAAATTCAGTCTCCTCATCTATAAATTGTGAACATGGTGCTTGCTATTATTAAAATGCCCGTCAGAAGCTGGGGCCATGGAAGACACTTCCAGAATGCTAACTCCTCTCCTGTCTGCCCATCCTCTGAATCTACCCTTCCCTTTCTCATTGAGGCCCCTGGGATTAGAGCCTAGACTTTAAAGACTCACCATAAGCCAAAGTACTAGGTCGGTAAAATTGATCTCCTGAAGTATTTTTACCTTCTTGATGGTGAACCTTCCTCCCCATCTTAAGTATCCAATATATTTTTCCTCCTCTCCACTTCCCTAACAGTCTCCTCTGTTGTAACTGGCAAATGAAGGTGAATATATTACCCCTGCCAAGATCATTTGCATTTTAATAAGACACAAAATCTATCCCATTAGTCATTAGAGCAATTTAATCATCATATATCATATAATGATTCTGAACTATATAATGAGCTTGATTTGAACCAATTTGAACTTGATTTATCTGGCCTTTGCAACCTGCTTTTCTAGAGGAATTGTGGAAGATTCTCCATACTCTTCCTTTACTGAGTCTTCTCTACACAAGTTTATAGACTGGAAAATTTTTTGAGTAGTCCAGAAGCTATCTGCAAACTGGGGGAGAAATAAATTAAAATATACCCTCCAAATACGTTAGCAATACCAAAATGAGAAAAACATCCGTTAATATAATTACATGGTGTTTCTTTAATCACCTAAGATAATGATTTACATTAATAGATTTCCTAATGTTATATACCTTCTCTTGGGACTCCTGGGTGGCTCAGGTGACCGAGTGTCTGACTCTTGATTTTGGCTCAGTTCATGATCTCATAGTTCAGCATGGATCCTGCTTTGGGATTCTCTCTCCCTCTCCCTCTGCTCCTCCCCCACTCACACTCTCTCTTTCTCAAAATAAATAAATAAACATTAAGAAAACCTATCACTCAATGCTGAAAACCAAAAAAAATCATTTGTCCATGGTTTATTATTCTTTAATACATTGCTGAATTTAATTTGTTGCTGTTTTATGATATTTGTATGTATATTCATTTATATTCATACATATTTTGTTTGATTCTTACTAATATTCAGTATTAAGGTTGTCTTTGAAAAACTAATTGTGGTTATTTTGCATGCACACATGAACTAGTTTTTAATTTTTTTTAAATTAAACTTTTAATTTTAATAAAATTAAAAGTTTTTAATTTTGTTAAAAACTCTGTGGTCTGAAATAGTTAATAGTAGAGGAGTGATATGTCCTATGAAAGTTAGATTGAATTCAGGTATAAAATAATCTGTACCTGGTGACTTTTTATGATTATCTCTAAAAACCTTTCCCATTTCCTACACACTAATCAATGCAAACATGTCTACCTCTTCTTGGGTCATTTCAGATAATTTATATTTTTCTAGATATCTATGACCATATCTTACCTAATCAGAGATTACCTGATTTATTAGTTTTTTCATAAATTCATTTTCCAGCTCTCTTTCAAATTTCCTTTTCTAGGTGGAAAAAATTAAAGTCTTGTCATATAATTGCCATTTATCCAACTCATCTGTTTTTGGACTGTGGCTTAGCACAGTTCCTTATTGTTGTTTTGTTTTTTAATTGAGATAAAATTCACATTCCATAAAATCCATCCTTTTAAGTTGTACAATTCTGTGTTATTTAGCAAATTCACAGATATGCATCCCTCACCACTCTGTAATTCCAAAACATTTGCATCAGCCCACAAAGAAACTCCATACTCATTAAAATTCGCTCCCCCACTACCCTCTGGCAGCTTCTTCCATTTCTAAGGATTTGTCTACAGTAAACATTTCATCTAAATGGAATCCTACAATTTGTGCCCTTTTGTGTTGGGCTCCTTTTCACTAGACACAATGTTTTCAATGTTTATCCATGTTATAGCATGTATCAGAACTTCATTTCTTTGTATGGCCCCAAAATATTCCATTGTATGAATATATCACATTTTATCATCCATTCATCAGTTGATAGACTTTTGGGTTGTTTCCACTTTGGGCTACTATGATTAATGCTGCTATGAACACTTATGTATAAGCTTGTACATGTACATGTGTTTTCATCACTTTGAGGTATATACCTAAGAGTGGAATTATGGGATTATATGGTAATGTTTTAACCTATTGAGGAACCATTACAAAGTAGCTACATCATTTTACATTTCCACCAGCAATGAGAGTTCTGATTTCTCTACATCCTTGTCAATACTTGTTACTATCTTTTTTGTTTTAGCCATCCAGGTGGATGTGAAGTGGTATCTCTGACTTTACTTGCATTGACCAGATGGCTAATAATGTTGTGCGTTCTTTTCTGTGCACAACATTTTATGACCAGTTTTGGATCTTCTTTGGAGTAATATCTTTGCTCATTTAGTTGGGTCATTTTTCATTTCATTGTTGAGCTGTAACAGTTATTTATATATAAATACTGGATACTAGACCCTTATCAGATATATATTTTTCAAATACTTTCTCCCATTCTCAGTGTTGGCTGTTTATTTTTCTTTCTTTCTTTTTCTGTTTCTTATTTATTTATTTTACAGAGAAGAGTGGTCTGAATTGGGTTATGAGGACCCCAGGTGGGGCACCTATCTCAGCCATTGAACTCACTTTGCCAGCAGAAATTCTGTTCCAAGCTCTAGCTTAAGGAATCATCCTCCAGCACCATGGCAGGCAGGGTCCATGGCATGTCTGTTCATCTTTCTTTTTTTAATGTTTATTTATTTATTTTTGAGATAGAGAGTGCACACATGTGCAGGGAGGGCAAAGAGCAGAGGGAAAGAGAATCTCAAGCAGGCCCCATGCTCAGCACAGAGTCCAATGTGAGGCTCAATCCCACAACCATGGGATCATGATCTGAGCCAAAACCAAGAGTAGGACTCTTAACTAATTGAGCCATCTAGACACCCCTGTTCATCTTCTTGATAAGAGTAAAACTTTTTAATTTTTATGAAGTCCAATTTATCTATTTATTCTTTTGTTGCCTCTGTTTTTGATATTATATCCAAATATCTAGGAGACCATTTCCTAATCTAACCTCACAAAGATTTATACCTATATTTTCTTCAAAGAGTTATATATGTAACTTAGCTTTTACATTTAGGGCTTTGATCCATTCTGAGTTCATTTTTGTATATGGTGTGAGTAGGAGTCCAATTTCACTCTATCGCATGTGGGCATCTGGCTGTCCCAGCCCCACTTGTTGAAAAGACTACTCCTTTCCTATTTAACTCTTTTGGCACCTTCGTTGAAAACCAATTGACCATAAATGTATGAATTTATTCTGGATTCTCAATTGTACTTCATTGATATATATGTCTATTTTTATATCAGTATCACACAATATCATGATACAATAGGCTCAGATGGATGTTGTGCATCTAGTGGGCTTATGTTGCACCTGAGGAACACTTAGCTTAGAGAATGCACTGCTTGTACAACAACCAGTAAGCAAGCCTGCTCTTTGTCTAGAAGAGAATGTATCTCCTCTCTTCACATATAAGATGCATAAACAATCCATGGGAAATGACCCAGGTGAAAGAGCAATCAGGGTCTTACAGTGTGGGCCCAAAAGATGAGAGATCTCTCCTAACAGGAGGAAGTCTCCTCACATAAAGTTGTGATTGCTATAGCTGTTCCAAAAGTTACAGATAGATTCATCATTTGGGAAATGTCAAAAGCCAAACTGCCCGAAACCTCAGTCCATCTGGTCTACCAAGATGTCTGAAATTCCCACCATGAGAGTTACTTCTTGATGGTAAGACATTATATCTCTAAAAAGCCTTTATTAAAATAAGAATGGGAGAGGGATGCGGTGAGGCTTATGAAGACAATAGTGCTCAACAACACAATGAAAAGAATGTGGGCCTTGGGGTCTGGGTTTGAATGTGGACTCACTTGCTGCCTGGCTATGTGAACTTGAGAATTGCTTAACATATCTGAACTTCAGGTTCCTTACCTACAAAGAGGATTCTAATCCTTATAATATTCTTTTGAATACTATTTGTAATAATTTGGGAAAGTAAAGGATCCAGATCCTAGTTCCCTTTGTCATAGTTCCATGAAGGCACATGTTTTCTATACCCCTCCCTTGTCAGGACAGGAGGAGTGGGTGACCTGATTGGTTTATAGAAAGGCAGTTCTCCTTTGATCTACAATAACCAAAAGGCAAGACACTGCATTGCCATGTGGACAGGAGACTGCCTTTTGTCTTCTGGGGTCTCCTGTTCTCTTACACAGTGGGCACCTGTGTTTTTAATCTTTAAATAAGCAAACCAAGAGGGCCTGTTTTCTCAACTCCAGCTTCTCACCTGTAAGCAAGTAGATAAATGACAGACTTATGTATTCCAAAGGTTTGGAAGGAAATCGGAGATGTTTCACATCTTTTAATCCAGCTTTACTAGTAACATGGCTAAAATCTGGACTGCTGTTATACGCAGGTCTCTGATACTATATTCTATTGACAACAACTATAGAGGGGGGAAAGGATGAGGGGTAAATTGAGGCAAACCCTACTATGTAACTCCAACAATAATATATATATAAATGGAAACTGTGCCTGGACCAAGAAGGCACTCAGCAAATGCTAGTTTCTCTTTTTCTCCTTAAAGAATTTATCATATTGAAAATATGTTGTTTTCTGTTAAACTCCTCTAGTGCATCAGAAGAGCAGCAAAGGTCAACATTTTCTCTTAGTAACAGTGGGGGTTATGATCAGTGACCGAATGCAACTTCCATGTACAGGTCTTATATGCCCTGTTGCCATTCCTAAAATACAGCTTCTCAGAACAACCTTCAGGCACCAGATATTAGAGATCTGATTGGGTTTTTATTAGGAGAAAGTTCTTTGCCCCCTACCAAAAATGTTTTGTGGGAGTATACTTTGACCCTGAATATACCTTGGGCCCTAAAATTAAACTCTTAAGAATCTCTCTTAAGAAATATAAAGCAGCAAAGGTTCTATGCAGAATAATATATCAGCATTATTTATATTAGCAAAGGGGATTCTGGAAACAAGTTTAAAAGCTGAAAATAACCACTGGGTGACAGGTTAAATAACTTATGCTAAATCCTTTTAGTAAAATATTATGTACTACACTGTCATTAAGTATATATTTACCAAGATTATGTTATAACATTAAAAACATTTCCATTATGATTCTTGAGTTGAAAGAATAAAAATATCTTTTCAAAACTTTAACAGATTTGTAAAAACTAAATGTGCTAATAGTTATTATATTGGGGTGGTAGGCAGACAAGCAATTTTTCTTTTTCTACTTCTTTTTATGCCTATGTTTATCATAAAAAATATATTTCCTTTTAAAGCCCAGAGACTTTTGCACACAGGGAGCACATGACATACCCGTCACCAAAGTGAAGGGATACAACTGCTGGGTGATGACATCATCTCCCCTTTAAGGTTGTTCTTACTGTTCATTTTAAGCTGATTTCATCGCTAAAAATACTCATGTGGGAGAACATGAGAACACAGTGTATTTGGCCCTGAGACCTCTAGTTCCTCTTTCAGGCACTTGGCAATACTATCAACTAACAGGAGGACTAGACAGTAATATATTGCTATTATTCTTAAATATTAAAAACTGTATGTCTATCCCTGACATAGCCCATTATCAGTAATAATGTTGGTGTCTTGACCCCTGTTTGACTCAAATGTCTATGATTATTCATTTTTTAAGAGTTTTATTTATTTATTCTGAGAGAGAGAGAGAGACAGAGAGAGAGAGAGAGAGAGATGGGGAGGGGCAGAGAGAGAGGGAGACAGAGAATCCCTAGCAGGCTCCATACTCAGCGCAAAGCCTGACGTGGGGCTTGAACTCACAACTTGTGAGATCGTGACCTGACCCGAAGTCAGATGTTTAACCAACTTAGCCACCCAGATGCCCCAATTATTCGTTTTTAATTATAACTTGAGGATAAAGGGATAAGTAGTAATATTCAGGCTCCACAGCCCTCACCCTGAAACTCCACAAAAGAACCCAGGCTGGGAATTGTATTTATCAGGATTACTTACGCCTCTAGATAAAACTGTATACTACCTTCTATCCACACCACTATCCACCATCAGGAGCCAATTTACTCCTTCTTTTCCCAGTAAGGAAATGGGTGTGATCTGCTGATTATTTCAGGCTCACAATGTGCTGCAGTTTGGTACATATGCTAAATTTCAGGATTGAATTTTTCTTACTTTTTAGTTTCTGAAAATTGATTTCATCAGTTCCCTAAGGGGATAATAAAGTGCTGCTGCTTTGGATGCATGTGATATATTTTATAAGAAACTGATTTAAAATCAAGAATACTATGTATGTATGATTTTATACTGTGTGATACTTATCTAACTTGATTTAATTCATCTTCAAAAAAGTAATAGAACATAGGTGGTTTCTTAGAGTAAAGTACTTTTTGATGATAGTTGCAGGTTCTTAAGAGATATTTTGGGGCACCTGGGTGGCTCAAGCAGTTGAGCATCTAACTCTTGATTTCAGCTCAGGTCATGATCTCAGGGTCATAGGATCAAGCCCCACCTCCACACTCAGCGTGAAGTCTGTTTGAAATTCTTTCTCTCTCCCTCTGCCCCCTCCCCTACTCTCTCTCTCTCTTTCAAAAAAAAAAGAGAGAGAGAGAGAGATTTTTAGTAAACTAAAATAACATGAGGAAATACCATTCTCTGCTGAAGGAATGTTTCTCTAGAAAGAATAAGTTTGTTTTTTCCTTTGTTACCATTGTGAATGTTTATTATGTACCAGGCTTTTAAAAAACATGGTCTTTTATAATTCTCAAAAGAATCTATGAAAGCATCATAATGACTATTTTACAGATAATGAGAAAAGGAGTTAACTGATTTGTCCAGGGCAAAATGGCACAGCTGGGATTCAAACCCAAGTCTGTCTCATTCTCCTGTGACCCTGCTCTTGATCATGGTGCTCAAGCTGCTGTTAGACTGCTGGTCATCTGGCTCTGTGTCTTCCCTGAAAAAACAAATGACAAACAGACAAGACCTTATTCTCCTACTTTCTTGTCTCATAAGGAAAACTACTTTTCTTTGCTGCTGTCCTATAGCTCTTCTTGACAACACATGTACTTTTATAGTAGGTCACATTTCCCAAAATAAACATCAGTGGCTTACTCAGGCTGGCTGCAGTGTGAAGATACCTTACTCCTGTCCCTAAACTGTCTCCAAAATACAGCATATGGAACTTAGTTCTGGGGGATTTTCCCATTAAAAAAAGTAATGCATATCCTTATCAGTTTTCATTAAAGGAAATATGTCTTTCCTGACACAAATACTGTGTTTACTTTCTGCCCGGTTTTAGTTATATTTTATTTCATCCTACATTTAAGGTATGTTCATCTTTTAAACCCGTGTCCAAAGGACAAAGACTACTAGATTAGTCTGACATTACCTATTCACGTTTACTCTCTTGTGACTGTAGGCCATCTTCAAAAATATGACAGGAGATGCAATCTTCAGGCTGTGATGAAAGAACAGAACTTTTATTCCAGCAAAAGTAATTGACAGAGACAATACTAATAGTACCAAGTATTTATGCAAAGGATACAGGTGTGCTGTTTCAAAGGAGCACATGCACCCCAATGTATGTAGCAGTGCTATCAATAGCCAAAGTAAAGAAAAATCCCAAATGTCCATTGATGGATCAATGGATAAAGAAGATGTGGTATGTGTGTATATATACACACACACACACACATACACACACACACACACACACACACACACAATGGAATATTACTTAGCAATCAAAAAGAATGAAATCTTGCCATTTGCAACAGTGTGGATGCAACTAGAGTGTAAAGTGTATAAATAAGTGAAATAAGTCAGTCAGAGAAAGACAAATATCATATGACTTCACTCGTGTGTGGAATTTAAGATACAAAACAGATGAACATAAAGGAAGGGAAGCAAAAATAATATAAAAACAGGGAAGGGGACAAACCATAAAAGACTCTTAAATATAGAGAACAAACTGAGGATTGCTGGAGGGGTTTGGGGTGGGGAGATGGGCTAAATGGGCAAGGGGCATTAAGGAGGACACTTGTTGGGATGAGCACTGGGTGTTATATGTAAGTGATGAATCACTAAATTCTATTCCTGAAATCATTATTACACTCTATGTTAACTAACTTGGATATAAATTTTAAAAAACAGTAATTAAAGAAATAAATACAAATATAAATAAACAAATAAATAAATAAATAAATAAACTTTTTATTAACAATGTGGCTGGTGTTACTCCCCTACTACTCTTGATGTAACTGGTTTAAATTAGTATTTTCCTGTTGAAAATAAAATGAGTAAATAGGTAGCAGCTAAAATATATCAGCTTGGATTTGTGTGAATTATTCCTTCCTTTCCCTGTAATCTTTCAGATATAGGAAAGTCACACAAAGTACTTTCTCAAAGGATAATCATTACTTTTTAAGATTTCAAGTTATAATGGCAAATAGAGATGAAAGTTAATGATATGAAACTGTTCATGTACTTTACATTGATTGTTAAAGCGGAACTGAAACAACTAAATTGTTCTAAATAGACAATGAAAGCAAGGTGGAATTTCCTTACAAGAGAGGGCATGGGGAAGTAATTCAAGATGTCTATTTCATGTTATGTAAAATATCCTACTTGGGATTTGATCTTTATTCCTAATAGCTCTTCAGTCTCCAGGGACAATTTATTTTTAAGTTCTTAGACTAATTCCAATTTGCACTCTGGAAGAAACAGGCCTGTCTTTACTCATTAATTTTTTCTGCCCTTGAAAGGTCAGTGACTCTCCATGCTAAAAGATCTCTTATTACAATGGTTTTATTGGCAGAGGGAACAGTCAGAAATTCTGATTCTGATCAGAGAGCTGAAATGATCTGAGAGAAAAGAGAAAGAATCCTAAAACTGCTAAGCAGAACTTAACTCTTAGGTTGTGTCAAATTTATGCCTCCATTCTACAAAAAAAATGTATTTATTAAATGTCCATTATGGTCCAGACCTCCTTCATTGTAAAATCCAAAGAAAACACACACACACAGAATTGAAAGACACCTTTTGTTCACCTGGCCTGGGCACTAATCAGGCCAGACTAGGTATCCTAACTCTGCAAACTAGCTGTGTTGCCTTGAACAAGTCATTTCCAAACCTAGGTTTCCTCACGCATGAAATGAGACTGTTATGCAAAGCTCCAAGCTGTAAGGATTAAAAATAAAAGACAAAGTAACAGATTATCTGACATATTATAGACCATCCATAAATGGTAAGGTTCTAGCTCTGGTCAGTTCTTGTTACCTTGGTTACATGAATATAGGAGTTACAAGAGTAATGGTAACAGTTATAAAATCACAGTTCTTGGAAGCTCATCCTTTGTACTCTTATCATCTCATACTTTTCAAAGAATTTTGCCTCTGTAGTCACCAAGCTACTCTAGGTATTCAAGACTCTGAATTCAGGATCTAAGGTAATTGATCTTACAGTGAATCTAGAATTGGGGACTGGATGGGGGCATAGAGTACGTGAACTAGAAATGGAGTTGAGGTCATTAAAATGAGTAAGGATGTTAGGTTAAAGTTCAAGTGCACAATTCTAAGGATAGAATGATAAAAGTAGGGAGTTTTCCTGGATATTGGATCAATTAGTGGTTCCCAAACTCTGTCTCAAGATCATTTTACACTCTTAAAATTATTAAGGACTTCAAAAAGAGTTTTTTGAGTCCATTGTGTAACTATTGATAGTTACCACATTAGAAATCAAACAGAAATTTAAAATATTTATTAATTCATTTTTAAAATAATAGATCCATTATGTATTAACATGTTTATGAAAATTTTCCCTAAAAAATTAATGAAGAAGATGACAGTACTTTACATTTCTACAAGAGTTTTTAATGTCTGTCCCTTATAAATGAGGGCTAGATTTTTATACCTGTTTCTACATTCAATCTACTGTGATATGATACATCACGTAGACACTTGTAACAGAATGAGAGTGAGCAAAGCACAATTAATATCTCACTATTACAAAAATCATTTATAGACATTTTAATCTTACTATTATTATGAAAACAATTTATAAATATATGTGCTGCCAAAGCAAGCAGTGAAAACAATTTATAAGTAATTAACATGTCATAATTATCACAGAAGTGGCTTTGACTTCCTTGCATATCTGGAGTTTGGAGTCATCAAGAGTCCCTAGATCATACTTTATGTTCTGATGATTAATTGAAGTATTTAAAGATTTTTTTTCTCAAATAAGTCCTAGATAATGTGGCAAACTGTAGTTTGTATCAATTGTCAAATTGATAAAGCAGAATAAAATCAAGTAAAAATTTTAGTGTTTACCTTTATGAATATAGAAAAAATTGAAAATCTCCAATTATCTTTAGGACCAAATATCATGAATGATAATTTTTCAAACAAAAATCCTATATGAAGTTTTGTTCCCTGGAAAGATTTCTTTCCCATTATACATTGGCAGCTCATTTTGCCTAATTATTAGTGGGTGCCACCTTTCACTGGCTCAGTGGCATTTTTACAAATTGAACAAAAACAATAATAATGAGCTAAGAGGACCGGCAGAGTGACAGTATGTTTGCTGCCAACAACTTGGTGACAATCTTCCCATTAGCTTTGTAAATTTTTTAAAAAGTTATTCAACTAATTAACATTACTAATTGATAAAGGAAAAGGCATCAACAAGGGCACTTTTACAAGGAGTAGATTAGGTCTTTGGGATATAAATTAATCTTGATGAGGATTAAGTCTTCAAGTGAAAAATTTATGGCCGTAGAATTAAACAGTTATGTTTAACTGCAGAATATTGCTGATTTCATTACTATGCTATAAAACTTTCTTATAAATGGAACAACTGCATTAGAGTAATCACTGCTTTTGGGAGGGAACATATCGGGTTTTTGTGCTCAGTTATGCCAACAGTATTGTTTAATCTGATACTAAGCTCTTGTTGAAAAGACTATTCTAGAAATTAAAACCTTTCATGGAGAACAGAATAGAAACCTATAACAAAATGTGAGGGGCTGGCTGTTAGGTATGAAAAGTCCAAAAGATCTCATCACCAGGTCAGGCACTTGTATCTAGACAAACAGGAACAGTGGTTCAGTGTTTAAAAATCTCAAAGAGCCTTTCAGCCCACTCTCTTCACTGAAATCCTATTCGCTCATTTAGAGACAGAGAATTTTGTCCTATTTCTTTAGCATCTTTATTCAACATGGAGGATGGTCTTTTGCAGCATATTAGTGTGTAGCTGAAGTTCTAACATTTTCATGTAATCTTAGCTTTGAATATATTAGTTTGGGCAAGAGGCACATTCAGTTCTGTTTGATGTTTTTAAATGTTGAGGAGAGAAAAGGAATAACGCCTGGAAACAGCATTTAGTAAAAAAAAATTCTTTTAGGTCTAAAATAAATTCTTTGAGGGTTACCAGGGTGGCTCAGTTGGTTGAGCATCCAACTCTTGGCTTTGGCTCAGGTCATTATCTCCCAGTTGGTGAGTTCAAGCCCTGCTATCAGCAGGGAGCCTGCTTGGGATTCTCTCTCTCTCCCTCTTGCTCTGCCCCTCTCCTGTTCATGCTCATGCGTGCACATGTGCACTCTCTCTCTCTCTCTCAAACAATAAATAGATACATTTTTTAAATATAAAAAAATAAATTCATTGAGAAGGAGAGAGTCATTTAACTTAAAATTGGTTATGAGTAATATATTCCAAGGTGGCCAAAGTAAGCTTTTCTGATTGAAAAAGACAATCAACAAATCAACAAGGTTTTCAAACAAACAAACAAACAAACAAAAAACACACATCTGTGTTCTTTTCTTTTTTTCTTGTTCTGGTCACATTATTTTATTTTATTTTATTTATTTTTATTTTTATTTTTTTATAGTTTATTGTCAAGTTGGTTCCCATATAACACCCAGTGGTCATCCCAACAAGTGCCCTCCTCCATGCCCATCACCCCTTTTCCCCCTCTCCCCCACTCCCATCAACCCTCAGTTTGTACTCAGTATTTAAGAGTCTCTTATAGTTTGCCTCCCTCCCTCTCCTTAACTATTTTCCCCCTTTCCCTCCCCCATGGTCCTCTGTTAAGTTTCTCCTGTTCCACATATGAGTGAAAACATATGGTATCTGTCCTTCTCTGCCTGACTTATTTCACTTAGCATAACACCCTCAAGTTCCATCCACATTGCTACAAATCTGGCCACATAATTTTAATGGGCACACAGCTCCTAAAGGAAACAGAAGTTGCAAAAAACAAATAGTGGCTCAGGGATCCTGGGTGGCTCAATCAGTTAAGTGACGAACTCTGGATTTCGGCTGAGGTCATGATCTCAGGTTCATGAGATGGAGTCTCGTGTTGGGGTCTGTGCTGACAGCATGGAGCCTGCTTGGGATTCTTTCTTCCTCTCTCTCTCTGCCCCTACCCACTGTGTGTGAGCACACACTCTCTCGAAATCAATAATAAACTTTAAGGAAAGAAAAAAAAGAAAAACAAATTGTGGTTCTCTCTTATCCACTGAGTCTGGTTAATTAAAGAAAACAATTGTATATTAGTAATATAAGAAAGTCTGGGTCCTTGAAAGCATTCCTATTTCACACTAGTACTAACAAAAGAGTATGAAAGAGTAAGCAGGGTTTATAGTAGCAGAGATAAGAGAATTTAGATCTTCCTTAAAACAGAATGAGGAAACCCAAAGGTAAATTTGGAGGTGAAAAATAATAGCTGATACATAATAATTATTATGTGTCAGGCACTATTCCTAAGCACATTACTTCTACCATGGTCTATTCACTTCTTAACAACAATTCTTTCATATACACACTAGCTTATTCTCCTCATTATATCTAAATAACCCATAGGTCAAAGGAGAATTATAGGAGACATTAGAAAATATTTTGAACTGAATGAGAATAAAAGCACAAGGTATCAAAATTTATGGGATAAAATGGTACTTAGAACTTCAAAGAGGAGGAAGGATCAAGATGATGACACCGGAGGCTCCTGAACTTCGCTCCTCCCACAAATGCACCAAAGCTACACAGAGAAATTCCCTCTGAATGAAATCTAGAAACAACAGACTGACTTCTGCATATTGGGCAAATGAGAAAGGACCCACGTCAAGATGGCTAGGAAAAGCCGAGATACATTCTCACCACAAACCCCACCCTGACATGGCACCAGATAAACAAGAGGGAATCCCCAGCTTCCAGCTTCTCCCTGAGAAGTGAGAAATTTTGGTCATATCTAGCACCCCAACTTTCAGACTCCCATCCAAAGGACAGGACCCCAAGTTATTTGGCTCTCGAGGGCCAATGGGGCATACATCCATAAGATCCATGGGACAAAGGCAAACAAAGAAGTAATTCTTAAAGGCTGCAGGAACACTCACCACAGCTATCAGCCCCAGGGCTCAGTGTAGAGGGAGCAGGGAGCAAAGGCACTCACTTCTCATGGCTTGTTCCAACCATAAAACAAGGCTTCCAGGATCGCACTGGATGGAGCTTGTACAAATGTCTGGAGGCCCCCCTTTTATAGCTGCCTGAGGGATGGGACCCTAAACTGCTTGGCTGTGATAACCAACCTGGCTTGCATTCGTGAGTTCCACAGGACTGTAGCTTACAAAGAAACAGTTCTCAACAAGTGTGTACATGGTCACTTGCCACAGCTCCCCTAAGGCTCAAAGCAGAGGGGGCAGGCAAAAACACCCATGCCCCGTAGTTCCCTAAAAGGGATCTGACTGCATACTTTACAAGCTGTTATCTCGGGATCCAGCTTCTACTTTAACATGCATCCAGGGACTGGCTCCTATCTTCCATGGAGACTGGGTGATTTAGTGGACACATCCCCCACCTTTACCATTCAGCTCATTTCAACAACAAAATCAAGTCCCTAGTATCTCCCTGGAAGGCATTTGTTTATATAACTAGGACCCCAACTTTTATAGCTGCAACCCAAAAGTCAGGCCCCCAAAATCACCTAGCCCTGATAGCCAACAGGGCTTGTGTTCACAAGTCCCATGTAACTATAGCAAAAAATGAAGCAGTGTTTAATGATGCAGAAGCAATTCCCACAGCTGTACACTTGGGGTCCAACAGACATACATTATTTCAGCTAACATTCTTCTAATATACAGATCATTCTACAGGATAGAGCATATGCTGAGCACAAAACAGGACTTAAAAAATGTAAGAAGACTGAAATCAATATCAAGTATCTTTTTGAACCACAATGATATGAAACTAGCAATCAATTATAAAAAGAAAACTGAATGATTTATAAATGTGTGGGGACTAAATAACATGCTGCTCAGCAAGTAATGGATCAGAGAAGAAACTAAAAGAGAAGTCAAAAAGACCTTGAGACATATAAAAAAGGAATCACAACATACTAAAATTTATTAGATGAGGTCAAGCAGTTCTAAGAGGAAAGTTCATAGTAACAAATGCCTATGTTATACACACAATAAAAGATCTTAACCTAACTTTCCTCAAGGAGCTAGCAAAAAAAACAAAGCCCAACATTAGTCAAAAGAAAAAAATAACAAATACCAGAGCAGAAATAAATGAAATGGAGACTGAAAAGATCAATAACTCAAAAAGCAGGCTTTTTGAAAAGATAAAGAAAATATATAAACCTTTAGCTAGACTTGCCAAGAAAAATAACCTTATGTTATATTATAAATGTTATAAGTTATATTATGTTAATAATAAGATAAGTTATATAAGTTATATTATAAATGAAATAAGTTGTATTGTATATAATAAGTTTTTTATAAACAAAATAAGTTCTATTATAAATGAAAGAAGAGACATTGAAACAAATAACACAAAAATACAAAGATCATAAGAAATTATTGTGAACAAATTTATATGCCAACAAATCAGATAACCTAGAAGAAATGGATAGAATCATATTACCTACAAAAACAAAATCATGAACAAATAGAAAATCTAATCAGACCCATTACTGGTAAGAATATCGCATCAGTAATCAAAAACCTCTCAACAACAACAAAAAAAGGTCAAGGACAATATGACTTCACAGGTGAATTTACCAAACATTCTAAGAACTAATAATCTTTTACAAACTCTTCCAAAAAATTAAAGTGATGGATGAGAACACTTCCAAATTCATTTTATGAGGCCATTATTAACCTCATACAAAAGCCAAATAAGGACACTACAAGAAAAAGAAAATCACAGGCCAGTATCCCTGATGAACATAAAAGCAAAAATCCTCAACAAAATATTAGCAAATCTAATTCAACAGTACATTAAAAGGTACTAATTCAAAAGTACATACACCATGATCAAGTGGGATTTTTCCTTGGGATGCATAGATGGTTCAACATATGCAAATCAATAAATTTGATACACCACATTAACAGAGAAAAATCACATGCTCACTTCAATAGATACCAAAAAAGGATTTGGCAAAATTCTACATTCTTGCATGGTAAAAACTCTCAAGAAACGGAGTATAGAAGGAACATACAACAACATAAATAAAGGCCATATATGAATAGTAATTGTCATACTTAATGGTGAAATGCTGAAAGCTTTTCCCTGAAAATGAGGAACAAAACAAATTTGGCTACTCTCACTACTTTTGTTTGGCATACTACCAGAAGTGCTAGCCTGAGCAATTGTGCAAGAAAAAGAAATAAAAGTCATCCAAATTTGAAAGGTAAAAGTAAAATCTGTAGATAGAAGTCTCTATTTACAGATGTCATGATATCATATATAGAAAACCCTAAAGACTCCACCAAAAAACACATGTTAGAACAAATGCATGAATTCAGTAAATTTGCAAAATACAAAATCAAGACAAAAAAAATCAGTCTATTTTTATATGCTAACAATGAGCTAACAGAAAGAGAAATTGAGAAAACCCATTCACAATTGCATTAAAAAGAATAAAGTACTGAGGAATAAATTTAACCAAAGAGGTGAAAGATCTGTATCCTGAGAAATATAAAATATTAAAAAAAGAAATTGAAGACACAGATAAATGGAAGGATATTCTGTGCTTGTGAATTGGGAGAATTAATATTGTTAAAATGTCCATACTATCCAGGGGTACCTGGGTGGCTCAGTCAGTTAAGCATCTGACTCTTGATTTCAGTTCAGGTCATGACCTCACAGTTCATGAGTTTGAGCCCCACATCAGGCTCCATGCTGACAGCACAGAGCCTGCTTAGGATTCTCTATCTCCCTGTCTCTCTGCCCCTTCCCTGCTCACTCTCTCTGTCTCTTTCTCTCAAAATAAATTTTTTAAAAAACTTTAAAAAAATGTCCATGCTATAGATTCAATGCAATTCCTATCAAAATCCCAATGGCATTTTTAACAGAAATAGGAAAAAAAGTCTAAAATTTGTATGGAACCACAAAAAAAAAAAAAAAAACACCCAAATTAACCAAGCAAGCTTGAGAAAGAGCAACAAAGTTGGATGCATTGCACTTCCTGATTTCAAACTACACTACAAAGCTATGGTATTAAATCAGTAATGTATTAGCATAAAAACAGACACCTATTCAGTGGACAGAATAAAGAGCCCAGAAATAAATTCACACATGTATGGTCAATTAATTTAGGACAAAGAAGCAAAGAATATATAGTGAGGAAAGGACAGTCTTTTCAATAAATGGGATTGGGAAAACTGGACAGTGACATACAAAAGAATGAAACTGGGCCAGTATCTTACACCATAGCCCAAAATTAACTCAAAATGGATTAGACTTTAATTTATAAAGACCTGAAACCATAAGACTCATAGAAGAAAACAGATAGTAAGCTCCTTGACATCAATGTTGGGAAAAAAATTTGCATTTGACACTAAAAGTGAAGGCAACAAAAGCAAAAATAAATGAGTGGGACTATAGCAAATTAAAAAGCTTTTACACAGTAAAGGGAACCGTCAACAAAATGAAAAGGCAGCCTACTGAAAGTGAGAAAAATTTGCAAACCACATCTCTGTTAAGGGGTTAACATCTAAAGTATACAAGATTCATAACTTACTAGCTAAAAAATACTAATACTAACCCAATTATAAAATGAGCAGGAGTGCCTGGGTGGCTCAGTTGGTTAAGCAACCAACCTTTGATTTCAGCTCAGGTCATGATCTCACGGTTCATGGGATCAAGGCCTGCTTTAGGCTCTGTGCTGATAGTAAAGAGTCTGCTTGGGATTCTCTCTTTCTCTCCCCCTCAGCTCTTCTCTTCTGCTCACACTCATTCTCTCTCTCTAAAAACTAAAAACAAAAAGTTTTTAAAAAAAGATTCATAAAATGGACAAAAGACCTAAGTAGACAGTTTTCCAAAGAAGACATAAAAATGGCCAACAGGTACATGAAAAGGTAATTGAAATCACTAATCCTCAGGGAAATGCAAATCAAACCACAAGGTGATATCACCTCACTCTTGTTAGGATGTCTATTATCAAAAAGACAAGAAATAACAAGTGTTGGCAAAGATGTGGAGAGAAGGGAATCCTGTTGGTAGGAATGTAAACTGGAACAGCCACTATGAAAAATGGTGTGGGGGTTCCTCAAAAAAGTTAAAATAGAACTAACATGATCCCACTTCTGGATATACTAATATACAAAGGAAATAATTTTCTCCAAAAGTTATACTCCCATGTTCATTTCAGCATTGTATATAATAACCAAGGTATGGAAACAACCTGAATATCTGTCAATGGATGAATGGATAAAGAAAATATCACACACACAAACAGACATACAAACACAGAATGGGATATCATTGACTTTACAAAAAGAAGGATATCCTGCATTTGCAACAACATAGATGAACCTAGAGAGCAGAACATTATGCTAAGTGAAATTAGCCAGACACAGGAAAACAAATACTGCATTTTATCACCTCTATGTACAATAATAATAATAATAATAAAGTTGAACTCACAGACACAGAGAGTAGAATGGTAGTTGTCAGAACTGGGTAATGGAGTATAGGGAGAGGCTGGTATATACTTTCAGTTATAAGATGAGTAAGTGACAATCTATTGTATAACATGGTGACTATAATTACTAATACTACATTGTATAACTGAAATTTGCTAAGAGAATAGAACCTATGTATTCTCACACACACAAAAAAGGTAAATATGTTAGGTGATAGATGTGTTAATTCAGTGGTCTCTCAAAATAAATAAACATAAACTCTCAAAATAAATAAATACTAAAAACATTTTTTTAAAAAGGGGTACCTGGGTGGCTCAGTCAGTTGAGTGTCTAACTTTGGCTCAGGTCATGATCTCATGGTTCGTGGGTTCAAGCCCTACATCGGGCTCTGTGCTGACAGCTCAGAGCCTGGAACCTGCTTTGGATTCTGTGTCTCCCTCCCTCTCTTTCTCTCCCTTGCTTATGCACTCTCTCTCTATCTCTTTCTCAAAATAAATAAACAATAAAAAATTTTTCATTAATTCAGTGGTAGGAATCCTTTCATAATGTATATCAACAAATATATTACAATGTCGTCAATTGTATCTCACAAAGCTGAAAGAAAAGGAAACTTCTAGCTTTTAATGTTTATTCTAGAAAAAGAAGAAATGTCTCAAATTAATAATTTAGACCTCCATCTTAGGTTTAAGAAACAAAATTTTAAAGATCAATTAAACCCAACATAAACAGAAAGAAGAAAATAAAGATTAAAAAACAATTAAAAAACAGAAAAATAAAAATAAATCATACAAAAGATTAAAAATCTTCAAAAATATTTTAAAATATTGATCAGTAGCTTTATCAAGAAAAATGAGAGAAAAAAGATACAATTAACCAATGTCAGAAATGAAACAGGAACATCACTACATATTCTCCAGACACTAAAGGATAATAAGCGAATAATGTGAACAATTTTATATCAATAAATTTTGCATCTTAGATGACATGGACATATCACTTGAAAGACACAAATTACCAACACTGACTCAAGAAGAAATAGAAAATCTGAATATCCTTATATCTAATAATGAAATATATATACATAATTTAAAAATTATATAAAACCTTTCTCTCAAAAAAACCTCCAAGTCCTGGTGAATGTACAGTGACTTCTATCACATAGCTGAAGAAAAAATAAAGTCAATGTGTCTCAAAAAGTAAAGGAAAAGAATACACTACCCAATGCATTTTATGAGGCCAGCATTACCCCCATCTCCAAAGTGCAAACCCTAGAACCACGCTACCCAGTTTCAAATTCCAGTTCTGTCCTTACTAGCTATCTGACCTTGAGCAAGTTAGTGACTTCTCTGTGCCTCACTTTCCCTTCTGTAAAACTGGCATAGTAATATCTACCTCAGAGGATTTTTATGAATTAAATGGATTATTGTGTGACAGGGCCTGGCTTATAGTTATCCCCCCATCCAGGTTAGCTATTTCCGGGTTCTCAATTTATTTTTTCTCTCTATCCTTAACAAATTTATTCTCTTCACTTTTCCTTCCCAGTGGCCCCTCAGATGTGGCTGTAGAGGACAATAGGAAAGGAACATTTTTTAGAAAGTAGAGAAACCATGGAAAATAAAGTAAAAATGAGTTCACCTCAGAGAGCTGTCATATTGGCTAACCATAAGATTTATTTTTCTTGCTTTGCTTTTCAACATCTAACAGGATATGATATGTGCTCAGGATTTTGATATATGTGTTTGTGTGCATGTGTTTCCCATTGTACATTTTTTTCAAATGTGAATTTTTATTGAAGCTATCTTTTTTTTTTCTACCCCTATATATTGGATGTTTTGGGTTCCTTATAATGATGCTCCCAGAACTCACCCCCACCACTTTTTATTCATTCCAGGCCCATAACATTCTAGACCTAATTCATTCAAGGCCTAACATAGTCTATATGGAGCAGTACAAGACCTGTTCCTCAAGAAATAGTGTGCACACAAAATGAGTTAGAAGAACTGCCAATTATTAGTGGGAAAACTGGCAAAATCAAATACAGTCCATAGTAGAGTGAATGGTATAGTACCAATGTTAAAACATTAGTTTCACAAATGTCCCATGATTAGGTAAGGTGTAAATATTTGGGAAAATTATGTGAAGAATACGTGGGAACTCTCTGTACTATCTTTGTATCTTTTCTATAAATCAGAATTATTCCATCTTTTAAATTTTATAGAAAAATTTAAAAAATAATAGAAGTTCCAATTCATACTGACCAGAGCCCAGGAGGCATGTAGAAAAATGAGTTCTATTTAGACCAAGAGGTCTAGAATATACAACTCAGGAGGGCCAAATTCACCAACATAAGTGTACTCACTTAAGGTATCATGTCGAATATTTTGGCTTCAGCACCAGTTAATCATCTGTTAGGTTAGCCAAACGCTGCCACTCCCAAAACATCCCTTCAGGTGGAACAAAAGAACATTAACTTCACCAAAGTGTTAATAAATATATTGAGAGAAGGGCAATAACATCTTTAAAGAGCTCTGTGTTGGTTATCCTCCATCGGCCGGAAATGGTGGTGGAGAACATTGAAGTAGAAATGAGTTGCTGATCTCATTGAGAACATTAAGATCCCAAAATTGTTAAGACCAGGTGGTAGGGTTAAACTAGCAGGGGTAGAAGGGTACAATTATTACAGAGATGGAATGAAAACAAAGTATTTTGACCTGCAGTGATCGTAGCAATGGCTCATTGACTACAGGGTCCCAAGAAATGTAAATGATAGGCAGCTATTAAGGTACTATTTAACATATATAGAAGGAAAACTTCTAGATATTCTGGACAGAAAAATAAGTTACCATAGCAGAGATTCACAGACTCTTACTTAGCTCCCAGACCAAACCAACTCCCGGACTTCAAGTGAGAGAGAGTGTCTTGCAACATGAGAACAGAAATATACTATGAAATTTCCCTTTTAGCCTGACCCAGGGGATCCAGGGCCCTGTCCAGACTTACACTGCCCTTGGGAAAGGAAAACAACCAGACCTTCTGGCAATTTTTAGACAGTAATTCTGAGTTTTTGCTGATCCCTAGAAACCCAAAATGCCACCATAATCTGCTAAGCAGAATAGGGCTCATAGAGTTTAGCCTGAGTCTAATAGTAGGTCCAAGAGGATGTGAACCTATCCTATGGCTGTTTCCCCTGTTCTAGATTGTATAGTATAAATAGATATGCTTAGTAACTGGAGAATCCCAGCATTGGTTTCTTGAGGGCAGGTAGGGCTTTTATGCTAGAAAGGGCCAAATCTTAGCATCCGAAACTGTTCGACACAGACACAAAGAAAGTAAACTAAAAGGAAAATTACATCTCGGGATGAATTTCAGACATTACTACCACTATTGAAGGCCTGAGACATGAAGGACTGGTGATTCCTAACATATTCTCATTTAACTTGCCTTTTTGGCTAGGGCAAAAGTCATTGGCTCTTGGAGAATAAACTGGTAATACTAAAGAAAGTTTCATTTCCAAATATATTTTCTTAGCTGAAAAAAATCTAGCACAGTCTTTGGCACCTGGTATGCAGTTAGTAATTAACCTGTTAAATGCTGGGTTTTTTAGTTATAGAAGAGAAAACAGAAGTAATTTGCATATTTGGCACCACCAACAGCATATCTCTATTACCTTAGTCCAGGACTATGTCAAACCTCTTACTGTCATACTATGGTTTAGAGGGATTTTAATCATTCTAATACCCTAAAGATGATCATATGGATCCACTACATTGATTTAGAACAGAAAAGTGGAATGTAACAAGCCCAAACATATGCCAGAGAATAGGAGATAAACTTCAGGACCCTGCCATATTGGTTAAGATTTCTAGAGGTCCAGTGGTTCAGAACATGATGGAATATCTCTCTTTTTTTTTTAAGTTTATTTATTTATTTTGAGAGAGAGAGAGAGAGAGCACAAGAGGGGAGAGGCTGGGGAGGAAGAGAGAGAGAGAGAGAGAGAGAAAGAGAGAATCGGCGCTTGAACCCATGAACTGCAAGACCATGACCTGAGCTGGAACCAAGACTTGGGATGCTTCTCCAACGGAGCCACTCAGGTGCTCTGGAATATCTCTTTTAAAGTGGTATAATGGTATGAGTTGCTGCATCTATCAGGAAGGAAGAGGTTCAACATTAGGTAGCTTCTCAAATTTTGGAGGCAGTATCTACAATATATAGATGTGTTACTTCAACTCATTTGCCAAGTAATTCATGAGACTGGCCAGTTTTCAATGGATCTGAATTAAGAAAGAGTCTGAAATAAGTAGATCTAAGCTGTGATGCAAATGGTCCTTTCTCTTGAACCTTATGAGCAATAGATCTAATGATACTGAAAATGCCTTTGGCAGACTGAAATACTATAAGGTGCTTCTGATATGCCCCACTAGGAGACTCACAGCCTAGTCCTTTAGAGTTTTATTATATGGCAATGGTATCCTTTCATAACAATTATCAATGTGAAAGTAGTCCTCAGCTTTTTACTAGACCCTGGAGGATAGTGAGTGCCTGACTGTGGGCTACCAAGTGATTATACAATTTAAATAGAATCATAAGCTGTTATCTGACCCACCAAACCATACATCAATTTCTCTGGGATCAGGACTTTCCCTGTTGCCACAATACTCTCCCACCTTTCATGGAGCTAAGAATGAGTGCATGTATCATAAGAATGATAAGTGCAGTGACCACACAATAGAATGTCTGCATAAGTGCAGAAGTGCAATGTCTGCATCTAGAAATGCAATACAACAAGGGACAAGGTAGAGAGAGTGGCCACAACAATGCATTGGTGTCCACACACCCACTCACATAAGATGCAGTCTGGGCTTCTTAACTAATTGATCAAGTCATGATAGGAAAGAAAAGGAGAGATTGTGGGAAGTTGTATGTAGGCTGAGGTCCTGCACTGTATCTGTTCCACTGCAGATATTTCCATGTCCCAAATTTTCTGGATTGCTAAAATATGGCTAAGAACAGATAAAGCATTGGGTAGATGTACCATAGGCAGATATATCATTAGGCAGGAGGTCCAGCCAGTCTACCAATGACATGGTAAGCAACATATTATTGAAATTTGTCTTTTTCAGACACCTGTTCCAGCACTTTATTGCCACACACTCTGCAGGTGATATGTGCATGGACTAGTCATAGGATCCTGTTCTGTGCCTATGGCTATGCCTAGCTTATTATTTTCTGGGCCATAAAGTGTAATCCATGTCTGATTGGAGGGTCTCTGGATAGCCCCAAAGTAAACAGTATCATACACTCAATGCTTTAACTGTGTATGTGAACATCTGCAATTGCACAGCTTTAATATATGAATCATCAGACAAGTCTGGGATCATGGTGGGATGGGATTGGTTAGCAGCTACCATTCAGCCCCTTTATCTAAACGCCATAACCGCATAGCCTTCCAAGGGTCATTGTGGAGGCCCACCCAGCAATTCTGTTAGTTCACTTGGTCTGATTTATGGTTATCACTTTCATGGAAGCAGGGAGCAGAGGGTGTGATAATAAGGGCCACACACTTTAAACTTCTCCCTCTTCTTGCTCTGCATAGTGCCCTAAGAGCATTCTCTGTCTCATATTACATAGTGTTGACAGAACACTGTTCACCCTGGTTACATGACAACCTTCACTGCTCTAGTTATAGAAAGTGGATTAGAGAAATGGTCCATTTATTTGGTCTCACTTTATCTAAAATTCTTTGCACATTCCACCCACCAGAATATTCAACTAGTAGTTTCACCTACAGTTCCAGGTCACCCTTCTCCTTCTGTGTCACATCTTATGCAACTCCCTTGAAGCTCTTAATAACAGCCATGGGACTTTGGCAATCTATCTCCCCAAGTTTTGGCATTCTCAGCAAATTTATTATTTAAGAAACTTGAGACTTCAAAGGACTAGTTCTTGTAATGTTAGTACTTGTGCTTCCCAATCCTTGAAGCTAGTCATACTTCCCTATTTGGGCTTTTCACATTTCCAGAGTAGGTCTTGGATCTGCAGACCTTGGTACGCTGGCCCAAATGCCCTATTTTTTTGTGCCAACTGTTGAGTGAACAATGTCAAATGACCAGACATCAAACGCACCAGGCCTGTGACAAAACTCCTGAGAAAGAAGCAGTAGCTGTGCAGGTCCTCCATCGCCTATCATGTTCTGGGCAAGGACCCGGGCATCTAGAAGGCACACGTGAGATTCAGAAAAGGCATCCTGATCCTAGTGCTGGGGGGGATTTTGATTCGGAAAACACTAGCCCCTCTCTGTCATGATCAGCAATCTAGGATCCCTGACTCCAAGTAGCTGACATTCTAGTAATATAAGTTAAATTTTTCAAAATTATTTTTATTAAAAATAAAGAGTTAATGGGGTACCTGAGTGGCTCAGTCGCTTAAGCTACCGACTCTTGGTTTTGGCTCAGGTCATGATCTTGCAGTTTGAGTGTTCAAGCCCCACATTGGGCTGGTGATGCAGAGCCTGCTTAGGATTTTCTCTCTCTTCTCTCTCTCTCTGCCCCTTCCCCATTCGCATGCTCGCTCTCTCTCTCTCTCCCAAAGATAAATGAACTTAAAAAAAAAAAAAAAAGGCCTTCTAAAATAAATAAATAAATAAATAGTTAAAAAATTTCCTCCCTGTCCCCACCCCCAGAAAATCAACTATGTACCTCCTGGGATGCATTTAGACCACTCTGTGTACACTCCTGAACTCCTCTTGCTGTTACTATGCACTATACAATCTCCTTTGTGTGGACAAAGAAGGGAAAATGTGCTGCTGGAAGAATGGTGCCAATCACTAATTTTCTGAATATGGCATCTTCTTCCACCTAGCACACTAGGGCCTTTCCTCTCACCTCAAAAGTGCTCATATTCTCATTCTACCTGTCTGGCAGAAGATGCCTCCACTATGCATTACTTGATTGGCTGAAGTAGAATATTAGAGAAAACTATGCAGAAAATGACAGCAAACCTGAGACTGTCATTCTTGGAAAGTCCTGTTTGGAAGGTTGGTCCTTGCCTGGTGTCTGGGAATTTGGCTGATAACTTCCTGGGGGTTGGGGGGTCCCCCTTTCCTTAATGGCTCACTGTGGCTGAACTCTAAAAACAATGTGGTTTGTGCTGAACATCTATTTTCCTTCTGTGGGTCTAGAATTTTGATGCATGCTAAGCAAAGGATGCCTACATGTCCAGCTCCCAGTAAACACTTTGGTCACTTAGTCTTTACTGAGCTTCCCTTATACACAACCCTTTGCACATTGGTTCAGCACTTTGCACATGTTGCCACAACTCACTGCTGGAGTGTGTGTCCTATGTGACTCTACTGGGAGAGGACCCTTGGAAGCTTCCACCTGGTTTCCTCGAGACTCGGCTCGTGCTCCTCTTCTCTTTGCTAATT
The DNA here is from genome assembly GCA_028646485.1 of Cryptoprocta ferox. Classification (NCBI taxonomy): domain Eukaryota; kingdom Metazoa; phylum Chordata; class Mammalia; order Carnivora; family Eupleridae; genus Cryptoprocta; species Cryptoprocta ferox. Next base: position 58,591,424 of record CM053578.1, read on the forward strand.
CTGCTTTGTTCCCTTCCCTTGTATTAAATCTCAGCCATGAGTACAATTATATTCTTATTCCAACGGGTCATTTTAGTAAATTGTCAAGCCTGGGGATGGTCTTGGAGACATCCCACACAGGGGCCAACCTGCAGAGCTACCCTAAATGCAGTGCCTCAACCAACAGATGCCTACAAGCTTTCTCATTCCCATGCCCTTCTCTTCATTACTTACAAACATCCAGAGCCATTCTCACATTTTACAGCATTTTTCATTGTGCTTTACTCAGCGATTTCTTCTGTTGATACACATTTCAGGGATTCCTCAAAGTTTCTGGTCCAATGAGGAGGGCACTTGTTTTTCTGCAACAATCACATGGATTTTTTTTTTAAATAAACTTCTCTATCATCTCCAAAGACTTGGGAGGTAGGCTGGCAGACAAATTTTATCAGTTGATAATCTAATCTCCTGGCCCCTATTATTTATCAAGTAAAATGGAAAGAAAAAATATTTTACTAGGACTGTCAACCCATATTTCCTTTTTATTTGCTTTCATTTCAATTTAGCAAGTAATTTTGTAGGAATTAGTGCCAAGAAAAACCATTGTTTACAAAATATATATACATATATGTGTATATATACATATGTACATGTGTGTACATTCCAGTGTCTGCTTTATTTTGACTTTTATTAGTTTAAGGGAATAATTAACATATAACTTCTTTTTAACACTAAAAACTGTAGTCTCAAAATAATTGAGATGTAGAGAAACAAACATAAAAGAAAGGTCAGCTACAGCTGAAGTTTGACCTATTTATTGGAGATGAGAATATATATCACAGAAATATAAGCAAACACAAATTCAACTAAATTCAACACATATATCAAATATCAATTCCATTAGTGGATGCTGTAGATGATTTTAAGACATCAACTGTTTTGTCCTTACAAATTTGATCTGATCTAATAAGCTATTACAATTTACCTCCCAAATGAAGCACTTGTGACAGGTTATTATGGTGTTATGAAAAAAATATATGAAAATAATACCTAACTTTAGCTTAAATAAATGTTATGAAAAAATATTTCAATTAATTGATTGTGGTGTTCCTTATAGACTCCAGATCTAGACTGCCCAAGCTGGAATCCAAAATCTGCCACTTACTAACTGTGTCACATTGGTCAAGTAGCTTAACCCCTTTTAGCCTCAGTTTCTTCATCTGTAAAATTGACATAATAATTGCACTTACCTCACAGAAATGTTATGACACTTAAATGTGCTAATATAAGTAAAGTGCTTGATAGAGTGTCTAGGATATATAAAGCAAGTGTAAGCTTTAGTTATTGTGATGATAATTATCATTTCACACCGGCTAGGAAGACAGGAAACATAGGTTATATTCTCATTTCATCCACTTACATTTCAGTGTCTTTGGCAAGTCCTCATCAACTTTCCTGGGCCACACTTTCCTCCCCTACAAATTTAAAGAATGAACTCCATCACCTCAAAGATTTCACTTGATTCTGAAACTCCAAATTTATTATGCATTTTTTTAAATTCAGAAACACCCATATTGCACTCTCATTGGATTCTGAGCCATTAAGCCCCAACTTGAGTCCTTATAGAGCTCATTGTTTATACCACTCATTTGACATTTATTATTATATTATATTTCTACATGTGAATGTGTGTTCTTCATGTTCCTCCCCCTTGGCCAGATGGTAATGACTTTAGGAACAAAGGGCCATTCTTTCCTCTTTGCACATGATAAATATTGACTTTTCATTCCATCATAATGCATGCATTGAATAGGCGCCAAGCACTGTTCTAGCTAGACCTTGAGGGAAAAAGTAAATAAAATCTAATTCCTGATCTCAAATAATTCATTATAGTAGATCAACCAATGAAACATAATTACTATATGGCATGATAAATGCAATAATGGATGAAATGCTCAAATGTGCTTGAATGGCTCATAGAAAATTATTTTTTAGAAGAAACATGAACAGGTCTTGAAAGATGAGTAGCAATGCCCCAGGTGGAATTAAAAAAAAAAAGAAATGAAAATAGTCCCGTTATGATAGAACAAGGGTATCAAGTTTTGATTTATTATACTGAGGCTGATAAGGCTTTCATTTTCCTAAAGCAAGTGGACATCCCTGATGTCAATTATCTGAAGTAGAGATGTGTCTTCAAATAGCTTTCTTTTACCCCACCATGACCAATTCATCACCAAATCCATATCCTCCTCAAGTTGTAGTACAGGTTCCCCACTTTTCTCATCCACACTTTCAACAGAGTCCTATTTACTTGTTCTTTCCATCTCTTCAGCTCCCATCCAATCTTCAGTCCACTGCAACCTGGCTTCCAACCATACCATCCACCAAATTTGTCCTGGCTCTGGTAGTTATGACCTCCTAACTGCCAAGCCCAGTTAACAAGTCTTAGTCAGCTTCTTACCAGAATCACTCTTACTAACTTCCTTGACAGTTCATTTTTTTTTTTTTTTTGGACATCTGTAACCATCTCTTTTTTGATACCTTTATGAGCTCTTCTTTTTCAGCCCAGTTCTCAAATTAATTTGTTTAAGAAATATTTATTTAGTGCCCACCACGAACCTGGGGATACAATAGTAATTTACAAACAAAAATGCCTGTCTTCATAAAATTTACATTTTTTAAATTTGTAATTTATTTATTAAGGTATAATTGAAATATTAGTTTCAAATATACAACATAATAGACATTTATATATATATTGTGAAATGACCACCAGAATTAAGTCTAATTAACATCCATCCCATACATAGTTACAGAATTTTTTTTCTTATGGTGAGAACTTTTTGCATCTATTCTCTTAGTAACTTTCAAATATGCATTACAGTATTATTAACTACAGTCACCATCCTGTACATTACATCCCCAGGACTTATTTATGACTGGAAGTTTGTACCTTTTGACTTTCTCCATCCATCTGGCCCACCCACTACTCCCAGCCTCTGGCAATCAACAATCTGTTCTCTGTATATATAAGTTTGATGTCACGTATGTGTATGTGTGAGTGTGTGTGTGTGCGTGTGTATTTTAGATTCCATATATAAGATCATATAGTATTTGTCTTTCTCTTTATGTCCTTTTTCACTTAGCTTAATGTCCTCAAAATCCATGAGTGTTGTCACAAATGACAGGATTTCATTCTTTTTTTTATGGCTGACTAATATTCTATTTTACATATATACCACATTCATCTATCAATCAACATTTAGGTTGTTTCCATATCTTGGCTATTGTGAATAATGCTGCAGTGAACAAAGGGTGCATATATCTTTTCTAATTAGTGTTTTCATTTTCTTAGGGTAAATATCCAGAAGTAGAATTGCTGGATCATATGGTAATTCTATTTTTAATTTTTTGAGGAACTCCCATACTGTTTTTCATAGGGGCTGCACCAATTTATATTCTCATCAGCAGCGTACAGCAGTGTACAACAGAGGATGTACACATCCTCACCAACACTTACTATGTTTTTGTCTTTTTGATAATAGTCATTCTGACTAGTATGAGGTGATATCCCATTGTGGTTTTGATTTGTATTTCCCTGATGATTAATGATGCTGAGCACTTTTTCATATGTCTTTTTTTGAAAAAAAAATGTTTGTTCAGATCCTCTGCCCATTTTTTAAGTTTTTTAATGTTTATTATTTTTTGAGAGAGACGCAGAGAGAGAGAGACAGAGAGAGACAGAGTGTGAGTGGGGGAGGGGCAGAAAGAGAGGGAGACAGAATCCGAAGCAGGCTCCAGGCTCTGAGCTGTCAGCACAGAGCCTGACCTGGGACTCAAACCAGTGAGATCGTGACCTGAGCCGAAGTTGGATGCTCATCCAACTGAGTCACCCAGGTGCCCCCCTCAGCCTGTTTTTTAATTATATTGTTTGGGGTGTTTCGCTATTGACTTGTAGGAGTTATTTATGTATTTTACATATTAATCTCATTTCAGATATATAATCTGCAAATATTTTCTCCCACTCCAAAGGCTGTCTTTTCATTTTTTTGATGGTTTCCTTTGCTGTGTAACATTCTAGATATGAGAATTCTCTAAGATTGTATCCTTCGCTCACTGCTTTTATTCTGCATACTTTCTCCAGGTAATCTTATTTGTACTCATAGCTCCAACTACTACAGATTAGTTGATAATTTCCTATTTTTTTCTTCAGTCTAAACATTCCCCATGAGTTTTACGCTGGGTATATTTATTTGGACATAATCTAGGATCTTTGAAATAGATACATCCAAATCAGAACCCTTTATTTTTTCCCCCTAATCCTCATTCAGTGCATGTACTCAGTTACCTAAACCAGAACTAACCTTAGATCCTTCCTCTCTTTTATTTCCCATATCCAAACAATAAAGATTTCTTGCCAAATTTACCTTCTCTAGCACTCACTCTCCTAATTGCTCTTACTTTCTCATCTGGTTCCCTTTGTATTCACTTTTCAAAAGCTACCAGAACATCTAAAATATAGCCTCAGTCCCTTACTTTTAAAAGGTTTAAGGAGCTTCCTCATTACCAAAATGAGAGTCTATATTCCCATCATTGTGTAAAACCCACTGTGATCAGCTCCCTGCTTAATTCTCTACTTTTCTGTTTTGCTTTCCAATTTACTCTAAAAATTTTGTTGGTTCACACACAGTGTGGCATAATGAGTAGCAGTGCAGTCTTTGGAGTCAAGCTGCTTAAGTGCGAATCCCAGGTCTATCACATATTTACCTATTTCCTCAATTGTGAAATGGATATAATTATAGTCAGAATAATATAAGATTATTTGGAGGACTGAATTAATACATGTGTACTTAGACCAGTTCCTACCACATATTTACTATTACATTAGGCTCTTCCAGTACTTCTGCCTTTGTTTACCTCCTTCCTCCTCTTTCTTTCAATATATTAGTTCAGCTATGGATCCCATACAGTCATCAGATTTGTATAAGCTTACATTTGATTCACTACCCATGAAATTGTTACCAATTACAACTTATTTCATATTAGGGTTAATGTCTTAAGCAGGCAACCTCATAATTTTTTTTCTTTTGATGGTTGCAAATGTAGCTACTTCAAATGTTCTGTGTTGCACAGATCAAAAATGAAGTTTTTGTACCATATCACTTAAATGTAAAGGTGAGAGAGTGAGAAGTAGGTATAACTCCCTAGTTTCTAGCGTGGATGACTAGGATACCAGACAATACTGTAGAATGCTCAAATGTTTGTTCTCACACTCCCTCTCTCTCTCACACACACACACACACACACACACACACATTTTTATTTCTTCCAGTTTCCTACTGCCTCTTCAGCCCTCTACAGTGACACTATAATCATTGTCACTTCAGCCTAATCATTGTCACTTCAGCCAAGCTCCTCTTTACCCACAAAATCTCCCCTTTCTCCCACACCCACCCACCAAGCAGAAAAAAAGCTTCATAACTCTGATTTTCCTTTAAGAACATGGCCAGAGGGAAATTGGATGCCTAAACCCGCCCCCTAGGTTTCCCCGTCACCATAGCAACGGGAGCCGGAAGGGGCGGGCTCCCTCGACCCGCGTCCGGCCCGCCGCGTGCGCCAGCCGCTTTAGTGCGGGGGCGCGGATTTCTGGGGTTGAGCAGGTTTCTCAACTTCGGGTTGGACCCGGAGCTGGAGCCGGATTCCGCGCCAATGGCCACGTCAACCCAAGGCTAAACTGCCCTCCCCACCCTGCTGCCGCCGCCCCGCCGAGTCGGCTGCGGGTGTTCCCAGGCCGCGTCCTCTACGCCTTTCCCACAGTGCCCTGCGCCAGGCCCCGCCCCGGTTCGCCGTGGGACCGGGGCGCGCGGAGTCGACTGGAGCTGCCCCTCTCGTTGCTGGCGGTGCGGCTCGTCCTCCCCCATCCCGAGCGCGGCGGCCCGGCGGTCGGAGAGTGCGTGCTTTGTTCACGCGCGCACAGCTTGCGCTCGGCCGGGTGGGGTCCGCCGCCGGGAATTGAGGATGGGGGAGTAGCTGCAGGAGGCGACCCCGCTACACTGAGGTGGGCATGGGCTGGGGCCCGGGGCTCTGCTGGAGCCGGCGGCGGCCTGGGCCCTCCTGGAAGGGAGAGCGCAATGCCTGTGCACCTCAATCTCCCCTCCCTTCCTCTCCGCCCCTGCGACGGGTTTTGTGTTCTCGCTCCCCATCTTTTTCTGATTACCTGCATCAACACCCTTCTTCCGACCTCGTTTTCCCGCTTCTTGATACAGTTTCTCTCACATAAGCCTCACTCAGGCTCTTTTCACCCTAGTCTGTCCAGAGACTTTCACACACCAGCAGCACTCAAGAGTCTTTTTCACGGGATGTCCCCATCTTTCCCCTCTCCCCGCATCCTATTCTGGGGTGATGGCAGGCAGGAATCCTTCGTATTGCGTTTACCTACAGCTTCCACCTGTCCCCGAAGCTTCGCGCAGGTCTAGTCAACCACACCCACACTGAGAACGACCGCTAGGAACACCACTTACTTGTCCCATAGTGGTATTGGAGAATATGTTCTCTATTTTCCTCGTTTTTTAGTCAGAATATTTGTTACTCTTCCTTCACTGTACTTTACAAAGGTATGTTTTGGTTGTATGAAAAGGAGTTAGAAATGAGCCAAAGACCGTTCGCAGGTAAGAAGATTTAGACGTTTAGGATTAAGTGAAGAAGAGAGAAACAATGCTAAGAAGGTTAGATTTTTTCAAAGTATTTTGATATCTTTTGTGATCTGATGAAGTGGAGATTATTTATCCTACACAGGTGAGCATGTCAAAATAACTGATTCCTTCTCCTTTTCTGTTTCTTTTTCCATTTTTATTAATCTCAGATGTCAATTTTGCAATAAAATTACAGTGTTAACTTGTAGTTCTTATTCGGCTATTTATATAAAGTAGTCCCTCCTTACATGTAGTCTAAGCACCTTTTGAGAAAACTCGGAACAAACCGGCCATGCTAAATAATGTTGTCTAACCATATAAGTTCACTGCCATTGTTGGAAAAGCTATATGAAAAATACTCTTTGAAAGGACCCTGGGCTTCCTTCTAGTCCTTCCAAAGGATATTTCCTACAAGTGAAATCTAATTAAAATGAAAACGATGTAGCCTTAAAGTGGTAAAGAAGTAGCCAAAAAGGAAGTGGTATTACAAAAGAGCAGTGCTTAATTAAGCTAGATAGAAAAGGAAGGAAACGGTTTTTTCCCAGCCTTGTGTTCTATGCTGATCAGAGCAAATCATTGAATTTGTTTATTTTTCAAGTGGTCTAGCTAGCTACAACTGCACAGTACCTTTTACAGTTATCTCCTATTTTGAGTGGTTTCACAAATCTGGCTGCCTGGATATGGAAGCAGTGAAGGGACCCCCAAAGAATAGAGGTTGGAGCTCACCCTGATTTGCCATCAAAGGGAGCTTGTATTAATGGCCGTGTTATTTAATAGTGTTATTGCTGTGTTGTTGTTGTTTTTTAATGTATTTTTAACTACCTGGTTTCCTCTTTTTAGGTTGACATTTTGGGATGCAGTTTCATGATGCTTGATTCGCTCTTGGAGTAATGTGAACAGAAGTTCTCAAACTTGCATATTATATCAACTGGAACCAGCCGTGTATCTTAATGTTCACTTAAATCAGAACCTGTATAAGAAAAAGAATGGGAGTCTGGTTTAATAAAAATGACTACGTCAGAGACTTCAAAAGGGTCATTTTGTGTTTTCTAATAGTGTATGTGGCCGTTTTAGTGGGCACAGATCAGGATTTTTACAGTTTACTTGGAGTATCCAAAACTGCAAGCAGTAGAGAAATAAGACAAGCTTTCAAGAAATTGGCGTTGAAGCTACATCCTGATAAAAACCCGGTAGGTAAAGTTTTCTTTTTAAATACATTTGATTAATGTATTTCAGTGAAGTTTTGATACATAGTTAAATTTTAAGTACTCAAAATGCTTAAAAAGAATCACATGTCCAAAGTCACAATTCGGCTTCTATACTAAAAAGCAGCAAAATATTCTGGTTGAGAACAGTATGAAAGAATATTGTATCAAAAATGCAATTCCCTCTTAATTTGAAAACTGAGTTGTACCAGTTCCATGACAGATGTTAATTCCAAAGCCGACGATAATGTCTATCGGGTAGTTGAAGTAGTTTTCTTACTTAAGTAAGTTAAGATCGAGTATTTCATAACTGTAACAGGAGAATTACTCCCTTAGAATTAGGGAGGTTCTTGCTAAAAATGGCAGTAATAACTAATAATAACATTCTTCAATTTACACTGTTTTCTCCATGCACAAATCCCACACCAGAGTCAGAAATTATTACAAACTAAAATGTAAAAGCAGCAAATCCAGGTAATTCCAGTCATAAATATTTGATTATGTATTCAATAATGTCATCTTTCAAAACTAAACTAGTTCTAATGCTTATGGTATTTTTTATAATTTATCTAATTTTTTAATGAGATTTAATTCCTCAAGGAGAAAGGTATGATTAATAATTTGTTTTCTATATAGAAATATAGAATATATAGAATTCTATATAGAATTCCTAAAATAGGGTTATTTTGATTGCAAAAAGTTCAGCAGTAGAATCAATATTTCACTAAAACCTATTAGTTGGTTTTCTTTCCCTGAGACCTACCTTCTGTAATATTTAGATTTTTATTTTTTCATATTTTTCTTTAAAATTTCAGAATATGATTCTTAAGTTTCCATGTGAAAGATGGTAGACCTTTTATAACTAATTATTATTTAGATGAAAGCATTCTTCAAAAACTAATTCTGTGAAAGAGTAACATGAGGAACATTCCAATCCAGTTTTGAGTTTTACTCTAATATTTGTCTCCTTTAATCATCTGATGGATTGGGGCACTTTTTCTTTAGTTAATATGTTGATTTTGCTTCAAATAAAAATATAACTTACAAATTTCTTTGTAATTGTTTTAGGAATAAAAAATAATTTTTACAAAATTAAAGATTTCTAAGGTTTTATTTATCAGTTTTTCTCAGTTGCATTTCATATAAGGAATGACTTATATTGTAGGACCATATCTTTCAGCCTTTTGAGGCATCAGTTCTCATTTCTCTGTTATCCTTGTTTTTGTTTTTTTTTTGGGGGGAAGATTATAATTCTTCGAAATACTTTTCTTATTTCAACCCATGATAACCCATTTCATATTGTATTCCTCCTCCTTAAATTCGGTGTCTGTGCTCCCAGAAATTTCAAGGTTAAATTAAAACTTCATAGAGGTTTTGAAGGTACTTGATCACATATCTGACATAACTATTATATCTACTATTTTTTAATAGAATAACCCAAATGCACATAGTGATTTTTTAAAAATAAATAGAGCATATGAAGTACTTAAAGATGAAGATCTGCGGAAAAAGTATGATAAATACGGAGAAAAGGGACTTGCAGATAATCAAGAAAGTGGCCAGTATGAAAGCTGGAATTATTATCGTTATGATTTTGGTAAGATGATACGATACTCTATATGAAATCTTGTTTTTTATTTGAGTAAATTTAGAAAATTAATTTTGTTTCACCACTAAACTTACGCAGTTAATGTGTGTCACCTCGACTCTTTTTAATGTAACATGGGAGCGGAATTCAAAAGCAAAGTCAGATGGTATGTAGATACTGTCTGCACAGATGTAAAGGTATTAGTTATTATCTTGTCAGATACTTCTAAAATAAAGATGTTATTTAATTTAAAAACTATTTGCAGATGTTAAATACTAAAGCCTTTTTGTATTTTCAAAGATTCATATTTTCCAAGGAAAGCTATAGTTTCCTTTAAGTTTTATAGTGGTCAATTCAGTAGAAATGCCATCCTTCTCTTGTGGAATCCTTAAGTTGGGCGCGTTGACAGGAGTAAGAAATGAGGGAAGAGTGGAGGGCGGAAGCAAGTGAAAGAAATCAAGGGCAGGTAAAGTAAACACAGGGATCCAGCAAGGCTAGAGGGAGCATTTGCTTACGCAGTATTTCTCTTGATTATTGATTAGCCTCAAATGCATACTAAGAACTGAGGTATGCTTTTATGTTAGACTACATAAAATATTTTAAATTCATATCTGGAGTATTTGTTTCTCAAGACTGCCTTTTTTTTCTTCAAAATACTATTTTCTAGGGTATTCACTGCAGCTCAAGAGTATATATCGTATTAGTAATCTACATTTCATGGGCTAAATCTGGCCAGCTACCTGTTTTTTTTTTATAAAGTTTTAATTATAGAACTATAAGAATATGATAATTATGAGAATAGAATTATGCCCATTTATTTACATATTGTCTACGGCTTCTCTCACTCAGGGGCAGAATTGAATAGTTGTGACAAAAACTGTGTGTCCCAGAAGGCCTATTTAACTGACCTCTACAGAAAAAGTTTGCTGACACCTGGTTTATATTCATCACTAGTATTATTTTGATATATAGAAATGAAATTTTTTTCACATTGGTTTTAATTACAATAAATAAAATTTATATTAAATAAGCTGGTCTTTATCTCTGTAAACATTCTAATAAGACTTTTAACAGTAGAAAATATTTTAGTGATACTGTTTATTTTTAAAAAACATATAATCAGAAAAAGAAGTGAAATCTCTAGTTAACATAACAGTGAGGATTCGGTGTCAATTTCCTAGTTTTGATATCTTATTAAAACTACATAAGTCACCATTAGGGGAAGCTGAGTGAAGGGTACATGGAAATCTGTGCTATTTTTACTACTTCCTGTAAGTCTATAATTATCTCAAAATAAAAAGTTAAAAAAATAATAGAAATTTTCTGTGGAGATAAAATTATGGGTATTAGGAACCCCCAAACAGCTGCAACAGTCCATATCAGGAAACTAAGTTTTTGTTTTTTATCATTCTTCAGATGTATCACCAGTGGTATTATTTACTCTTGGTTTTTCTGTTTATTGCACTTTCTTCAACTTTGAGATTTATTAGAGCAATCTGATTTTTGGTGTTTAAAACAAGATCTAAGTAATCTATTTTTATGTGGTAATTTATTTTTATGATGAACAGTTAATTTTATAATTTTTACTTTTAAATTAGGTATTTATGATGATGATCCTGAAATCATAACACTGGATAGAAGAGAATTTGGTAAGTTTATGGGCCTATGATTTTCTAAAACTAGTCCCAGACCAGTCTCTTACCAAAAACTCTTGAGGACAGATATATTTGGAATTTAGAATTTTTTTTGATTATAGCAAGATAATGTGGTATTGTTAACTTTTAAAATAAAATAGTTTTACCAGCAAAAACGGGTTTATTCAGGAATAGCAGAAAAATTGTAATTCAGGACACACAAGCTACGGCAAAACCATAGGCCAGTCTAGTAACGTTTTTTTTTTTTTTTTTTTTTTACAGAGGAGGAGGAAGTTCAGAGGGGTTGTTTTGAATGAAAGTCCATTAGAAAAGCAGGAGTTCAAAGTGATGACAGTTTCTTATTAGCTGATTTGCAGGGTAATAGTGTACAAGAACCTTTCTTGTTCTGACCTATAATTGATCACTTTTTCCTCTTGATGATTCTTCTGTTAAGGTATGCAATTGATAGTTTTTCCTGTAATTGATGTTGAGTGGTGTGATTTCCCCCTTTTCACTTTCCCAGTCTACTTTAGTGAGGTTTTCCTCTATTAATTTTCACATTTCACACTTTTGATCAAGATCTTTTTCTGAAAGCATCCCTGATCAAAAGTTAGCTTTTCCGTATTTAATGGTTTTGTTCCTCAATGCCAGGAAGGACCTTTCAGGAAAGTGCATAGCAGTTAGAAACCACTTATGGCCTCATTTGAATAACAAGGAAGGTTAGGAAAGAGAACTCTTATGCACTTCTCATGTATAACTCATATTTATAAAGATCATAAGCACTGGAGATCATTTTTTATGGGTGTATGATTTTTACAAAAGATTGGCAGACAACAAAATACAAAACTTAAAATATATTATACAAAACAAAAAGTAACAAAATTCCAAATCGTATGATGGTTCTAAACTAAGACCCTAGATCTGAAAGTAGGTAACTGAAAATATTTATTGGCACTTATTCCCACTTCTGGGAGAAAAGTTCTCTCTACAGAGTTATGGATGCCTCCATAGAGTTATGGAAGCTATGGAGTTATGGAAGTCCCCACTTAAAGTGGCCGTGAAAGCAAACCAGTGAATACTGCAAAAGCACACTGAATTAACTAAGTGCATTTGGGAGGATACAGTGCAAGTATAAACATGAAGTAATAGCTAATGAACTTGTTGCAAAAAATAACAGAACCTCAAAAAAAAAACACAGCAAAACCTCAAAGATGTATTAAAACAGTAGTGTTATCTCAAAAGAACTGTTTGGAAACAAATGTTACCTAATAATACAGCCTGTAAGGTTGCAAATTGAGAGCCCATGAATTTAGATAAGAGTTTCAGAGTCAGATAATAAATCAAATGAAAGAAAGACTTGTGGATTCCAAACCTTCTAATGCTTCAGAAAAAGCAGGTAAAGAATTAATTTGATCACAGGATCATCACGAGGGTGTTTCTGAAGAGCCATAATCAGAAGAGATTTCCTCTTGCAGAGGTTTGGGAAATGCAGGCAAAGGCTTCCCTTCTCTCTCACATATAAAGAGGAAAAAGTGAAGTTAGGTGTCCAAAAGCAAGGGGCTTTTAGGTTTTGTTTTTTAAATCATAAAAGCTGTGTCTTCTTGATCTTCCAAATAATAGAGTCAGGTTTGTCTCTCTCTCTCTCTCTCTCTCTCTCTCTCTCTCTTTTTTTTTTTTTTTTGGTAAAGCATATAGAGGTTGAGCTATAAGAGAGAAGTTTGGAATCTAGTTTCAGTCCAAGAAAACATTATAATTAGATACTAGTTTTAGATTTGGGGGAAGTCGGGATGCAATGAAGACTCCCAGAATCCAAATGTAGTCCTTGTTTTGAAATCAGGTACCCTGAGTATAGAACCTGAGTTTGAGCAAACTGCAATTTTTCTTTGGAGACTTTATGTCCCTGTAAGTCCAAAAGTTTTAAGGGGTAGATACTGTCTTCCTATGAAGAGGTTTGAGAAGGGCAGCAGAGAAGCAAATGACCTATTGTAACAAAGTAGAACCTGCAGAAAACTATGTCATCCACATCAGCTTTTAAGATTTGGAAAAAATGAGAAAGATTCTGTTATACCTTAGTGCATTATTGTTCCGGTATATTTCTGTTCTTCCAGCATAAAATCAAAAATAAATTGGCTAGCCTTACCAACTGGAGTACTAAAAGTATACTACATAGATAACAGATAGTGAAAAATTTCTTGTGTAGGAATAGATGTCAGTAGCATATGGGGGTAAGGAACAACAGGGTGCCAAGTGATAACAATGCTATTTATTGCTTGGAGGTCCTGAACACACCTCCGTCTTTGGCTCTTTAGGTTTTCTCATAGGTAAAATAAGGATGTCATGGGCACTAGTGCAGGGAATAATGAGGCCCTGAGCCTTGTAATCTTCTATTATGGGCTGGATGCCTTGAAGGGCTTCTTTAAGGTATTCATTAATTCTGGGGAGGGGTTTTGAGGGATCTGTTTGAACCTTGATGGGAGATGCACTATAGATTCTGCCAGTATCAGTTGAAGATCTTGCGCATAAAGAAGATGTTAGCTGATCCAAAATGATCATTGTCCCCAGACTCAGCTGTGGTACCGTCAGATATAATAAAAGATGTTGAAAGGTTATTTAACTTACCTAGCTGGGTATTTTAATTACCAGTGTCAAATTGTAAAATTATTTCCCCCTTTTGGGAGAAAGCAGTTCTGGCACAATATTTTTCTAAGAATCTCAGCCTGATAACTAAATGGGGTGGCAGAACTAAGGAGAAAAAAAAGTGTGTATTTCTTAAAGGGCCTAGACAAAAGGGGATAGTATCAGAGATAGGAACCTGCAGAGGTTGATTCAAGACCCCCACTATTTGAACTGCTGAGGCAGATCTATTTCATAGCAGTGAGATGGAGCTCCAAGACTGTAGCTCTGGTGTCAAGGACAGAGAGAAATTCATTCCCAATCTGAAAGTGATTTCTCCTACCTGATTAAGTGGGAAGATTGGGAAGAGCCCTTGGAGTTCCTTGGAGGAGCCCCATCATTGGGCATTAGGAGGACATTGGAAAGGGTGGCTAGAGGGCTGAAGATGTCTGAAGCACTTAAGAGAGTAACAATCTTTTTTCCAATGTCCTGGCTCTTTGCAGTAATAGAAACTAGGAGGTTTTGGGGTTTGCTTAAGGGCTTTCATTTGCTGGAGTTGAAAATTAAGAATTTAGTGGTCTTTCAGGTAATTCATCTAGGGTGCAAGCAAGCTGGTTTGCCAAATTAAATCTAGAGTGGACATAATTTCCCATTCATCTTGGTTCTTTTAATTAAATGTGAAAGACCCCAATTCAGCCTAATAAACATAAAGTTAAATGCTACCTGTGTGGAATCAACATCTACAGCAAGATCAGAATTTTCTGTAAAGACAGTTTGAATGATTGTAATAGTCATGAATAGGTTCATCAGGCTTTTGTGCAAACCTAAATTTAGTTTCAATCAACAGGCTTAGGAAAGGCTACTGTAATTTCTCAGCGGAGGTTTCCAGCCAAGTGTTCTAATATCTTGCCAAAAGTTAGGAGTCTACTTGTCTGAATCCCTTTCAGGATGTTTCCACTGGGCTAGTTTCATCCACTCTTTGGCCTGGCCCTCATGAACAAGCATGTAGCCTAACTGATACGTATCTGAGAAACCAGGTTGGTAATTTTTAATAACTCTGCTAAAATCTTTAGCAAATCTATAGGGGTCTTCAGTCACTTTAGGAAACTCTTTAACTATGACTTGTGATTCATCCTTAGTCCAGGGAACATAAGAAATTTGAGGGTTATTTGGATCCTCAGAAGTCTCTAAGGGGGCAGGTTTTAAAAGGTTTAGGAGGTTTAGGAGAGGAAGGAGCCAGGAGAGATTCTGAGGAAAAGAGTTCAGTGAGAGAATTTGAATGAGGAAACCAAGGGCATAGAAGAGTTGGAGGCTCGAGGGAGGATGATGGCAGTGGAGGGGGGGCCTGAGCAACAGTGAGCTTCCAGGAGTCCTGAGACCAGATGGGCTTGGGGAAGGGAGACCTTGGAAGCCTTTTTGTCTTTTTTTAGTTGTTTGCTTCATTTAGTATAGAAATTGTATTTGTAGAGGCAGTTTTAGGCTCCTGATGACATTTGGATGCTTCTAAATGCCAATCAATATAGGCATCCCATTCAATTTTGACAGTTATAGAGCCATGGCTATCCAGTTTAGTTTTGAGAAAAGTAAGTTGAGGGAAATCAAAAGTTCACCTTAATGGCCATTGAAGTTCTAAATTATGTTTAGTTAAGTGGGTCCATCTAGTTAGAAATATGCATGAGAAAGGACCATAGCTTTAAACGTAAAACCAGCTGGGGTCCTAAAAGTAGAGGTGCCCTCGAAAAGCATTTTGATGACGGGGATCCGTTTTCTTAGACTTTTTTTCTAAGGCAGAAAGAAAAATTCCTAAACAACACAGTTCTCAATAGACACACCTGATTCCAGAAGGAGTAAGACCGAAGACCAGCACAGTTCACCAGTAATAGTCCAGTTCCAGAAAAGAGATTACCGAAGGCTAGCACTTTCCCAACAGGAACAGTTTCTATAGAAATGGTGTGTCACAAAAAGGAGTTCCAACAGGAACCGTCTGGTTTTAAAAGGATTTGAACCAAAAGCCAAACAAGTACTCTCAAGAACAAAGCCTTAAAACAAACCCTGAATAAATCTTGGAGAGTTCAGAACACAGAGAACAGAACTTGAAATCCAGGAACAAACTTAACCTCAAGCTGCAGGTTTATAAGGAAACAATAAACTCAGTTGGCTCTGTGGATACTGCATTTGTTTGCTCCTCAATCTCCTAGTTTTTGAGGGTCCTGTCTGGATTCCCAGGCTGATCACCAAGTAATATTAACGTAACAACAAAACAGTTCTTTTACTAGCAAAAGAATGGGTTTATTCAGGAATAGCAATCCAGTATAGTCCATATTCCTGAGATTCCCCAAAACCTAAGGATCCAGTTATTGCTCACACTCTAGCAAACAAGGCCCAGAATATTCAGAAGTTCACACTCTATGGGCTGTGCTTTGCATCATTTCAGCACACTGAATGGAAAAATTTTGCTAGATGCCCTTACAGCTTGTGTTAACTAGAGTATGTGTGTCTGGTTCATAATAACAAGACCCTGAAAATAACAGTAACTACTCTCCAAAGAAAAGTTTTCTGACAAACTCTAATTGAACAAAATCCTAGATATCTCTTTGTTAGGAGATGATGGGGATGTAAAAAAAGAATAGCAGAGAACTGCATTTTGGGATATGCAAGCTAGGGCAAAATCGTAGGCAAGTGCAACAAACAAAGGAGAGGAACATTATTTAATGGAGAAGGAGCATGGTGGGCGGGGTTGTTCTGAGTGAAAATCTGTCAAGAGTTCAGGGTAATGACAGTGAACTAGAGTTCACTCCTAATAAAAGTGAACTATGTAATTTGGACTAACTCTCCTAATACAACTGCAAAATTGGACAAAATAGAAAATATTTCTGTTGAAAGCATCAGAGAATTACTAATGTAGTAAAAAATTAGGGGGCCAAAGGACGGGAGCAGGTGGAAATCACAGAGCCAATGTTTGTCACCTCTAGAAAAGGTAGTTAATAAGATACTGAGCAGAGCTTTCAATATATTCAGGAGGCTAGAGGAACAAAAATGAAGTGCAGAACACACTGAAGAAAGTCCTGTAATTAAAGATAAACTGGAAAGTGATCAGTCCTCTCAAAGTCCAAAAAGCTCAGCTTTTGAATCGCTGCAGTCCCTGTTTGGATAAAGCTGATGTGAGATTGTTAGTGACCCCACCCCAGAAGAAAGCGTAACTCCTCCCTGGAGAAAGAAAACATACATAACTTTAAAATATCTTCGTAATTATTTGTGTGATTAGTTATACAAAAGACAAGCCTGAGTCACCCAAACTAATAGAAATAACTGGTAATAGAAAGAGACCCACAACCAAGTAGGCTAATGTGATATTTACACAAATACAAATTGATACTACTCTCTTGCCACCTCACCTCCACTTCCTTTTATCTTTTTATGGCACAGAAGAGTCTAATACCAGTCATGATAAGCAGGTCCTAGACAGTATGTGCAAAATCAGAGGACATCTTGGACTTATGGACTTATGGTAGTCATTCTGAATAGTACATAGACAGTATAGGCATCCTTTGGAAAACAAGCTCAAGAAATGACAGAGCAGCTCACAGCGCCTTTGCCTCTTTTTTCCTTTTTCTTTTTTTACATCCCTATCATCTCCTAACAAAGAGAAATCTAGGATTTTGTTCAATTAGAGTTTGTCAGAAAACTTTTCTTTGGAGAGTAGTTACTGTTATTTTCAGGGTCTTGTTATTATGAACCAGACACACTTACTCTAGTTAACACAAGCTGTAAGCGCATCTAGCAAAATTTTTCCATTCAGTGTGCTGAAATGATGCAAAGCACAGCCCATAGAGTGTGAACTTCTGAATATTCTGGGCCTTGTTTGCTAGACTGTGAGCAATAACTGGATCCTTAGGTTTTGGGGAATCTCAGGAATATGGGCTATACTGAATTGCTTCTCATTGATTTAGGCTTTCTTGGCTTTTTTGGGGGGGGGGCGACCTTTTTCCTTGGACCGAGAAGGATGAAATTCTAGCATTGGGAACAATTACACAAACTTCCTTAACTAATATACTAAATTTTCTAATTTTTTTCCATAATACATCAGGGAGTGAATTATTTCTGTCAATAAAATAAATCAGTGAATAATTAAATGTCCTCTAAAAAGGCTTCATTCTGAGGGACAAAAATTGTGGCCAAGTTTTTTTAAAAGTGCAGTGTCATAGAGCTGTTGTTTCGAAAGAGTGCTGTCTGCCAGCAAGTGCTACCTCTTTGTGAGTTGTTAGGACAGAGTCCTGTCAAGTAATATGTGGTCATATAAGAATGTTTTGTAGGTAAGTGGAAGAGAATGGTATTAAAACATTGCTATAATTAGTAAAGTTTCTATTCCAGGCAATTAATATTTATTATATTTAATCCTCACAGCAGTTCTCAATATTATTAGTTTTATTTTCAAAAATTACAAACTGCATTTCAGGAAGAAAACAGATGCCTAAGTTCAGCTAATATGTATTTGTGGTATATTTTATTTTAATCATCCATGTTGATTCTTTTTCCTTGAGGTGCTCCTCTGTGATGGAGAATTATACATCCCGCTCTGTAGAACTCAGGCGTGACCATATGACTTGCTTTGGCCAATGAAATCTGAACAGAAGTATGGATGTCACTTCTGGGCAGAAGCTTTAAAAGCTAGCATGTGTTCACCATTTTGCTCTGTCGTGAGAAATAGCAATGTTCAAAATAGAGCCTGCTCCCAGCCAGGGGTCAGTAGTAAAATGATTTGGAAGAACACTGTAGCCAACTCTGTATAGATTGTGATAGATGATAGAATCAACCTTTATTGTCAGCCCATGACATAACTGGATCATCTGTTTTCTGTAGCATAACCTTTCCTGACCGGCACAGTATGAGATAGGACATGCACTCAAATTCGTGTCAAAGCCCATGCTTTTGCTGCTCGTTTTTCTTAAGGGAAGTAAACCTGGTAGCATAAGAGTTATTCATCAGTGTTTTCTTATTGACCATATACTCTATACTTTAGTTTTCTCTTACTTTGTAATTTATGCTTTTCACTCTTAGATCTATCTCTGTTATCTCTTCTCTTTGTGACCTCATCTTATTTTTACTTTTTTCTGGACTAACAAGTTATTAGCTGTGGTTGTATAGATATTAATGGATATTACTGTAATTGTGGAATTTAGAAGCTAAAAATCACATTTTAAAATATGCTTGTTTTATTTTATGTTGCTGGGTTTTAGAAAAGCCTCCCATTGAACTTTAATAACATGGCATTAAGAATATTTTTAATCTTACCCAGCAGTAGTGGGAACCTAGCAAATATGTTAGAAATGCTCTATGAAAACAAAGTCCCAAATAGACATTTTTTCACTGTGAACAAAGTTTTGTGTCAAATGCCATTCAGATTTGTTGTACGCCATATTTTATTGGAGACTTATGAACAGTCCCATTTTGTCTAATCATTACTTTATCTTTTCATATGTAAATACCCACCTCATTAGTTATTTATAGTTAATGAAATAATTCCATTTCTGTTAAAGTTTGCACAAAGTTTATTAAAATTTTACATAAATTATTACCAGTTGGTGGCCTAAGTCAATGTGGCAGTTAACCACTTAGATAGATTGGTCTGTTGGTCAGACTTTCTAAACATTGCCAGGGAACAACTTATAAAATCCTAAATTATATACTTCTTTTGTATGTAATATACATATTAACTTCTTTTCCATAGATCCGTGTATCTTAGAATTGAAAGTAAACATTGAATCTTGCACGTTTCTATTTAACCTAAATTAGTTATGCATATTTAAAATGGTATGTTTGAGGGACGCCTGGGTGGCTCTGTCAGTTAGGCGTCTGACTTTGCTCAGGTCATGATTTCTCCGTCTATGAGTTTAAGCCCCGCACCGGACTCTGTGCTGACGGCTCAGAGCCTGGAGCCTGCTTTGGATTCTGTGTCTCCCTCTCTCTGTGCCCCTCCCCCACTCACACTTGTCTCTCTCAAAAATAAACAGTAAAAAAATAGTGAAATGGTATGTTTGTTTTGGCAATTACTAATAACTGATTTTGATATGGAATTATACAGAAACACTTTTACCAAAAGCAAATTGTCTTCGCCTTTTTATCTTGAATGTTAGAGTGCATCCTTACCCGGTTAAAAAATTTTTGTTTGTTTTTTGAGTATAGTTGACACAGAATGTTATATTAGTTTCAGGTATACAACATAGTGATTCAACAACTCTATATGCTGCTGTGCTCATCACAAGTGTAGCTACCATCTGTCACTCTTACAACATCATTGACTATATTCTCTTTAACTATCTTTCGTTCCTGTGACTTACTTATTCCATAACTGGGAGCCTGTATCTCCCACTTCCCTTCACCCATTTTGCCATTTGCTCACACCTTCCTTCCCACTGGTAACCATCAGTTTGTACTTATATGTCTGATTCTGGTGTTTATTCATTTGTTTTGTTTTTTAGATTTCACATAAAAGTGAAATCCTACGGTGTTTTTCTCCTCAGCATAATACCTTCTAGGTTCATCCATATTGTCACAAATGGCAGGATCTCATCCTTTTTTACGTCTGAGTAATATCCTATTGTGTATACATATACCACAATTTAAAAAATTTTTTTTAATATTTGCTTATTTTTGAGAGAGAAAGAGTGTGAGTAGGGGAGGGCCAGAGAGAGAGGGAGACACAGAATCCAAAGCAGGCTCCAGGCTCTGAGCTGTCAGCACAGAGCCCAGTGCAGGTCTTGAATTCACATACTGTGAGATCATGACCTGAGCCGGAGTAGGATGCTTAACTGACTGAAGCCCCCCAGGTGCCCCATGTACACCACATTTTTAAATCCATTAATCTATCAATGGATACTTGGGCTGCTGCCACATCTTGGCTGTTACAAATAATGCTGCAGTAAACAAAAAGATGCATGTTTTCTTTCAAATAATTGTGTTTGTTTTCTTTAGGTAAATACCCAGTAGTAAAATTATCGGGTCATATGGTACTTCTGTTTTTAATTTTTTGAGGAGGCTGTCTGCACCAATTTACATTCTCATCAACAGTGTATACATGTTCCTTTTTCTCCACATCCTTGCCAACACTTGTTATTTTTTGTCTTCTTAATTCTAGCTGTTCTGACAGGTGTAAAGTGGTAGCTCACTCATAGTGGCTATGATTTGCTTTTCTCCGATGATTACTGATGTTGAGCATCTTTTCATATGGCTAATGGTCATCTGTCTGTCTTCTTTGGAAAAATGTTCAGATCCTCTGCACATTTTTAATCGGATTGTGTGGTGTTTATTGGTGTTGGTATATAAGCTTTTTATATATTGTAGATATTAATCCCCCTATCAATGTATCATTTGTAAATAGCTCCTCCCATCAGAGGTTACTTCTTTTGTTGATGGTTTCTTTGCTATGCAAAAGCTTTTTATTCAGATGTAATCCCAATAGTTTATTTTTGCTTTTGTTTCCTTGGCCTTAGGAGACATATCTAGAACAATATCACTACAGCCAATGTCCAAAGAAATTACTGCCTATGTTCTCTAAGAGTCTGCCTCAGGTCATTTTATAGATTATAATGCATAATGTGTCATTTGCTGGATACCATGTGGTATTCAGATCCTTTATTTTAGCAAATACATACTTGTTTTAAATTGTTAAAATCCTTGGTCTAATGCTTTTTAATAATACAGTTTTCCAAGGAAAATGACTTAAGGGCAAAGATTAAATTTAATCCCCAGAGTCCTACTATATTGTGTAGTTCTCATCCCCTCAGAATTTGAAGGAGCTGTCAGAATTGACTGACAGAGGTATTTAGGCTGTGTGGCAGATAGTAGATGAATTTGAATCCCCGTCTCTCACCGTTTCTCTTCTTCATTTCTCTCATCCACACAAATTCCTATATGAGGTTTGGCTGCTGATGCCTTGTGCCACCTCTTTTCACAGTTTCATGATGACAAGTGTCTTGCAGCTCAGGGTTGCTCTTTATTCAAGTATGTGCTTAAAAGGTTTTTTTAAGGTATTGTCAGTTTGATAGTTGATACACAGCTGACCCTTGAACAATGAGGAGGTTGGGGGAACTGAGCCCCCTGCCTCTGCAGTTGAAAATCCAAATCTTTTGACTCTCCCAAAACTTAACTATTAATAGCCTTCTGTTCACTAGAAGCCTTACGAATAACGTAGCAGTTAACACATATTTTTATATGTGTTATGTACTGTATATTTACAATAAACTGGAGAAGAAATTATTAAAATCATAAGAAAGAGCAAATACATTTACAGTACCTTACTGTGTCAGAAAAATACACATATAAGTGGACTACACAGTACAGATCCATGTTGCTCAGGGGTCAACTGTAGTATGTTCTCCTTTTATAGAAAAACGTGTACAGAAAACGACAAAGGCAGTCTGAAAGATAGAGGACTGCCTTCTTCATTCTGATCCTAACAAAGCTTTAACTGAAGTATGGAGAAACCTTCAATTAATAATTCTAAGTTGTTTTGGTTTTATATGCTTTAGATGCTGCTGTTAATTCTGGAGAACTGTGGTTTGTGAACTTTTACTCCCCAGGATGTTCACACTGCCATGATTTAGCTCCCACAGTATGTATTTTTTATATCCTGATTAATAGTTTTACTACCTCTAATCTGTTGAGTGCTTTTTTAATGTATTAGGATTTTTTCTATTAATAGTAATGGTAACTATACTTGCGTACATGTATGGTTTTATTTAATAAAAATACTCTTCTTTAAAAATATGTAGCTTGAAGAGTGGTCAAAAGAAGATTATCTTATCAGAGAAATTCTTGTTCATTTTTTCTCATAGTGGAGAGACTTTGCTAAAGAAGTAGATGGATTACTTCGAATTGGTGCTGTTAACTGTGGCGATGATAGAATGCTTTGCCGAATGAAAGGGGTCAACAGTTATCCCAGCCTCTTCATTTTTAGGTCTGGAATGGTAAGGGGTAAAGTTGGCATTTTTTAATTTAGAACCTTATGACAAGGAAGATACTACTGACGAAACAATATGTAATTTTGTAGAATGTTTTGATTTTTAAATCTTATTTTAGGTGCCATCTACCTAGGCTCTAGTCATAATAAACATTTCGGATAATATTATGAATACTTTAAATGCCATTACTTTGACCTTTTTTATTGCAAAATTAAATGTTTACCATCAGTTTCTGTCTTAACACAATTTAACCATTGTAAATATTGTACTATTGTATATAAAATAATGTATAATTAAAAGTATTCAGTAATACTTTCAGTGAGTTTTTAAAAGAAATAGTAAAAGATGCTTCTCTTTTTATAAAAAAAAATAATAATAATAGGCCGCAGTGAAATATCATGGTGACAGATCAAAGGAAAGTTTGGTGAGTTTTGCCATGCAGCATGTTAGAAGCACAGTGACGGAATTATGGACAGGTAATTTTATTTTCTTCATTTGTTTGATTTTCAAGGATACTTTGAAAATGGTATTTTAAGGTTTTTCCAGTAACAGGGTTAACATTTTGGTCATAATACTGAAATTTTATAGTATCTTTTTCCTGTTTTTTAGAAGGGAATTTTGTTATTTGTTCTGACCGCTGCTAAATAATTGGTATTTAACAAATGAACCTTATTTGTATAGAAACAGTTAAGATGTGGGAAATTAATATGATGTGATGCTAGGTGAAACAACAACTTTCAAAGTACAACTGAATGTTTAGTTAACAAAGTGTTTTATTGTTCTCATAAATGTACTGTATCAGGCCATCAATTCCTACCCATCCAGTTTAATTTTAAAGTTTAAAAACTCTTCTAATCTTAGACGTCTGATTCATCAAGTGGCTTTAGGTGGGTTATTTAACTACTCTGTGCTACCCATGAAATGGCAATTTTCACATCTAGTAAGGTGTTCAGTGTCATTCATTGAATACAAGTTATGTGTCAGAAACCATGTTAAATGTTAGAGCTATAGTAATAAAATATAAAATCCCTGCTTCAGGGCCTCATTATTTTAGCAAAGGAGGCATTAGTAAAACCATTAAAATGCAATGTAGTAACTACTATGATAGAGGCAATCTTAGAGAAACATGAAGAATATAAAAGAACTTAGATACGGAAAAGAGGAAGGCTTAGAAAATACTTCTTGAATCAGACCCAATCTGTCATGAAAATGAAGAGGAAGCCTTTAAAGATCACTGTGAACGTGGTAAGTGGGCAGTACTTCACCATGACTCTAACAAAAAGATGGGCAGTGGGTGGAGTGGCATCGGGAAAAACATGGCTTGCTGAATGGGCAGACAAAGCTCAGATTTCTTTCTTAGTGAAAGGATGAATTTCGATTTTATATGATGAAAACAATGAAGCGTCAGCATAGGAATTTGACATGCTTCATGAGGATTTTTATGAATTCCTGAATTCAGAACATCGGTAATTTGCTTTATTTTCTTTTAAGGAAATTTTGTTAACGCCATAGAAACTGCTTTTGCTGCTGGTGTTGGCTGGCTGATCACTTTTTGTTCCAAAGGAGGAGGTAATTTTATTTATTATTTTGTTATGTTGAAGAAATCATGACACTAATTTTAGGTGACAATCTTTTCCAGTTTTATTGAGATATAATTGCTTTATAATATTGTATAACATAGGGGTATACAACCTATCGATACACTTACATATATTGCAAAATGATTACCACCATAACATTAGCTAACACACCTATCCTGTCACATAAGGACCATTTCTTTTTCATGGTAAGAACATTTAAAATCCACTCTCTTAGCAAATTTCGAGTATATAAAATAGTAGTATTAGCTATAATCACAATGCTCTACATCATGTTCTCAGAACTTGTTAATCTTATAACAGAAAGTTTGTACCCTTTGACTAGGTCAGTCGTAAGTATGCTACCATAATTGATTATTCAGTACTTCAAACTATGATTTATATCTGATTATAATTTTTTATTTAATGAATACTTTATTGTTATTTTACACATTAGTTATAAAATTATTGTTAAAGTTTCATTTATGATTTTGTTTGGTGGACAGGTTATCCAGCTTAAATTACACTCATTATAAATTATACCTTCAGATAGCCACAGATGTATTTGGCAGTTTGCAAAAATAGTTGTTGGGGTGACTGGTGGCTCAGTCAGTTAAGCTTCCAACTTCACCTCATGATCTTGGATTTGTGAATTCAAGCCCCACATCCGGCTCTGTGCTGACAGCGTGGAGCCAGCTTTGGGTCATCTGCCTCCCTCTCTCTCTGCTTCTCCCCAGCTTGTAGTTGTTGACAGATGTAACCCTCCCCAAATAATAATTTTTTGGTATTATGGACTTCTCTTCATACCTAACATATAAAAAATGTATGTATGCTTGCCTTATAAAATTATATATTTAAAGATGTTAACTTTCCATTTCTAGGAAACTTTCCACCAGTAAATTAACTTGAAAATTCAGTACGCATGTACCAAACCACAAACTCTATTCAAACAATGAGATTGGTTAAAAATTGGCCCCAGCATTAAAAAATTCATTAACACATTTTCATACATTTAATCCCAACATGGGTCTTTAACCCAAACTTTACCTATCAGCTTTATGCTGCTCTGTTGCAAACAAGTTGCCTTGCAGCTAAAATGAATCACTAACCCTATTCTGTAAGTCCCTTGCTAGGAAGGTATTGCCTTCAAGCAAAAACCCTTTAGTCTATCAGTGAGGGATTTTGTTTCATTTTGGCATAATGCACAAATTTCTGTTCATTCCACACATTAAGAAAACTTAAACTTTCTGATATTCTTTTACTTTTCATCCCAGGTGAATTGATTTTACCTGTCTTTATAGGCTCTGTGGTACTACAGTTTCCATTACTTCTAAATCTGTCTCGTATCACAGCATTCATACTTAAGAACTTTCATAAAAATGAAGAAAAAGTTATTTTAA
This sequence comes from Cryptoprocta ferox, assembly GCA_028646485.1. NCBI lineage: Eukaryota > Metazoa > Chordata > Mammalia > Carnivora > Eupleridae > Cryptoprocta > Cryptoprocta ferox. The sequence continues at coordinate 58,617,072 of CM053578.1, forward strand.
GATTGTATTATATTCTAGGAAGGAAAGCTCCCATATTCGTTCTATGAGATTAACATTATCCTGATACCAAAACCAGAAGACCATACAGAAAAATAGAACCACAGGCCAATATCTCTGACAAACATAGATGCAAAAATCTTCAACAAAATATTAGCAAATGGAGTCCAACAGTACATTAAAAAAAAATTCACCATGATAAAATGGGATTTATTCCTAGAATGCAAGAGTGGTTCAATATTAGCATAATCATTGTGATACATTACATCAGGAAGAGAAAAGATAAAGGTATGATCATTTCAGTAGGTGCATAAAAAGCATTTGTACATTCATTCATGATAAAAACTCAACAAAGTAGGTTTAGAAGGAACATACCTTAACATAATAAAGGCCATATACGAAAAACCTACAGCTAACATCATACTCAGTGATGAAAACCTGAGAACTTTTCCCCTAAGATCAGGGACACGACAAAGATGTCCACTCACCACTTTTATCCAACTTAGTACTAGAAGTCCTAGCCACAGTAGTCAGATAAGAAAAAGAAATGAAAGGCATCCAGATCAGTAAGACTGAAATAAAACTTTCACTATTTGCAGATGACATACTATATATAGGAAACCCTAAAGACTCCTCCAAAAAACTAGAACTGATCAATAAATTCAGTAAAGTCACAGGATACAAAATTAGTATACAGAAATCTTGTCTACAAATATGTTGTATTTTTATATACTAATAATGAAGCAGCAGAAAGAGAAATTAAGAATTTAGAATTGCACCAAAAAATAATAAAATACCTAAGAATAATCTTAACTAAGGAGGTGGAAGACCTGTACTCTGAAAACTGTAAAACACTGATGAAAGAAACTGAAGATGACAAACAAATGGAAATGGAAAGATATTCCACACACATGGATTGTAAGAACAAATATTGTCAAAATCTCCATACTATCCAAATCAATCTACAAATTTAATGCAATCCCTATCAAAATACCAGTAGCATTTTTCACAGAAGTAGAACAAATAATCCTAAAATTTGTATGGAACTACAAAAGACCCCAAATAGCCAAAGCCATATTGAAAAAGAACAAAACTGGAGGTACCACAACCCCAGATTTCAGGATATACTACAAAGCTATAATAAAACAATATAGTATTGGCACAAAAAAAGACACATGAATCAATGGAACCAGACTAGAGATCCAGAAATAAACCCATGTTTATATGCTCAGTCTACGACAAAGGAGGCAAGAATATACATGGGAAAAGACACTCCCTTCAACAAATAGAGTTGAGAAAACTGAACCACCTTGATACACCGTACACAAAAATAAAATGTACTAAGGACCTAAATGTGAGACCTGAAACCATAAAAATCCTAGAAGAGAGCACAGGCAGTAATTTCTGTGACATCAGCCATAGCAACATTTTTTAAGACCTATCTCCTTAGGCAAGGGAAACAAAAGCAAAAATAAACTATTGGGACTACATCAAAATAAAACTTCTGCACAGCAAAGGAAACCACAAAGCTAAAAGACAGTGTATGGAATGGGAGAAGATATTTGCAAATAACATATCCAATAAAGGGTTAGTATCCAAAATATTTAAAAAACTTCTACAACTCAACACCAAAAACAAAAAATAATCCAATTTTAAATATGGGCAGGAGACATGAAGAGATATTTCACCAAAGAAGACACACAGATGGCCAACAGACACATGAAAAGATGCTCAACATCACTCATCATCAGGGAAATGCAATCAATACCACAGTGAGATAACACCTCACACCTATCAGAATGGATAGAATCAGGACTACAAAAAACAAGTGTGGGTGGGGGTGTGGAGAAGAAGGAACCCTTGTGTGCTGTTGGTGGCAATGCAAACTGGTACAGCCACTGTGGAAAATAGTATGGAGGTTGCTCAAAAAGTTAAGAATAGAATTACCATATGATCCACTAATTCCACTACTGGGTAATTACCCAAAGAATATGAAAACACTAATACAAAAAGAAATATATCCCCCTGTGTTTGTTGCAGCATTAATGATATCCAAATTATGGAAGCAGCCCAAGTGTCCATCAACGCATAAATCGATAATGAAATGGCATATAAAGACAGAGTATAATGTTAAGTGAAATAAATAAGAGAAAGACAAAAACCATATGATTTCATTCATACGGAATTTAAGAAATAAAGGAAAAAGACAAACACAACTATAGAGAAGAAACTGTTGGTTACCAGAGGAGATGGGGATGGGGGGTGAAATAGGTGACAGGGGTTAAAGAGTACACTGACCGTGATGAACACTAATTCTTGAATCCCTATATTGTACACCTGAAACTTAACACTCTATGTTAACTAGTGGAATTAAATAAATTAAAAGACTGTGTTGTATTTTATATTTTTGTTAAATACATTCATGACATTTTACTTCCCCAAAATCATGAGATCTCTTGGATAAACGGAATTGTTGATAGCAGAGATTTGAGAGTAAGATCCGAAAGCGATTCCCTTTAGCTAGAAACCCTGGGAAATTAACTGGAGAGAATGGACAAATCCGAGTGTGAGAATGCGTGTGCACATGTGTACTTGTGTGCGTGCACGCACGTGTAGAATGAAACTTAGTAAATGTGTCATTATTTGCATTGGAGTCCAATCAGTTGCCTTAGAATCAACATGGTAGTTTGGGTGGGAAAGTCAAAAGAATATACTCTATTCAGTATAGACTTAATAAAGCTAAAAATGTCATAATTTTTTTCCTCTCTAGATTGTTTAACCTCACAGACACGACTCAGGCTCAGTGGCATGTTGGTAAGCATCAGCTATTTTGCACAACTATATGGCCATGTTAAGAAAGACATTTAAAATTTGATTCCAAATATTTCTTTATAGTTTCTTAAACACTTAACTCACTTATTTGTAAATTTTGTTTTTTGATAAATGTATTCTTAGCTATAAAACCTTTTTCTGACTAGAATTTTGTTGCTTTTATTCACTTCTGAACATTCTGTAATTTAGTTATGAATTCTTCTTTAAACAAAGGGGTTTATATTTAGTGTTTGCATCATCTCCAAACTATTTTTTTTACTGTTCTGCTTTGTTATTTTGTTGCATATTTAGCTCTCATCATGCTATGGTTGGGGATATAATATGTGTGTTGTTGATACTTTAACACTACTGGAGCTCCCTTTGCTGCCTGGAAGTTTGTCAGTTACTAAATTTGTGAAAAATCTGCGTGTGCTCAAAAATGTTTTCTGTGTATGTTAGGTATAATTTTTTTATCTGTTAGACCAACTTTATTAAGCATGTTATTCAAATCTGCATCATTTATATTCCAAGTAAACTTTTTTTTAAAGTTTTAAATTTACAATCGAAAAGTTAGGGCTTTCTAAATAAAGCTAAATCCCTTGAACTTTCTCTTTGACTTACATGCGACCTATTTTTTGTTTCTTTCCATTGTAGGATGGTCTTGTTAATGTAGGATGGATGGACTGTGCCACCCAGGACAACATTTGTAAAAGTTTGGATATTACGACAAGTACTACTGCCTATTTTCCTCCTGGAGCCACATTAAATAACAAAGAGAAAAGCAGTATTTTGGTATGAATTACTTTACTTTCTTTACATATAGGTGAATACACACATTCAAACATAATACACCATTTTGTAAACAGTGAACAAGGAAGTGAGTCCATTTATAATAAATATTTAATTATTTAGAACAAATACTTAAGTTTGGGGGTTCTGTTTATAGTGAAGTTTACTTATAAGGATTATTTTTACAATGGTATCAACCATTACACTTAACAACCCAAAAGCTTGGAAAACATTCTTAGGTTGTTATGAATTTTCATTGGTTTTCATTTAAATGTATATTTTCTAATGTTAAAATATAGATCATTCGTAGGTTTGGCTTGGAGTCAGTGTCTGTTTTTTTAAAGCACCCTGTTAGATTTTCTGGTATACACCTAGTTTGGAGATCACCGGTGTGGTTTACTTCCCTAATTTTATGAATGAAGAGACCAAGGTTCAAGCTAGTTATCAAGAAGCTGAGGTAAATAAAGGGAAATTTTATAGATCTCTAAGGAACCTCAAAAGAATATAATAAAAGACAAACTTTCATAAGTTTTTGTCTCTGTATTTTGTTTTTTTTTTTTGATGTTGACAAAGATAACACATAATCATTACAGAAATTCATTAATGTATAGACATGTATAAAGGCTGGGCGCCTGGCTGGCTCAGTCAGTGGAGCATGTGACTCTCGATCTCAGGGTTGTAACTTTGAGCTCCACACTGGGTCTAGAGGTCTTTAAAAATATATGTATAAAGACAGATGCAAAATTCACTAAAAGCAAATCACCCACAGACAAGCACCATTGAATCTTGATAAAAACTTACATATACCTGCAATTATGACTTCATGCTGACAACTCTCCAGTTTTATCTGTGGCCCGGACCTCTGACCTCCACTCCAGATTTATGTCTCCTACCACCTGAATTATTCAGCTTCTCCTCTGGGATATGAATTGATGTCTCAAACTTAGATGGTTGTAACTATACTCCTAGTAGTCTCCCAGAAACCTGCTCCAGCCACAGGTCTCCCTATCTACGTTGATTAAAAACCCCATCCTTTATCATCCAGGCCGGGTACCTTGGAGTCCTTCTTGATTTTTACTTTTCTCATATTCTGTAACCTTTGTCAGGAGAATCTGTGGCTCCTTAAAGTCTTTCTAAAATCCACTTCCACTGCTGTTAGAGCATTTATCACCTTATACACTAATCTCTTACCTTTTCAGTTTTTTCTCCCACAATATATTTTTAAATTTGGATGATGTTACTGTTACATCTCAAATCCCTCGAAGATTATCTGGCACATAAATGGACAATATATATGCCTCTGTATATTATATACTATGTACTAGAGATGTATATATACATATCAGCAGTCCCTAAGTAGCAATCCATTGACGAAATGTGACATACTTAGTGTAATCAGTTCTCTCTCGATACTTAAGTTGCCTCCTGTTTCATGATTATAAGCAGTGTTGTAACGAACAGTGTTGTCTGTTCATCTCTGTGCGCTTCTTCAGTCACCTATTTGGATGAAATAGCCGCGGCAATTTTAATTTCAATTTGTTTTGCCAGATTGCCCCTGTAGAAAACTTCTGTTTATATGTGCCACAGTTTATGAGCATGCCTCTTCCCTTAATACAGGCTCTTGCCTTCAGTACCACAATTTCATGTTTTAATGAAATCTTTCTGCTTTTTGATATAAAACTGCAAGCTCAGGTACAACCCTAGGAGACATAAATGAGTGATTCTGGATACACCGTAGAAACAGAGCGATGAATTAATAGTCTTTGTCCTCGTAAAAGCATTCGAGTTTTTTAAAAAGTAAAATATGTAGTGGTCTGTCTCAAAGTGATTGAGAAAAGGTATTGTCTCATATAAACATCTTCTTGGTTATCTCTTAAATACCGTTCGGTTTTCACTATTGGCAAATCTTGGCTTGTTCTAGGGGCAGTGTTTTCTGACAGATGGTTGGTTCTGTTGGCATCTGAGTTTATCTACGTGAATGCCATATGTAGTTTGTGTCTTCCTTTAAACACTCTCTTTCCCAGGTAAATTCCAGTTATAGCACTTGACATCCATCTCTTCCCCCTTTCCTAGTCCATATATTTAGCAAATGTTTATTTCCTGAGTCCTTATTGTGGGCAGAATTATACTGGGTAATTGGGTAGAAAATTCATTTATTTTGATAAATGTCCACATAGTATAGTGAATCAGTACAATACGGCCTCAGTGTTTTAAAATCTATTATTTATAACAGTGTTTTCCATCACTCATAACCTAATGTAATTCTAAAACCCAAAATACCATTATCAGAGGTGATTTTGTGGTTATCCGCCATTTAAAAGTACCCAGTATTTCTGTTTGCATTCCATCAGTAGTGGAAAAAATAATTCAGTTTGTAATAAACTGATTTATTGGTTAGTGACTATAATATAGTAGAGTTATATTAAATTGTTAATTTTGTCTCCTCAAACACATATTTGGAAATAATCCTAAAAACAAGTATGTAGCTTTGCATTAGATACAAAGAAGACTCTAGGTGCTCTAATTAGGCTATTTTGAGGCAGAGAGCAATTGTCCCAACTCATTTAGTATGTTCTATAATTGAGAAAATGTTCACCAAATGACACTTTATGAAAGTGATTTACATGTATATTTTATAGGGGGCATGTTCTATGTATAATGAATAAATTAGCTTTTTTAAGAGGGGGGGAAAGGAGGGAGGAAGGAGGAAGAAATTCAGAGGCTAGACAATATCCTATATAAGTGTAACTGCCAAATTTTACTCTACAACAAACAGGTTTATAATGAGACTCTAGTGAATTAGTCACTTACATATTTATATAAGCTGCTGTAGGAGCATTTTTAGTAAAATTTTCCCAATAAATGTAACTGATGTCAATGAGCTATAGTACTATGGCATGAAAGATTTCTGTTTGGGCCTTTTAAGCCCTTTGGTAACAGAAAATGTTTATATAGATCTTTAATAATATGCCAAAAATCTAAGAAAAGGAAAACAGAAAAACAAGCTTTAACAAAAGAAACAGGAAAAACCATTTTCTGTTATGTTATATTCGTCGTTTCTATCCAAATGGTTAGTCTCATATTGAGCACAGTTAAGCTCTGAACACCATGGTAATTCCAACAGGTTTGTAATGGAGTTTTAGATCTTTCAAGTAATACTTGAACGATCAGACATAGGTGATTCATGATTAAACTCTTTTTTTGTCAGCCCCCGTATACATTTTCCTGATGTCACCATTATTTCATTCTTTGTTGTAATAGCTGCTTCCTTGAGGATTACATAAGCAGGGAGCGTTGTGAGAAAAATATGCTAAGGATAAAATACAGACAGAAATAAAGGAAATATGTTACAAAGGATGTGTGCCTTTTTAACTTGTTTGTGTTTTAAACCTTTAAGATAAGGTCTTTATCAGGATATTTTACTCTGCAAAACTCCTAGGTGGTTAGGCTTTGGGACTTTATTTTTGAAAACCTCTATAATAAAGAGTATTCCAAATTTTCCAGTTATAAGTTCTTAATTCCTGATTAATTATTGGTTGGGGTATGCAGTGTCTTGGGTCATCAAATATGCTAGTGTTTTAATTAACAGTTCTTTAAAAAGTTTATAAAGCATTGGCCTTCCACAAGACATGAGCGTTAAAATTAATCTGAACATAATAGTTTTCTCCCCAATAATTCAGAGGTTACTCCAGGTTATCATGAGGATTATTATAGAATGCGCACAATTAATTCCATTATATGGAATTGTACATCAGTATTTTTTTTTAATATTTTATTTATTTTTGAGAGAGAGAGAGAGCGTGAGCAGGGGAGGGTCAGAGAGAGAGGGAGACACAGAATCTGAAGACAGGCTCCAGGCTCTGAGCTAGCCGTCAGCACAGAGCCTGACGCGGGGCTCGAACCCAGGAACCACGAGATCATGACCTGAGCCGAAGCCGGAGGTTCAACCGACTGAGCCACCCAGGCGCCCCTGTACATCAGTATTTTTAAGAAACAGCCCAGTTACACAGTTTTTTAAAAATTTCCAAAATATGATATACTTTTTAAAAAATACAACATTTAGAATAAATAGCTTAAAAATGGTTTTTAACTTTTGTGATATTTTTTGAGAGAGTTCTGTAGAAAAAAGACACTAAAATCTAAAATAAATGGATATTGATTAAAAAGATTACAATATGATTCTTTTATTTTAGTTCCTTAATTCATTGGATGCTAAAGAAATATATTTGGAAATAATGCATAATCTTCCAGATTTTGAACTACTTCCAGCAAATACACTAGAGGTAATATTTCTATTAATAATAATAAGTGGTCGTAAATGTTGGTAACATCTCAAGTCTTAACGTTTTAAAATCAGCATTTGTCTCATTCGTCACTAGACAGAAAGTAGTTTCAAAGGATTTTATATATGCATCAGCTATTTTCTGTTAAACTCTAATTGCTGGAGTTGCAACTTCATGGTAGATCTAGAGTTCAGGAAAACGTAACCAGTCCTGAATGAAGGCTTTCAGCAGGAGTGTCAGGAAAGTTAAGATTATCACAAAACAGCAGTTTTGGAATTTTATGTTCTTGCTTATAGAACTATTAATATTGTTCACTGAGGATTAAGAAGTAGCTTTAGAAATACTCAGTTTGCAGTAGAATCAACCTTTTTTTTCTACTTCTTGATCTCAGAGCTTTAAGTCGTATCCCTACCAAACTTTGTTAAGCCTGAAAAAGCTTACTTCTGTACCCCCAAATTTTTAGCTACATATCATTAAAACTATACATATTTTTGGTACAATTGTCTGCTTTAAGATTTTATAATTTAGTGATTTTTAATCTTTCTTTAATAGAGGATTGATTTACATTGCATTTTTGCAAAGAAATACACAATAAGCATAAGCGGGTCTGAATTTTAGATGATATTTTGAAATAATGGGTAGGGTGGCTAAAATTTAAATCAAAGAAATAAAGAATAGAACCCTTAGATTTTCTTGACTCTGACATTATTTTATCACTTTTTCCCCTTTTTTTAATACTTCTAAGGATCGATTGGCTCATCATCGGTGGCTCTTATTTTTTAATTTTGGAAAACATGAAAATTCAAATGATCCTGAGTTGAAGAAACTAAAAACGCTTCTTAAAAGTGAACATATTCAGGTAAGAAAAATGTATTCTGCCTAGCCTTCAGCTAGTGTGCTTTCTTACTAATTTAATATATAAAATTATATTTTAAGGAACATAAAAATGTTTGAATTTTAGGTTAAGAAACTCCTAAATGCTTTTGTTCTGTTGTAATTTTGTTTTTTCTGTTAAAAATCAACAATGATATCTAAAAGCAGTTAACTTTCATTTCTCTTGAATAGTTGGCATGTGATATGTCTGTATCAGAAAATTTTTCTGAAATGCATACTATAGAAGAATATCTTCCCCTTTTTAAAATTCTTATTTCTTGGGGCATCTGGGTGGCTCAGTCAGTTAAACGTCCAACTCTGGATTTTGGATCATGTTTCATGAGTTCAAGCCCCACGTCGGGTTCTGCACTAACAGTGCAGAGCCTGCCTAGGATTCTCTTTCCCTTTCTCTCTGCCCCTCCCCCCTCATGTACACATGCACTCTCTCAAAATAAACATTTTTTAAAAATAAAGTAAAATTCAGGGCCCCTGGGTATCTCAGTCAGTTAAGTGCCCAACTTCGGCTCAGGTCATGATCTCGTGGTTCATGGGTTCGAGCCCCACGTTTGGCTCTGCTGACAGCTCAGAGCCTAGAGCCTGCTTCAGATTCTGTGTCTCCCTCTCTCTCTACCCCTCTCCTGCTTGCTGTTTCTCTCTCTCTCTCTCTCTCAAAAATAAACATTAAAAAATTTAAAAAAAATAAAGATTTATTTTTAAGTAATTTGTAATCGTAGTTTAAAAATTAGGATATATAAATAAGAACAAAGATAAATTAAAATAAATATTTAAATAAATAAAATATCTAAAAATTAACCAAATTCTCACTACTGCTAATAGCTCTACTATAAATTTACTATGTAACCTTTCAAACTTTTTCTACATATGTTGTAGTATGTGGGCATAGGTATGTGCACATACTACATATTGTAATGGCCATTGTAATAGACATACATGTAAATTTATATATGAACTTTTTAAATAAAAATGGATTGACTATACAGTAGTCCCTCCTTTATCTGCAAGAGATCTTTTCTAAGACCCCCAGTGGATGCCTAAAACCACAGATAGTACCAAACCCAGTATATATTATGTTTTTTCCTATACATACATATGTATAATAGTTCCATTCATAAATTAGGCGCTGTTAAGAGATTAACAACAATAATAAAATGAATAATTATAATGAAAGTTATATGAATATGGTCGCTCTCTCAAAATATCTTATTGTACTGTACTCACCCTTCTTGTGAATTGATAGGAGATAGCAAAATGCCTACATGATGAGATGAAGCGAGATGAATAACGTAGGCATTATGATGTAGTCTTAAACTACTACTGACCTGACAGTGCTTTAGAAGGAGAATCCTGTGCTTCTGGACTACAGTTTGACCAATGGAAACTGAAACTACAGAAAGTAAAACCACTGATAAGCTGGAGAACTACTATATTCTCTTGTAGAATTTTCCATTTGACAATATCATGTATTTTCTTAAATGCCTTATAAGTCCCCTTATGCTTTTCTTATATGCATATGTAGATATATGTATATGAACTTAGTTTTTAGGGATGGTGATCTGTCTATATATATATATGTTAAACATATATGATGATAAATATAGACATTTATATCAGATATCATCATCTCTAGAGATTAGGTAGTGTTTCATTATATGGTTATACCATAATTGTTTAACAGATCCATCTTACTAATGTTTTTTCTATTATTTTTTATATCAAAAACATATACTGCAAAAATGCAATATAAGGAATTTTTTTAACCAAGATTTTTTCTTAAATTGTCTCCATTGCCAGTGTCCTCCAGAATGTTTATATCGTTTTATATTCTTACTGGCAACATGTGAAAGTAACCATTTCTCCACACCTGTGCCAACCATGGTATTGTCAGTTTTTGTAATCACCATTCTTACAGGCCAAAGTGATAATATTAATAATATTCATTTTAATTTATTTGCTTTCTAGTGAGGTTGAAAAAGTTTTTTATGAGTATTGACAAATCATAATTCTTCTCTATTTTCTGTCTCTGGCCTATTTTCTTTCTACTGAGAAGATATTTATCTTTTATTTCTTAGTGGATCCTCTAAAATCCTGCAGACATTTTTTCATGGTTTATCATTTGCCTATTAGTATTCTTTATGCTGTTTCTTTCACACTGTATGAAATTGTCAACCTTTTTCTTATTTCTGCTTTGGAGGTCTTAAAAAGTTTTCTCTCTCTTTTATTCTAAGATTATATAAGTATCCTCTGCATTATTAGAGTGGATTTCTTAAGCAACTTCATATTTTCTAGAAAATTTTCTCTCAAGTTTTTGAATGCTCTAGGAGGCTTTTTTTTTCCTTCACTAAATTTATTTTCAGTGTTCAATGTAAATTAATTATTTCTTTCTCTTATTTCCATGGCCAGTTAACTTCCGTTTAGAAACTATTGGTAGGGCAATGGTATTTCTTTATGCATATTTAAAAAATGAATGCATAAGATTTTGTTTTCATCAAATTAAATTTTCTCCTTTAGGTTGGCAAGTTTGACTGCTCCTCTGCACCAGACATCTGCAGTAATCTCTATGTGTTTCAGCCATGTCTAGCAGTATTTAAAGGACAAGGAACCAAAGAATATGAAATTCATCATGGTAAGGGAAAAAAATGATAAAAATAGGTATTTTCAAATAATAATTTATTTGTATTTTCTTCTTTATTTCTAACTGAAATGTATTTGACACACAGTGTTACATTAGTTTCAGGTGTACAACAGTGATTCCACAATTCTGTACATTATGCTGTGCTCACCACAGTGTAGTTTTCATCTTTCACCATATGGTGGTATTAATAATACCAGTGACTATATTCCCTGTGCTGTACTCCATGACCTACTCATTCCAGAGCTGGAAGTCTATAGCTCCCACTCCATTTTACCCATTTTGCCCATCCCTCCCCCCTCCTCCAATTATCTCCCTTCTGGTAAGCACCAGTTCTGTCTATGAGTCTGTTTTTACTTTGTTTTGTTTTTTAGATTCCACATGAGTGAAATCACATGGTATTTATCTTCTCAGACTTATTTCACTTAATATCATTCATTCTAGGTCCATCTCTGTTATCACAAACGGCAAGATCTCATTCTTTTTCATCGCTGAGTAATAATATTCCTGTGTGTATGGTCTGTGTGCATACACACATCCTCTTTATCCATCTATTGATGGACACTTGTGTTGCTTTCTTATCTTGGCTATTGTAAATAATGCTGCAATGAGCATGGGGTGCAGATATCTTTTCAAATTAGTGTTTTTGTTTTCTTTGGGTAAATATTCAATAGTGGAATTACTGGATTGTATGGCATTTTTATTTTTAATTTTTGGAGGAACCTCTATACTATTTTCCACAGTGCCTACCAGGAGTACATGAGGGTTCGTTCTTTTTTCTCCACATCCTTGCCAACTCTGGCTATTTCTTGCTTTTTGGTATTAGTTGTTCTGACAAGTGTAAGGTGATATCTCATTGTGGTTTTAATTTGCTTTCCCCTGATGATTAATGATGTTGAGCACCATTTCATTGGTCTGTTGGCCATTTGTGTGTCTTCTTTGGAAAAATGTCTCTCCAGGTTCTCTGCCCAGTTATAATTGGAATTTTTTTTTTTTTTTTTTTTTTTTTTTTGGTATAGAGTTGTAGGAGTCTTTATATATTTTGGATATTAGTACCTTATTAGGTATGTTATTTGAAAATATCTTCTCCCATTCAGTAGCTTGGCTGGTTTTGGTTTTGGGTTTTTTTATTATTCCTTCACTCTGCAAAAGTTTTTATTTGTGTATCCTAATAGTTAATTTTTGATTTTGTTTTTCTTGCCTGAGTAGACAGGTCTGGAAAAATTGTCACTAAGGTAATGGTAGATTATGTTTCCTTCTACCTGGTTTCAGGTTCCCCATTTAGGTCTCTGATCCATTTTGAGCTTATTTTTGTGTATTGTGTAAGAGAGTGGTTGAGTTTTATTCTTTTGCGTGTAGCTGTCCAGTTTTCCCAACACCACTTACTGAGGAGACTGTCTTTTCCCCATTGTATATCCTTGCCTCCTTTGTGAGAGATTGACCATATAAGCATGGATTTATTTCTGGGCTCTCTATTCTGTTTCATTGAACTAAGTGTCTGTTTTTGTGCCAGTATACTGTTTTGTTTACTACAGCTTTGTAGTATATCTTGAAAGCAGGGAGCATGATACCTCTAGTTTTCTTTTTCTTTCTTACAATCACTTTGGCTCTTTGGGGTCTTTTGTGGTTCTCTGTGCTTTGCTTTGTATAAACATACTCACTGTAAATAACTTTGCTTTTATTAGTAAATAGGTTTCTTTTGGAGAAAGATATTCTGAATTATATTTAGTTGTTTCGTTCCCTTTACTCTTCTTTTTAAAATAATTCACCTTTGGGGTGCCTGGGTGGCTCAGTTAGTTAAGCTTGTGACTTCGGCTCAGGCCATGATCTCATGGTTCATGGGTTCGAGCCCCACATCAGGCTCCATGCTGACAGCTCAGAGCCTGGAGCCTGTTTTGGATTCTGTGTCTCCCTCACTCTCTCTGCCCCTCCTCCACTATGAGAAGCACTATATCTTTTTATTTTTGCATGCCCTATGACATTTAAAACTGGATGACACATAATAGGTGTTTGACTTAATATTGCCTATTGAGTGAAAAAAATCAAAGGGCACATGGGAAAATGGACTATGTGCTAGTTGAGAAAATCATTTTTTGCCAGGCCAAGGAGTATATTCTTTAGGCAACAGTAAATCATCAAAGGCCTTTAAGCAAGGAACGAACAGTGTAATCAGATAAATGTTTTTGTAAAGTGACTGTGGTAGCAGTGTAAAAAATGATTAGTTAAGGAAGATAGTGCTCAAAGACTAGCTTGGTTATTGTAATAGGCAAGATTGAATTTAGGCAGTAGTCTAATTGGTCTTGGTCTGTGGTACGACAGCAAAGAAAGAAGGCCAGTATCACTCTGGGAAATCTTAGGCACCTGGTGGATGATTATACCAATGCTGAGAAAAGGAGCAAGTTTGGGGAAAAATAACTTAGATTTTAATATATTTTAAATGTTTATATGAGATCCATGTAAATATTTTCACTGAGCAGTTGGTAATACAGGTTTTTAATTTGTAAGGGAAGTTGAGTTGGAAGAAACAGATTTAGTAGTTAGGCAACAGTGATAGTTCAGGTAAGTATAAAGAACATAATAAATGTTGCAAAGAACAGATTACTCTGCCTCTGAGGATGAAACCTCACCAAAATCAGTTTGGTCAATAAGTTTATATTCCTTTCTTTAATATTTAAGTATAAAAACTGAAATGTTTCTATGGATAGAAAGGCAAAACGTGCATTTTAATTTTTTTCTTATTTTACTTTCAAAGGAAAGAAGATTCTATATGATATACTTGCCTTTGCCAAAGAAAGTGTTAATTCTCATGTTACCACACTTGGACCTCAAAATTTTCCTGCCAATGACAAGGAACCGTGGCTTGTTGATTTTTTTGCACCAGTAAGTTATTTTTCTGTCAAATGTCCATGTTTCAGATTTTCTCTTGTCACGGCAAAAAGACATTTGCTATATAATCTTGAACACTAGAATTGTGTTACTCAATTATTGCTTCTATGAAATAAGGGATGTACTTGACCCTCTAAGGATTAAATACATACGAAAACACACAATTTGCCACTAAGTATGGTTTATCTAGCATATATTGCTTGTTGCAGAAATGTAGCTTTTTGTTTCATTTAGTTCAGTGTTTATGAATATTGTTTTCTTTTGTAGTGGTGTCCACCATGTCGAGCTTTATTGCCAGAGTTACGAAAAGCATCAAAGCATCTTTATGGACAGCTTAAGTTTGGTACACTAGATTGTACAGTTCACGAGGGACTCTGTAACATGGTAAGGCTAAGTATAAAATAGTTATTCTAATCACCATTGTTGTAAAATAGTTTTTAAGTTATACTGACAAAAGCTCTCTTTAGAATAATTTGAACAAACAATTTCAACAAAATGATATAAAATTATGATTGGATTAAAACATGAATAGACAACGTAAGTAATTGAATGTAGACGTGGTCTTATTTATCAAACTTGGGGAAATATTTATTTGATAAAATACATAGTCTTTCATTATTTAAAATCTTTATAATTTTTGACTTAGTATCACTTTTTGGCAGTCTATAGTTTTATTCTAGGTTTTCCTCATAATTGTCTTCTAAGTGTAGTTAGTAGCTAGAAATTTTATAAGTGAACAAGCTTTTTGAAACTTTTGTATACATAAAAATATGTTCTTAAGTTAATTCATTTTTCATTCCAAGAATAAGTAGAAATTATATACCTCATGATGAAAGTATATATAATACCACCTATAAAAATACTTGGAACAAGTATATGAAACCTAAATCAAATCAAGCTGTGACATCAGTGTTAAGGAAATCTAATGATAGAAAAACACGTTAAGTGACACCATGGGCATGAAATCTGCAAGTCTCAGCATGTAGAGGATTTTACAGGACAAACACCTAATTTATTGGACAGATACAGTGAAAAGCAGAGGAGATTAAAGAGACTCAAAAGACATATCCTTCAAATGAAGTGTTTAGGTCTTGTTTGGATGCCATTCAAACCAACTGCAAAAAAAAATGAGTAAGCAATAATTGAGGAAATTTGAACGCTGACAGGGTATCTGATAATTATCAGGAATTATTCATTTTTAGGTGTGAAAATGATAGTGTAGTTGCATTTAGGGGAAAGTCCGTAGATTTTAAATATACTGAAATACGGATGAAATGATAAATCATCTGGAATTTGCTTTAAAATAATCTTGATGCAGAGGTAGAGTTGGAAGGGAGAATGGATGAAATAAGTGTGGCCATGAACAGATGATTGTTGTAGCTACGAGAGTATTTGAGAATTTGTTGCTCTCTGCTTTTGTGTATATTTTAAATATTTTATAAAAGCAAACTTTTTAAAAAGGATAAACAGAAGAGGGGAAAGGAAGGGAAAAGAAAACAATGGGTTTTAAAAACATAGTAGAAGTAAATGTAGAGTGAAATCTTTATGGCATCTATGTGAGGAGTAATTTCTCAATCCACACTCATAAGGTAAAAATTAATATGAATGATTTTGACTACATTAAATGTTAAAAACTATTGCCAAAGAAAAAGACACTATGAAGTTAAGACAGCAGACTATTTTATAGCACATGTAACTGACAAAGCATTAGTGCCAGAATATTTGAAGACTACAAATTGATTTTTTTAAATAGATGAAATAAGAAAGTTTAGACATTTTTTATAGAAAAAGAATTCCAACATAAGAAATGTTGCATTTCACTAGTCATCAGGAAAGTACAAATTACAACAGTCCATCAAATTAACAAAAATTTAGAAATCTGACAATCCCAAGTATGTTGATAAATTATCCAGTCACAGAGTGGAATATCATAGATCATTTAAAACTAGATTTATCTTCACCAGCATGGGTAAGTCTCAAAAATACACTGTAAGATGACAAAAGCAAGTTGCAGAATAGCTTACGGAGGATGGTAGAATTACAGAAAAATTTTAAATTGGCAAACATTTTACTATACTGCCCAGGGATACATGAGCATGTTGCAAAGTATGAAAACATCAGTGGAATGGGTAGATATATACTTATTTGAGGACTTTGATTGCTCCTACTTTCAGGAAGGAAAGGAAATGGGATCAAGAAAAAAGAACTTCTAGCAATCTGCCAGTGTAACAAAGAAGTTAATCTTCCTTAAATATAGGGAAGGGAGGTGTCAGTATTTGTTATATGATTTCTCTCTTCATTCTGTTTGAAATTTGACTGAACTATGTTTAAAAAAATAAGGCCTTTGGTTTTGAATGTCTTATATGTGACTTTGAAAAGATGCTAAGCAAGATATAAACTTAATGTGATGAACAGAAATTACCTTAATTTGAATTCTTCTAGTTTCTCTTTTTATCTAAACTATTATTCTTTAGGTAATTGAGTACAATGTAAGGATTTAAAACTGGGGTGTCAAATTCACCTGCAATAGAGGCCAGGAGTCATTACTCACTAACTGGTGGACATTAACCAAGTCACATACCCTCTTAAAACTTCAGTTTTCTCATCTGTAAAGTTGACTTAGTATTTTAGCCTCTGAATAGGGTTGTTATGAAGAATAGACTCAAAGCTACATATTTAAGTGCTAAAAAGATTCCCAACACATGCTAATCACTAAGTAGATTAACAAAACAACAATTATATCTAATGAGTTATTTGAATTTACACTCATTTTACAAAATTTTGATAAATATTTCCATTGTTTTTCCTAAAATTATTTTTGAATTCTAGTCAAAGATTCCAATTTGCTCCTAAGTGCTTGTCAACTTTAAGGATGCAAAGTTTAGTACAGTAAATTCACAGAGCTATGCTTATTAACTTTAGAAAAATTAAAATTAAAACTTCAAAGAAATGCTTCCTGGGCCAGTGTTTATGTTAATTCTGAGGAGGAAATGACAGAGCATTTTGTACCATAAAAACTATCTTGAATGAAGAATAAAAGGTGACTATATTCTTAGGAAAATGAGTCATAATTCCTTAACTTAAAATATGGTTGTATACACATTATTATCCTTGCTCGTTTGTTTCCTTTATTTTCTTCTAGACAAATAGGAGTATTACGGTTTCAAAAAGACTCAAGCCAGAGATTAGCCCAGTCCTTACAGCCTTATCCATCTTAGTTCAGGAGAGTCAAAGGGCCCACTCTCATGATTAGCCATGCTTAGTTTTCAGTGTTTCATTGCCCATGGATTCTGTGGCTAATGGAGCAGCTATAAAAAAAGGGTAATTTATCAGTGCAACTATAAATCCATTTTCTTTGCCAAATTTAGCCAAGCTAAAATTTTTTCAGTAACCCAGCAATTTAGCAATGGACTTTTTAAATGTTGTTGTTACTTAAAAGCAAGCTGGTTATAAATTTGAAACCAATAGGTAAAGTGCATAAAATCTTTCATTTGTATTCTCATTCCTAACAGTATAACATTCAGGCTTATCCAACAACAGTGGTATTCAACCAGTCCAACGTTCATGAATATGAAGGACATCACTCTGCTGAACAGATCTTGGAATTCATAGAGGTATTTTAAATTAATTTATAGTATTGTCAATTATAGAGGTAATTTAAATTATTTTATTTTGAAACACAGAGCAAGTAGGGGAGGAGCAGAGAGGAAGAGAAAGAACCCCAGTAGGCTTGTGCTGTCACCGCAGAGCCTGACACAGGGCTCGATATCATGAACCATGAGATCATGGCCTGAGGCAAGATCAAGAGTTGGATGCTTAACTGACTGAGCCACCCAGGCGCCCCTAAATTATTTTTAAATAGTTTTTAGTTTTGTGTTGTATTATTTATAATTATTTCCCCAGTGAAGCTAATGCTTTTGTTACTATAACCCCATCATAGTAGACTGAAGATTTGTTAAAACAGCATATGGAGCAAGTGAGTTGTTAGGGAGCTTGTGCAGCATCTCCAGTCAGACTGTCAGTAAAATAGAATAGTAGGCTTTCTGCTAATAATTAAAGGGTTATTTCCAAACCACTCATTGGTTCTAGAATAGAACTATACGGCCTGTGTAGACATCTGGGCACCTCTTAGAGCTTTTTGTCCTGTCTCCTATCACCTTAAATACAGTTGCCTCTTTTCACTACCTAAGATGATTTTTATGATACATAGTAGTAAGAAGAAAATATACCTTGATTTCAGAAGGTTGATGGGCAAAAGTCCAAACTTAATTAGGAATTATTTTTCATTTTTAAAATAATTCACTTTAGATTGTCTTTTAAATATCAATTAAGTATATTTTGATTCTTCAAAAACAGGAATTTTGGGGGGCTTCTGTGTGGCTCGGTTGAACATCCAACTCTTGATCTCGGCTCAGATCATGAGACCAGGGTTGTGGGATTGAGCCCTGTGTTGGTCTCCATGCTGAGCGTAGAGGCTGCTTGGGATTCTGTCTCTCAAATTAAAAGCAAACAAAAACAAACCAGGAAATTTTCTAAGTGATAAAGTTTGCCGAGAATAGATAAACACCTTTTTATATCTGTTATAATGAAAGTTATATTTTCTTTAGGATCTTATGAATCCCTCAGTGATCTCCCTGACACCCACCACTTTCAATGAACTAGTGAAACAAAGAAAGCATGATGAAGTCTGGATGGTTGATTTCTACTCTCCATGGTGTCATCCATGTCAAGTCCTAATGCCAGAATGGAAAAGAATGGCACGGGTATAGTGCAGTAGTTTATTTTAGATCTTAACAGTTAGCATTAATGTGTATTTAACAGAATTGTTTTAAAACTGAGATGAACTCACCTCTAGATTATCACTTCCAGTAGCTTTAATTACACCACTTAGATTCCCATTCGGTTTCTGTGTGGTAGGTGAATGGTATAGAATAATCTACCCTTGTTTTTCCTGTGTCACTTGTTTGGTATGTATCCGACCAAATTTCTGCCAAAGTCAACCCACAGATCCCCTTATTTTCCATTAAAATTTTTCTACTCTTTTTCAGAGCTTAACAGTACAGTTTCTTCACAGTATTGTGGGACTTAAAAAATAGCTTTGATCAGTAAAACATTTGGCATTTTTAAATTTCCTACAAATAGACATAGTGTTATAAATCATGATGAAAGATTGGGAAAAAGTTATTTAAATATGAGAATGGAAAAAGAAATCAACTTTTACATTTCTAAGAAAAAAACAAACGGAAGAGTTAAAAGTGATTTCTAGTATCTTAACATTTAAGATAATACAATTTTATGCTCTTTTCAGTAAAATTTTTAAATTCAGGCATGAGTGCTGTAATGCAGGTCTCTGTTTGAAAAATAACTCTTTGAAATACCATTGCAGAGACCTTCATTAGTTCCTGGTTTCTAACACTAAATTTTAGAAATACTCACCCCCCCACACACACACAAGGTACATGAAATTTGTTATTTAATCTGCAGTAATTGTAGTAAAGTCTTGACTACAGCATTACATTTTCAGTTCATTACTGTAAGTGTTCTGTTGTGTTTTAAACCCTTACCTATTTTTACTTGGTGAAAATCACTGATAAATAATATAATAATCATCTCAAAATGAGTTTTCTATTATAAACATAGTTATGGAGGTAATTTATTTTGATTATTTTGATCTGTTTATCTCCTCTTTTTCTCTTTTATAGACATTGACTGGATTGATCAATGTGGGCAGTATAGACTGCCAACAGTATCATTCTTTTTGTGCCCAAGAAAATGTTCGGAGATACCCTGAGATAAGACTGTTTCCCCAAAAATCCAGTAAAGCTTTTCAGTATCAGTAAGTGTTGCCTAAAATTTTAAAGACATTTCTTAGAACCATTAGTTATCTTAAGGGCTCCTGGCTGGTTCAGCCAGAAGAGCATGCCACTCTTGATCTCGGGGTCGTGAGTTCAAGCCCCATGTTGGGTGTAGAGATAAATAACTTTTTTCTTTTTTAAGCTTGCTTACTTATTTATTTTGACTAAGTAAAAGTTAACTCAACAAATATTTTTGGGGAGTCCACCATGTTTTAAGGTAGTGTGCTAGGGAGAACCTCAGAAATTGAAAAAAGAATTGAACAATCCTAATGTTCATGAAGCTGGCACTCTAGTATAGAAAAGTCAGTGTTTGGTTTCAGGTGCTATACTTGATCCTTTCCTCACATTATTTGCACTGGTCCTCACATATCCCCTGAGAAAAAAGAATTACTACCCTTCCTACTATTACAGATAAGTGAACTGAAGTCACCCAGCTGCTAAGATTTGTAATTGGGATTTCAGCCCAGGTCTATGTCAGTGTCCACACTGTTTTCTACAACACCACATGGTATTTGAGGTAGAAAACTCCAGTGCAAGGCAGAATATAAGGAATATTCTTTAAAAAGTAAAAATGGACCATGAATTTCAAAGAAGGAAAGGATCACAGATGAGAGGAAATCATGAAAGGCTGCATTTATGAGGTGGCTTTTGACATGGGTCTTAAATACGTAGGAATTTGACAGACATAATAACTAGAACAAAGGTTCAGAAACTGAAATCTTAGACATTTTGAGTTTCACTGTTCCCATGCTTCTATAGGAGATGTCCAGCAGGCAGGTAAACATTTAGGGCTATCTGGAGCACAAAAAAACATCAAGACTAGGAAAAAAGGTATTTGGGAACCATGTAAGCAGCATTTATAGGTAGGTGTAACTGAGAAGAGAGATGTTAAGTAATCAGTTAAACTTTTAAATTGCTGCAATGAGATTATTTTCTGAATCTATCCAATAATAGAAAATAGTATTTACAACTTTCACATTTTCTCTTCTTTCAGTAGTTACAATGGTTGGAATAGAGATGCATATTCCCTGAGAATTTGGGGTCTAGGGTGAGTAATCAAAATATACATCATTGCATAAAATAGATTCAGTACTATTTACCTTTGTCTTAAGTCTGTAGTTAAATTTACTGTAAGTTTTTTAAGGTTCTCTCATTTTAAACTACTTAGTAAAGAATTCTAATTTACCAAAGCTGTGCTTTATTGTCATTCTTTGAAGTCACTTTTAACTTAGAAACTTTTGCTATATTATATTTTAGATGTTTTCCTTGGTTTCATATAACGAAAAGTAATTTTGATCCCTTGCCACAGATTTTTACCTCAAGCATCCATAGATCTAACGCCTCAGACTTTCAATGAAAAAGTTATACAAGGGAAAAATCACTGGGTGGTTGATTTCTATGCTCCTTGGTGTGGACCTTGCCAAAATTTTGCTCCAGAGTTTGAGCTCTTGGCTAGGGTAAGTCTTGTCTGTCTATTTAAGTAAGTTGTAGTTACATGCATGTTTTAATTAGATAAAATAACAATTAGATAAAATTATATTTTAAATATAATTATTTTTTTCTTAGAAGTTTCCTGTGAATTTTTTAAAACTCCCATTTCATTTCTATGAGTATAATCTTTGCAGTGGATTTCTTCCTTCTTTATTAGTACTTTGAGTTAACATCTCTATCTTGATGGATGACATCATCTAACCATTTAAGACCACTCACTTCTCCTGCTTGTTCCCTATTTTTTTTCCTCCACCACCATTACTCTGCTGCCCACCAGGCCATCATCTCTAGATCCTGTCGGTTCTATCTCTTAAGGGCCTTTCAAATCTGTCATCTCTCTCTGTCCACTGCTAGCCTCTCTCTTCAAGCCCTCATGTCTTCTAGATTTCTCGTGTGTGCATTTTAACTAGTCTCACATTGCCAGTCTGCCTTCTTCAGTCCTGCCCTGCTGATCTTTCTAAAATACTGTCTTCTCTGGCTTCCTATTAACCATGTTTCTTGACTTGCATCCTTGATTGTAGGTCTCCAGTGGGACCCTTCCTACCTCTTCAGCTTTATCTCTGTCCCCACCCCACACCTTACAGTTCAGACACAGCAAAATACTCCAGGTTTGCTGAACAAGTACATACTATTCCCTCTCTCTAAAATGCCTTTTCCTTATTGGTCATCTGGATCTTTTTTTCTCCTTATCCTACAAAACCCAGATTCAGTGGCACTTCTGTGTTCTCTGTTCTTTTCAGTCAGTGTCGCTTTGTTGCCTTGTACTCCATTTGGTGTACTTACACAGTGAATAAACATTTAGATATCTATCTCCTCCATAAGACTGGAGCTTCTTGAGGGCAACGTACAAGTCTTGTCTAACTCAGTAAATGCTTATAAAATTTAACTGAACGCATAAACTGACTACAGTCTAATTTTTCCTTGTTTCTGTCCCCATCATCCTATTAATCACCTAATCCAGATTGTTAGCTTTCTTGCTTCAGGGAGCTTTGCCCTGGGCTACAAAACACTCACTTAGAATGAGGAAACTCCAGTTTCACCAGTCTAAAGCAAAAGCTGACAGTCCCAAGCCATAGGGAGTTTTTAGCAAAGGGACTTCAAAGTTCCTAGGTGTCATGAAAGATTATTTTAGTTATTGGATCATCCTTCAAATAAGAGGTTCTTCATTTTTTCCACTTACTTGACCTTCTTTTTCTCCAGTAATTCTAACAAAATATTTTCATTCCTTTGTATACTGAAAAACTTAGCTTAGTTATCTATTTTGTAACACAACTAAGTTACTAAATATGAAAAAGATCATTCAACAAATCCTAAACACTAGGTGAGAAGCATTATAGTAAATACTGGGGCGAGAAATTGAAAGACAAAAGTTACATAACTGTGGTTTTATTCTAGTGGGAAGATAACATGCAAATAAGTATATTTAAGACAGCAGGATCATTTCTCTAATGAAATGAGAGGGGAAGCAAGGACATGGGAGGAAGAAAGAGTCTTGCCAGGAAAAGATAAAAGCCTTCACCAAAAACTTAGGATTAGAGATGAGAATTACAATGTGACCAGGAGGCTGGCACTTGAAAGGATTGGCTAGAGAGTACTCTAAGCAGAGAGGACAGTATTTGCAAAGATGTAGGGACGCAAAAGAGTGGTGCATGTTCGGTCATCTTTACTTTGGTCCAGTATTACCAGAGTCTAAAGACAGAAGGGAAATGTCAAAAACTGAGGCTCACTAAATAGTGGGAGAGGAGGAGATTTGGTTCTCTTTCTTTGTGATTTCATATTGTTCAGAATGAGTTCTGTATAAGCACTAGGGGAAAACTATCGGTTATGGTAGAATCCATTTGACATTTTAGAAAGAGCACATTGAGGGGCGCCTGGGTGTGGCTCAGTTGGTTAAGTGTCCGACTTCGGCTCAGGTCATGATCTTGCAGTTCATGGGTTCGAGCCCCATGTCCGGGCTCTGTGCTGACAGCTCAGAGCCTGGAGCCTGCTTTGGATTCTATGTCTCCCATTCTCTCTGCCCTTTCCCCCACTCATGCTCTGTCTCTTTCTTTGAAAAATAAATAAAACATTAAAAAATATATATAATGTTAAAAAAAAAAAAAAGAAAAAGCACATTGGATGGAACAGTACACACGCCAACAAGGCCAGAGAACTATACTGAGAGCACCAAAAACAATATGGTGTTTCCTTGTAAGTAATTGAAGATACAAGTCAACTAATGTATAAAATAAACATTTTGGAAAAAACTTGAACCAACAGTTTTAGATTTCTCTGACCCTTAGTATAAATGTGTTTCTGCATGCAGCTTTGCTGCTAGCATATCCCCTCCTGAGGAAGCCAGCAAAGGTATTTTAATTGTCCTGAAGTGAGAGATATTATCTGAACCAGGATGAAGGCATTGGTGATAGAAAAATAAAAGAGATACAAGAATAGGATTTAATGTTCAATTTATTGTGTAAGTGTGAGAGAGAAAGAAGTCTAGGATGGCTTGATGAGTGAATAGTAGGACAGAAGGAAGAGTAGGTTAAGGGGAAAGGATCCATGTTAGAAATCTTGCATGCAAGATGATTATTTAGTGGAAGCAGGCCAGTACATAGGTGAGTGTGAAGTCAGGGGACTTTGGGGCTCAGCAGCACATCTCAGCACATTTATATATAAAATCATCCTGGGAGATGCTCAGTGAAAACATTGTTCACCATAGATGCAACTGTGATTAAATACTATAATTTGAGAGGCAGGTTTAGAAAGAGGTCTCCATGCTAGAAATGAGGTAGAATAGCCTGAAGAGTAAGAAAGCCAAGAGAGAATAGTGATAAATGCCAAGAAAGAAAAGAAGGAAAGACATGTTTAGCAATGTCAGTACCCATTAAGACTGAAAAGTGTGCATCCAGTTTGGTCAAATAGTCACTGCAGAACTTACAGCAGTTTCAGTAAAGGGAGCAGTAAGAAAAGAAGCTAGAATAAAATCTGTTGATAAATAAGGAGATGATGAGGGAAGAAAAGTAATGAAAGACTAACCTGCTCCAAAAAAAGTGGGGGGGGGGGGAGGGAGAGAGAAGCAAGGAGGTAGCTAGAGGAACCAGTACAGTTAAGAAAGGAATAATCCTGTTTTGACCACATGCACATACCCCGAAGAGCATGTAAGACACCTGACAGAGAGGAACTGGAGAATGTAGGTGTGGTCAGCCTTCCTTCTGCACAACGAAGAGTGCTACCTCAGCATGTGAGACCAGAGAATGGAAGAAGGAGGGTGAGGACAGAATCAGGTGTTTGTGCTATGATGGACAAGGTATGGGGACCAGGAAGGAGCTTTTCTTGACAAGAGCAACTAAAAATTTAGAAGCAATCTTATTAGTATGGAAAGGATTAAAACTTAAGTTTTTGAAATAAACCTTTAGTATTATAAAGATGTGAAAATTTTATTATCATATTGCCTGTGGTTGCCAAAATAGTTTATGCCCCACTGAGTGGCAAACCCCATTTCTCTCTTTTCAGATGATTAAAGGAACAGTGAAAGCTGGAAAAGTAGACTGTCAGGCTTATGCTCAAATCTGCCAGAAAGCTGGTATCAGAGCCTATCCGACTGTTAAATTTTATCCCTACGAAAAAACAAAGGTATGTACAAGGCGTTCCTGTATGTGCCTTTCTTTTAGCAGACCAAGTTGAAAAGTTTGTTATTAGTGTGAAGGTTTTCATTAGTTTCTTCTCCCTTTGTCATGTTTTATTTTACTGCATGTTACTGAAGCTTCTTTTTACATATACATCAAATGATTTCAGAAGGTTTTTCTGTCTCAAAGTTGGTATGATCCACTGCCTTAAAATTTTTATACTGATGAATTACAGAAACTACTAAAGAGACATAGCAGAATACTAGAATCGTTTTTTGAGTGGAGAATTCAAGATATCTATATTCTGTGAAGTTCTGTATTTCCTACTTTAATATAATTAACATATTACCTTTATAATTATTTTTTCCAGGAAAGGAAAAAATTAAAAGGATACTATCATATTTTTGAAGTAGACTAGTACCTGAACATTTGTCTTGAGGAATATTTATTAGTGGTTTAGACTGCAAAATAAAAGGGTCCGTGGTTTGATCACAACTCCCTTCTTTGGGCCACTAACAATATGTTTTTTACCCCCAAAAAGAAAACTAAACATCTATCAATGGGTCTTAAAATTTCAGGTGATAACCTCTACTATCATTTATATAAATGCATGTATCTTTCAACCACTGTAGTTGCTAACTGAAAGTACTCATGACTTTTGCTATCTTCCTGAGTAAAAGAATGACATTTTTAACAATAGAGCTGTAATTAAATAAGGATTTGCGATGTATTCATGGTAAAACATTTCAAATATTTTTATACTTCTTGAGAAGGAATATCAGCTTAAGATCTCAGGTTATTTATTGGAAAGTATATTTTGAAACAGAGTTAAATAAAGAAAGTAGATGATGAATTTTAGAAGTCTAGAATTGTCAACTAGATGTTTCAGTGAAGGACTTTGATTTGTCCAAGAGGCTAATCTGTCCTAAGAACAGCCTAGGGTAAACAACGCTGTGAGAGTAACAGAGCTTCTACCAGGACCTGAATCCACTTCATCCCTTTGGAATCACTAGCTCTACTTTCTAATTCCCAGAATAGCTGAGAAATGGTTAACATAAATAGGGGTCTTAGGTAGAATGATGTTATTAGCAAAGTATCAATATAATCAGCATTCACAGAATTAATCAGGTCATAGAAGGAGCTCTTTGAAAAGATGATGTTACCATGTGTCTAGAGGGAGCCCTGAGGACATTGGACCCCAAAATATCCCTGTCCAAACCAAGAGACAGGTGGCATCCAGAAGACCAGACCAGATATGAAAACCAAAGCAGAATAATGATTGCAGTTAAGAGCAGTACAAACCAGGTGGGCAGTTACTCACAAAAACAAGATCCTAACAGATAGTGTGGAGTTCCCACTAGGAGGCAGAAAACAAATGACTCCAGATCCAAAATAAAACTTGGTAGATCCTTTTCCGCTTTTCAGCCACCTTCCTACTGTTGGCAGATGAGAACCAGGAGATACACATTACTTCCCATTGTTGTAGTTGGTCAAGATTTTAATTGTGCCAATAATGACTGTGTAAGATTGAATGATTCGAGTCTCCTGGGGGATGTCTTTTCTTTATATTTTAGTCGTTTTGAGGCAGTTAGAGTTGGCACTGCATTTTTTCCAAGGAATTATTTTACATGTTCTCTTAAGAGTATCATATTTGAGTAAATTATGAGTTAACCACTTTTGCAGCATTATTTCCTTGAAGAAATTTGAGTTTCAAACATTTAGAATTTTAAGGAATATTTAATCAAGTTTCTTAGATGGAAATGTCATGTTTTGATTAGATACATAAAAGATTATAAGAAAAGTGTCTTTTATTTTAGAGAAACATTTGGGGAGAGCAAATAGATGCCAGAGATGCAAAAGAGATTGCTACCTTAATATATGAAAAATTGAAAAATCTCCAAAATCATGGAAAGAGAGATAAGGTAAGGACTAAATCTAGAGCTGACTTCAGCAGACTTTATAAGGTACATTATATCTATCAAACAATAGTAAAGTTGAAGTTTCTTAATTCAAAAATAGGACAGTCAGAATGTAGCCTCTGTACATTGATAAGTTTAGAAATTTGCACAAGTACAACCATTTAACATAGTGAACTATGGCCATAAATTATTTAAATGTTGTTTAAAAAATGTAAATAAAGCATTGACTTGTTAGGAACAAATATACTGAAGCCTCATGACAGACTTTGCATCACACATTTTCTTTTGGTATAGTCCAGATGTATCGGAACCCTTATTCATTTGGCCCCTCCTAGAATTTTATGTCAAGAAGCATTGCAACCTCTTTGCTATTCTTTGGAAGACCTGTTCATTTTTTCTTTTTTTAAATAAACAGACCAAAGAGTCCGTGAATGCTGGAGTGCTTTCTGAGTGGAACTTAATAAAATCACATAGGAGGTTTCTTGGATTCTTTCCGTATAAGGTGTAAGAAGGACAAAAGGAGAGGGCAAAAGATGTCTGGCTTTATAGAACCCTATTAGAACTGCACATTCCAATACAGAAAGCCTTATATCTGTACCAAGAGTTACATTTTATCCAAATCTAAAAGATAGGAAAGAGATGGTTACAAATCTTTATTTCCTTGGGTTTAGGGGAAAAAAGTGTTTTTCTGGTGTTTTGATTTATTTTAGCTTCCTCAAGAGGTTTTCAAGTGTGACTTTTATCTTAAACATATTAGTCATAAGCCAGAATATCAAACTTGAAATTTAGTTAAAAAAGATACCTAAATATGACTATAAATTGTAATTGGTAGTATCTGCACGAACAGGTAAGTTATAAATAAGCAATATCCCTTTTCGTTTCCATTGTTACATTTAGGCAAGGTATATTTCATATGGTGATCCATTAAATAATTATTTTTTAAAAGGTGAAGTACTGTAAACTAGCCAACATTTTAATGTAAATCCATACTTTTTCCCTCCAATCACTTTTACATTATTGTAGGATGAACTTTAATGATGATGAAGATGAAGGAAAAAGAGAAAAGGAATTCTAACAAATGACATCAGAAGACCCCTTTTTAGGATGTTACTACATTCTGGGTCGGAATAAATGAACATTATCTTGGAATTGGAATTGCACTGTCTGAATTCTGTACAACATTGGGATAAATGAAGGGTCTGCACGCTTTTTCTGTACGAGGCCAGATCGTAAATATTTTAAGCTTTGTAGACTATGTACAGTTGTCACATATTCCTTTGTTTTTGGTTTGTTTACAACCCTTTAGAAAGTATAAAAATTTTCTTTGCTCAGGGCCATACACAAACAGGCCAAGCCGGATTGCAGACTCCTGGAAATGATACTAAGACTGGCTGGCTCCGACAGGAGCCTGCTCTGTTATATGTCTAGGATCTGTTCCTTCAAGTTTTGTGGCTGGACTGAAAAGAAATAACTTGGTATTTAGTTACCTGTTTTAAAAATTGTGTGAAATGGATTCTGACCATAGTTTCATTAAAAAAAAAAAAAAAAAACGCTATGTGGCAAGCAGATACCCTATTTTCATGCTGTATAATAGTAAAGAGATTTTCTTCCTTTTTCTTTCCTTTCTTTTTCTTTCCTTTCTAAAGATTAAAGAACTGATTTTAATTTTTCACAATTGAGAAAAAGTTTTGTAACAATAAATCCAATAAATTTCTATAGCATCTAGAAATAACCTGAGGAAAACAATATTTATAGCTGTTAATTGGGCACTGTAGAGTATCCCAAATATATCGAGTATTTAGAGTTCTATATTTTAAAGATCTGTTTGCATTTATTTCCTGAATTGCTTTCATAAATGTTTGCCCTGTGATAGTAATTGACTTTTGAAGGATTGTTCTAATATTTATGGTTTTGCCTTTTGGACTTTGTTTTGATGTAGATCCTCTGTTTGCCTTCCCCACGGTTGTGGTTTTACGCTCTTGTCTGATTTTTACTCAGATACGAAGAGAAACTGTGCAGGTTTGTTTCACTGTGGCTCATAATGACACTGTGGTTATTCCAGTTGTTTCCTGCTGGAGGCTGCTGTTTCCAGATTAATATTGTCAAAATGAACTAATTTTAAGAAAATCAAGTATATAAATCTAAAGATGGGATCTTTTAATTTCTCGGTTGTTCAAACTAAAAGAATCCAAAAAGTTTTTGCTTGCATTTTCACAAAACATTGTCAGTAATGTGCGGTTATTTAGTTAAAATTCAGAGTTTTTATTTTTTTTTAATGTCACTCTCCTTCCCCAATATTTCCTCATAATTTTATTTTCAAATCTAACCCTATTCCTCATATTCTCCTATTTTGCTTCAATTGTATCCTTGAAGTCCTAACCTTGGATTCCACATCACATATGCAGGTAGTTACAGAACACCCGCCACTTCTAACCTTAATTCAACCTTTTTGAATTATGATCAGTAATGGCATGTGCCTTTCATTTATTAAATTTTAACTGCCTAGAAATCTTTCAAAATTGGCTTGTTTCTACAAGAATCCCAAAATCAAAGACCTAAAGAGATCTTGGTAAATGTTTATTGAATTCATGTACCAGTGATTTGAATACCACTGTGCTGGACAGTATGATGGAAGCATATGTAGACGGAATCCAAGGGATGGTTCCTGTCTCCCACGTGTTTGTAAGTCACAGTTCTGACACTGAACCCATAAATAGGTTTAAGTGTACCTAAACTACTTCACATAAATACAATTCCAGACTTACTGAGAAACATTTTAGGCAATAAAAAAAAAATTAGTAAACAGTATGTATCCTGTAACTTGGTCTAAGTATGTGCCTGTGGAATTGGTTCTAAAGCCAGGGCTGCTGAGAGTCATGTTAAATAATAGATGGCCTACAGTATCCGTCAGGAGGCTATTGTCTACAGTCATCTCAGTGTCATTATTTCGAAAACAACTGGCAGAATTAAAGCTTTTAACAGCCATGTAAGTAGAGCACTCTGAAGAGTGCCTGGTAAAACATGCCCTTTCTCTCCCAAATACCATTATTGTGTACAACTGGCCTTGGGTATCACAGCACCATTTCTGGCAAACCAGGGAGTAGGAGTATTCTGTCAGGCATCTGTATTTGGAATTTAGATACATTTAAATATGTAGCTATATAAAATTTGGAGTTTGTGCTTTTAACATTAATGTGCTTATTCCAATTACCCAAATTTTATTTAAGATCTTTTATATCGTTTTTAAAGTATATGATTAAGATAAAAAATGAAATTTTTATATCGTTTTTAAAGTATATGATTAAGATAAAAAATGAAATTTTTATATTGTAAAAGTTTTAAATTTTTGTGCTTTGTTTTCTAACTATTCAAAGCAGGAATTAGGTACAGTTATCAGAATTCCTGTGTTGTTTCCCATGGGACACATTTACAGTTATGTAAGTCTTTAATGAAGTAATAGTTTTAAACCATTTTAACAGAATTTTTCTATAATTAGTCCATAGGTCTACCAAACTCACATAAATGTCTTAATTGCACCTATTCAGTACATCCTGTTAAATAGTATAATGTTTAAATTAACAAAATGCATTTTAAATTTTCTATAGTGATTCCTGTAACTGACTCTGAAGATGAAAAGGAAGTGATCTTTGTAGTAGTATGCTGAAACTTCTAAATACACCCAAATTCCAATGGTGAAAATCTCATTTTCAATAAGAGTAATGACAGGTCAGCCACCAACATAGAAATGTATTATTGGTCATATATAAAAGTGTTAGTAATTCACAACTTGAGTCTCTTTTATATTTAACAGTAGATTTACACTTAGATTCATGTCATGTCATCCAGTCCCCTTGTTAGAAAAGAATTGGATCCATTTTGTAAAAAGTGATTAACCCAAATTACAGCTGGCCAGACTAGCTGATATGGTATCTTGATCAGTTCATTGCATTATCTGATCACTTAAGTGCATTCCTTAGTGCCTGCCATCCTGTTCAAAAAGATAACAGATCCAAAGACCTATTCAAAAAGATCTGTGCTAATGCCTATGAAAATTTTTCCATGTTAATTACTGATAGAAAACTCTTCATTAATTGCTATTACAAACATTTTGAGAGGTGAACATATATATATTCCAACAGGAGGTAGTGAGATATAGGAGGCTCCTGAATTCACCTTCTTCCAAGGACACACTGAATGTACATATATGTACAAAACAATTCCCTCTGCAAGAAATCCAGACACTAGCCAAGTGACTCCTACACATCAGGTAAATGAAGAAACACACACACACACACTGGAGTGGGCAAGAGAAACTATGGCACAATCTCATCATAAACCCCATCCCCTGGTGCAATGTCACAACAAGGAGGAAACTTAAGACTGCTAACCAAGAACACCCAGCAACTGTCCTTCAGAATTCAAAGTGACACATGTACCCCAATGTTCGTAGCGGCACTTTCAACAATAGCCAAATCATGGAAAGAGCCTAAATGTCCATCAACTGATGAATGGATCAGGAAGATGCGGTTTATCTATACAATGGAATACTGCATGGCAATGAGAATGAAATCTGGCCATTCGTAGCAAAGTGGATGGACCTCGAGTGTGTCATCCTAAGTGAAATAAGTCAGGCAGAGAAGGACAGATACCATATGTTTGCACTCATAGGTCTAACAGGAGAAACCTAACAGAGGACCATGGGGAGGGGAAGGAGGAAAAAGAGTTAGGGAGAGGGAGGGAGACAAAACATGAGAGACTCTTGAATACTGAAACACTGAGGGCAGAAGGGGAAGGGGGAAAGGTAAAGGGGAGTGATAGTCATGGTGGAGGTCACTTGTGGGGAAGAGCACTGGGTGTTATATGGAAACCAACCTGACAATAAACTATAAAGTTAAAAAAATAAACATTCTAAAAAAAAAAAAAATTCAAAGTGAGAGTCTTCCAGATAAGCAAAAGCTGAATGAATTCATTACTATTAGACAAGCCTTACAAAGAATATTAAGGGGACTTCCTCAAACTGAAATGAAAAGGCATTAAGTAGTGAATACAAAACGTGAAAATATAAATCTCACTGGGCAAAGTAATTATATACTTAAAATCACAGTACTCTAATGTTGTGATGCTGGTGATTCCATTTATATATCTAGTATATAGGTTGAAAGACAGGTAGTAAAACTATAGTTGTTCATATTAAAGGTAAAAAGAGTTAAATTTTAACATCAAGTAAACAAAAGGAGTAAAAGGGTAGTTTTTGTAGGAGGGTAAAGCTAAATTGTTAGTGTCTAATAGACAG
The DNA here is from genome assembly GCA_028646485.1 of Cryptoprocta ferox. Lineage (NCBI taxonomy): Eukaryota > Metazoa > Chordata > Mammalia > Carnivora > Eupleridae > Cryptoprocta > Cryptoprocta ferox. The sequence continues at coordinate 58,649,527 of CM053578.1, forward strand.
ATATAAAGATGTTATATGTAAGACTCGTGGTAATCGCACAGTAAAACCTATAATAGATGCACAAAAGTGAAAGAGAAAAGAATTAAAAATGAATCTCTAACTCTCAAGACAGTAAGAGAGGAAGAACAAGAGAACTATAAAACAGCCAGAGAACAATTAAGAGATAGTAAGGACTTGCCTATCAATAATTAAATATATATGAGTTGAATTCTCCAATCAAAATACATAGAATAACTGGATGGGTTAAAAAAACAAGACCCAATTATGTGCTTGCCTACTAGAAACACTGCAGATTTAAGAACACATTAGCTCAGAAGTGAAGAGAAAGAAGAAATTGTTAGAAGTGGAAACCAAAAGCTGATATAGCTATGCTTATTAGACAAAATATACTTTAAGACAAAGATTGTAAGTGACAAAGAAGCTCATTATAAAATGATAAAGGGATTAACAACAATTATGCACCCAAATTAGGAGCAACTAAATATATAAAGCAAATGTTAAGACTTAAAGGTAGAAATAGCAATAAAATAGGATATATCTCATTTTCATCAATAGATCAGACAAAAGCAACAAAAAACATTAGATCAAATAAACATTTACAGAATTTTCCACCGAAAAGCAGAACATTCACAAGTGCACAGGGAACATTCTCCAGGATAGACCATTTGTTAGGCTACAAAACAAGTATTAATAAATTTAGAAATCATGTCAAGTCTCTTTTATGATGGTATAAAAACAAAAATTATTTTAAAAAATAGGAAAATGATGTATGTGTGGAGATTAAACATGCTACTGAACTATCAATGGATCAAACAAGAAATAAAAAAAATACCTTGAGACAAATGAAAATATAACACATCAAATCTTATGGGGTGCAACAAAAGCAGTTCCAATGTAAGTTTATAGTGATCAAAAACCTACATTAAGAAAGGAAAGATCTGAGGAGAGGGGAAGTTGACAGCAGAGTAGCAGGACCCTAGGCTCACCATCCCACGAATACAAGATAGCTGTCGTATCATCCTAAACACCCCAGAAATCAATCTGAAGACTGACTGAAAAAGCTCCACAACTGAAGGTAGAAAAGAGGCCACATAAAAGAAAGTAGGAAGTGTGGAGATTCAGCTTAGGAGAGAAACAGATTTTGGCTGCTGCAGTGAAGTGGGAGCCAGAGTCCCAGAGAAGGGCAAGAGACAAACTAGCAAACAGGGAAAACTAATCCTCATAGCAATTGGCTTGGAATGTGAGAGGCCTGAATTTCATGGGTTCTTACAACCAATGGGACTTAAAGCCTGGAGTGTTTAAAGGTCAGTGTGTTTGGCCTGGGAGAGCTTGGAGGACATTGGAACTACTGGAGAAAAGGAAGGACAAACAGCCCATGGAAATACAGTGAGGAAACAGCTATCTAGAGAGAACATGGGTCACATAGTAGGGAGGTTAGTTCCTCTTAGAGGGTTTCTCAGAGAGGCAGCCTTCACAGAGAGACCCCTCCAGGAATAAAAGAACTGGCAGAGCCGTTTCCTTCACTCACCACTCAGCATAAGCACAGGGCCACTTGTGGGAACCAGTGCAGTACCCAGGGAACGTGCTACCTTACTTGCTTACACCAAGCCTTGTCTCCCGCACTCTAGTGGAACCCCCCTTCCCAGTCATGCTTGTCTAAGTTCCAGCATGGTGGGGCCCTCCCCCAGGAAGGCTGGCCCAAACCCCTGCCAACTCCATACACCCAACACAAATTTACCAAGGCCTTGGTTCCAGTGGCAGTGGTGACATGTCCTATTTCACAAATAGACCAGAGCACACCTAGTTAAAATGCACCACATTCAGGCCAGGAACCAAATGCAATCTACAACAGGCAGAGAACCTCTGCAGACGGCTGGCCTGAAGGATAAAGCAGCCAGGACACAACAGCAGAGCACCAACAGCATGCAATGGAGACACTCCCAGAAGCAGCAGGCCCAGGGGAGCAAGGGATACTATAATACAGGGCACTGTAGGACCTCTTCATTAGGCCATTACCCTCAAGAACAGAAGACATAGAGGGGAGAGGACAAGATGGCGGAGAAGCAGGGAGCTCTGTAATCTGCGCACGCCCGTATGGATTGAACTGAGAAGGACTGAAGGGATAAAACTTGGATTTGCAAGTGGGGGAAAGAAGAAACAGA